>CM060907.1:867357692-868607692 GCA_030737815.1 Allium fistulosum | reverse complement strand
CAAGAGGCGTTGACAGGTGGTGTGGTGTTTACTGTTCGTGCTTTCCAGGTTTCGACTTGATGCTCGAATTCGTTTTCGAGAGAAATATTGGGATTTAGGCGATCGGGGTTCAATGTCGAGGGGATACTCGATGGGTAGGAGGCGTCGAAGTTGATCGGAGAGACTCCGATATGGTGTGCACGTGCACACTAGGATCAGCGTAACTGGAAGTTTTTGTTCTCGTGTTTGGAAACGAGGAGATAGGTGTTCGACTCGAAGGAAATAGGCCGTTATGTCGGGGAAGGCTCGGGTCAGTGGAGTTAAGAGGGTAACAGGTTTAACTTTAAAACCAATCAAGGGAAAATTTAAGTTTTGTTTTGAAACAAATATTGTTAAAACAGATTTTTAGTGAATATTAGTTATTGACCCAGTTTTGATTGGTTAAGAAAGTTTAATAAAGTTTTTTTTCTTATCAAGTTTTAAAATAATTTAGGCGATAAATACAATTTTTATTTGAAAGTTTATTTTAAACTTAATAATATTAAAGGTTCGTTAATTAATATAAGGGATGTTTTGATGGTTAATTAACTTTTAAAGGTTAAGTTAAACTCATTTGTTAAAAGAAATTAGTTATTTGAAGTTAATTACTTAATAGTAATTAAGATAAAATTAATTAATAATTCAAGTTTAATTCATCAAGTAACTAATGAAAATAATTATGTGGTTGATTAATTTAAAACCACATGATTTATTCATCTTAATTGAAGATGGTTGATTGTTATTGAATGGGTGAATTGTTTGATATCCCTGATCTGTGATGCTTAGTGATACATCCTGATTTATGTTGTGATCTGAAATATCTATTTCTGTGATAAATTACTTTTTGAATATAAAACCCTTGACCCGTAAAACGGCACTTGAATTTCGATGCGACAGGGAGTCGGATTTCAGTTGGTTATCCGAAACCCACATCGAATTGTAATAGTGAATCTTTATGACCGATAAATTTATTTTATCTATGAATCTGTGAATGAAGATAAGCGTTATCGATTATACCGCTTATCGATGTATCTGTGATGATTGATGTTGTGCACTATTGTGTGAAAACCCTGGACTACACCATACACACACAAATATGGATTTCACGTGGAAATCGGTTAAATCACAGATGATTTAAATTCAATGTTTTTGAAATTTAAATTTTAATTTCAATTGATTTTGAAATTGGAAATTGGGGTTTAATATGAAAAGCTTTTGAAATGGAATTTCAAAGATAAAAGTTATTTTGAATAACTTGATCGAGTTTTGGAAATTTAAATAATTTGATTTAAATTTGAATTCAAGTTTGAAATTGAATTCTATGATTTGAAACTAGGGATTAAAGATGCTGTACAAGTTATATATGGGTTAAACCATTTTAAAGATATTGATTTGGAATTTGAATTTAATTCAAGAGTTTTAACTCGTATAAATATAACTGGATTTTTCTGAAACGAAAACTACTTGTTTTCAAATAATAATAGCTTTCATTTTAAGAAAGGATTTCCAAATTGTGTTGAACGATTTCAAGTTTGAAATAGAATTGAAATGTTTTGAAAATTATGAAATGAGTCTTTGATTTCAAAGACCGGATGAGTTAATCTAACTTGAAATGGAATTGTTTTGAAAGCTATAAGTTAAATCTTGATTTAAGGATTTAACGAGTTAATCCAATTGAAATGGAAATTGTTTTGAAATCCATAAATGAATCTTTGTGAACGGGGTAAACTTTGTGAATTAAATCTTTTGTTTAAAAGATTAAAGTGTGGAAATTGTTTAAACCATTGAAGGTTTTTGAAATGAATCTTTTTGTTTAAAAGATTGGAAATGGTAAATTGTTTTAACCATTCGAATGAAAAGTTTTGGGCTTTTAAGCTGTGATTTAACTGAGACCCCTATATCCATATGATATTTAATTGCGCTCGTTATTCGGTTTAGCCGGGAGAGGACCTTTGTGTCATATAACCCATTCCGAATAGTGATACGACGATATGGATAGCATGTGAAGACCGGTGGTGAAGACCGGGTATTTGCGAGAGCGATAGGATGACCTATCGATTATCTCTGCACTGAGTAGCTACGGTATAGAGATTTCCTAAGTGATGGGAAGTCCGATCAGGATTGTGAATACCCGGATTGCAAGGGAATCTTCGGAAGTGCCTTCGGTTCTGTTCGAACCCGGAACAGACTTGTATGGATGTGTGTCTGACATTACACTTTGAGATGTAAAGCTGGTTTCTATCAAATACATTTCTGTTGGTGGCGGAGAATTTATTCTCTTAGCTTAACACCCTTCTCTGAGACGTACGAGCTCAGAGGTTATGTAGTTGATGGTTACTAGTGATACATTCCCAATTTGGTAATGTGGCATACGAAGTGCTGCTGATCATTTGTTGATCGAAGCGTGGCTTTGTGAAAAAGCGTGGCTTTGGGAAGAAGCGTAGTTTTGTGGACGAGACTTCGTCGAGCCTCACAACCCGGTAATGGTCGAAACAGGAATGTTGCGACAAAGGTTTGTAGGGGTAGCGCCCCTAGGGTATGTCATTTCCTTCTGGATAAAGGGTGGTATCATGGTATGGAGCCCAGATACTTAACTCATGTGGACACGGTAATTTATTACTATATGATGTTGCTTTGTTGGTTTTCGGGATCCCGGGATAAAGGTCGGTAACGACCGGGGGATGACATGACTCGTGTGTTAGTTACCTAGTTACAGCTGTACAGCGTGAGGTAGCGTCAGCCTTTTGTTTGCAGAGATCCGGTTAGGATCCGGGGCGTCTTTCCAGAGGCGTTTCTATTTCGGTAAGGAAGTTCCTTTGCCTGATCATTTGTTGGAAATCCAAAGAAACAATACGAACCCTGTACGGTTTTAGTTGTATTACCTGCTATGGAATGTGGCGGTAACCTGCTATTGAACGTAGTAGCTATAGTAGGCATACGACGAAATGTTGTATGCTGGCTAAGATTAATATTATATTTTCGAAATGGTTTTCGACACTATGCACTAATGATAATAATATCGAATGATTTGGCGTAGTAAGCATTTTTGAGTATCATAAGAAGAAATCTCCTCCAATTCTGCGTTTGCATTGTGTGTGTGGTGGGAGGTCTTATGGTAGTTTCATTTTGAAAAAGCATTGCGAATTTCAATGTTTAAAAGCCTTTGTTGCTTGTATTAAAGATAAACTGTTTTTGTGCTCACACCAGTCCCATGACTGATCCGGAGTTTATTGTTCCCTTCCTAAACTCTGGGTGCCCACTATTTTCCACACGGGCAGTCTAGAGTTGGGTTTTCTCAGATATTCAGGTTGAGTAGATTATCTGGAGCTAGTTCAGTTCTTGGAGTTCATGGATTGACGTTGCTTATCTTGGAGCACTCTATTGGAGATATTCTATCCGCTGCTGTTGTTATCGTTTTCTTTTCCGCTGCTATTTCTTGTATCATATCTCTGATGTATATTGATATTCATTGTATCACTCTGTTGTATCTGATGTTGTATATCTATATTCTTTTTCTTTCTTCCACTGTGTTGTTATACTTAATGGTGTTATAGCTCCGGCGAATCGGATTTGAACGGTCGAATCTACGGCATTCTAGTACAAGGTGAAGTACGGATGTTGATTTTCGAACGCGAAAAATCCGAGTCGTTACATGTGGTATCAGAGCTAAGGTTGAACTTTAGCTCAGGAGTATAACATATTAAGTAGCTCATTAGAGATAGGGTGAAGTATACCCTAGAATGAGTATTCTCAGATATCCGTTCGAAAGCCTCAGTAAATTCTCTTGCTATCCACTGATAGTAAGTATGAGTGTAAGAAGAGGATGAGATAGGGGACAGGGAAATACGACTGTAAATGATCAATACTCTGTAACAACGAGGAAGTAATCTTTTCTCTATCAATCTCTTTTGTTCGTCATCTCTTCTCAATTCTTCGATAGTTTCTGGTAGATCCAGAAAGAAGATTCGATATATATTAATATGGGACGTAAACTCCGAATTGACCAAAACTGTTTGTTTGGATGAATTGATTGCTTTGTTTGCTATGGTTGATAGGTATAATTTGGTTTCTAAACTAAAAGCTTTGAAATTGTATCCATATATCTATCTATTCTTTGGATCTGGATATATTCTACGAATGGTTAGTTATCACTTCGAACTAACCAATGCCATTGTATATTTCGTAGATCTGGATAACCCGAGTATCTTGTGAAGTTTTAAACAGATTCGTTCGTGTATCTGTTATTGATATTCTGATTTGGTAAGCCGAATGCAGAATAGCTGTTCAGTTTGATTTGATGAAACATTCTTCATCTATCTTTGTGTCTCCCTAGCAAATTTCGAGGACGAAATTCTTTTAAGGGGGGAAGTCTGTAACGACCCCAGATTTTAATTAAATTTAAATTGATAATTTATTGAATTTTAGAATAAATTTTTTTGAAATCGATTAATAAAGTGATGCGAGTTTCCCCGGATTAAAATAAATTCTATGTTAAATCATTTAAAATTTAAATATTGTATATATGTGTATATATGTGAATGTGTATATATTTGGGTATATATGAGTCAATTTGGAATTATAAATATGTATATATATTTTGATTCGAATTTAAATTGTAAGTGAATGGTTTAAGAAATGAAGATATATACGATAGATGGATAAAGGAAATACATTGGATAAAATCCAATAACAAATTAAATCTAGAAATTTATCTATATTACAAAATAATGAGAAATAAATAAAAGATAAGTTATAAAATATAAAGTAATTCATTTAATAAAATTTTAACAACATAATAATTATAGGAATTCATTTGAATTAAAAATAAAAAGAAGCAAACAAAATGTATATTCATGAACCACTTGTAAAACAAAGAAACAAAAATATATATATATGTTCAAGTGTAAACAAGTGAAAGAAGATTGTAAAAGGAAATAAGAAAATATACATGTGAATGAAGCTGGTAAAAGAAGGAACAAACTAAAAATAAATTTGTACAAAGTAATTAATGTGGCACACCAAAGCAAGATTTAGATCAGCAAACAAAAGCAAATATCTTAGCATGTATAGTACAAATCCTATCAGCCGAAATGGAAATATATATTGTACATACAAGATAAAGGAAATAGTATTGAAAACTTGATAAGGTACCTTAGCATTAAATGTTATTATCTCTAGTACTCAAGACATATCACTTCAGCCTCCAAAGAAAATGATCACATGTTGTATAAAGATATGATACCCTGTAACCCATCTCTATGTATCAGAGCATTATCTAAATTCGTTCAACAACTAAGTAAATCAAAACTAGAAAAGAAAAATCAAAACAATGTTCTCAAAGCAATCTAAATAAAAGCCTGGAACAAAAGCAAGTTTCAAGCATATAGAATCAAATCTACAACCTGATATCTAAAGCATTTCAAATGCAAAGCCATTTCCAGGCCTCTATTTCAAAACCACTCAGGTGAGTAACACTTTTTTTTTAAAAAAAGTTTAAGTATAAATCTGATTTCATGTAAATCTCTGAAGCAACGATGGTTTGTGTGTATCTGAATTATCTATGAATATTTGGATGATAGATGTGTGCATGCCTGTAAACAACCTATGACATCTCTGTTCCAGTTTTAAAATGTAAGTTTTGATTTAAATTCAGGATCTCTTGATCTAATGGCTGTTAGGACTTAGGATATGAACAAGAATTTCTTGTTTCATCATAGATCAATGTTTAAATTTTAATTAAGTTAAAGCAAAACTGGGAAAATCTCTGGAAACCAAAACAACAGTGCAAACTTAATATTAGTGGAAATTCAAACACTCCAATTTATTGTTTCTAGCATATAAACTGAATTCATATACTTTAAATTGATTTTTAAAGCATGAATCATAATTTTTAGATCAAGAAATTATGAGCAGTTTGGGTTTTTCCAAATACTTAAATCTCGTCGATTCCGGGTAATTCTCTGATTCGTGTTGGTCGAGGTTCGTTCTGGGGGTAGGCGAGCCTACGGTGAGTCGAGGAAAAATAGTGGGGTGGCCGGTAGTTGAACGTGGTGGCGGCGGCAAACTCTGAAAGTTTGGAAACCTAATTTTGTCGAGTCTTGATGTTTCGACTCGTTTGTCCTCTCTGGTAGATCGAGTCGCACGCGCTTATGGGAGGTGAAAGAGGGGAGATCGACGAGTGCTTGTCCGGAATTGTAGACCTTCAGATGGTCAGAGTTGTGAGCAAGAGGCGTTGACAGGTGGTGTGGTGTTTACTGTTCGTGCTTTCCAGGTTTCGACTTGATGCTCGAATTCGTTTTCGAGAGAAATATTGGGATTTAGGCGATCGGGGTTCAATGTCGAGGGGATACTCGATGGGTAGGAGGCGTCGAAGTTGATCAGAGAGACTCCGATATGGTGTGCACGTGCACACTAGGATCAGCGTAACTGGAAGTTTTTGTTCTCGTGTTTGGAAACGAGGAGATAGGTGTTCGACTCGAAGGAAACAGGCCGTTATGTCGGGGAAGGCTCGGGTCAGTGGAGTTAAGAGGGTAACAGGTTTAACTTTAAAACCAATCAAGGGAAAATTTAAGTTTTGTTTTGAAACAAATATTGTTAAAACAGATTTTTAGTGAATATTAGTTATTGACCCAGTTTTGATTGGTTAAGAAAGTTTAATAAAGTTTTTTTTCTTATCAAGTTTTAAAATAATTTAGGCGATAAATACAATTTTTATTTGAAAGTTTATTTTAAACTTAATAATATTAAAGGTTCGTTAATTAATATAAGGGATGTTTTGATGGTTAATTAACTTTTAAAGGTTAAGTTAAACTCATTTGTTAAAAGAAATTAGTTATTTGAAGTTAATTACTTAATAGTAATTAAGATAAAATTAATTAATAATTCAAGTTTAATTCATCAAGTAACTAATGAAAATAATTATGTGGTTGATTAATTTAAAACCACACGATTTATTCATCTTAATTGAAGATGGTTGATTGTTATTGAATGGGTAAATTGTTTGATATCCCTGATCTGTGATGCTTAGTGATACATCCTGATTTATGTTGTGATCTGAAATATCTATTTCTGTGATAAATTACTTTTTGAATATAAAACCCTTGACCTGTAAAACGGCACTTGAATTTCGATGCGACAGGGAGTCGGATTTCAGTTGGTTATCCGAAACCCACATCGAATTGTAATAGTGAATCTTTATGACCGATAAATTTATTTTATCTATGAATCTGTGAATGAAGATAAGCGTTATCGATTATACCGCTTATCGATGTATCTGTGATGATTGATGTTGTGCACTATTGTGTGAAAACCCTGGACTACACCATACACACACAAATATGGATTTCACGTGGAAATCGGTTAAATCACAGATGATTTAAATTCAATGTTTTTGAAATTTAAATTTTAATTTCAATTGATTTTGAAATTGGAAATTGGGGTTTAATATGAAAAGCTTTTGAAATGGAATTTCAAAGATAAAAGTTATTTTGAATAACTTGATCGAGTTTTGGAAATTTAAATAATTTGATTTAAATTTGAATTCAAGTTTGAAATTGAATTCTATGATTTGAAACTAGGGATTAAAGATGCTGTACAAGTTATATATGGGTTAAACCATTTTAAAGATATTGATTTGGAATTTGAATTTAATTCAAGAGTTTTAACTCGTATAAATATAACTGGATTTTTCTGAAACGAAAACTACTTGTTTTCAAATAATAATAGCTTTCATTTTAAGAAAGGATTTCCAAATTGTGTTGAACGATTTCAAGTTTGAAATAGAATTGAAATGTTTTGAAAATTATGAAATGAGTCTTTGATTTCAAAGACCGGATGAGTTAATCTAACTTGAAATGGAATTGTTTTGAAAGCTATAAGTTAAATCTTGATTTAAGGATTTAACGAGTTAATCCAATTGAAATGGAAATTGTTTTGAAATCCATAAATGAATCTTTGTGCACGGGGTAAACTTTGTGAATTAAATCTTTTGTTTAAAAGATTAAAGTGTGGAAATTGTTTAAACCATTGAAGGTTTTTGAAATGAATCTTTTTGTTTAAAAGATTGGAAATGGTAAATTGTTTTAACCATTCGAATGAAAAGTTTTGGGCTTTTAAGCTGTGATTTAACTGAGACCCCTATATCCATATGATTTTTAATTGTGCTCGTTATTCGGTTTAGCCGGGAGAGGACCTTTGTGTCATATAACCCATTCCGAATAGTGATACGACGATATGGATAGCATTTGAAGACCGGTGGTGAAGACCGGGTATTTGCGAGAGCGATAGGATGACCTATCGATTGTCTCTGCACTGAGTAGCTACGGTATAGAGATTTCCTAAGTGATGGGAAGTCCGATCAGGATTGTGAATACCCGGATTGCAAGGGCTTCTTCGGAAGTGCCTTCGGTTCTGTTCGAACCCGGAACAGACTTGTATGGATGTGTGTCTGACATTACACTTTGAGATGTAAAGCTGGTTTCTATCAAATACGTTTCTGTTGGTGGCAGAGAATTTATTCTCTTAGCTTAACACCCTTCTCTGAGACGTACGAGCTCAGAGGTTATGTAGTTGATGGTTACTAGTGATACATTCCCAATTTGGTAATGTGGCATACGAAGTGCTGCTGATCATTTGTTGATCGAAGCGTGGCTTTGTGAAAAAGCGTGGCTTTGGGAAGAAGCGTAGTTTTGTGGACGAGACTTCGTCGAGCCTCACAACCCGGTAATGGTCGAAACAGGAATGTTGCGACAAAGGTTTGTAGGGGTAGCGCCCCTAGGGTATGTCATTTCCTTCTGGATAAAGGGTGGTATCATGATATGGAGCCCAGATACTTAACTCATGTGGACACGGTAATTTATTACTGTATGATGTTGCTTTGTTGGTTTTCGGGATCCCGGGATAAAGGTCGGTAACGACCGGGGGATGACATGACTCGTGTGTTAGTTACCTAGTTACAGCTGTACAGCGTGAGGTAGCGTCGGCCTTTTGTTTGCAGAGATCCGGTTAGGATCCGGGGCGTCTTTCCAGAGGCGTTTCTATTTCGGTAAGGAAGTTCCTTTGCCTGATCATTTGTTGGAAATCCAAAGAAACAATACGAACCCTGTACGGTTTTAGTTGTATTACCTGCTATGGAATGTGGCGGTAACCTGCTATTGAACGTAGTAGCTATAGTAGGCATACGATGAAATGTTGTATGCTGGCTAAGATTAATATTATATTTTCGAAATGGTTTTCGACACTATGCACTAATGATAATAATATCGAATGATTTGGCGTAGTAAGCATTTTTGACTATCATAAGAAGAAATCTCCTCCAATTCTGCGTTTGCATTGTGTGTGTGGTGGGAGGTCTTATGGTAGTTTCATTTTGAAAAAGCATTGCGGATTTCAATGTTTAAAAGCCTTTGTTGCTTGTATTAAAGATAAACTGTTTTTGTGCTCACACCAGTCCCATGACTGATCCGGAGTTTATTGTTCCCTTCCTAAACTCTGGGTGCCCACTATTTTCCACACGGGCAGTCTAGAGTTGGGTTTTCTCAGATATTCAGGTTGAGTAGATTATCTGGAGCTAGTTCAGTTCTTGGAGTTCATGGATTGACGTTGCTTATCTTGGAGCACTCTATTGGAGATATTCTATCCGCTGCTGTTGTTATCGTTTTCTTTTCCGCTGCTATTCTTGTATCATATCTCTGATGTATATTGATATTCATTGTATCACTCTGTTGTATCTGATGTTGTATATCTATATTCTTTTTCTTTCTTCCGCTGTGTTGTTATACTTAATGGTGTTATAGCTCCGACGAATCGGATTTGAACGGTCGAATCTACGGCATTCTAGTACAAGGTGAAGTACGGATGTTGATTTTCGAACGCGAAAAATCCGAGTCGTTACATATTATATTGAATTCGATATAAATTTCAGAGCGTTTATATGTTGTACGCTCACACAACAACTCCAATCACTATGAAACTTGAAATCCGATAATAATACACTATTACGGATCCATTGGAACTAGTTTCGTCGAATTCCGAGACTATGCCTCGGAAGGCTATTTTTAAATTCAATTTAAACAATATATTTTAAACTGAACAAAACACTTTCAAATTCAAATTAAAAACTTCTATTATCTCCAGTATTATAAATATAAATTTTATAAGCCTATAAAATATTTTTAACGAGCTCGAAACTCCAGTTTCAATATTTTACCCAGTTTCCAATGGTTAAATTCAATAATTTAATTACCTAGTATATGGTGATATTTGAAATTCAAGTTAGAAATTAACTTTTAAATATTTAAAATTAATTAAATATTCCAATTTCAAATATCCAAATTCCAGGTCATCACATCATCCATACAATTTGTCCTGGATTTGGACAAACCAATCTCTTCCAAAAATCAACATCTTCATTAGCTTCACGATATCACAATTCGTAATGCACAAATCAGATCGAAGTGGTTTTTGGATAATTAAATCTGATCCCGGCCTCTTCGAAACGATCAATGAATTTGGCCAGATTTGATAGTCGGTTATTTAACTATCAAATTACACACATAAGCAGTCACTAGGCCCATATCATAATTTTCAAAAATATTTATTTCAAAATTTCTTTACAAAGATATGTCTTTAATCTCTTCCAATATTTCAATACTTGGAAACAATATCAAATACTTATCCATAACTGGGTATTTCAACCCAAATCAACACTTATAAATATTTCCAAATCCAACTTATAATTCATTTCTTGAAAAATATATTTCTACGTAAACCATTTCGTCGCTAAAATATCTCCAAACCCTTTTTCCAATACTTAGGAAAAATTATAAGTCTGTTTCCCAAAAATCACTTCTAATATCCCATACGTTGAAAACATTCCATACTTATCTCATAAATTTTTAGAATTTTATTAATTCCCTTTACAATTTTCAAAAATTATCGATTATAGTTATTTAAAATCCAACTAACAATTTAAAATTCCTTTAATGAATTCAAATTCATTTCCGAAGTTCTTGAGTCTAACTATTTTGGAAATTCCCTAAATTTCCAAAAATCCTATTATAACACTTCACTTAAACTATCACATCCATTTTTAACAAATCTAGATTACAATCTTGAGAGTATTTATAAATAGATTCCAATTACTTACTTTTACTATATACATAATAATAATAATTTCAAGATATAGTTAAATAATTATTTAATATATCAAGCACTTTTAAAATAATCATAAATAACTAATTCCAATTTATTTATAAAATTCCAAATCGATTACAAAACTTGTTTATAAAACTTATAATTCGTTTCAACAAATTTAAATATTTAAATAACTAAATTTCAGAAATATTTAGATCAAATTAATAGTTTTCAAAACTACATAGTTTAATAAAAATCCTTTTTGAAAAACAAAACTTATTCCCTGATGAAAATCTATTTTTAAAATCGAATATAACCATTTTAGCATTTATAAATCTCTCTTGACTAATAACAAATTGATTTACACATCCAACTCTATAACTATTTTACAAATTCCAAAATAGAATTTACTATTTCTTTCCAAGCCTTTTTCCATATCTCACTTTAAATTCACACCGTGGGTTTATATTTCTAATTTATCTAATGATAATCATTCCACTTAATTTATAAACATTGTTTATAAATTTCATAATCACAATTCCATTTTATACCAGTTTATATTACAAAAATCTATTTATAAATCAATTTCTTAAACCACCTAAATTATATTCCAAAACCAATCAAATCTCAATTTCTACTTCCATTCCATAATAAAAAAATCTTATTTAAATCCAATATAACCAATTTTATATTTATTTCCAAATTCTCTTTAATATCCCAAACTATTTAAATATCGATTTCTAAAAACCTTTTTACTTTTAAATACATATCACTTAAGATTTATTATTTAAAATCCTTTATATCCATTATTTCAAAATCTTTATTTAAAATATCATGAAATAGTTAGATACAATTTTAAAGTCAACCATTTATTTTATCCTAAAAAAATTCTTTTTAATTACCCCAAAACTCAATATAAATATTCCACTTTCAAATCACTTTTCAATTTCTTTTCAAATCCAAAAATAATATTTATAGTTTTAAAATATTAAAATTAGCGCCAGTGCTACCATAACATCCAATAGATCAAATCATACAATAATCTACCACAGATTATTCAAGCATATCTTATATCACTATATATGAAATTAAAAATCAACAATTTTGAGGAATCCAGTTGGATCCCTCCAACCTGTTTCCCTGCAACCGTAGATGGTAGATAACATAAAATACCAATCCCACTTCAAGGCAGAATATTGCAGTAATATAGGGTCATTCGCTATTATGTGCGGCGCATAGGGTCTCATCCGCTCTAATAGGCGGGAATAATCAATCCAACTACTAATATATACTACTATATATAATATAACAACCAACTGATAATAATTTATCAATTCAACCAATCAACCAATAAATAATTTTTAATTACTATAAATTAATCCAGTCACCCAAATTGAGTGAGATTTATTAACCTTTATTTTCTATTGTCGCTTTCGCATTCTAATTTCAGTAAAATTCGAACGCGTTCGAATTTAACTGAAATTTCTACAAGCACTAATGAAACGACCCGCCCTTCTCGACTCTCGAAAATTGACACAAAATTTACCACAGTATAATATGCCGACGATCGAGTGCCCAAAAAGACATATTGTTGAGGAAAAAGAAAGAAGATAGAAGAAAGAAAGAACTAAACAACATCAGAATCTCACAATCGCAGCGGAACAAAATATAATAAATAATAACAGATCTTTACACAAAATGAAACCATATCTGTTTTATATAATACATCATCAGAGTATATCATAAGTAATCAACAATTACCAGCCTGGCAGTTATATCAGCCTGCCTCACAACTAGCTGGCAATTTCAAACAAAACACTACAGCGTAAATAAACAAGTACGAGTAATACGTCTCGGTCTCCAGTTCCTCTCCTGAGCTCCAAAGTATCCAATCCTGAACCTATAATACTTGGTCTGACCCGAGCATTATAATAAAATAACACCCGAGTCGGTCTGGAATACCAGCGTCAGAAAAATACATCCAAACTGATTCTTAAAGTTTCAAAAATTCTTTGAAAACAAAAGCATCTCGTAAGACCATGCCACAAATAAACATGTCGGGTTTTTACCTTACGATAGCCAAAACACTTTCTTATCAAATCCGTCTGATATTATAATAGTGTCTATATACAAATAATTATTCAAATAGCTGAAATTGTTACATGATTAAATTCCAACATACTAGCCACAAAGTGGGTTCTACAAACAAAAACCGTAAAGGCGCGTAGGGAAAATGGATTTCCAACTAATGACTAGGCACTGGGGTACCACCTGTCATAGTACCTGGTCTAGATCAGCGTACCGAGGACCACGCCCGATCCCCTGCAACACAAGGCTGGAACTACCCCTTACTGGGTAATTTCGAGTAAGATCACCCCACGGTTAGGATCAGCAACCGCACCACTAAGCCGAATAAAAAGGGACATCTAGACAGGGATGACCTCACCATAAGGGGTGCTACCCACATAGCCTTGCTACATAACCCCTGATTTTCAGTCATTCCCGGTTGATGAGGCTTGAGGCTAAGCGTTACCTTTTTAGAACATATCCCTTAGAATGCTCATCTTCCTCCTGACGATGTTCTGAAAGCATTCATCCATACAAGTCCGTTCCGGGTTCGAACGAAACCAAAGGCACTATTCCTACTACATCCATTTTGGAATCATCCTCAGGATTAGTAGCGATTAGCCCTTGCACTTCACTGCTCCATCTTCGATTCCAACTCTTGTTTTCCACACGAAAACGTACAAACCGAATCGAAGTGGTTTTCGAGAAATAAATCCCGATCTCGGTCTCTTTGAAACGATCAGCGCATTGGCCAATATTGATAGTCGGTTATTTAACTATCAAATAACATTCACAAACATCCATCAATCAAACATAAATAATTCCTCAAATTTATGTTTTCCTCAAAATATCTTCGCAAGATATATTTCTATTTTCAACCCTTTGAAAACAGTTTAAACCCACTTCCTTTTACGGAAATAAATTTCCCAAACATTTCCTATTTCCACTGAAATCTCCAAGTACAAACACTTAAGATTTAAAATAATTTAAATCACTCTATCCAAAATATATTTTAAGAATATTTAAGGTAAGACTATATTTATAAAATATAAAACTAATTTTAAAATAAAAGTTAAGTCAAACTAAATTTCAAAATAAGAGTTACAAACTTCTATATAAGTTTCAAATAAAACTTTTACCAAACTATCTAGAAAATAAATCCATTTTATAAAATAAATAATATTCTTTCAAAACATAATACCAATTACCCCTTTAAAATAATTATTACTATAACTAATTTATTAAATATTTACCTTAAAAATTTTCACAACTCAAATAATTTCTTAAAACATTCTTTTAAAAACAATTTCAAAACTTCTAACTTCTGCTCAAAAATCTGCTTTTAAAAACGTACTTGGCTTTTCAGTGAAATTCATTTCCATTTCAGAATAAACCAAAGAATTCTTTTATAAATCCTCCTGGATTTATCTTAATTCAAATTTATGTTTAAATCCCGTAAATTTCTCTCAACCCTTTAAAAATAAACTCCCTTTTATTTTTAAGCACACTTCCCATTTCTTGGAAATCACTTCCAAAATATATACTTAATTTATTTAAAATAAGTTACCAAATCCTTTACTTCAAATAACACCTTTGAAAATTCCATAAAGTTTTCTTGAGTAACTTAAATCAAAAATCTCCATTTAATATAATGTTATTATATCAAATATCTATGTTAAAGTTCCTTTAGAAACATAATACTAATTTACCCTTAAGAAATTTAAATACCATAATTACTTAAATAAATATTTACTTGTACTTAAAATGATAAAAATAATATTTTCTCTCTAAAATATTCTCAAACACATTTTAAACCGCTAATTTATATTTTGAAAGCTCTTCTTTGAAACATACTAAATTTCCAGGAAAGATACACTTTCTATCCTTTAAAAATAATCTTACATTATTTTTAATCCATTTCACTTCTTATAGAAATTTCCATTGGAAATCTATACTTCAAATTTATTTCCCAAATAAATCCCATTCCATTTATAAACCCAGTTTATAAATTTCCATCCCTCATTTCCTTTTTAAATCCCAGTTTCAGAAACACTTCAAATTTCAAACCCATTTCTTGAATTTAATTCCCTTAAATTCATTACTCCAAAATTTCCTTTCAATTCCCTTTTTGATTTCCAATTTATTTTATTGATATTTAAAATACCAAATTATATTATCCAGCCATAACACAACATAACAAAATTCCAAATCAATCTATCACAGGATATCAGTGAATCATATCACAGATTATGAATATAATTTCTATATTGTGAGGAATCCAGTTGGATCCCTCCAACCTGTTTCCCTGCATCCAAAGATGTTAGCACAACAGCAAATATCAATCCTGATTGATATTAATATTCATATTCAACCAATCACACAATTATTTAAATATCCTCTATTTAAATGAACTAGCATTCCATATGTGAGTGAGATTAACTCACCTTGAGTTCGGCGTTTCAAATTTTAAATTAAATCGAGCCCGTTCGATTTAATCTAAAATTCTTACTTGCTCCAAATGATCCCAGATCTGCATCACAGCATAGATCGTGTCGCTGTGATTCCGACGCCACCAAAATCGTCGAATTCTGACCACGTATGCATAAGATATTTAGTTTTAAAGATTTTAAATAAAATTTAAACTACATTCTCTTCCTTTTTCTTTTTATATTACCAAACTAAATCCTGGCCACACGTTGAGATGAGAAACCTTGGCCGCCCACTGATCTTCCTCACGCAAACCTTCAGGCTCGAACGAACCCATTGCCATCCCCCTAGGGTTGAGTGCCGCTCCTCCTCTACTCGACTACGCGACGATCCAATACCACCAAATGAAAGCCCATCGCGAACTCCACCATCATTGAAGGTCCGGTAGAGCTTGGCTATGGCTTTGCCTAGAAAATTGCGTGCGAAACGGCAGCCTTCCCAGCCGATTTCTGGCCATCTCGTCGATCTTCACGTCGACCCACCGTACGGATGTGAAGCCTACGTCATGCTCTTCGATTTACTAGTTGAAAGCTTCTCGCAAAAGCTTGTGAATTGAGAGAAAAATGAGGGAGTACGAGGGGAAGATTCGGCCTTTGGTTCTAATAAGTGGCGGCCAAGCAAAAAGATAGACTAGGGTTTCTGAAACGTGCATATATATACACGATTTAATAAAATATTTTATTATTATTTCACCAATTTACAAGATTTTCGAACGAACTCCGAATCACACGTGCCGACAGGCGATTATAATGTTTTACCCGCGTTCTAAACACAATGGAACGTGTTTCGGAAGCCAATTTGATCGTATGTGGAAGATAGCTTTTTGAATCGAGTTAAAATATTTAATCGTCGATTTAAATCTCAGCGCGTTTCTCACCCGTACGAGCAAACAGTAGCTCCAAATGCTACGAAAATTGAAATCCGATAATAATTAACTATTATGGATCCAATGGAACTAGTTTCGTCGAATTCCAAGATTGTGCCCCGGAAGGCTATTTTAACTCGTCTATAAATTCGAGCGATTTTAAAAATCGTCGAAATCATTTGAAATTTCACTTTTAAAATTTTACTAACTCAATTCTTAATCATATAGAAATTACATTCACATTAGACATCATTCTGATTCATCCTGAATCAAAATCTGATTATTTACATTATTATAATAATAAATTCCATTATTAAATTAATATAATGTTTCAAATTCAACTTATCAACTTTTGATTCCATCCAAAAGTCCAACAGTAAAATTCAAATCAAACTACACTTAAAAAAAATCTTAGAAACAATATTCACATCTATATACAACCAGATTCACAAATTTTCCAAATTTATAATATTTAATTATTATTATTCAAATCCAATCGAACTGCCATATTTGAAATTTTAACTAATTTTATTAATTTAACCAAAATCTTCTTGTTTCAAAATCAAATTAAAACTCACATTTTACATTTAAAATGAATTAAATGTTCAAAATCTGACGACCAAAATTCCGGGTCGTTACATCTAAATTCAACCAATTTGATTCCATAGCTAAAAGCTCGTTAACACAAACCCAACGCGACTGACCGTGTTGGATTTGGACCTAAGACGAATGAGATATGAAATTTATAAGAATTGGAAATTTAAATTAAACAATTTATATATATATATATATATAAAACTTAATTTTCAATCAAATACATTACCCAGCCCACCAACGAAAATTCGGCCCGCTAACATTGCTTCTTCTTCCTCCTTCTGTTTTCTGATTCATGTACACGCGAGATACATGGCCGTGCACGATTCCATGTACACACACGACAAAACTCGCCGAAATCACCAATTGAAGCCACCAAACTCCATCCCTTCGCGATCTCTATCTAACCCATCACCGTTCCTCTACCTCGCACGCCTGAATCATGAATCATTTGTAGCATCATGTCGCAAAAAAGCGATTGTCGCACTCACTAATACACCACCGGACCCCCTCTCCTTCGGCCACCAGAAACTCGTCGACGTCACGAATCCAACGAAGCAAACGCCATCCACGAAATCGCCATATATCACTCAAATCGCTAACCCTAGTTCGAACTGTAGTTCGATTAACCGTCGAGCCAAAATTATCATCGCCGCACCTTCAAATAACATAACAGATCGAAGCGCATGGTGAATTATGATTTTTAAAATTAGTTTTCGAATTTTCCATGAAGCATTCACTGAGATATAATTTTTTTTGAACCTTGCTTCTTCCTTTTTTCTATCTGTAAGCTACTGCATTTTAAATACAAGAGGAAGCGTGTTTTGAAAGAGATAGCTAGGCGCGACATAGGTTGTCAGCGATTTGACTAAGAATTTCGACTGATAAGAAAGTTTGAAAATAATATGTGTGTATATATATAATCCCAAAATATCTAGATATTTATTTCGAACCCCTATTGAAGCGTATCGCCAAACATTCCCAATGTTATACCCCTATTCTGGACACAATGGAACAAGTTCTGAGTCCTAATTCGATCGTATGTGGAAAATAGCTTTTTGAACCCGATTATTATACTAAATTCTCCATATAAATTTCAACACGTTTCTATCCCGTTTGACCAAACGGTAACTCCAAATGCTACGAAATTTGAAATCCGATAATAATACACTATTACGGATCCAATGAAACTAGTTTCATCGAATTCCGAGACTGTGCACCCAAATTTCTATTTTAACGCGTTGATAAAATCGACGATTTCAAAAATTGACGAAATCACTTAAAATTTTCAGTTTTAAAACTTACTAACCCAATTCTAATTCCAATAGAATTTATATCAACATTAGAAATCATTTTGATTCATATTCAACTCCAATTCATTTATATAAACGATTTTCAATTATTAATTCAGCAATTAAGTTTATTCAATAAATTGCTATATTTGGAACTTAAGTTTTATTCCACTTATTTGATCGATAAACTTCATATTGAAATTCCATTTACATTTCAAATTCAACATTTAAAATAAATTAAATGTTCAAATCAAATGACTGAAAATCCGGGTCGTTACATTCCTTCCTCCTTAAAAGAATTTCGTCCCCGAAATTGCTAAGGTAGGAAAAATGTCCCAAATCCATTACTTTTCAAAAACACGCTCAGTTAAAACTCTACATTCCACTTTTCTACATTTCTAAAGCTACATTCATTAACTAGTTCCAAACATCCATCCAAACCCTTTATTTCTCAGTTAAATTCAAAAATCAATTTCTAGTCAGAAAAAATTTCCAAAATATTTCTAACACCCTAAATTTCCGAAATTTTTTAGCAGAGTCTCCCTTGTACGAAAAACCCTTTGCAATATGACAAAAATGATAAAAATATATACATCGGCTCTCATGGCCGGAAAACACAATATATATCAATATTTATCTCATTGCAGTATTTAATCCGAAAACGTACCTTTATTTAGCATTTTAAAGCAAGTGAGCTTACTTTATATGTAATATCGCAACCCAAATCTAGCCTAATAGCCTCCTTGTACATATACTTATTTAATTTAAACACATAAGTACCAAAAACATGAAATTTAATAACATTTCATCTATTTAACTAGCTAGACATGCCATTTTCCTAAACCCAACATGTTATACATGTATTATAAACAATTACCAGGTTCCAACATTAATTTAGTGACTTTCGATCGATTTATGTACTATTCCATTCAATTCGAATGATTCACACAATTAATTTACAACCAATTCATATCCATATCCATAATATCCATATCATATCCATATCATATCCATTATAAATGGATTTCAACCAGTTTATTCACTTACCACATATATTGAAAAAAATTATTTACTTCCATCTACGTCAAACGACAAAAAATTTCATGCAATTTCATGATATTCATCTAATAAAGTACCCACTTTAGTTTATAAACCTTTTAAATTGACTCTAATTCAATTTATCAACTTTTATTGATTCACATTCAATTTATTCACAAAAACCTTGTTCGCTCAACTTTATATTCAATAACAATCCAATCCATGCCAATTTATTTATGAACCATTTCATAAATTTATTTGAGCCAAGCTTCCATCCAAAAATATTAACTTAAGTTAATTTGTTTACTTTCAATCATTTCAACCATATAACTTAAGTTCATTTCCATTGCAACCAAATTCTATTTCATTTTAAATTGATTATTATTCAATTTATTCATCTGCGATTGATTCGCATTTCATTTAGTTGGTGTATCTCAATTTACGCTATATTATTTAAGGAACGTTTCATAGAATTAATATTAAGGTTTATTATAACCTATTATACACATAGATTCATTTCCACTTCAAAACTTAATTTCATACTCGAATTCATTTAAATAACATCCCAAAGCTATATTCAATTTATTTACACTTAAATTGAAAAAAAAATTATAATCCAAACATGGATTTTCATTTATATTAATCCAAATATTTAACCATTTCGTTTTGGTTTACCATTTCGTTTCTCAATTTAATAAGTTATACCACGTATTATTCACAATTTCATAAATCTGATAATTGAGTTTATCCGTTCAAAATTTATAACTTATAGTTATATAACTATTTCACAATTCAAAATTATATTCAATTTAGTTTGTTATTATTTCAAATCCAAACCAATTTTATTTAACTTAGCTTATGTTAAATTTCAACTCATACAGTTTATTTTAACTTACTTAGGTAAATTTGCAATTCCAAAATTCAATTTCACATTTTATTTGGATGAAATATCAGAATTTAAACACCTGGTTTTAGTTCAAACCATTTTTAAAATCAAATATGTATACAAATATTCACTTTTGTATATTAAACTTTAACTGTGGATTTTGTTTTTAAATCAAACTTACTTTTACCAACCAAGTTCCCTTTGAACTTTTAAATCAAACTCGTTTTTCCCAAAACAATCTTGAAACAATGACCCTGGTAGCAATCCGTCACTTAGAAACTCGAAAATGAAGACTGATGATGCGGCCGTCGTCACTGGAATTATTTTCCAGCAATTGAAGTGAGTTCAGTGCTTTCTTAGTTCCAAAAGTAATATCACCATTACTCTTTTCAAACACTTTGGAAACATTTCCAAAATCGTCGAGATTTTAAAAGTTCCCAGATACTTAGTTCAAATTCATTCGAAACGTTTTCCAAAAATTTCGGAATTTAAATTTCCAAATTTTGGGTTTATTCATTTTAGTTTAACTCACCTGTATAAATCGTATTTATACAATTCCTATTTGGTTATATAAACCATTTCAAATCTTATAATCTTCTTTTGATTATAATAATAACAACCAAACACACCAATTTACGATAATAATTTCAAGAAAAATATTTCTTTCATATCAAAATATAGTTTGGATAAAATTATTTCATTTACCCGCTTCAAAACAATACTGTGTCAAATTGCTCTGTTTGAGTGTTTAGAGATCCCTATCAATAACGTTAATTACTCGTACTGACCGGAATCCATAAGCCACTCAATAGACCAATCAACATAATATAAAACAATTTTTATATAACTAACAAGTATGCACTCATATATATATATACACTCAAACTCATTCTAGGGTGCTACTGACCCTATCTCTAATGAGTTACCCTATCAAAGTCAAGGTTCTCGCTAAACCTTCAGCTCCGATACCAAATGTAACGACCGGGGTTTTCGATCCTCGAAAATCGACACTAGTACATCCATTGATTTACATGTCGAGAAATCGAATGTCGGAAAATCCGATTGTTAGGGGAAAAGAAAACGAAGAGATAGAAGAAAACAGAAACAATAACACAGAATCTCACAATTGCAGTGGAACAGTATATAATAGATAAAAATAGATCTTTATATAAAATAAATTGTAACTGTTAATATAAATACAATCATAAGAGTACAATAATCAACAAATCAATATGGACAGTTATTATAACTTGTCCTCACCAGAGCTGACTATACAGCCTGACACACAAAGCGGAATATACTCAAGTACGTGGAATACGTCTCTATCATCCAGCTTGTCTCCTGAGCTCCATAGCATCCTAACATGAATCTATAATACTCAGTCTGACTAGAGCATTATAATAAAATAACACCCGAGTCAGTCTGGAAAACTAGCGTGAGAAAACACACCCAATTAGATTTAAAGTTATAAGAAAATCTTTTGAAAACAAAAAGGTATCTCGTAAGACCACGCCACACTTAAACACAACGGTTTTTTACCTTACGATAACCAAAATATTTTTATATCAAAATCCTCTGATATTATAATAGTGTCTATAGAAAGTAAATTAGAAAATAGCTGAAATGCTTGCATCTCACGTTTCAGCATATTTAGTATACAATCAAAAACCGTACGGTGCGTATTGGATAATGGATTACATACTATGACCAGGTAAGGAACTACCTCCGATGGATGCATCTCTAGAACAATGCACCAAGGTCTGACAAGAACATCTTGTACCCTGCCACACGAAACTAGCCTAGCACTAGACTACTAGTACCAAATATGTCATCACCCCGGTCTTCCGACCTTTTTGAGATCTCATGCACAACCAATCCACAAATATGTATATGTAGGGTATCTAGAAAGATGATGACATACCCTAATGGGAGCGACCCACTTAGCCCCGCTGCATGCCCTGTTTCGATCATTTCTCGATTGATGAGGCTTGAGGCTACATTTAACTTTTTGAATAGCATTCATTCTTGGAATGCTAACACTGCTTTCCAGGCTGCAGTGCAATGATAGCATTAGTCCATACAAGTTGTCTTGGGTCTGGACAAACCAATCTCTTCCAAAATTCCTCTTCTTCATTAGCTTCACGATATCACAATTCGTAACGCACAAATCGGATCGAAGTGGTTTTCGGATAATTAAATCTGATCCCAGTCTCTTCGAAACGATCAACGAATTTGGCCAGATTTGATAGTCGGTTATTTAACTATCAAATACACACATAAGCAGTCATTAGGCCATATCATAATTGTCCAAAATATTTATTTCAAAATATCTTTACAAAGGTATATATTTAATCTCTTCCAATATTTCAATACTTGGAAACAATTTTAAATACTTATCCATAACTGGGTATTTCAACCCAAATCAACACTTAGAAATATTTCCAAATCCAACTTATAATTCATTTCTTGAAACAAATATTTCTATGTAAACCATTTCGTTGCTAAAATATCTCCAAACCCTTTTTCCATTACTTAGGAAAAATTATAAGTCTATTTCCCAAAAATCACTTCTAATATCCCATACATTGAAAAAAATCGTACTTATCTCATTAATTTCCGGAATTTATTATTTCCTTTTACAATTTCAAAAAATTATCGATTATACTTATTTAAAATCCAACTAACAATTTAAAATTACTTTAGTGAATTCAAATTCATTTCCGATGTTCTCGAGTGTAACTGTAACGACCCGGAATTTTGGATATTTGAAATTAGGATATTTAATCGGTTTTAAATATTTAAATGTTCATTTTTAACTTGAATTTCAAATATCAATAATTATTGGATGGTTTAATTATTGAATTTAATAATTGGAAATTGGATATAATATTGAATCAGGAGTTTCAAGCTTGTAAAAAATATTTTAAAGGCTTATAAAATTCATATTAATGATACTGAAGATAATAGAACTTTTAAAATTGAATTTAAAAGTGTTTTGTTCAGTTTTAAAAATATATCGTTTAAATTGACGTTTAAAAATTCCCTTCCCGGGGCACAGTCTCGGAATTCGACGAAACCTATTCCATTGAATCCGTAATAGTGTATTATTATCGGATTTCAAATTTCGTAGTGTTTGGAGTTGTCGTGTATCGTACGGGATATAAACGCGCTGAAATTTATATCGAAAATTCAATATATTAATTGGGTCCAAAAAGCTATCTTCTCCATTCGATCGAATTAGGACTCGAAACCTTTTCCATTGCGTTCGGAGTAGGGGTATAACATTATGAACGCCTAGCGGCACGCCTCGATAGGAGTTCAAAATTTTAGATTGTGTAATCGAGACAATTTGAATTTAATTAACTATATATTTACATATACTTCAGTCAACCTTCGGCCGAAATTCAATCACTTCAGCAATTTTTTTTCAAATCACTGTAGCAGAGCAATTCCTTCACGCAAAAACAATTCTGCACGCTACCTATCCCTTCACTTCAAATCGAGCCGCTCCTATCTCCTATTTCATTTTCAAAATCATGAAACGAAAAAAAATGGCAGACAAAATAAAATAGCCCGTTCATCTACGATTCAAAATCTCAAGGTTTCTCGTCCCTTCCAAGTTTCGAATCGGCAGTAAACGCAACGAATCGAATTCGTTCTTTCAAAATGGGTCGCGACCACCTGGGCTTTGCATGCATGGAAGGGAGGGCCGCCGTGTGAGCTTCGATGGGGTGATGGCTGATGAGAGGCACGATCATTTTGGGGGAAAGGGCGATGGAAGCGACGACGAGAAGCAGGGGCGCGCTTGCGAAGCAAGGGAGGTCGAAATTAGGGAAGTTCGTCAGCGATGCATCGAGGATTCATCGCGAGTCAGTCGCGATGACATGAGCAGGTGGGGTTTTGATGGCTTCGACGTGGTCTAGCCGTGGTGGATCGAGGTCGCGATGGCCTCGATTTGTGAGCGCGTTGAACTAGGAGCATCGAGGTATACGATTCTATTCTTTTTCAATTTAATAATATATATATGTATGGATACAGAGAAAGGAATTTTAAAATTAGATTTTTAATAAAAGATGAAAAGTTTTTACAGTAAAGAAATTACTGTTTTGTTATTTACAGAAAAGAAAAGAAAAATATAAATATAAATATATCTATATAAAAATATATATACATATTTTCACTTACTAGTTTATTTTAAAATAATGGCTTATGGTGATTTACCTGTTTAATTAACTTATTTAATTATTTTAGATATTAAAAAAATTATTTATTATAGGAAAATTAGTTTAAAATTTAAATTATTAGCTAATTAAATTTATTAAAAAGGTAATTGATTGCTCGATTAGTTCAAATGTTAATAAACCTTATAATGTTATACAAGGTCTAAAATGGGAAGAAAGCAAGTCGGGTTTGGATCGGATTGCAAATTAAAAATCAAAGGTGAGTTAATCTCACTCAAATTGGATTACTGGTTAATTTAAATAGTTATATTTAAATTATTGGATGATTGATTGAAATTGATAATTATTATCAGTCTGGATGTGATATTATATATAGTAGTATATATATATATATATATATATATATTGGAGTGATTGATATTCCCGCATTATATAGCGGTTGAGACCTTATGCGCCCCGCATAATAGCGGATGTCTCTATATACCGCGATATCCGCCTCGAAGTGGGATTTGTATTTTTATATTGTGCTAATGTCTGTGGATGCAGGGAAACAGGTTGGAGGGATCCAACTGGATTCCTCAAAGATATAGAAATTTATTCTCATATTCAGTGATATGATTTATTTGATAATCTGTGATAGATTATAGTGTAAATTGAAATTATTAAATGTTATGGTTTTTTGAATATATTTTAGTATTTTAAGATATCAAAAATATAAGGATTGGGTTTTTGAAGGAAAATAAAGAGAAAATTTTAAGTAAAATATTTATAGTGAAGTTGGATAAATTAAAAGAGTGAATTTGGGGAAAAGGGTAAGAGTTTGTTTTTTAAGTCCTATTAAATAAATTCCGACTATGGAAAAATAGAGATTTTTAATAAATGGGAATAAAAGAGTTTTGAGGACTTAAGCGATATTGTTTAAGAATTAAAGGATTTATTTTTAAATTCAAGATTTAAATGAGGTGGGAAAAATTAAAGGAGAATTTTGAAATAAAGTATGAAATTGATGCTCCAGATTTAAGTAAGATTTTAAATCAGAAAGGGAAGTAAATCTGAAATTCGGGGTTTGGGGTAATTTGGGTAAATCAAGAAATAAATTTCAAAATGGAATTAATTTAGAAAATCGATTAAGTGTTTTGAAACAGTGATTAAAAAGGAGAATGAGACTATGGAATTTATAAACTGGGTTTATAAATAAAGTGAAATATTTATCAGTCGATAATTTGAAATTATAAATTCACGATGGGAATTTATAAGGAGATGGAAATTCGTTTTAAAAAAATAAATAGTGGTTTTATTTTTAAAAGTGTAGAAAAGGAAATTTACGGGGTTGGAACTTAAATTTTAAACTGGAGATAAATCGAGGAGGATTTATAAATGAAAAGACCGGCTTTTTTGGAGTGGAAAGTGTATTTTCCTGGAAAATACTAAGTATATTTTCAAATAAAGATTTTTAAGTATAAATTAGAAGTTTTAAAAGTGTTTTAAAAAAATGTTTTAGAAAAATTTATTATTTAATTGTTTTAAATTTTTAAAGTAAATATTAATTAAGTTAATTATAGTAGTTAGTTATTTTTAAAGGTTAAATTAGTATTATGATTTAAAAGGATAATTATTAAACATTTATACCTTATATAATAGTTTTATTTTAAAAGTAGTTTTTGGCTAAAGTTTTACCTGGAAAATTATTATAGAATTTCATAACTTTTATTTTGAATAAAGTGATTTAAGTAGTTTTATTTTAAATGTTTTAAGTGTATATTTTTGGATAAAGTGATTTAATTTATTAAAAATCTAGATTAAATAAGACTTGATTTGTTTCAATGGAAATAAAATATTTGGATGAATGATTTTTATTTGATAGTTAAATAACCGACTATCAAAATCTGGACCCGAATATAACTTTGGAATATCTAGGAGAAGTACGGGAATTATATGGTGCAGTTACCGTTCGAGGTGCTATACTATACGTATAAGCTTGTTCGATCTTCTAGGACGTTTATAAGGAAATCCGTCCACAAACGGTTAGGAGGTGATCTCCGATCTTATTCTCATCTGTGTATTTCCTAAAGAACAGGGGTTGAGTTTACCGAGAAATAGCGAACGTTGTTTCGAAGGGGCCGACATCGGATTTGTGAATCCGAAAACCACTTCGATCCAACGAGTACATTTTCATAATGAAGACAAGAGCTTGGAGTCGAAGATGGAGTAGTAAAGTGCAAGGGCTAATCTCTACTAATCCTGAGGGTGATTCCAAAATGGATGTAGTTGGAGTAGTGCCTTCAGTTCTATTCGGACCGGGAATGGACTTGTATGGATGAATGCTATCAGTACATTGTCATTGGAGGACAATGAGCATTCTAAGTGAATATTTCTAATATGCTTAGCCTCGAGCCTCATCAACCGGGAATGACTGAAAATCAGGGGATATGCAACAAGGCTAATTGGGTAGCACCCAAGTAGGGTAAGATTTCCCCTGTCTAGAGTCCCTTTATTTCGGCCGTGTGGCGGTTGCTGATCCCAACCACGGGGTGATCTTATTCGGGCTATCCAGTAATGAGTAGTCCGGTCTTGTGTTGCAGGGGATCAGGGAGTGGTCCTTGGTATGCTGATCTAGACCAGGTACCGTGACAGGTGGTACCCCAGTGCCTAGTCATTCAGTTGGAAATCCATTCTCCCTACGTGCCCTTTACGGTTTTGATTGTAGAGCCTAGTATACTGGAATTTAATTAATGTAACAATTTCAGCTATATGATTTAAGTATTTGTACTTAGACACTATTATAATATCAGAGGATTTTGATATGAAATGTTTTGGTTATCGTAAGGTAAAAACCCAGCATGTTTATTTATGACGTGGTCTTTCGAGATACCTTTGATTTTCAAAAGATTTTGAAAACTTTAATAATTCAATTGAGTGTGTTTTCTTACGCTGGTTTTCCAGACTGACTCGGATGTTATTTTATTATAATGCTCGGGTCAGACCGAGCATTACAGATTCAGGATAGGATGTTATGGAGTTTAGGAGGCGAGCTGGATGGCGAGACGTATCACACATACTTGATGTGTATTCCGCTGTGCAGTGTAAGATGTATAGTCCGCTTGTGTGAGGACAGGTTATTATAACTGTCCAGTATTGTGTTATTGATTGTGTTGTACTCTGATGATGTAATGTATAAAAATAGTTATAGTTTTCTTTTGTATAAAGATCTGTTGTTATCTATTATATATTGTTCCGCTGCGATTGTAAGATTCTGATGTTGTTTTCTATTTTCTTCTTCTACCTCTTTCTTCTTTTCCCTAACGATATGGTATTTCCAGCATTCAATTGTTCGGAATGTAATATAGTGGACGTATTAATGTCGATTTTCGAGCATCGAAAATCGCGGGTTGTTACACTAACTATTTTGGAAATTCCCTACATTTCCAAAAATCCCATTATAACACTTTACTTAAACAATCACATCTGTTTTTAACAAATATGGATTACAATCTCAAGAGTATTTATAAATAGATTCCAATTACTTACTTTTAACTATATACATAATAATAGTAATTTCAAGATATAGTTAAATAATTATTTAATATATCAAGCACTTTTAAAATAAATATAAATAACTAATTCCAATTTATTAATAAAATTCCAAATCGATTACAAAACTTTTTTATAAAATTATAAATCATTTCGACAAATTTAAATATTTAAATAACTAACTTTTTGAAATATTTAGATCAAATTTATAGTTTTCAAAACTACATAGTTTAGTAAAAATGCTTTTCTAAAAACAAAACTTAACTCCCCGATGAAAATCTATTTTTAAAATCCAATATAACCATTTTAGCATTTATAAATCTCTCTCGATTAATCACAAGTTGATTTACACTTCTAACTCCATAACTATTTTCCAAATTCCAAAATAGAATTTACTATTTCTTTCTAAGCCGATTTCCATATCTCATTTTAAATTCACACTATGGGTTTATATTTCCAATTTATCAAATGATAATCATTCCACTTAATTTATAAACACTATTTAGAAATCTCATAATCACATTTCCATTTTATACCGGTTTATATTACAAAAATATAAATCAATTTCTATATTTAATCCAATTTATAAATCAATTTCTTAAACAACCCGAATTATATTCCGAAACCAATCAAATCCCGATTTCTACTTCCACTCCGTAATCTAAAAATCTTATTTAAAATCTGGTATAACCAATTTTATATTTATTTCC
The DNA here is from genome assembly GCA_030737815.1 of Allium fistulosum. Lineage (NCBI taxonomy): Eukaryota > Viridiplantae > Streptophyta > Magnoliopsida > Asparagales > Amaryllidaceae > Allium > Allium fistulosum. Next base: position 868,578,890 of record CM060907.1, on the reverse strand, counting down.
AAATTCCCTTTATTCTCCCAAACTAGTTAAATATCGATTTCTAAAAATCATTTTACTTTTAAATACATATCACTTAAGGTTTATTATTTAAAATCCTTTATATCCATGATTTCAAAATCTCTAATTAAAATATCATGAAATAGTTAGGTACAATTTTAAAGTCAACCATTTATTTTATCCAGATCAAATTCTTTTTAATTACCCCAGAACTCAATATAAATATTCCACTTTCAAATCACATTTCAACTTCCTTTCAAATCCAAAAATAATATTTATTGTTTTAAAATATTAAAATTATGGCCAGTGCTACCATAACATCTAATAGATCAAATCATATCATAATCTACCACAGTTTATTCAAACATATCATATATCACTATATATGAAATTAAAAATCAACAATTTTGAGGAATCCAGTTAGATCCCTCCAACTTGTTTCCCTGCAACCACAGATGTTAGATAACATAAAATACCAATTCCGCTTTGAGGTGGAATATCGCGATAATATAGGGTCATCCGCTATTATGCGGGGCGCATAGAGTCTCATCCGCTCCAATAGGCGTGAATAATCAATCCAACTACTAATATATAATATTATATATAATATATATCCAACTGATAATAATTTATCAATTCAACCAAGCAACCAATAAATAAGTTTTAACTGCTATAAATTAATCCAACCAACCAAATTGAGTGAGATTTACTCACCTTTATTTTCTGTTTTCGCTTTCGCATTCTGATTCTGATTAAATTCGAACGCGTTCGAATTTACTGAAAATTCTACAAGCTCTAAACTCAACCAATTTGATTCCATAGCATAGGACTCGTTAATACGAACCCAACGCGACTGACCGCGTTGGATTTGGACCTAAGATGAATGAGATATGAATTTTATAAGAATTGGAAATTAAAATTAAACAATTTATATATATAACTTAATTGTCAATCAAATATATTACCCAGCCCACCAACGAAAATTCAGCCCGCTAACATTGCTTCTTGTTCTTCCTTCCCTTTTCTGATTCATGTACATGCGAGATACATGGTCGTGCACGATTCCATGTACACGCACGCCAAAACTCGCTGAAATCACCAATCGAAGCCACCAAACTCCATCCCTTCGTGATCTCCATCCAACCCATCACCATTCCTCCACCTCGCACGCCTGAATCACGAATCGTATCTAACATCATGTCGTGACAAAGTGATTGTCGCTCTCCCCAATACACCACTGGACCCACTATCCTTCGGCCACTAGTAACTCGTCGTCGTCACGAATCCAACGAAGCAAACGTCGTCCACTAATTCTTCCTATGTTACTCAAAATTATTAACCCTTGTTCGAACTGTAGTTTGACTAACTGTCGAGCCTAAAAATTCGTCGCCACACCATCAAATAACATACCAGATCGAAGCTCGTGGTGAATTATGATTTTTAAAATTGGTTTTCGAATTTTCTATGAAGCATTCGCTAAGATATAAATTTTTTGAACTTTGCTTCTTCCATTTTTTCTTTCTATAAGCTACTGCATTTTAAATACAAGAGGAAGCGTGTTTTGAAAGAGATAGATAGGCATGGCATAGGGTGTCAGAGATTTGACTAAGAATTTCGGCTGAAAAGAAAGTTTGAAAATTATATATATATATATATATATATATATATATATATATATAATCCCAAAATAGCTAGATATTTATTTCGAACCCCTATTGAAGCGTGCCGCTAGGCATTCCTAATGTTATACCCCAGTTTCGGATCCAATGGAACAAGTTCCGAGTCCTAATTCGATTGTATGTGGAAAATAGCTTTTTGATCCCATTATTATATTAAATTCTCAATATAAATTTCAACACGTTTCTATCCCGTATGACCAAATGGTAACTCCAAATGCTACGAAAATTTGAAATCCCATAATAATACACTATTACGGATCCAATGAAACTAGTTTCGTCGAATTTTGAAACTGTGCCCCCAAATTGCTATTTTAACGCGTCGATAAAATCGACGATTTCAAAAATTGACGAAATCACTTAAAATTTTCAGTTTTAAAACTTACTAACCCAATTCTAATTCCAATATAATTTATATCAACATTATAAATCATTTCGATTCATATTCAACTCCAATTCAATTATTTAAACGATTTTCAATTATTAATTCAACAATTAAATTTATTCAATAAATTGCTATATTTGGAACTTAAGTTTTATTCCACTTATTTGATCGATAAACTTCATATTGAAATTCCATTTACATTTCAAATTCAACATTTAAAATAAATTAAATTTTCAAACCAAACGACTGAAAATCCGGGTCGTTACACCTAGGCTTCATATATTGGTAAATTCTAAACCTTTTTACTTATGTATATGTTCATCTACATTAGTATGCAAGTATTTATTGCTCCTAATTTCTACATATACTATTTGATTTTACCTACACACATCAAACTGGTTAAAAAATTTATACACACACACACATATACATATAAATTATTTTGGTCCTTTCATAAAAAATTCTCAAACAAAACTGATTTTAAATAATTATTAAAATCAAAATATACAATTTTTCATGCAAAATACATAAATATATAAATTAATTTATTATTTTATGTTGATACATATGTTCGAAAAAAAGAATTTTTTATGCATATATGTATACATATCTAATTTTGAAATATAAATAATAATTTATAATTATTTTTAAACCTTTTTAAAATAATGGAAATATCCATATATAATACTTGACACAAATAATTATATGAGTTAACTTCTTTTTATTGTAAAATAGTACTCGCGTAAGCAAAAAAAAATTTCCTACTTGATTTGGCTAGAGCGCATCATGTTCACTTTTTACGCATTACTTTTACTAAGAGTTGGGGTGTAACCATACTTCTATTATTGTAATAAGCAGTTGCAAAGAATTATTCTGATACAAATACAGCCTCACATCAATATATATGCATATAACTTGTGAAATCCCCTTTATAAAGAATTGTAATGTTATAAGGTTTATGAACACAATAATCGTTTCTTTTTTTGAAATTAACTCAAATAACTCATCTTTACTATGAACCCCTGTTATGGTTTGTCAACAGATAGTTATTTATTGCTGATCTATTCGATATTTGAACATTAAAAAATCATTCATTGAATTAGGATTTTCATCATGGATTCTTCCAAATTCATGTATGCAATAATAAGTTAAGACAGTGACATCTAAGATTCCCATATTTTATTCGACTACACATATATCTTTTAAATCATGGTTTTAGCTTTTTTAGCACATGGGAACATTATATTTAATATATTTTACAATTCCATCAAAAACTAACAAGTAAACAACCTAAATATCATAAATATCATATATAAAACAACCAATTTCGATGTACATGGAAAATGGTAGAGTTAGCATCCAATATCAAAATTCAACATACTTACCACCTCGAAGTCTAATTAGCATGCATAGACTCCTCACGCATTTCACCGTTTTCAAATATTAAATATATATCCCAGTTTCAATGTCCATGTTTAAGGGTTTCTAGCATATAATAACTATTGTATAAAGTATAATATACTACCTAACAAGCAATGAATAATTTTTGATTGCAATACTCTACCACTCGTAAACCGCTCTACCATATATCATATAAGGTTTACCACCGAAGAAAAATGAACTTTTTCTATATTGAAGATCTATAGAATGAATTAAATTTATATTACGATCCATGAATTAAAATGTGCTTAAATGAGGTGATGCAACTTGAGAGTTACCAGACTCGCCTATTCCTTAAATATTTTGTCCTAATGTAAACTGCTAAATATGGTCACCTATATAATTATAAAATAGGAAAAGCTATTAATAAAACCAAGATGTAGTTGGTGGATAAGGGCTATTCTTTTGCATATAACTTGGATGGTTTATTTTAATGTATTTCATGTACATTCTAGGTTCATATAGCTTCTGTCATTTAAGGCCAAAACCATATTTATGAAGAAGTAATGATTTATAGAATAAAAGTACTGGTATTGCTATAGTAGGTTGATGAGCATTAATGTTTTCACATAAAAATTGATTGTTTTAGATATTTCTAGCAAGCTTTAGGTTCTTGCATCTTGTAAGGTTAAAATTTGAGTAAAATACACTAAGAAGTCTTATTCATAAGATAGAAGCACCGATATTCTTATAGATTGAAGATGCATACAATTAATATAAGTCCATTTTTGAGTTTTTTTTCCTTTAAAACACAATAAATTGATGTTATAGATTGGTATCGCTGTTTTTATTTCTATTGTTTCCTTAAATTGTTTATCTAAAGAATAATTCTTCGGTTTGAACTAACAATCAAACTAAAGATTACAATTTCGAAAAAATTACATTCCACAATAAAATCTTACAGAACAAAATATTACCAAGTTAATATGTTAAAAAAACAATAATAGACTACAACTTTAGGTGATTACAAACTAAACAAAGTTTCTAAACTCTAAATGATCCTACTAGTTACATTGAATTATCATAAAATTCATAATAATAATAACTTATGAAAGCAAAATTAGTCCGATAAAACAAATTGTGTTAAGTAATAGTTTTAATTTGCGTTAAAAGAACAAATATCCATTCACTAACTCTAGCATTATCACAGAAACCATGAATGCATCAAAACAACATTGCAATATAAAAGAGAGAAGTAATCGATAGAACTATGTATTAATCATCGCTTATTAAAACATCTTATTAATGAAGTATTAGGCAAATACAGTTAAATTTAGACTAAGAAAATAACATATAAACTGAGACATTAACTAAAAAACTTAATGAACAGTTATTTTATTTCACAATTGACATATAAGAAATGGAAATCTATTGTTTATAATGTAATATCACCTCTGCTTATGCCACGAAGTTGCAACCAAATAACATTGATATGGTCTAAAACTAAGGCTGTAGGATACGATGGAATAATCCACTATGAGCATCAACATATGTTTTTTTATTAAAAATCTTGAAATTAATAATACATAAGGTAAAATTTTAATATTAAAAAATTTGAAAGAAATATTTATCAGATTTTTTTACATTATTTTCATAAATCTCCCAAGTCTAACAAATTAGGAATAACGTATAAATCTCAACAAATTCATGGTATTTTTCTTTTTTTTTTCTAAATTATATAATGAATTAAAAAAACTGCAAACCCTAACTAGAAAATGAAACTTTACTCTTAAATAAATCTAAAAAGTAGAACCCTTTAAAAAAATTTAGCTTCGGTCTGTTTATACCTCTTTTGTTCTATTTTTGATGACATGTTGGTTTAGAAGCTCAATTTACTCAATGTTTATTTCATTACTTCAGCGAAATCTAATAAATCTTTGCTTGAATATTTTCAATTCTTTCTTACATGATTCGCTAAGGTTGATCATTTAGGACTATCGGTTCCACTACGATGTTGTTGCAAATGTTTGCTTTGCCTTAGATTCGAGTTTGATGATAAACCCTGCTTCCAATAAAATGAATAAAATATCAATAATATGGGAGATGAGAAGAAAATGTCTTTGTTTAGTTAGTAAGTAAGAGAGCCATTCTCCTATAACTGGTAGTAATACCCTATCTTTCTTTATTTGCTAGCTCTAATGGCTAAAAGTCTCGATCCAAGTTAAAACTAGAAAACGAGGAAAAGTGTACGGTATTTTTTAAGTCCTTATGTAAGGAATTACGAAAGGAATTTTTTTCAACAAAAATGTGAATTAGGAAGGATTGGTCGACAAAATATGAACCGGAGACTGAATCTTGATATACCTCAGAACAATACATTTTTGGTACCACGAGATCTATTGGCTGCTGTGGATCATTTGATCAGAATTACATGGGCATGGTAATGACAAAATATCCATATCATCTGCTTGAATTTATAAACGAACACTTTAGACATTTCAAAAGCTACAAAACGTGGATTTTCGTCATACATAGATATAAAAAAGAAAAATTATTGCCAAAATTTGTACAACCCCAATATGCCCAAAATTTGTACAAACCCCTTATTTCAAAAGCATCAAAAGTGGATACACCCCCAAGTCAAAAGCTAATAAAGCTGCCGAAACTAAAGTCTAGACCATAAACCCTACTCAATCCAACCCGGTCCACTCCATTTCTTTGAGACAAATCCTTCTGCCAGCTAAGCCCTTGTTCATTCAAAAAAAAACTACCGCATCTTCTTCGCTTGATTAGCTCAAACTTTTACCGATTCCTCCTTAACCTCCATTTTTATGAGTTTTCTCTCATACTATATTCTTAACATATACTATGTTGCCATCTACATTAACCAATCTTCATACATAAGATATCACTTTGATGATCAAAGTTTGACGTAATCTTCTTCAGTGTAGTACGGCCATTTATTTTTCAGAACAAGCAGACGGCCTCTTTAAAAATAGGTATTATCTTATTGTGGTTAGTTATTTAACTTACTTAAATTTTTGTTTTTCTATTTATTTTTGGTATGTTAATGAGAATAGATTACCCATTCATTATTTGAGATAATCGTTGATATTAATTTCGATATTTTACTTTTCTATTTTTAAATCAACCAGATTTCTACCTCTACCCCATGAAATCATCGACTTATAACAGAAGGTTTTCTTCCTTTCAGAAGCCATCTTCACCTTCAGCTACACGACCGATCTTGTAAATGCTTTCTCCTTAGTAAGTTCATTGATTTAAGGAGTTAATTCTTTTTTCTTTATGCACGATCAATTTATATTTTATTTTATTAAATGTATACTAACCGTGTGTTTCTTTTCTTTCTTTTTTTCCAGAAATCAACTACAATCACAAGAGATGGTTCAACAATTATAACAAATCTGTGAATTTAACTTGTGTTGCGTGCCACCTACTCTCACCAAAATGATTGACAAGCTCATCCAAATTTGAGCTTAGTTTAGAACTTTAGTACATAGGTTTTTGGTGGGGGTTTTATACTTTCTTTTATTTGTATGGGGATAGCATGGCTCCTTGCAGCAGCAATATTCTCCTTCAATATGCACACTCCATTGCTGCATATCATCTTCTTAAGCCAGCCTATCAACAGCCACGTTAGAGTCACTTAATGCACTTTACTCTATTTTGTGCATATCAACAAGCATCAACATGCATACTTAGTGCGTGCTCAACCTATGTTCATTGCTGCCTAATTAATCTATATGCTTCATCTTGCAACTACAGCTGATCGGCTCTCTCCGTTGATACTGCAGCTTCAGTTACTTATGGAATGTAGTGCCCATCCATGTTCAGCCTCTTTTCATTGGCTAATAATGGATAGCTTCATGGCTGAAGCGAATCCTTGCTCACTTTATATGCAGCATATGCAATACCTCTTCGTGCCTTATCTACAATACACTTGTCCCAGTCAAGATACAAGTCTTCCCCCAGTCACATGATCCTTACATGCAGCAACATCATCATCTCCAGATACAAGTCTCGTCCCAATCACATGGTCACATGCATCTCCACTCCTTAACTACAATACATAGGTCGGCCCTAGCTGTTAAATTTTGGCGACGCTATATAGAGAAATTGAAGTGGTCGGAAGTCGCTTGATAAGGAAGAAAACGGTTCGCAAATTGAAGCTCGGAGGTGGAAGATATTGCGATGAAAGGGGAGTGTTGTGGCCAGCATCAGGCAACAGACGTCCGTCGTATAGTGACAAACGTCTGTGACTATAGGGTTTGGAACCCAAGATTATGGGCAGACTTTGTCACTATATGACAGAAGTATGTGGCTTCGGGAAATTTTTACTGAGACCTATGATAGACGTCTGTCACTTTAACAAACGTCTATGACAACTTTCTGCCTATATTTTGACCGGGTTTTGACATGAAGATTTGTGATATTCGTAAGGGTGATTCTGGAATTTTGCTTATGTTTTCTACTCTTCTATGTAATCTATTTTTTAGATTCAAGTATGGATGCGACTGAAGTGTGACTGAAAAGCGACTATAAAGGTTTTAGCCTCCACTAATTAGGATTTTATCTAAAGGCTAATTTTCTTCAATTCTCTTCTCCACAAACCAATTCTATTAGAATTTTGATCATTGTAATCAATCTCTTGTATTCTTCTCATTGGTATTAATAAAAGCTCTCTCTCAAAGTGGTGTATACTAACACAATGCTAGTGGAACAACTATAAATCGGTGTGTGATTTATTTGTCGTTATTGCTTCTATATTATATTGCTTGTTTGAAGATTGTGATTGGTCTTGGATACTGGATTGCGATTGGGATTAAGATATTGATTGGTTGTTTTTACACTTCTTACCACAATCTCGTTTTCCGCTGTGCTTTGGCGTTTTGATTTGAGTAGTCTCGAGTTAGGATTTCCCACAAAATTTGGTATCGGAGCTTTGGTGTTGGTAGGTGGTTGTAGAAATGCCAGGATTAGATAATACCTCAGGTAGTTCCTCAATGGTTAATCCAAGTGTTGTAGCGCCTTATGTATGTGGATCATACACGGCTTCGATATCACAGTTGGTTATAGACAAGTGGGATGACGATAATGATTTTGAAAAGTGGTAATTGAAGATCAAAGAGGTTCTAAGGAGGAATCGGGTGCATCGGGTAGTGTTTGACACACATTTGTTGCCAATGGACAGCTTGGATGTTGAGAGAGAGGAAATGGAAGAGTGAGCATTCACTACACTTCAACTTGCTATGGGGGAGAATGTTATCTCTGAAATTAGTGGTGTGATTACCGCTAAGGGTATTTGGGACAAGTTGGAGGAGTTGTATATAAAGAAGCCACCGACTAATAGTTTGATCTTATTGCGAACGTTCTTCACCTATAAGATGGAGGAAGGTAATTCGCTAAAGGCACACTTGATGATTTGCTAATGAAGATGAAGGCGGTAGATTTGAAGATTGAGGAAGAGAAAAAGGCAATGATATTGTTGTGTTCATTGCCAGACCGTCATACGGGTTTCTCAAATAGTTTGATCTATAGCCGGGATACTTTGACTCTAGATGATGTCAAAATAGGTCTTCTTAGCAAGAAGCTGTAAGATCAAATGAAGGAGTTAGGTAATGGAAGTGGTGGTGCTAGTAGTGGTCATGATTTATTTTTGGAGAAGAAGATATATGCGAAGAAGGAGAACCGTTGGGCATTCTAAATTTAGGAACCCCAGTTGGAGAGGAAAGTCGAAGAAAAGAAAGGGCAAGTGCTATATTTTTAAGAAGCCTGGTCATTAGAAGAATGAGTGTTCGGACAAGGATAAGGCAAAGAAGAAAGTGACATCTTCATCCATAGCGGTGGAGAGTGGAGTTGGTGAGGGAGACGTAGATGTGTTGTCGGCGGTAGCATCGGATGTTGGGGTAGCGAATGGGTGCTCGACTCGAGGGCGTCTTATCATATGACATCGAACAGGAATTGCTTTTCTTCTTATATAGACAAAGAAGGAAAATCAATTGTTATGGGTAATGGTGCTATTTGTTAGTCGAAAGGCATTGGTTCCGTGCAAATTCAGATGTTTGATGGAGTGGTTCGTACTCTCACTAATGTACGCTATATTCCGGGACTTCGGAAGTCTCTTAATTCTCTGGGGTAACTGGATTCTTTAGGTTGTAAGATAACTATTTGAGAGTGATGACTTGCAGGTTTCGAAGGGTGCGCTTGTGGTGATGAAGGGTGCTAGGACTCATGGTGTTTAATTGCTTCGAGGAGTGACTATAGAAGGTGAAACTTGTATGGGAGTTGATAGTTCTCGTGGCTTGGATGCGACTAGGTTGTGGCATTTGTTAAGTCATGTCTCGGAGAGGTGTTTGGATATTCTTCGGAAGAGGGAGATGATCAATGGAGAGAATTTCAACAAACTAGAGTTTTGCGAGGAATGTGTCATGGAGAAGCAAACTAAAGTTTCATCTGGTGAAGGAAATAATGATTCGAGAAGGGTTCTTGAGTATGTTCACATGGATGTTTGGGGACTGGCACCGGTAGCTTCTTTGGGAGGAACTGACGCAGCGGATATTACAAAAATGATGTAGATCGTTGAATGTAGCAATCGATGGATTGATGAATGCTGAATTGCCCGAATTCGTTGATCCGAAGATACCGAACTCTAGCTATCTCGAACTCGTTGATCGCGCACGATACCGGGTTCAAAGATCTTCAATTCTTCAAGCGTTGATCAATCGCACTTGATTCCGCGAATCGGCTTCTACAATCGTTGAATCGAGCGCACTCGATTATCCGAAAGAGGAGATAGGAGATTACACTCAACTACCAATTTGAATGAAAGCACAAAGCAATCAAAAGAGAATTTTATTCAATATTCAACAACCTTTACAAAATGACCATACACGCCTATTTATAGGCTACAACTCAACACAACAGAAAAACTTCAAAATATTACAAGTACTTAGGTCGGTTCCGACTTAACAACGCCTCCGACTTAACATAAGTCGTATCCGACTTACAACAGACGACCCATGAACCCTGACGACCTACGACTTATAACAGTTTACAACACAGCTTCACAACATAACAACTCAACGACACAACTTAAGTCGGCAGCGACTTAGTACAGCATACAACGACTTACAAACCAACGACATAGATTAACTCGTAGAAGAATCAACGCACCAGGCTTCAGCGACTTAAAAATAGGTGGCATCAACGACTTAAAGAAATCAACGGTCATCATATTTCAGCGACTTAAAGAATGGACGGCATCCGTAGTTTGCGACCTAAAACAAAAGCGGCATCAGGAATCAAAGGCAGAGATTAACTCGGCAGACACATCAATGGTATCCAGGACTTCGCGACTTAAGATAAAGGTGGTATCAGAACTTCGCGACCTAAGTTTTATGCGACCTAACTTAGGTCGTTCCATTTTAGCTCGTAGCACCTTTAACTCGGTACGTCTTTCCAGCGTTCTACCTTCCAACTTGTTAGGTCGTAGGCATCCTTCCATAAGTCGTGAGCGACTTAGAACTTCAACTTTCGACAAATTAGGTCGTAGCGCTTTCCTTGGTGACACGGTAGGTCGTTCCCACGACTTATGCCTTAGTTCCTTAGGTCGTACGCATTTCTGAGCGTCGGTTCCGTTAGCTCGTAGCCCATCTTTAATAGGTCGTGAGCGACCTAAGAACCCATTAGGTCGTGAGCGACCTAAGATTTCAATTTTTAACAACTTAACTCGTTCCAACGAGCTATCTCTCACCTTCTTAGGTCGTACCCGAGTTAACTCGGTTGGTCGCTTGTATGCTTCAGACTTCCCCTCCTTAGGTCGTGGGCGACCTAAGACTTCTTCACTAGGTCGTGAACGACCTAAACCTTGTAAATTTATAACTCGCGCTGCATCATCCTCCCCAGGTTGAGAAAAAATCGACCTCGAATTTGTACATTCGTCCACATCAGCTCGTTCATCCCCATGACATGGTACGAGATGTTTAACATTGAACACATCAGAAGTGTACACATCTTCTGGCAGCTCCAACTTATAAGCATTTTCGTTAATTCGTTGTACGACCTTTACAGGACCAATTTTTCTGGCTTTCAATTTATTGTACGCACCTACTGGAAAACGATCTTTTGTTAACACTGCATAAACCATATCTCCTTTATTAAACTCAACATTTCGTCATTTCAAATCAGAAGACTGTTTATACTTCACATTTGCTTTCTCTAATCGTTCTTGAACGACTTTATGACATTCCGTCAGTCCTTCAACAAAATCAGCAGCTTTCTTAATTGTCCCCTTTGAGTGTGGTATCACCGTTAAATCCAACGGTCCCTTTGGTAAGCTTGAATAGACAATCTGGAATGGACTGAACCCAGTACTTCGATTCGTAGCATGATTATGGGCAAACTCTGCCTGGCATAACTTCACATCCCAACTCTTCAGATTATCTTGAACAAGACACCTCAACAAGTTTCCCAATGATCTATTAACCACCTCAGTCTGTCCATCAGTTTGCGGATGATAAGCACTACTGAACTTCAGCTTCGTTCCGACCATTTTCCACAAACTCAACCAAAAATGACTCAGAAATCGAGTATCTCTATCCAACACGATAGATTCTGGCAATCCATGCAGTCGATAGATCTCCTTGAAAAACAACTGAGCAACATGAACCGCATCTGCCGTCTTCTTACAAGCAATAAAATGTGCCATTTTTGAAAATCTGTCAACCACCACATAAATGGAATCATTACCACGTTGCGTTCTTGGCAACCCCAACACAAAGTCCATACTGATGTCCACCCATGGTTTTACAGGTACGGGTAACGGCATATATAAACCAGCATTAGTTGCAGTTCCTTTCGAAACTTGACAAATATGACAACGCTCCACAAACCTCTCTACTTCTTTCCTCATCGATGGCCAAAAGTAGGATTGTGAAATCAGCTGTAAGGTACGGTCTCTCCCAACATGTCCCTCTTCGTGCAACTCCTTGATAATCTTCATTCTCAGACTACCCTCCGGTATGCATAATCGACTTCCTTTAAAAAGAAAACCGTCAACCAACATAAACTCATCAGTCTTCCCTTCATTGTTCCCTTCAACAAATTTCTTAAAATAAGAATCTTCTGCAATCTGCTCCGGCAATAATTCAAAACCAGTCACCTCAATTTTCATTGTTGTCAACAAATGACTCCTTCTACTTAAAGCATCAGCCACTCGATTCGTCACCCCTGCCTTGTGTTTAACAACAAAAGTAAACTGTTGCAGATAGGCAATCCACGATGCATGTCTCGCTGAAATCTTCTCTTGCCCTTGCAAATGCTTCAATGCTTCATGATCAGTGTAAAGAACGAACTCCTTCTGAAATAGATAGTGTCTCCAGTGTTTAATAGATTGTACAACAGCATAGAACTCCACATCATATGTACTGTATCGCATCTTCGCTCCTGACAACTTCTCACTGAAATATGCAATTGGACGTCCCTTCTGACTCAACACTCCTCCAATTCCAACCTTGGATGCATCAGTATGTAGTTCAAATACTAACTGAAAATCAAGTAGCACTAGAATTGGTGCAGACGTCAGCAATTCCTTGATCTTGTCAAAAGCACTTCCTGCTTCCTTTGTCCATGCAAATTGTTTACCTTTCATGCAATCTATAACAGGCGCCATCACACTACTAAAGTGTGGTATAAACCTTCGATAGAATGAAGCCAACCCATGAAAACTACGAACTTCTGTTATCCTCTTGGGCTGCGGCCATTCTCTGATAGCTTTAACTTTACTTTGGTCAACCTGTATACCTTCCTTCGAGACAACATATCCCAAAAATAAAACACTATGCGTCATGAACACGCATTTCTTCGTTGCAGCATAAAACTGTTCTTGTCGTAACACCATCAGCACTTCTCTAAGATGATTCAAATGTTCCTCTGGACTCCCACTGTAAATCAGAATATCATCGAAATACACCACCACAAATTTCCCAATGAACGGTCTAAAAATCTGATTCATCACCCTCATAAAAGTACTCGGTACATTGGATAAACCAAATGGCATGACCAACCATTCGTATAGACCCTCCCTGGTTTTAAAAGCAGTCTTCCACTCATCTCCTGGTCTGATACGAATTTGATGATATCCGCTCTTCAAATCAATCTTTGAAAAGATAGTAGCTCCGCTTATTTGATCTAACAAGTCATCCAACCTCGGCATTGGAAATCTATATCTCACCGTAATTTTATTTAATGCTCGACTGTCAGTGCACATCCTCCACGTTCCATCCTTCTTGGGTACCAATAAAGCTGGTATAGCACAAGGACTCAGACTCTCCTGCACACGTCCCTGCTCAAGCAATTCCTCTACCTGCCTCCGCAACTCTTCATGTTCCTTCGGACTCATTCGATAATGTGGTCGGTGTGGCAACACAGCACCTGGAACAAGATCTATCTGATGTTGTATTTCTCTTAACGGTGGCAACTCCGTTGGTAACTCCTCTGGAAATACATCGTCAAATTCTTTCAAAATTGGTTTTACTTCTTCTGGAATCTCAACCTCTTCACTGCTCTCACGCCCAATCAACAAGAATACTTCCGGCTCTTCTTCAACTTCTTTAACAAACTCCTTTAAAGTCAATAAAGTTTTCAGCTCTTCAATTTCTTCTGACTTACTTTCTTCTTGTGATCTCTTCTTTGGAACTAAGATAATCTTTGTGCCTTTAAACATAAAACTGTAGCTATTGGTCCGACCGTCATGTAGTACTGCTCGATCATATTGCCATGGTCTTCCCAATAATAAGTGGCAAACGTCCATCTCTACTACATCACACCATATTTCATCTTTGTATTTCTTCCCAATAGAGAATGGAACACGAACTCGTCTATCCACTTTCACTTCTCCTCCTTTTCTCAACCATGCTAACTTGTATGGACTCGGATGTTTTTCTGTCTTCAATTTCAACTTTGTCACAGCTTCGGTTGAAATAATATTATCACAGCTTCCTGCGTCGATCACAAACTTACACACCTTCCCCAGAATAGTATATGTTGACTGAAAGATATTACTCCTCAACCAACTAGCTTCCTCCTGCTTCGGTGTTATACACGATCTCCTCAGCATTAGGTTACAACATTCATCCCCTGACGCAATATCTTGCTTATCCTCCTCAGCTGGACCAGAACAATCCTCATCAACATCCTCATCTTCAACCTCTACAATCATGGTTCTCTTCTTTGGTTTTGGACACTCACTGCTTTTATGACCCAATTCCTGACAATTGTAACATTTGAAACCATTGTTAACCCTTGTCTTCTCAACCTCCTTCACCACTGGTCTATTGATAGGTTTAGAAACATTAGAACTTCCTCCAACACCCTTCGCTTGATTGTTAGGATTAGTAAACACACCACTTCCTCGTCTCCCTTGTTTTTCCCAAGCCAACGCTTTTTGGTGTGCTTCCGCTACAGATCTGGGATCGAACATATTAACCATATCCTGAATCTGCATTCTCAACCCCCCAATGAATCTAGATGTCAGTTGCTCTTCCGTCTCCATAATATCATTCCTTGCAATAAGTTGATAGAATTCATCAGCATACTCGTTAACAGACTTTGTTCCTTGTCTCAAGTTTTGCAAACGTTGATACATTAAAGATTGATAATTGTATGGTAAGAACGTTGCTTTCATCAATTTCTTCATCTTCTCCCAAGATTCAACTTTTGACTTTCCCATCCGATCACGTGTAAGCTTGGTTTGCTGCCACCATGCTAAAGCTCTACCCCTCAGTCTTGTAGCAACCAACTTCACTTTACGATGTTCTGGAACTTCTTTGAAGTCAAAAATCTCCTCGACATTAGCCACCCAATCTAGAAACTCCTCCGCTTGCATACCACCTTTGAATTCAGGAATTTCAGTCTTCATCCCCGACTCCCACTTGTGATCATACTCTGAGTAATTTCTTCCTTGTCCTCGTCCTTGTCCTTGAACACTACCACCATCATACTCCTCTTCAAAATCAGATGTATATCGTTGTCTATCTTGTCCACCCACATCTCTACTACCATTACGCCTTCCACCTTCATCCCTTCTATCAACATTCCTCCTTTCACGATCATTCACGTTCCTCCCACGCCCTTGATCATTTTCAACACTTCTGTCTCGATTAGAATGTGGCTAGACTCTACTACCCCCATGGTTAGATTCTGGTGAAACCCTTCTCCGATTTTGATTCATCTCCGTCATAAGCCTCTCTAACCGGCCAATTCCTTCGTTAAGCTTTTCACTAAAATTCTCATTGATTCTTTGCTCCATCTCATCAGCTTCTTCTCTTCGATACAAAGCTTCTACGTTTTGGTGGCGATTAGCTCTTCTTGGCGGCATACTTGAAAACTTCACAAATTCTTCAACACTTCAAATTCAAACACTTTCCGGACTTTGATCCAAAATGAAACGGATCGAAAACTTCCACTTTGTAGCAAATCGCGATGAACACGATGGACAAAGTTTCGGCCTCCAATGCAAATCCGATCAAACAATTTTCGAACAATGATGACTCTTCTTCCTCTTACTCTCGGCCGTGATAAACACAAACCCAAACCTTCCCTTCAAGCTCGGTAAATCTCTTCAAACTTCAAATGAATAGGCTCCAAGTCTCGATCTAACTATGATTGGTTAGAACAAGCTCTGATACCAAACTGATGCAGCGGATATTACAAAAATGATGTAGATCGTTGAATGTAGCAATCGATGGATTGATGAATGCTGAATTGCCCGAATTCGTTGATCCGAAGATACCGAACTCTAGCTATCTCGAACTCGTTGATCGCGCACGATACCGGGTTCAAAGATCTTCAATTCTTCAAGCGTTGATCAAGCGCACTTGATTCCGCGAATCGGTTTCTACAATCGTTGAATCGAGCGCACTCGATTATCCGAAAGAGGAGATAGGAGATTACACTCAACTACCAATTTGAATGAAAGCACAAAGCAATCAAAAGAGAATTTTATTCAATATTCAACAACCTTTACAAAATGACCATATACGCCTATTTATAGGCTACAACTCAACACAACAGAAAAACTTCAAAATATTACAAGTACTTAGGTCGGTTCCGACTTAACAACGCCTCCGACTTAACATAAGTCGTATCCGACTTACAACAGACGACCCATGAACCCTGACGACCTACGACTTATAACAGTTTACAACACAGCTTCACAACATAACAACTCAACGACACAACTTAAGTCGGCAGCGACTTAGTACAGCATACAACGACTTACAAACCAACGACATAGATTAACTCGCAGAAGAATTAACGCACCAGGCTTCAGCGACTTAAAAATAGGTGGCATCAACGACTTAAAGAAATCAACGGTCATCATATTTCAGCGACTTAAAGAATGGACGACATCCGTAGTTTGCGACCTAAAACAAAAGCGGCATCAGGAATCAAAGGCAGAGATTAACTCGGCAGACACATCAATGGTATCCAGGACTTCGAGACTTAAGATAAAGGTGGTATCAGAACTTCGCGACCTAAGTTTTATGCGACCTAACTTAGGTCGTTCCATTTTAGCTCGTAGCACCTTTAACTCGGTACGTCTTTCCAGCGTTCTACCTTCCAACTTGTTAGGTCGTAGGCATCCTTCCATAAGTCATGAGCGACTTAGAACTTCAGCTTTCAACAAATTAGGTCGTAGCGCTTTCCTTGGTGACACGGTAGGTCGTTCCCATGACTTATGCCTTAGTTCCTTAGGTCGTACGCATTTCTGAGCGTCGGTTCCGTTAGCTCGTAGCCCATCTTTAATAGGTCATGAGCGACCTAAGAACCCATTAGGTCGTGAGCGACCTAAGATTTCAATTTTTAACAACTTAACTCGTTCCAACGAGCTATCTCTCAGCTTCTTAGGTCGTACCCGAGTTAACTCGGTTGGTCGCTTGTATGCTTCAGACTTCCCCTCCTTAGGTCGTGGGCGACCTAAGACTTCTTCACTAGGTCGTGAACGACCTAAACCTTGTAAATTTATAACTCGCGCTGCATCAGGAGCTCACTATTATATTTCTTTCATAAATTATTTTTCTCGAAAGGTATGGGTGTATGTAATGAAGACCAAGTCGGAGGCATTTGCAAAGTTCAAAGCATGGAAAGCTCTTGTTGAGAATGAGAGTAGCAAGTTTTTGAAGGTTCTAAGGTCTGACAATGGCGAAGAGTATGTTTCCAGAGAGTTCTTGGAGTTTTGCAAGAATTATGGTATTCAGAGGCATTTTACTACACCGTGAGATCCACAGTCGAATGGTGTTGCGGAGAGGATGAACCGTACTCTACTTGAGAAAGCTCGATGCTTGAGAATGACATCGGGTTTGTCTAAGGGATTTTGTGCCGAAGCTTTGTCAACTGCAGTGCATATTATTAATCAAATTTCATGCTCGGCTATTGGTAACAAAATTTTAAAGGAAGTGTGGAAAGGAAAGAACATTGACTTGAGTTATCTTCGTGTGTTTGATAGTCTGGTATATGTGCATGATCCGGGAAATGATAAGCTTGAACCAAGAGCTTTCAAGGGTATTTTTCTTCGTTATACAGATGGAGTGAAAGCCTATCGGATTTGGAATCCAAAAACGAAGAAGGTTGTGAATTCTCGTCATGTTACTTTTGATGAGTCGGCTTTGTTCAAGGAGAATGAGAGCAAATCGCATGTTCCGGATTTGGTTTATGGTGAATCAAAGGAGAAAGAAGCTATTCCCATATTTTGTCCAAGGAACAGAGAGAGTAGAGTTGTTGGAGATGCTTGCGAGGAGGAAGCGGTTGATGTTACATCACATAGTCCATATGTTTCCTCTGGTAGCGTTGGTGATGTGCATGATTCTAGAGAGGATTCAGTTCAAGGTGGAGTAGAAGGAGGTTTGGGTGATGGTATTGCTAGTCGGGTGGGTCGTCGTGCTATAAGGCCACCGATAGATATTGTGACTGGAACTATCTTAACTTTTGTGATAATTTGGACTATGCTCTTCATGTAGTTCAAGATGAGCCAATGGACCTTGATGACGTCATGGAGTTGAGTGATAGCTCGAAGTGGATTTGTGCCATGGAGGAATAGATGCAATCATTGATGAAGAATCAAACTCGGGATTTGGTTCCACTTCCTAAAGGAAACTATGTTATTGGATGCAAATGGATATACAAGGTGAAGGACGATGGGAGATACATAGCTAAGCTAGTGGGTTAAGGGTTTGCACGAAGGAATGGAAATGAGTATGATGAGATATTCGCACCGGTTGTACGCCATACTCTATTCAGATATTACTTTCCATAGTTGCTATTCACGACTTGGAGTTGGAGCAACTTGATGTGAAAACCTCCTTCTTGCATGGTGACTTGGATGAAGATATCTACATGGAGCAACCAGAAGGTTTGTTGTGGATGGTAAGTCAAAGTTGGTTTCCAAGTTAAAGGAATCACTATATGGTTTAAAGCAATCACCTAGACAATAGTACAAGAGATTTGATCATTTTATTCTTGAAAATGGTTTTGATAGAAGAATCAAGAATGCTTGTTTATATTTTAAGAAGTTGAAAAATGATTATTGGTTGTATTTACTCTTATATGTGGACGATATGCTCATTGCTTCTAAGAATAAGAATGAAATCAACAAGTTAAAATTGAGTTTGAAATCGAAGTTCGAAATGAAGGATCTTAGAGAAGCAAGGAGGATATTGGGCATAAAGATAGAAAGGGATCAAAAGTGTTTTGAGTTGAAATTGACTCAAAAGGAGTACACAAAGAAAGTGCTTTGCCGGTTTAGCATGGAGAATGCAAAGGCGTCAAATATAACTTTACCTTTGCATATGAAGCTTTCGAGTAAGGATCACCTATCTTGGAGAAAGACAAGGTTTATATGGCAAAGGTACCATATGCTAGTGCGGTTGGAAGTCTAATGTATGCTATGGTGCTTACAGGGCCCGAAATTGCAAATGACATTGGGATGGTTAGTCAGTATATCGCTAATTTGGGGAAATCGAATTGGGAAGCTGTGAAGCTTATATTGAGATATCTTAGAGGTACATCATCTCATGGTCTTATTTCTGGCGGTAGTAAGGGGAAGGATTGCAAGTTGGTTGGTTATTTTGTTCGGACTACGCCGGTGATAGTGATCGAAGAAAATCAACTTTCGGTTATGTCTTCACACTTGGTGGTACGGCTATAAGTTTGAGATCGAGGTTGTAGACCGTAGTTTCTTTATCCACTACGGAGGCGGAGTTGATAGTTGTGGTGGAGGCGGCAAAGGAGGAAATTTACTTGCGGCGATTGTTGTGTGACTTGGGATACAAGCATGATAGTGTCAATGTTTGATGTGATAGCTAGAGTGCTATTCGCTTGGCAAAGAATTTGGCGTTTAGCTCACGGACTAAGCGGATTGAAGTGAGATAGTCATTTCTAGTATCCATGGATGAAGATAAGCAAGTTATCTGCGGAAAGTATGCACAAAGGATAACGCGGAGGATATGTTCACTAAGGCATTGCCGGTTGGGAAGTTTGAGCATTGTTCGAACTTGATTCGCTTGGAGAAGTGCTAGGTGCGACAAGGTGGCACAGTTAAGGGAGGAGCTTGGTTGTAGATGAAGAAGAGTATCAGTGAGAGATTGAGGTCCTATCTTCTTGGTGAGTTTTAGTCTTTGGTGAGACAGTTTAGGATTTGGATGTTTTCAACACTTCTTTCGCGTGTGGGGGCTTTCCTTGAGCTCGTTGATGCAGTGCAATGGGCGGTGGCTTTGCCGAAGCTCATTGGGAAAGCATTCATGTTTGCTCGAAGGTAGAAGTGGTGACAGTTGGTGATATCAGTTATTAATGATGGTATGGTACCATTAGAGTTGAAGATGGATATAGTGTCAATGTGGAGTGTTAAATTTTGGTGACACTATATGTAGAAATTGAAGTGGTCATAAATAGCTTGATGATGGAGAAAACAGTTCGAAAATCGGAGCTCGGAGGAGGAAGATATGGCGATGAAAGGGGAGTGTTGTGGCCAGCATCAGGCGACAGACATCTGTTATATAGTGACAGACGTCTGTGACTACAGAGTTTGGAACCCGAAAGTATGGACAGACGTCTGTTACTATACGACGGACACTGTGGCTTTAGGAAATTTTTCCCGAGACCTTTGACAGACGTCCATGACGACTTTCTGCCTATATTTTGATCGGCTTTTGGCTTGAAGATTTGTGTTGTTCGATTGTTGATGAGACGTTGGTGAATTGACTTAGATGCTCAATTATCTCGATATTTATTACATTGCTTCACCGAAATCTGATAAATTTTTGCTTGAATATTCTCAATTCTTCCTTACATGATTTGCAAAGGTTGATCATTTGAGATTATCAACTCCGCTACGATATTGTTGCAAAAGTTTGTTTTGCCTTAGATTCGAGTTTGATGATAAACCGTGCTTCCAATAAAATGAATATAATATCAATAATGCGGGAGATAAGGAGGAAATAACTTTGTTTAGTTGGTGAGTAACTAAGAACGTGGGAATTCGTAATGACAAAATATTCATATCATTTGTTTGAACTTTAAAGGATATTTTAGATATTTCAAAAGCTTCAAAACGGATATCCCCATTATATATAGACATAGATAAGAAAAATTATTGACAAAATTTGTACAAGCCTAATATTTCAAAAGCATCAAAACTGGATAACCCCAAGTCAACAGCAAATAAAACCACCGAAACTAAAGTACAACCCACAACCCCCACTCAATCCAACCCGGCCCACTCTATTTCTTCGAGATAAATCCTTCTACCAAGTAAGCCCTTATTCATTCTAAAAAGACAAAGCACTACTGCATCTTCTCCGCTTGATTAGCTCAAACTTTTACCGATTCCTCAATCTCCATTTTCACGAGATTTACCTCACACTGTTTTCTTAACAGATACTATACTGCCATCTACATTAACCAATCTTCATACATAAGATATCACTTTGAACATCAAAGTTTGACATAATCTTCTCCGCTGGTGTACGGCCATTGATTTTTCAAAACAAGCTGACTTAAAAATTGGTATTTTCTGATTTTAGTTATTTATTGAACTTACTAAAGTTGTATTTTTCTGTTTATTTTTCGCATGTTAATTAGAATATATTATCCATCCATTATTTGAGATAACCATTGATATTAATTTCGATATTTTTATTTTCTGTTTATAAATCAGGCCAGATTTCTACCTCTGCACCCATAAAATCATCGACTTATAACAGAAGGTTTCCTTCCTTTCAGAAACCATCTTCAACTTCGGCTACACGACCAATCTATTAAGTACTTGCTCCTTAGTAAGTTCATTGACTTAAGGATTTAATTCTTTTTTCTTTATGCACAATCAATTTTGATTTTACTTTATCTAAAAAACAGTTTTTTTTAAAGGCTTATACTTTTTTTTGTTAATGCAGTAAGTTGTATTAATTTCAATCCACACCCCATAAAGAAAAACCGCCCGCCGAAACTAAAGTACAGCCATAACCCCTGTTCAATCCAACTCAGCCCATGCCATTTCTTCGAGATAAAAACAGCACCACATCTTCTAATTTATTTCTTTGCTTTTGTAATGGCGGCGCTTGATTAGCTCACTTTTAACGATTCCTCCTTAATCTCCAATTTTACGAGATCTCCCTCACACCGTTTTCTCAACAGACACTACGCTACCATCTACATCAACCAATCTTCATACATAAGATGTCACTTTGATCATCAAAGTTTGACGTAATTATCTCCGCTGGAGTACTGCCATTGATTTTTCAGAACAAGTTGACGGCCTCTTTAAAAATTGATATTGTCTGATTTTAGTTAGTTATTTAACTTACTAAAGTTGTGTTTATTTATTTATTTATTTTTCGTATGTTAATTAGAATGCATCATCTATCCATTATTTGTGATAATCGTTGATGTTAATTTCAATATTTTAATTTTTTGTTTTTAAATTTTTATGCACGATCAATTTAGATTTATTTATATGAAAAAATAAATAGTTTTTTTCAAAGGGTTACAATTTTTGTTCATGCAGTAAGTTATATGGTTATAATGTCTAAATCTGTGCATGATAAGTTCCATATCGATTCTTCAAATTGTATGAAATGTCATAGCAAATCATGTATCTTTTTAAATTGGATTGCGAAGTCCAAATCTAGTAAGTAAGTGTGAGTGTGAGCGAGCGTGTATGTGTGTGATAAAGATACACAAAAAGTTGAGTTTGTCAGCCTGCAACTACAAAAAAATTATTATTTTTAAAGTAGAATACAAGGACATGAACTGATTTTGTCAACCTATGACCAGGCACAAATTTTTTCCATTTGTCAACCAAATAACTTCCTAGATCCCATGTTTCATAGTTGAGGAATATGGAATCAATAGACAGTACGCAAATATTGATAGGACCTGGTACATTTTACTATTTAGAAATTAAGGTTTATATTTTTAGATCAGAATTTACTCATATCTCGATCACTTTAATCACTAAGCCTAAGGTGAATAATGTTTGCAATATATTGCCATGTTTTGAATGATTGATTGTTTATATATACTTGTTGATGAATCATACGTGTTCATATAGAATTTTATGATATGCTTTAAGGTAAAACCCTATTAAATGACATATTTATGTCTTGCGAATATTTATATAGATTAGAAAATATTCGAGATGGATATCATTTTTTAGAATTTTTGGAATTTATGTGGAATTTATAAGAATTTTCTAGTAAAGAAAATGTTATTTTGGGTTATAAATTACTTACGGGTAAATAAATAATTATTTGGGTCTAAAACTTTTATATTAGAGAACATATATAATTTGATTTACCAGAATTTTCCTAGATTTTTCTTAAGAGTTTTAATGGTTAGATAAAATTATTAAAGGTATGAGACTTAAATGTTTTATATAATTATGGGGAAGAAGCGGCTTTTTGTAAAATGGTTAATTTGCCATAAATGGAAAGTCGACAGCACTTTTGAAAAAAAAAAGCTAGCAACCAATCAGATTTAGACAAACAAGGCAGGTTAGGTGCAAAGGAATTATTTTAAAGTATGAACAACAGCCTTTTTAATATTTCATCTCCTTCGGCACATAGGTTCTGCCGCCATACTTCCAACACATTCGAAACCAATGCATACGGTATCAGGCAACTAGTACGTGATGAATTAGAAGAAGGCGAAAGGTATAGAGTCGAAACCGGGGGTTCTGAAAGAGATGGGACTTTGCTTTGGTTTTTAAATGAAAAGAACGCCCGCTTGCTTTCGACTAAGTTGCTTTTGACATAGTTAGGTTTTGACTAAGTCAAATGGTTTAAAAAGAATGGTTTCGATTGGGTTGCTCTTTTGTTTTAAATGATTGCTTTTGACATGGTCGAAGCCTTTAGCTGCCACTTCCTACCTTTCGATCCAGATGGTTACGAAGGGATCCCTATTGTTTTCTAAAATTAGGCCACGTCTCCATTGTTTTTGAAAGGATGGTTTTGACACCATCATTTTATGACTTAGGAAATGGTTTCAAAACAGCTGCTTTCGACTTAGATGATTTCAAAGGCCTTTTTTCTTTTGAATGAAGTATAACCTAAAATTGGTTTCGAAGGAGACGATCTAAATGGTTTTAAAAGGTACTTTCGACTTTAATGGGTTTATGTCCTTTTGCTCTACTTGAAGGCGTAATCAAAATGATTTTAACCGAAACGTGCTTCGATGTAGCCAACTTCGAATTGTTTCAAAAGGTTTTCACATGTTTTAAATTGAACCCAAATGCTTTCGGAAAATTTAGGTTTAATGCTTTCGAAAGGTTTTAAAAGAAGTTTCGAAGGTGTGGTTCCCCATAGGTTTCGAAGGAGTCGAAAGGCGTAATTTTTTGATGCTTTTGAAAGGAAAGGTTTTCCAATGGTTTCGAAAAGCAATGTTTAAAGGTTTATATAGAATGATGTCTAAGGTTTTAAAGCTTTCGAAAGGAAGATTTCCAAAGGTTTCGAAAGGGTTTTAGAATGGTTTCGAAAGGATGGTTTTGGCCATTCGGTCTTGATAAAAGAAATGGTTTTATATGGTTTCGAAAGAGGGATTTCAATGGTTTTGGAAGGGGTACTTTCAATTGTTTTGGAAGGGGGGCTTTCAAAAGTTAAGTGTTTTCATCAACTATGTTCTGAGTAAAGTATATATATAACATGGCAAGGTGATTTTGAGTAAAGCATAAGAGATTATATAATTTCCTTGTTTGAGTTTGATTTAAAGATATTAAATCATTTTGAAAAAGTTTTTCAAGGAAAATTTGAGAAAGATATAAGTAAAATGACTCAGATATTAGATACCAGATAGGATTAGTATGGGTCGCGCCCTTTACATTAGCTGTTAGCCCTAGCTAATTTAGCCTAAAATTCCACTGTGTATGGCTTTGTCACTAGTAAGGCTAAAATTATGAATACACATATAAAAGAATATATTTTTGTATACAGATAGGTTATTGGTGAGCCCCTAAAATTATTAATACACACAGAAAGGAATATATTTTTGTATACATATAGGTTATTGTGAGCCTGCAAAACCATTAGGATCAGGTGGCTCTAAAAGACGATAAGTTAAGGACAGACCGTCCAGAAGAGATGTATTTAACAGATAGTTAAGGATAGATAGTCCGGAGAAAATGAGTGCCTAACAGATGTTAGATAAATTTTGATGTTGTTTGTTAGGCGCGAGTCAGCCAAAGGTTAAAACTTAGTTGAACAAAACTTTTGTGTGTGAAAAGTAGTTCATTTTATTACCTGATTTATCTATGTATGTTTACATAAAGATGTTTTACAAATATTTTGACCAGTTTTGGTTGTAGGAAAAGAATTGCAAAAGGATATATTTTAAAGGAATGTTAGTGAGGGGAAACACGTTCCATTAAGCAGCGTGATCTCACTTAACATAAAATAACAGAGATGAATAGAATTATTCACACCAGGCTTTATGTCTGACTTGAAGTTTTTGTTTCCCCTTAAACTTTCGGGTGCTCAAAATTGATTTGGGTAGGCTGAGGGTTGAGGTTTTCAGGTTTTAGCAGATTTTGGCGAATAAGCTTCCAGAGACGAGCAGGTGGCTGTCGGATAGCTACTTTAGGAATCCTAATATTTTTGTTTTTTGTTTCCGTTGTGTATTAAGACAGTTATGTCTATATTGCTTTGATCATCCATGGGGGCATCTTCATATGTCGCTCTTGGCGTATTGTTGTAAATTTATATTTGATCATTGCTTGGGAATATGTTTGGGGTTTTTTGTAACTTGGATATGAATTTGTGATTTGGTTTGAAATGTAATCACTTTAATTATTCTTTTTAGAAATATGTGATTTTGTTCATATTCAAGTGCTTCTGATATTATGGATATCATTAGCATTACTGTATTTCATCACCAGAAGTTAATACCGCGGATGACTGCAACATCCATAGCGCTTAGCTTTTGGCCTCCAGATACGGAATGCTACATTTGACATGCAAATGCACACGACAGGTGGAGTAATTGGCATGCATGAAATATAGAAAAATAGTGTAGCACCGGTTAGCTCTATTGGTCCGAGACAAACTAATTGAACTCTTTTTTGTTATTTTGTATGAAAATTAGAGAGGGAAAAAATGAAAATGTTAGTTAGGCTACTGATCCCCAAAGTTAAAAGGCCTAGTTATTTGGTAATGATTTTCCAGTTAGACGCTAATGTTAATTGATACCAATTAATATTGTGGTATCCCTTTCAATACACATAATAATACTTTGGTCCACTTTCAAACACAACTAACTAATACACTAACAGCATAATTAATAATTACAAAACAATTAATACCCCTTTCGATTACCTCTTTTATTCCCCTTTAAATACACAAAAACACATTCTCTTTTCGTTAAGATTGGTTAATATGTTCATCCAATAAACGTTTGATTGTTGCATTCAGATTTGAATAATTGCACTTTTGTGTTTACTTTTCGGTTTTCAAAATAAAGCTGTCTACTGTTATCTCTAACCAAATTTCATTTGTAACACACTCTACAAAAATACCGAACACAAGATAAATATACTAGGCATACACAAACGTGCGTACACCAGCGCGCGCACACTTACATATACAAATACATATACATATGCATATACGTATATATCGTATGCATCCATTCATGTTAATATCACTGGGGTTCGGCATAAACGTTGGCAACATGGCAATATAATTTTTATAAAAACTATTTTATTTCTCTTAATGACAATTACTTTTCACCAACCCTTAATTCTTGACAATTTTCTATTGGTTAAAAACAACTTTTTCATACAAAAAACTGCTGCAAACCCATTTCCTTTCCCAAAAATAATTTTGCGCCCATTAAATAGTCTTTAATTATTTAATATTAATTATAAGCTTTTCTGGCTTGGTAATTTCAAAATAAATCATAACAACTTAGGAAAAATCCCAAAAATTCATCAAAAACCAGAATCAACATATCCTTTAACATATAAAATTTTTGAAACCAAAATCATTATTTAATTATTTTCAATAATTAACGCCCGAAATAAATATCCTTTTTTCTTTAGGAAATTCACAAAATATTCGGATTAATTTGGAAAATTAGGAAATTAAAAACTCATCTCCAAAAATATGTTTTACGCAACATACCAAAAAATCAAATCATTTGGAGATTGTTTACTAAGGTTTTGCCCATAAATATATCATAATAATTTCATAAAAATTCCAATAATTTTCTTTTTACCAAACAAAGATATAATAAATATGGCACTTTAGAAAATCATCAATGAATCGGTACCAAGCAAGATCCGAGTTCAAACAAGCATAAAATGATATGGTTTCATTATTATTCAACTTAGATTGGATAATGGATGGAGTTAAGATTTGATGGAGAATGATTTCCTTAATATTTGATTTGATTGTTGTAAAAAAATGAGGATGAATGGGAGAGGGAGGGTTCAAGGGATAAAAGATGGATCTATTCCTATTTTTCCCTTCTCGTTTATTCTTTTTATGTTAAGTTTAAAACAATCTTAATGGTTAATTAGTTAAGGCGTGACCTTGTTAATCGTGAAATCTCATCCTCCTTATCCTACTGCTCATCACATTATTATATTTAGTTTATCTAATTAAATCTTCTGAATAATGCTAATAAAGATTAGAGGTGTTACAGACTCCCCTCCTAAAGAATTTCGTCCTCGAAATTTAGTAAGGACTACATAATAAGCATATCAATCATGCAAACATCTGTAATATCACCTAACAACAGTACTAGCCTACCTGACTGGCAAAAAGTCTATATACAACAGGTATAAAACATACCATTAAAACAATGCGGGATAAGTCTCTTTAATTCTGTCTTCCGCCTCCCAAGTATGGTATTTCTCGTTGTCACTCCACTAGACATTCACTAACTTGATTGTCTTGTTCCATAACATCTTCTCATCTCTTGCCACAACTCACATTGATTGCCTAATAAAATTTATATATGCTACCACTACTAAATCCTCCAATGCAGCCAGAGCGATAGTAGTCATTGGATCATGTACATACTTACTAAGATGAGAAACATGAAACACATTATGGAATCCTACCATACTATTCGGTAACTCTATTCTATAAGCGAGTTTCCCGGTCCTCTCTATAATAGGAAATAGTCCTACATATCTCGTTTCTAACTTCCCTATCTTTCCAAACCATACCATAACCTTCATCGGTGATACTTTAATAAAAACATGGTCTCCAACTAAGAACTCTAAATTCTTATGCCTTTTATCTGCATAGCTTTTCTACCTAGAATGAGCTTTCTTCATCCATACGCGAATCAACTCAATCTTTTAAGTGGCTTCCCTCATCATATCTGGACCAAGAACTAATCTGTCTTCAGTCTCCAACCAACATGCTAGCGATTTGCACGACCTTCCATACAAAGTTTCGAAAGATGCCATTTCTATACTAGTCTGATAAATATTATTATAGGAAAACTCAATTAAGTGCAAACGGTCTTCCCATAACCCACTAAGATCTAGTACACAAGCTCTCAACAAAACTTCAAGTACCTTATTAACTTTCTCTGTCTACCCATCCATTTGCGGATGATGGGCAGTACTTATCTTAAGCTTGGTACATAACACCTCTTGTAGACTCTTCTAAAATTTACTAGTGAACAAAGTGTCTTGAAACCTTCTATACTACTAGGAATTCCATGCAGTCTAACAATGTTCTTCATAAACAACTTAGCCAATACATGTGTCGTCCTGATCGACTTAATGAGTATGAAATGTGCACTCTTGGTCGCTCTATCCAATATAATCCTAATACTTTCATTTCCCTTATACGACCCTAGCAGCCGTCAATAAAATCCATGGATATAGGATCTCATTTCTAACCGATATATCTAAGGGTTGAAGCAATCCACTTGGCTTCTGATATTTGAATTTTACTTTCTGGAAATTCGCACGTTGCTTTACCCGTAAGCCTACATCCATTTTCATATAGTCACAAAATAAACATCTCTTCATATCCCGATACATCTTAATTCCTCCCGGATGAATAATAAACTTCAATCGATGACAGTCCCTAAGAACTTCCTTAGGTCACCAACATTTGGAACACATAACCGACCCTTCTTCCTTAACCATCCCTTCTAGTCAAGACTAAAATCTTTCAAATCATCAGTCTTAGTTCCACCCTCCAACTTTCTATCCTTTCAGCTAATAATGGATCATCTCTCTACTTAGAATCAATCCTTTCAATAAATACTTGTTGGACTTATGAATAAGACAACATGGCAGTATTCTGACTAAAACTAGCAATCGATCTTAACTGCATACTACAAGCAGTCAATGCCTCTAAATCATTCCATTCTGCCAACATAGCTAACATCACATTTTAATGTTTTCTGCTAAGTGCATCTGTCACTTTATTTCCTTTTTCTGGTGTATATTCAATATCCACTACGCCATAAATGACCTTCTGCAACACAAAAAAAATGTTGGCTCAGGCCCGAAAAATGTTGCCATAGGTCTATGGCAACACTTTTAGGGTGATGCAATTTTTGCCGTTGCCTTAGACCTCAAAGGCAACATTTTGACTATCTAAGGCAACATAACTAATATTGTTGCAATAGAACCCTATTTGGGTCTATGGCAACACCCATAGGTATCTGTAGCAACATTCCAAAATGTTGCTATAGATATTAACTTTCTGAATTTGTGGGGCCCACAATGTAGAGCATATTTGATTTTTTAATAAAAATAAATATTTATTTAATAAAATACTATTGCATAGAATTTGATATTTAAACAGTAATTTATTTAAATAAATATTTTATTTCAACATTTGAAATAGTACAAA
Source organism: Allium fistulosum (assembly GCA_030737815.1). Lineage (NCBI taxonomy): Eukaryota > Viridiplantae > Streptophyta > Magnoliopsida > Asparagales > Amaryllidaceae > Allium > Allium fistulosum. Next base: position 868,549,062 of record CM060907.1, on the reverse strand, counting down.
TTCCTGACTCCACTATTTTACAATTCAATGATATATAACACTGATATTCACATATACAGATATTCCTCACTACATCACTCAGTTCACTCATTACATATGCAGTTTCAATTTATACAGACACCGACACTGACAAATATATGACGAGCCGAAGACTAGCCGAGTGCCGAGCCGAAGGCGAGCCGAGAAGCGGGTCCGGGCGCAGCGCCGGCGGGGGTCTGGGGCACCGCCCGATTCATCCAATTTCGGAAGATCGAGCCTTCTTTGAAACGACGTAAAATGATGCACAAATGAAGACTGAACTTAATTCCTATCCTCCATCTTCTCGCCTAAATCTGCTTGAATCCCCTACGGCCAAACACCAAAACTCTACTGCAAACTCTTTTCAATTTCCAATCACCACATTAGCTTCTCTCCTTAACTAATACACAGCAGCACTCTACCATTGTCAATACAAACAATCTCCAAAGCCTCACAGTTGCATGCTACTCCATCCCCCTGTTTCACCAACATCACTTCTTCAAACAAGCAAAACAGCAACTCACTATCAAAAAACTGCAATTGCAACCACCCTTCAATACTCTATAAACACCAGAACACTCACCATCATTCAATCCACACTTCGTCAACATCCCACCAATATCCTAAAACCTACCACCTCTTACAACTTACCTTTAATCCTCCACTTTCACACTCTTGCAATATCAAACTCCAAACTCCGTCTACATCTCTCTGCCAACATTCAGGCATCACACTGCCAACTGAAACTCCTCTACATCACCAACTTCCACCATCACTTCCATAACTTACCAAACCAACCAACCAACCTTCAACCAATACAACTACATCCAGATTCAATGGTGAACTAACCAACCTTAATGCTTGGATAAGATCACTCTGCACTCAGTTCGAGTTATGAACTTGCGATGGAGGCACAGGGCATCCAGAAGCAGTAGATACCCAGCCAGATTCTGAAACATTAACAAGTTCCAAAGGAGCATTTGCACAAACATATAGGGGGCATACTATCTTATTGAAATTACCAGTACCAAGTGAAGCAACCGCAATCATAGGGGAAAGTATGAAGAGATCAGACTGGGATGTACTTGATATAGGAGCCGTGGACGGATTAATTGTTGCGAGAATGACAGCTAAATCTCGAGGGCAGCAGTTCGGGTTTTGGGAGAAATTAAGGCGCTAGAAGGGTTTTCAGGTGAAGTAGTCTAAAGGAGAAAGGTAGAGGGGTTGGTGGCGAGCAAGTCTTCTGTTGGAGGTGAGAGCTGATGGCGACGACAGCGGTGGCAAAAGGGGTTTGAACGGAAAACTTTGTTTGGCTTCGGGTTTTGGTGTCTTGACGGGGCTCTGGTTAGAGCTAGATGGTCGCGATGGGTCAGGGGGTAGCTGGGGGTGAGGGTGACAATTTGGTGGCGGAGGCGAATGAGGAAGCAGAAGAAGAGGAGGGTGACAATTTGGTGGCGGAGGCGAATGGGAGGAGGCGAATGGGAATGAAAACCAAAAGGGGATCTACTCTGAACTAGGCGGGAAAACGAAATTTTGGGGCAAATTGTAGTGGTGATCCATTTTAACAACCAGATTAAATGTAGATCGTTGGATCGTATTCACGCGGATTGCTAATTTTATTAATTTTTTAATTTGAATACATCTATTGCAACACTATATAAAAATGTTGCATCGTGTTACACTTGTTTAGCTAGAGCAACACATTTTTATGGCTAAGGTAACACCAAAAATACAACGTTGCAGTAGGACCAAAATTTTATAGCTATCGCAACATTTTAGCTGGCAACACCTTGCAAAAATGTTGCAGAAGGTCATTTATGGCGTAGTGATCGAAATCATAAGCTACTAAAAATTCCAGCCACCTCTACTATTTCAACTCCTTCTGAGACCTAAAGACTTGTGATCTGGATACAGTTCGAATCTTTCTCCCAGTAGATAGTTCCTTCACACTTTCAAAGACAAGATCACGGCTGCTAACTCCAAATCATGAGTCGGGTACCTCACTTCATGTGGTCTGAGCTATCGAGAAACATAGGTTATCACTTTATCCCTTTGCACCAACACAGCTCCTAATCATGTTCTACACACATCTATATACACACCAAATCTTGATTCCCATCTGAAACAATTAACATGGATGCATTGGTCAATAAATGCTCTAGCTTCTAGAATGCTTCCCAAATTTACCAAGACCAAATAAACTTCACGTCCTTTCTGGTTAGTTTAGTCAGAGGTGCTGCTATCTGAGAAACATTCTTGATGAATCTTTAGTAATAGCCGGCTAATCCTAGAAAACTTCTTATCTTTGTCATCGTTTTAGGTCTCTTTCAATTGTTTACAACTTCGATCATAGCTGGATCAACTGACAACCCTTCTTCTGAGACTACATGACCAAGAACTTCACTTCTTCTTCCAAAATTACATTTTAAAAACTTTGATTTTAGTTGATGTTGCCTCAACATCTCAAGCATTATTATAAAATGAATCTCATGGTCTCTTTAATTCTTAGAATATAGCAAAATGTCATCTATAGACACCAGCATGAACCTATTCAAGTGCTCGTGGAAAAATTGGTTCATTAAGTCCAAAGAAAGCAAGCATATTAGTCAACCCGAGTGGCATTACTAATCACTCGTACGAACCATATCTTATTCGAAATACCATCAATGAAATGTTGTCCTCCGACACCCTTAATTGATGGAACCATGTCACCAAATCCATTTGGGAAAATACTTTGTCTCTGCTCAACTGATCAACTAAATCATCAATTCTCGACAAAGGATATCTATTCTTTATTGTCTCCTCATTCAACTTATGATGGTTATTACACAATCTCAACGTCCCGTCTGGTTTCTTCACGAACACTGTTGCCATTCCCCAAGGCAAGCTGCTTGGTCTATCAAAATTCTTTCCTTCTAAGTCCACTATCTGCACCTTTAACTCCATCCCGGTAGGTGTCATTATGCTAGATGGTCTCCTCATGGGTTCAGCTCCAGGTAGAATATCTATACGAAATTCAATAGCTCGTTTCGACGGTAGTCCTGTCACTGGCTCAAAAACATCTACAAATTCTCTTACAACTAGAACTCGACTTATCTCGTCTTCCACTTTTGTTGCACCCAATATAACAAACATCTAAACTCGAATTGACAATTGAGTATATAATTCGGTCACTACTATCAGAGTGTCTCAACTATGTTTTCCTATCCTGGAAAAATATCCTAGCATCATATTTTTCTAACCATTCCATACCCAAAATAACCTCAAAGCCCACAAAATCAAACATATATGAACTCTAGGCAAAAGCATGACCTAACGGTTCAAATCTAAATGGTCACATCTGATCCCCAGAGTTGCATATCCTCTTATTGGATTCGCGACCCTTAAGGAAGTAACAAGGTATGATGGTTTTACACCTAATTTATCTACCAAATAATGAGAGATAAAAGAATGTAATGCACCTGTATTAAACGATACTCTAACTAGTATGCCATGAATCAAAAGCGTACCTTCCATCATAGACTTTCCTTTTGCAGAAGTAATCGGTTGTGATGCATACAGCTCTAAAGCAAAAACTTTTCCTTTATTAGTCTTGGCTAGTTCTGGGCATTGTTTCTTGTAATGCCTCATCTGGTCGTAGTTAAAACACTTCACTTTTTTTTTTCTGCAACCTTCTTTCCCTCTCCAGACCGACATTCATGAGCAAAATGCCCACTATTGTCACACTTAAACCATACAAGATCACCTTTTCCTTTCTTGGTGGCTCGGTCCTTTTGAGCTCCCTTCTCCTTGAAGAACTTCATCTTCCTACTTTGAAAACCTTGAATCTCCGCTAACTTCTCTTTCCCAAAAGTCGACAGCATTTTCTCATTCTGTATTACCATCTCCACCACTACATTACATGGATCTTGGAGATGTGGCATTGTTGCTTTAGCAATCTCCGACTTCAACCCCCGGATAAAATTTTCATTTCTCTTAATCATAGTGTCAATGGTAGCATACTCATACCTAGACAACTCATCAAACTTGGTAGCATATTCCAGTATGGACATCTCTCCTTGTACCAAATCAACAAACTTCCAAAGCAGGTTTGACTTGACTACTTTAAATAAGAACCTCTTCTTAAATCTCCTTCGAAATTCAGCCCAAGTCAATTCTTCCTCCAGTACACCTAAGCTCACCCCGTTCAACTAGTATGAAGCTTCTCCTTGCAACTTCCTTGATGCCAATCTCCTTTTCTACTCATCATTCAACCCCAGATCAGCATAAATCCTCCCACAGTGAACTAGCTTTCCACTTCGATATCATCCTCAGTTCTAAGAAAAGGTTTTCCGCCAAGACTAGTATAATCATGTTCAACTTGGTATAGTTATTGCTAACTGGTACTACAGGATTAGCTCCTACTGCATTCCCTCTAGCCACTCCAGCTGCTGCTCCAGCTTGTATCATGTTGACAAAGAACTATACGTAGTCCCCATATCTATGGATGGGATTCCAACACCTACATTGGCATTTGCATTTTGATTAGCATTTATCGGTCGACGCGGATTCCTTCTAGTGTTGGGTCGAGCATTTCCATTGGCTATGATGCTTCCTCCATCTAAATTCACTCTTCCATTTCCTACTTCCATATCTTGCTTTCTCGTAATCTGCATACAAGTCATAACAAGATACAGAAGGACGACCTAAGAGAAAGGGGTAATACACAATATATAACAAATACAAGTACGTTACAGTAGCGTTATCACATACCCCAGTCGTATTCTTTGATCCATTAGGATTATGTTTTCAAAATTCTTTTAATCTTTAAGTTTTACGCAAACCTATGCTCTAATACCAAAATGTAACATCCCCCATTTTGAAGCATGAAACAAAGGGCTGATGATGCTGAAGCAATCCATAGTATTAATTTTCATTGACAAAATGCGGCTATGTTAATTATATCAATAATATCAGAAGCACATGAATATAAATATTTTCATACATAATTCAATAATAAACTTTTACATTTCATTTCAAAATAAGATTTCATATTCATTACGTAATCCCATTCGCAATCCCATGTTTAGAGAAATTATACTTATTGCAAAATACTCTAAGAATGAAATATGAAGATGCCCCCTTGTTTGATTTGAGTCTAATACTTGATAGATATAAATTTTATCATTACATCCATTCAAACATAGTAATGGGCACAACAGAAATAAAACTCCTAGTAACAGCTAGCTTTCCACCTACACATCTCCGAAAGCTTATTCATCGAACTTGAAAACATAAAAACCTTACTCCCGACCTATTCAAATGAGCATCCAAGAGTTCAAGGGGAAAAACCAAAAACTTTGGATCATACAAAAATTCTAGTGTGAATAATTATCTACCATTTCGAACCAAAATAAATATCTAGTGGGACCATGCAGCTGAGTGGAACAGGTTTTCCCCTCACTTGTACCTTAACCAAAAGATATCATCCATATATTGTGCTCCTGCATCCACAATGGTTAGAACAACATAACATAATCTTATGCGGGCATGCAATATGGGTAAGTCTGACTCATTGTCAATTTAGGATTATATCTACCCTAAGTTCACCTATTTCACAAAACTGACTATTTGTCTTAACACATAGTTTTTCCTAAAGTCGCTATTAACCTATTAGTTTTAATGGGCTGGCTAATAACCTATCAAAATTCTTAGAGACTATGTATCCGGAATCATAGTTTTAACGGGATCACTAAGAACCTTTTGATTCCACCAATAACACTTTCTAATCATAGTTTTCATGGAATCACTGTGAACCTATTGGAATTTTCAAATAACATTTCTCAAACCATAGTTTTTATGGAATTACTATGAACCTATTGGGACTCTCCAATAACATACCTATAATCATAGTTTTCATTGGATCACTAAGAACCTATTGGTCCTCTCCAATAACATCATTCGAGCCATAGTTTTTATGTGATGACTACGAACTTATTGGACCCTTCCAGTATCGTATCTAAAATTATAATCTTTTGGTCAATCTGGTCATCGTACCCTTGATCTACCTGATCTCTTGGATGTAATTTTACTCACTCAGGAGTTGTGCAGCTAAAGCGCGTAGCGGTTCTATAGCGGTGGAGGTGCAAAAAGTTATAGCGGGGCTAAAGCAGGGATATAGCAGAAAATAATGGAGGTGCAAAATGCTTTCTTAGATACAAAACCAAATATTTAAAGTTAATTTATTCTCATTCTCACATTATTTCGATAGAAAAAGGAAATATTATTTAATCTTATATAACAAAATTGAGGAATATCATGATTTATGTAGTCCAGGTTTAGTGACTATTATAGGTTTCTAACTTATTTAAGCACTTATGCCTTGAAATTAGGCTTTTACCCTAACATTTTTTATTTGGGTGAAAGAGAACTGGTAAAATCATATTTTTTTATTTTAATGTTGAAAAAGAGGGTGCTAAAAAGGCTTGATTTAGCGGTTGTAGCGGAAAATATCAAGGCATAAGCGGATGTATTATTCATTAGGGCTAAACTGAAAAGGCTAAACTGAAGATATGCGCTATGCAGGGATTTTATGGTGCTTTAACTGTATAGCTCAGGGTTTAAGTTTGACTATACTCACTATTGGGTTAACCTAACTGGTTATTCTGCCCTTAATTATCCCCAAAATGCAGTTAGGAGTCACGATGATGTGAGTATGAAAATAATAAGCATGCAAATAAAAGTGTTAACCCACCTTTTGGCAAGTTAATATATAGGCGGATTTAACCCAATAGACTGCACGGTTATCGAGGCTGGAATATTATGGATTCGGTTCAAATGGATGGATAATCAACTATGGATATGAAGCCAGGATTAAGCATGGTTGATGGATAAACGACGTAGGACTTGGAGAAAGGCGTAGCTTGGGTTCTACTACGGGTCGGCATGGTGTTGCTCCGAGTCGGCATTATTACTCCGGGTCGGCATAGAGTTGCTTCGAGTTCTACTTCGGGTCAGCATAGGGTCCGCTTCGTTTCTACTTCGGGTCGGCATGGTGTCGCTCCGGGTCGGCATCGTTACTCCATGTCGGCATAGAGTTGCTACGGGTTCTACTTGGGTCGGCATAGGGTTCGCTTCAGGTTCTACTGAAGGTCGGCATGCTGTTGCTCCGGGTCGGCATTGTTACTTCGGGTCGGCATAGAGTTTCTTCGGGTTCTACCTCGGGTCGGCATAGGGTTCGCTTCGGGTTCTACTTCAGGTCGGCATGGTGTCGCTTTGGGTTAGCATGGTGTTACTCTAGGTCGGCATAGGATGGATGAGTTGGGCTCGACGATCGTTATGGTGGGCCCATGTAGGTGAGAAGGCCCTGTAGCCGAGATTTCACATATAAATACAATAGGCTTGGCTTTGAAAAAAGGATCATGATTCTACTTCTCTTCATCTTCTACATAGAGGCCACTCTACCATTTTCATTCTAGAATTCCGGATTGTAACTATAATCAAATTTCAGTATAATAAAAAGGATTGTTCTGGATTGGACGTTGGCCGGAGTTAGCCGAACCACTATAAATCTTGTCTCTTTTACTTGCTTTCATTTTAATTTTGGTTATTATTCATATTATATTCTCTACATATATTCTACCTATGATTTGTGACTGGATATCGATGTTTTCACTTCTAATTGGTTGTTCATGGCCAATTTTGATGCCAACATTTTGGTGCTTTCACCGAGAGAGCTAGCACTCAGGGATTTGGAAGTTTGGATCTTGGACTTGAAAGCTTGGCAACTCGGATTTAGGAAGTAATGGCTAGGCAATCAACAAGGAGACAGAGAACAAAGAGGAGCCATCATGAAGGAAGTCAGGAGGCTTCCTCAGGAGCTAATCAGACCTCAATCTTCATTAATAGGAACAAGATGGAAATGATGATGGATGCTATGTAGGAAAGGATGTTAAAGAGACAGGAGGAAATTCAGGATCAGAACCAAGGAAAAGAAGCAAGTAGGATGATGGATGGAGTGCAATCGCCAGGTGCAACCCTTGGTCAACCAAGAATGAACAACAAAACCATAGCCGATCGTTATATAACGATCGGTGCCGATCGTTCCCCACTCAGGGGCATGCCCTCGGGTTATGTTAACTCAATTCTTGGCTAGATATTGGATGGTGCTATGGATTTTGGCATGGATCAGAACTCCGATGCGCGTTAGGAAGAAGATAATCTTGGATTCCCTCGCGGACTTAGGGGTAGGATGGAAATGACAATCGGAGACCACTTATGTATGCTGGAACAGCTGAAAATTGGAATCCATGACTTGTGGTAGAAATTAGCAGGCTTAGATATGGATTGGATCAACCGGGGGCAAACCCCGACCAAGGAGAATGGATCAACACAACTCCCCATGGAACTGGGGGCATGGATTTGGATGGCTTTGTTTGGAAATGGATAGCGGTGATGGAATAGAAGCAGCCATCATCCACCACAAATCGGAGCTAGCCCAGCTTAAGGGCACAGGTCGTCATCTCTTGATGGCATGAACTAAATAACTAATAATAAATCCACACTAAAATGGCTAAGTCACTTATATATGTACGGGATCACGAATGTTCCTTAGGCATGCTGTAAGACGATGAACCGCCATAAAAAATGATCCTGAAACTCACTTGAACATGAAATCTAACATTTATAATTCTGAGTCCCATTTGGACACTCACATCTCGCCTCGAATGGCACACGATCTCGAATGATCACACCTCTCCTCGAACGTCACACGTTCTCGAACGATCACATTTCGCCTCAAACGACACACGATCTCAAATGATCACATTTCGCCCCGAATGGCATACAATCTCGAACGATCACATTTTGCCTCAAATGGCACGCGATCTCGAACGATCATTTTTCTCCTCGAATGACACATGATCTCATTTCGCCTCGAACGACACACGATCTCGAACGATAACATTTCGCCTCGAACGGTGCACGACCCTGAACGGTCGTTACTAACAATCAGGCAAGATCATTGATCTTTCATAGGTTATCCATAGGTTTCGAACATCGGGCTTATGGCAATACAAAACACGTCTTCTTATCGCAAGGCATGTTTTGGGGGGAAAAGTGTTAGCTTGCCTTTTGGCAAGGCAGTATACATGTGGATTTAACCCAATGGACTGCATGGTTATCGAGGCTGGAATATTATGGTTTTGGTTCAAATGGATGGATGGATAATCAATTATGGATATGAAGCCTAGGTTAAGCATGGTTGATGGATAAATGATGCAGGACTTGGAGAAAGGCATAGCTCGGGTTCTACTTCGGCTTGGCATTGTGTTGCTCCGGGTCGACATTGTTACTCCGAGTCGACATAGAGTTGCTTTGGGTTCTACTTTGGGTCGGCATAGGGTTTACTATGGGTTTTACTTCAGGTTGGCATAGTGTAGCTTCGGGTCGGCATTGTTACTCCGTGTCGGCATAGAGTTGCTTCAGGTTCTACTTTGGGTCGGCATAGGGTTTGCTTCGGGTTCTACTTCGGGTCGGCATGGTGTTTCTCTGGGTCGGCATAGGATTTCTTCGGGTTCTACTTCGGGTTGGCATAGGGTCCTCTTCGGTTTCTACTTCAGGTCGGCATGGTGTCGCTATGGTCGGCATTGTTACTTCGGGTCGGCATAGAGTTGCTTCGGGTTCTACTTCGGGTTGGCATAGGGTTTGCTTCGGGTTCTACTTCGGGTCGGCATGGTGTTGCTCCGGGTCGGCATTGTTACTCCAAGTCAGCATAGATTTGCTTCAGGTTCTACTTTGGGTCGGCATAGGGTTTGCTTCGGGGTATACTTCGGGTCGGCATGGTGTCACTTCGGGTTGGCATGGTGTTACTCTGGGTCGGCATAGGATGGACGAGTTGAGTTCGACGATCGTTATGGTGGGCCCATGTAGGTGAGAAGGCCCTATACCCGAGATTTCACCTATAAATTCAGTAGGCTTGGCTATGGAAAAAGGACCTTGATTATGCTTCTCTTCATCTTCTACATAGAGGCCACTCTAACATTTTCATTCTGTAATTTCGGATTGTAACTGTAATCAAATTTCAGTATAATAAAAGGGATTGTTCTAGAGTGGACATAGACTGGATTTTGCTGAACCACTATAAATCTTGTCTCTTTTACTTGTTTTCATTTTAATTTTTGTTATTCTTGATATTATATTCTCTACATATATTCTATCAGTGATCTATGACTTGATTTTGGTGTTTTCACTTATAATTGGGTGTTGGTGGCCAATTTTGACACCAACAAGCTGATCAAATAATAACAAGAACATATAACATCTATCATTTGAATATGTTCGATCAATAGTTATAGGCATCACATAATTACTTAATCTTAACTAATAATTTCATATAAAAGCTTGGGCTAAGCAATAATTTATTCCTTGAAAACCTTTATCATCATATATGATAATCCCCTAATTCATAGTTGAAATAAGGAAAATATAGCTCATTTTTTACCAATTACTCATGCAAATTTATAATCCATTTTAATACTGTCATGTATACTTTTGGTATTAAAAAGAGGTTGTTGTACGTCTTCATTATAGGGCATAATGCCATAAATTAGAATATGTTCATCATTGAAATCATGCGGCATTAATAAGGTCGGCATGGGATGTCGCACCCTTCTTATAAAAACTTTAATAAAATTATAATTTATAAAAACATAAGGCTATAATGTCGAAATCAATGTTGTTGTAACATAAAGTTTTATAAGTTACAGAACCTATTAAATATATAGCCTTTTATACATAAAATACATAGATGCCAACATTGATGACATGCAGCATCAATAATATAAAACCAGTAATATCGGGTGCTTTAAAACAGTGGATACTTTGCCATATTAAGGGATATCGATACTAAAATATAGCGGCATCATTACTGTAAAATAGTTAATGTCGAAAGTAAAGCTAGCGACATCAGTACCTTAAAGCTATAGTTATCAAAGTAGGAAGCATGCAACATTATTGATGCCGAATGAATACTAGCGACATTATTGGTGCCGAATGCCATAGAATAGTTTAATATAAAAACTAATGGTTTGTGGTGTCATTTAATTTTGGCATCAAGGACGTACGTTATAACTTCCAAAACAAAGGAATAAGTTTTGGTACGTTATGAGATTACCTATGTCGACATTGACTTATGCCCAAGGCTATCATCATATCGACATTAATTTCATGCCAAAAGCCTTACAATTAACCCAAACAGATTCATTCCATACGAACTTAGCTGATATTATATGCATCCATTCATCTTAATGTCGCCGGGGTTCGGCATAAACATTAGCAACATGGATTTATCGTAATTTTTATTAAAACAATTTTATTCTGTTAAAAGCAATTACTTTTCACCAACCCTTAATCTTTGTCAATTTTCTATTGATGAAAAACAACTTTATTAAATTTCTTTACGGAAAACTACTACAGACCGATATTCTTTCCAAGAAATAATTTCACACCCATTAAATAATCTTTAATTATTTAATACTAATTATAAGCTTTGCTAACTTATTAAATTCATAATAAATCATAATCACATGGGAAAAATCACCAAAATTCACCAAAAATCAGAATTAACATATTCTTTAATGGATAAAAAATTTCGGAATCAAAATCCTTATTTAATTATTTTCAAAAATTAAAGCCTGAAATATATACCCTTTACTCCTTAGAAAATTCACAAATTATTGTGATTAATTTGAAAAATTATGAAATAAAAAAATCATGTCCAAAATTATGTTTTACATAATATATTGAAAAATAAAATCGTTTGGAGATCATATGCTAAGGTTTTGCCATTAAACATATCAACATAATTTCATAAAAATTCCAATAATTCATCCTTTTATTAAACAAAGATATAATTAAACATGGCACTTCATAAAATCATCAATGAATCAGAACTAAGAAATATTCGAGTTCAAACAAGCATAAAATGAGATGGTTTCATTATTATTCGTCTTAGATTGGATAATGGAGTTGAGATTTGATGAAGAATGATTTCCTTAGCTTTTCCTTTGATTTAATTTAGTTTTCCTCTTCTAATCTTTCTTGATTAGGGTCGGCCTATATTGTTTTTGATTTGATTGTTGTAAAAAATGAGAATGAAATGGGAGAAGGAGGGTTTAAGGGATAAAAGATGGATCTATTCTTATTTTGCCCTTCTCATTTATTCTTTTGTATATTAAGTTTTAAATAATCTTCATAGTTAATTAGTTAAGGTTCGACCTTGTTAAAAATCTGATCCTCCTTATCTACTACCCAAAATATTATCCCATTAAATTTATCTAACTAAATCTCCTGAATAATGTTGATAAAAACTAAGGGTATTACAGGAGAACATTGGGAAACTATTAAGAAGTGGAAAGGGAGTGGAGGTCTCTAAAGCAATAAAGTTGAAAGTATGTCCTAGAAGCAACCATATAATTTTTGATTATGTAACTGTAAATTGAACTATTATAAATTAATCTCGTTCAAAATGAAAGTAGGTTTCCTGATTTCCATTTATGTTGTATGTACAGATAACGATTGCAACAACCTACACCCTAACGGGTTTTTATGGTTTTTAAATAAATATTTTAAAATATGATATCACTATTTTAAAAGTATATTTTTAGTATATATAGTTTTAGAAAATTGTTAAAGATGTTATTTAAGAAATAAAAGGCTTTTATATTACAGTATCTTTCAAATGGTGTATAGTATTTTATTAAAAATCTTAATTTTATAAATAAATTAGTGTGTGTGTGTGTGTGTATCTTTTGAAGGTATTTTATTATATTAAGAAGTTTTAAAATAGAAGTTTAGTATTTGAGGATGAATACAACAGAGTTTTTAGATTATAAAACTTATGTTATAACGGATTGTTTTGTAAAATTGATTAAAAAATTATATAACCTTGTTTAATAAATAAAGATGTTCTTAGAGCTTTAATGAATGTTTCAAAGTTAATGCAAGTATAAAAAGTGATTTTGGGTTTATAGTATCGATGTTTTAGTAACATTTGTTTTAACCCATTTAACTATACTTTTGAAAAGTAATTTAATCTTTAAAAAGGAGTTTTAGAGATAACGATTAAGCGAAATGTTTTGGGTTTGTTGAAAACAACGTTTTAGTAACGTTAGTTTTTAAACCCTTGAATAATATTTTAAAAGTGGTAAAATATTTTTAAATGGTTTTGAAAAATACTTGGACCTTTAATAATGAAATTTTAAAGAGAATAACAAGTATGAATTGGTTTTGGGTTTGTTGTGACAATGTGTTAATAACACTTGTCTTTAACCCTTTTTGATTATATTTATGAATGTAGATAAATCTTTGAAAGAATTTTTTAAAGATAATCATAAGTGTAATGGTTTTTGGTTTGTAGCGACAATGTCTGAGTAAAAATTATTTATAGCTTTCTTTTAAATTGATTTGCGAATATACTTATATGGTTGAGATAAGTATATGAATACTTTTGATAGTATCAAAATACATTTAAATGAATAGTGATGTTTTAATGAATAGCGAAGTTTAATCAATAAGTGGTGTTTCATTTGTAAAGAGTTATTGAGTAAAAATGAGTTTCATTAATAAAAGAGGATTTTAATTAATAAAGAAAGGTTAATTAAAAAGGGGATTAGAAGTCGTTTATATGACTTGATCGTGCTTGTGGGTTTTGATCGTACTTTGTGTGTTACTTACTTATGGACAATATATAGGACTTAGTATCCCATATACGATTATTCTTAATGTTATTTGTAACGATCCAGAATTTCTGTCATTTGAAATTCGTATATTTAATTGATTTTAAATATTAACAAGTGAAATTTGTAAGCTGAATGAATTAAAATTCGAATATAAGGATTTAATTGGATAATTAAATCGATAATTTAATATTTGAAATTGCGTAAATAATTGGAAATTGGATTTAAATGTAATTAAAAATGATTTATAAAATTATATTAAATCATATTTGAGTTAGGACAATGTTAGTGAACTTTTAAAATTGGATTAAAAGTTAAATTGTAAAAATTGAATATTTTAATATTTAATTGACGACTAAAAATAGTCATTTTTCAAACAGTCTCGGATTTCGACGAAACTAGTTTCATCGGATCCATAATGTTTTACTATTGTATGATTTCAAATTTCGAGTCAATCGGATTTACGGTTTGTCCGGGGCAAGCCAAAACGCATAGAAATCGTTTTAATCGATTTAATTTTAAATTGATCGTTTAATTCCGTAACTCGCACATATGATCGAATTAGCTCCCGAAACACGTTCCATTGTGTTCGGAACGTGGGTTAAACCTTAGAAATGTCAGCTGGCCCGCTTCGTTTGGAGTTCGGACAATCTCGAGTGAATAGTGTTTCGTCAAATTTTCTATAAAAGGCCTCCATCATTTCATTTTTCACAAGCATTAGGGTTTCAAAGCCCAGGCCGCCACTTATCCTATCAATGGTCGAAAACGTTTGTTTCTTCCCCTCTTAATCTCTTCTAATCCGTAAATCAATTCAAGAAACTTTCAACTAGAATGTTGTAGATCTAGAGGAGATCTTTAAATCCATACGGAGATGATCGAAAATACGACAATTTTCATTTGAATACGTGTGTTTCGTTCACGATTTCCGAGGCTAGGGGCAGCCGAGTGGGGCCGGTCTTCGGCTAGGGGTGGAGCTTGTGACGAGCGTTTGAACGGTGGTCTTGGATCATCGCCGAGTGGAGTGGTGGTGGCTCGTAAATTCGCGAAAGAACGGCGGCATGGGTTTGATTTCGTTCGAACGTGAACCTGTGGGGAGTTTACTCGGTGAGGAAGAAAGCAAAACTAGCGGCCTAGATCTAGGGTTTCAAAAATGAACGGCCAGATGCACAAAGGTTTAAAAATAAAATAAAAATTGTAAATTATATATAATATAAATTTGTTCAAACTTCTAAATGCTATAACTTTTTGATGCGAGGTCTGTTTCGCACGAAACGACTTGCATTGGGTCCGTATTGACGAGCACTACACAATGGAGCTGGATTGGGATTTATTAGAGACAGTGATAATTTTGGGTAAAATTAAACGTGTGTTTAATTTTATTCGAAATGAAACACTACAATTGTTATCGGAAACTCAAGGTGAGAACTTCTCACTCAATCGAATTGTGTTTCGATTTAAATTTTAAATAGTTAGATTTAAAATTGTTGATAGTGTTGATTGTGTGTTTGGATAATGATTGATGATTGGTTGAATTGAAATAGACCCTATACGTCGCATATTAAGCGGAGGTTATTATATTAAAAACATATACCGCGATATTCCACCTTGAAGTGGAATTGGTATTATATATGTATTTGGAGTTGATTTCCTGCATTATATAGCGGATGAGACCCTATTGCACCGCATAATAGCGGATAATATTTATAAATCTCATATACCGCAATATTCCACCTCGAAGTGGAATTGGTATTGTGCTAACATCTGTGGATGCAGGGAAACAGGTTGGAGGGATCCAACTGGATTCCTCAAACATTTGAATTTGTTTCATATGTTGTTTGTTGATTATTTATAATCACCGTGTGATTATTTTTTGTGATTGAAATTGTTGAAGGCTACTATTTAGCCGAATATATTTTTGGTATCGTTGGATACCGGAAATAAATAAAAATTGGATTTTTGTAATTTTAAAAATTTATTTTTGAGAATTGGATAAATTTAAAAGGAGTTTTAAAAAAATAAAAGTCTTATTTTTGAACTATATTGAATTAAATTTCAAATTTTGGGAAAAAGGGCTTAGTATAGGGATTTTTAATAATATTATTTATAAGTTGAAGAATTTATTTAAAAATTTGGATTTTTAAATAGATTTGAAGAGATAAAGAAATTTATTTTAAAAGGGAATAATTTGGAAATTCGTTGAAAATTTGATTTGGTGTTTTGAAAATAAATTTGGAAATCAATTTGAAATTAATTGATTATTTATTTACCATAACTAGTAAAAAAAATTTATAGAAATTTATCTGACTTTAAATTAATCAGATTATTAAATTGATCCTATCTATGGATGTTTGGATTACATTGGATGTTGAATTGTTTGATATCTCAAATATGTGATGCTTTGTGATATATCCTGATTTGTGTTGTGATATGTAATTTGTTTATCTGTGATATATATATATATATATATATATATATATATATCTGTGATCTGTGTATGAAAGATAAGCGTTATAGTTTATACCGCTTATCAACTATATTTCTGTGTTTTGAATCTGTGATGATTGAATGATGTTGCACTATTGTGTTAAACCCCTAGAACACATCATACACACACAAATATGGATATCACGAGGAAATCGATTAAGTCACAGATTTTTGAAATGATTTTAAATAGAAAATTTGAATTCAAATGGTTTGGAAATGAAATCGGGTTAAATGTGAAAAGCTTTTTGAAAAGGAGTTTTGAGGATAAAGTTATTTTGGATAACTTCATAAAGTTTGAAATTTAAAATGGTTGAACCTTGTTTTGAAATCAAAGAAGATTCTAAATGGTGTATCTTTTATATATAAAAGATTTGAAATAAAAATGGTTTTCCAAGTTATGAATGAATCTTTGGAAACGGTTTTGAGAACTATGAATTAAATTTTGATTTAAAGATTGGATGAGTTAATCCAATTTGAAAGGGAAATTGTTTGAAAGAATATGAATGAATCTTTGTGAAAGGTTGGTGAACTTTGTGAATTGAATCTTTTTGTTTAAAGATTTGGAAATGGTAATTTGTTTAAACCATTCGAAGGGAAAGTTTTGAATAATAAGTCGTGACTTAATTGAAATCCCATTATCCATATGTTTTTAAATATTTCGCTCATTATTTGGTTTAGCCGGGAGAGGACCTTTGTGTCATACAACTCATTCTGAATAAGTGATACGTCGTATATGGATAGAAATTGAAGAACGGTGGTGAAGACCTGGTATTTGTGAAAACGATAGGATGACCTATCGATTGTCTCTGCACCGTTAGCTATGGTATAAAGATTTCCTTTGTGATGGGAAGTTCGATCGGGATTGTGAATACCCGGATTGCAAGGGCTTCTTTGGAAGTGCCTTCGGTTCTGTTCATACCCAGAACAGACTTGTATGGTTACATGTCTGACATTACATTTTGAGATATCTAGCTGATTTCTTTCAAATACATTTCTGTTGGTGGCGGAGAATTTATTCTCTTAGCTTAACACCCTTCTCTGAGACGTACGAGCTCAAAGGTTATGTAGTTGAAGGTTATCAGTGATATACTCCCAATTTGGTAGTGTGGCATGCTGAGTGTTGCTGTGTGATGATTATTTATTGATCATTTGTGATCAAAGCGTGGCTTTGTGAAAAAGCATAGCTTTGTGGACGAGACCTCTTCGGACCTCACAACCTGGAAATGGTCGAAACAGGAATGATGCGGTAAGGTTATAAGGGTCGCTCCCTTTAGGGTATGTAATTTCCTTCTGGAAAAGGGTGGTATCAGGTTTGGAGCCCTGATATTTAACCTATGTGGTTGCTCCAATCTCATTTACTGTGTGATTGTTGCTGTGTGATCGAGGCACCTCGGATAAAGGTCCCAAAGGACCGGGGGGTGGCATATTCGTGTTGGCAGAGAGCTAGTTAGTTCTCGGGACGTCCCGCCAGAGGCGTACCCATTGGCAGTAGGAAGTTCCTTAGCCTGACTGTGATGACCCTGAAATCGACCTTCGAAAATCGGCATCCGTACTCCACTTGTACTCAAAATGCCGTAGATTCAAACGCCAAATCTGGTTCACCGGAGCTTATAACACAGTAAGTATAACAACACAGTGGAAGAAAGAAAACAATGATATCATATACAACTCCAATGAATACAATATCCAGAATGATATACAACAGTGATATCAATATGATACAACAATACCAAAGATAAATAATGATACAGCGGAAAACAGAACTGATAACATTAGCAACGGAACAATATCAATAGAAGTGATAACTCCAAAATGATCTTCAGAGAGACTGACTCCAACCACTCCAATCTCAATCTCGAACCACAAAGAGAAGCAAGTGCAGTCCTGAACTCCAAGAACTGAACCAGCTCCAGATAATCTACTCAACCTGAATATCTGAGAAACCCAACTCTAGACTGCCCGTGTGGAAAATTGTGGGCACCCAGAGTTTAGGAAGGGAACAATAAACTCCAGGTCAGTCATGGGACTGGTATGAGCAAACAAAAATATTTTATCTTTAAACAAACACAAAAGGCTTTTAAACATTGAAACCCGCAATGCTTTTGGAAAATGAAACTACCATAAGACCTCCCGCCACACACACAATGCAAACGCAGAATTGGAGGAGATTTCTTCTTATGATAGTCAAACATGCTTACTACGCAAAAGAAAACTCTTTTGGTATTATTACTAGTGCATAGTGTGAAAACATTTCGAAAGTATAATATTAATCTTAGCCAACATACGACCAGTATCGTATGCCTACTATAGCTACCATGTTCAATAACAGGTTACTGCCACATTCCATGGCAGGTTATACAACTAAAAACCGTACAGGGTTCGTATTGTTTCTTTGGATTTCCAACAAATGATCAGGCTAAGGAACTTCCTTACTGAAATGGAAACGCCTCTGGAAAGACGCCCCGAGAACCTAACCAGATCTCTGCAAACACAAGGCCGACGCTACCTCACGCTGTACAGCTGTAACTAGGTAACTAACACACTGACGCTACCTCACGCTGTATAGCTGTAACTAGGTAACTAACACACGAGTCATGTCATCCCCCGGTCGTCACCGACCTTTATCCAAGGTACCTCGATCATAAAGCAACAACCACAAAGTATAATAACTGTGCAACATCAACATAGGTAAAATATCTGGGCTCCATACCATGATATCACCTTTTATCCAGAAGGAAATGACATACCCTAGGGGCGCTACCCCTAAAAACCTTTGTCGCAACATTCCTGTTTCGACCATTACCGGGTTGTGAGGCTCGACGAAGTCTCATCCACAAAGCCACGCTTTTTCACAAAGCCACGCTTTTTCACAAAGCCACGCTTTTTCACAAAGCCACGCTTTTTCACAAAGCCACGCTTTGACCAACAATGATCAACAGCACTTCGTATGTCACATTACCAAATTGGGAATGTATCACTAGTAACCATCAACTACATAACCTCTGAGCTCGTACGTCTCAGAGAAGGGTGTTAAGCTAAGAGAATAAATTCTCCGCCACCAACAGAAATGTATTTGATAGAAACCAGCTTTACATCTCAAAGTGTAACGTCAGACACACATCCATACCAGTCTGTTTCGGGTTCGAACAGAACCGAAGGCACTTCCAAAGAAGCCCTTGCAATCCGGGTATTCACAATCCCGATCGGATTTCCCATCACTTAGGAAATCCCTATACCGGCATGACTCAGTGCAGAGACAATCGATAGGTCATCCTATCGTTCTCGCAAATACCCGGTCTTCACCACCGGTCTTCAAATGCTATCCATATACGACATATCATTTATTCGGAATGGGTTGTATGACACAAAGGTCCTCTCCCGGCTAAACCGAATAACGAGCGCAATTAAAAATCATATGGATACTGGGGTCTTAGTTAAATCATAGCTTAAAGCCCATAACTTTTCATTCGAATGGTTAAAACAAATTACCATTTCCAATCTTTTAAATAAAAAGATTCATTTCAAAAACCTTCAATGGTTTAAACAAATTTCCACACTTTTAATCTTTTAAACAAAAAGATTCAATTCACAAAGTTTACCCCGTTCACAAAGATCCATTCATGGATTTCAAAACAATTTCCATTTCAATTGAATTAACTCATTAAATCTTTAAGTCAAGATTTGACTTATAGCTTTCAAAACTAGTTTCCAAAGATTCATTCATAGCCTTTCAAAAACAATTCTATTTCAAGTTGGATTAACTCATCCAGTCTTTGAATCAAAGACTCAATTCATAGTTTTCAAAACATTTCAATTCTATTTCAAACTTGAAACCGTTCAACACAATTTGGAAATCCTTTCTTAAAATGAAAGCTATTATTATTTGAAAACAAGTAGTTTTCGTTTCGGAAAAATCCAGTTATATTTACACGAGTTAAAACCCTTGAATTAAATTCAAATTCCCAAATCAATACTTTTTAAAATGGTTTAACCCATATATAACTTGTACAACATCTTTAATCCCTAGTTTCAAATCATAGAATTCAATTTCAAACTTGAATTCAAATTTAAATCAAATTATTTAAATTTTCAAAACTCGATTAAGTTATTCAAAATAACTTTTATCTTTGAAATTCCATTTCAAAAGCTTTTCATATTAAGCTCCAAATTTCCAATTTCAAAATCAATTGAAATTAAAATTTCAATTTCAAAAACATTAAATTTACATCATCTGTGACATAACCGATTTCCTCGTGAAATCCATATTTGTGTGTTTATGGTGTAGTCTAGGGGTTTCACACAGTAGTGCACAACATCAATCATCACAGATATATCGATAAGCGGTATAATCGATAATGCTTATCTTCATTCACAGATTCATAGATAAAACAAATTTATCAGTCACAAAGATTCACTATTACGATTCGATGTGGGTTTCGGATAACCAACTGGAATCCGACTCCCTGTCGCATCGAAATTCAAGTGCCGTTTACGGGCCAAGGGTTTCATATTCACATAGTAATATATCACAGAAATAGAAATCACAGATATATATATATATATATCGTAGATAAGTAAATTACAGATCACAACATAAATCAGGATGTATCACAAAGCATCATATATCAGGGATATCAAACAATTTAACCATTCAAAGAAATCCAACATCCATAAGTAGAATCAAATAATATCTGATTATAATTAATTTATACCAGATTAATTACTTATGAATAAACTACAAATCTTGGTTAATTAATCATTAATTAATTATAAACCATTTTAATTAATTAACCTTTAATTAATTAATTACCTTAATTAATAAATCATATTAATTAATTCTTCATTTAAATTAATTATTCTTTAGATACTTGATTAATCAATCTTTAATCAATGATTATCCATCCCTAATTACTTTCATTTAAGTAATTATTTTCAAAGAATTAATTATCCTTTAAATCAACTATTCATTAATTACTTGACTGATCCAACTTAAATTATTAACAAACTTAGCTTAATTACTTTTTATTAAGTAATTCACTTCCAGTAATTTATTTCCTTTAACAAGTAAATTAACTTTAAACTTTAAAAGTTAATTAACCATTAAAACATTCTTTATATTAATTAACTAACCTTTAACATTATTAAGTTTATTTAAAATAAACTTTCAAAACAATTCCATTTTAAAACCTTTATTTAATCTCAGACATAAACAACACTTATTATTTAAAAGTGTTTTAAACGAATTATTTGGATAAAACTTGATTTAAGTTTAAAGTTTTAAAAACTGTTTTTTATATAAAAACTGCAGACCCGAGTGATTTCAAGACTTTCTTGAGCCTTACTTCGAGTCTTTCCCCATCTCCTTTTCCCCGAGTCATCTCGTCACTTACTCGAGCTTACACCCGAGAAACGATCGTCTTCCCCAACACTAATACACTGACACACACTACTTTGAACCGTGCACATGCACAGTCGAATTCGCCACCTCCGGTTGAATTACTGGCCTTCAACACATCATCGACGATGTGCTCGAGCCTCTCTAACACTCGCCAGTTCGACAAATAATGATTTTGAAAATTTTGTTCCCAAAGCCAAAAACTGGAACGAACAACCCCTCACTTAAATGCCTCGCTCCCCCTCTTCAGATCATCTGAGTTCGCGACACCCTGACCAAAGCTCCCCTAGCATCCCACGCTCCTGATGGTCCCGGTCCGATGATCTCCGGTGGCCTAACGGCGGCGCGACGATCTCGTTTCTGGCCTCGACCAAATTTTGACTTTAAACCCTAAAATCACTTCGATACAACATCCCACTCTATAGAAAAATAGTTCAACATTTTTCCTGTTATGATGGATTACTCGGCTTGCTTTATGAAAAAATCCAACATCAAAAAAAATGTTCGATCGCTGGAAATTGAAGAAAAAGCATTTTTTGGTTCACTAGGAACTACTCTCAACACTGTGCTTAAAACAAATTCTAGGCCAAAATCAAAGTTTAAACAAACTTATTTTGTTAAAATCCTAAGCTTAAAAATGTTTATATGAAGATTTATAGATTTTTTCTCTAATTTACTTTTCTCTGAAACTAAAGATACGAAAGAACAGAGCATACTAAAATTTCCAGTACATACTGAATTACTTAATTAAATACAGCAAAGCACAAACTATTAATGAATCGAATACTCAGATTTAAATTTTTACATAGTGTGTTTGCTCACTGTTTAGATCCAAAAATCTGGACTTGATCTATCACTATTACTTTACCATTTCTAAATAGTTACTAATCATTTCAACTTGAACCATTTTTAAAAAATCTTGTAAATTTGGACATGTTTTGTTTAACAACCAAGCCTTTAAAGAAATGGATAGGCTTTTAAACCTGTACGGTGAAAACAGGGGTGATTTTTCTCCTATAAACATGCACACATACATTTCAACATGCAGTCACATTCACACACCCTATTAGCATAACCACATTATAGCTCAAAATGCAACTTCAAGCAATAAACAACAAGGTCAAAGGGTTGCTCACCTTAGATTCCAGAAAAAGAAAGAACAAAGTTCCTTGATGTTTGAAAACAGGCTTTGAATTTCTAGTTGAAAGCTTCTAGTTTGATTCTCTGGTTGCATCAACATCTTGTTGTTGTTTAAGTTTGTAATGATGTTTATTTTCCTTTGCTTGCTAAATTATGTTTTCTTGAACGAACTGGAACCATATAGATGTGTATATGTGGAGAGAAGGGTGTTTGTACAGGCTGATAAAGTCTTTGCATAGGGTGATGATATTATTTTGTACAAGGTAATGTATTTTTCTTTTCTTTCTAGTACAAATATGTGTACTATAGGCAGTGACATTTTTCTTTCTATGGTGGCTGATAGATAGGGCATTAATTGCCTTGTACAAAACTATATTTTCTTCCATCTCGGCTGTACAATATGTGAGATAATTGATGGCTTCCTTTGTGTATATACTCATCTCTTTTGCCTTTGTTTGTACATACTTATATTTATATTCACTTGCTTTGACTATGCTAAATTTTATTTCGGCTGAAATGATAATGTCGTGTACAAGCATTAATTATCTTTGTACAAATTTACATATAATACTAGTGTCTTCTTTAGCTTTGTATTGTTACATACTTGAATACATTTCATCCTTTGTATTTTGTTTCTTTTCTTACCTTGCATTTCTAACTCTACAGGCTGCCTTGAATACTTGAACATATATATTTCTTTGTTTTATAATATGAATGAAATGCTATACTTAATATATTCTTCTTTTGCAAGTGTATATACATAGCTATGTATATTTGTTCACACTAGAATATACTTGAATGTATATTTCTTTTATCTTGTCTTATGAATACATTTTTATTTTTAAACCATTTATTCACGATTTAAATCCAATTATCAATATTTTTAAAGTTTAAATGATTTATACCAAATTTATTTGAATTCGGGGAAACTCGGATCATTTTTATCGATTTATTTCACAAATTTTATTCAAAAATAGATTTTAATTATCATTTTAAATTTATATAAAATCCGGGGTCATTACACTGACCATTTGTTGGAAATCCAAAGAAACAATACGAACCTTGTACGGTTTTAGTTGTATAACCTGCTATGGAATGTGGCGGTAACCTGCTATTGAACATAGTAGCTATAGTAGGCATACAATAATGGTTGTATGCTGGCTAAGATTAATATTATACTTTCGAAATGTTTTTCTGCACTATGCACTAATAGTAATAATCCAATGATTTTGCATAGTAAGCATATTTGACTATCATAAGGAGAAATCTCCTCCAATTCTGCGTTTGCATTGTGTGTGTGGCGGGAGGCCTTATGGTAGTTTCATTTTCCAAAAGAATTGCGGATTTAAATGTTAAAAATCCTTTTGTTGTTTGTATTAAAGAAAAAAAACTGTTTTAGTTCTCACACCAGTCCCATGACTGACCTGGAGTTTATTGTTCCTTTCCTAAACTCTGGGTGCCCATAATTTTCCACATTGGCAGCCTAGAGTCAGTATATCAGGTCATTCTGGATTTCAGGAGACTTTGGAGCTCGAGTGGGTAGCTGGACGGCGAGACGTATCACTTGTATATGACATTATTATTCCGTTGTGTATTCTATATGAGGACAAGTTTGTATAACTGTCCATTGTTGTGTTGTGTTGTATATTGACTCTGATGATGTAATGTATAAAATGTACAGTTCTTTTGATTTAAAGATTATTCATTTATCTATTATATGTTGTTCCGCTGCGATATATGAGATTCTGATATTGTTTCTGTTGTTTCTTCTTTCTTTCTTTATGTCTTCTTCTACCTCTTCTTTTTAACCATAACAATTCGGTTTTCTGGCATTCGATTGCTCGGCAGTTGATACAGTGGACGTATTAATGTCGATTTTCAGAAGTCGAAAATTGCGAGTCGTTACATTATTGGATTTGACAAAAATATAACTTTGGAAATATCTAGAAGAAACGTGGGAATTATATGGTATAGTTATCTTCGGTGATGATATACTGTATATATAAATTAGTTTTGCTCTTCTAGGACAATGATAAGGAAATTCGTCTACTTAAACAGTTAGGAGGTGATCTCCAATCTTTTGTACTGTCTGTTCATTTCCCATAGAATAGGGGTTGAGTTTACCAAAATCTTTCGATTGGTTTTGAGGCGTCAATAAGGTTGAGAGTGTACTTATATGAGATGACATTGAAACAGTAACCACTCTAAAACATAATACATGTTCTATGCTTTGGATGAGGTTTGTGATTGGTTCTAAATGATGGAGTCTACGTAAAGATTCATGATCTGTTTCAGATGCACGAACATATCTAGTTGTTCGTGATCTGTTCAGGATGTAGGGGTCCATGTGTGATTCTATGATCTATTGAGATATGGGAATCCATGTGTGATTTCAAGATCTTTTAAAGGATCCATGTGTGATTCCTAGATCTGTTGGGATATAGAAATCCATGTGTGGTTCGTAGATCTATTCGAGTTGGGGACCTATATGTCAACGTCTGTTCAAGTTGTGACTTGTGTGTTGGGATGTTGTACGTGACTTCACCATCAGTAATGATAGAAACCAGAGATAGGGGACATATCCTATAGGGTTTTTCTAACTTAAAGGGTGTAGGCACTCCATTTTAGTGTTACTTACGGATATGCATGCAGGAGTGATGTGACCCAGTGCCACATGCTTGGTAGTGGACCAGCTATGCTTTTCTTATAATATATTTTATTTAGAGATATACGATGCTCGGAAAGATATCTTTGATCCATGTGTAGGAGGGTTGTTCTCGAGGTACATAGGGCATCTCCGTGGAAATACTACACAATTAGCAAACACGCCTTAGTGGTTGTAATTATATACCTATTATTATTGTGATGTACACTCACATGTATCTCAACTACATGATTATTTATATTTAACACCTTAGACATTATAATATTATCACTAGATTTTATAATAGAAATGGTTTTGTTATTATAAGGTAAAAACCCGTTCGTATTTGTTAGCGGGGTGGTCTTACGAGATACCCTTACTTTGAAGGGTTTTGCAAATATAGTAATCTGTATGGTTTGAGTTTATCACACAGGTTTACCAAACTAATCCGGGTGTTATTTACTTATATTGCTCGAGTCAGCTCAAGTATATTTTTAGATTTAGCTATGGTTCATTGGAGCTCTTAGAGAGGAGCTGGATGATTTTCTAGTGTACTTATTTTTCAATTGCATTACTTTGTTTATATCTATCAGCATTTGTGAGGATATGCTATTATAACTGTGCAGGCTGATGATAGGTTAGTTTACTCTGATTGATGTATGTATATCAAAGTTTTCTTTTTTGTAAATGCATTTTGAGATATTATATATTATCGCTCCACATGTGAGATTTTGAAATCGTGTTCTTCTTTCTCGTTATGTTTTCATTTTCCTTTTCTTTTACCTTAACGTGCTGTCTTTCTAGCACTTAGGTGCTTGACATGTGAATATTGTGGATGTATTACTATCAACATTTGAGGATCGAAAAGGTCAACCATTACATGTGGTACTAGAGCTGAAGGTCAAACGAGAACCTTCGCTTTGGTGGGTATAACTCATTAAGAGATAAGGTAATGAAATGCTTTATTATGAATTGAGTGTAGTATATATATGAGAGTGTATATTTCTTATTGTTATAAAAGTGTTTTGTATTGTGTTGATTGGTCCGTTGAGCGGTTTATGGATTCCGATCAATACGAATTGCTATCCTCATTGATAGGGATCTCTAAACACTTGAGCAAAACCGGCATAGTATTGTTTTCGAAATTGGTTAGTGGAATAAGTTTATCTAGGATTATATTTTATATGTATAGAAATTTTCAAAAATTGAGATAGTTATTTATGATGTGTTATTAGGAGATGATAATATTCTTTTATTATCATTTATTGTTGATTAGTTATGCTAAACCGATTTATAAGTAGTTTTACCTTTTGAACGTATGGGTTGGGTGGATCGTAACTTATGGGGACATTGAAATGAACATCTTGTAAATTAAGTTTCACAGTTTGACTATAATGCGTTCGGTGATAATGGTGGATTAAAATTTAATTTTTGTAAGAGTTGTTTATTATAGACTTTGAGGAAGAAGGATATTTAGGAATAAACACTTGTGTAATTGTTTTATATAAGAAAGTGACTTATAAATATAAGGTTTATAAGTATAGTTTATAAATATGAAAAGGATATAAACCGAGAATTTGAGAACTTAAATCCCGGTATTTTAGAAATTGGATTTCTAAGATTGTGGGAAAAAATAATACTAGTATTATTTGGAAGTAAATAATTGAGAAGTTGGTTTATGAAATTATATCATGGTACTTAGTAATATTTACGAAGTTCGTTTTGGAAATGATTTTGGTTAAGTCTGAAAGGCATAGTTTGGATATGCTGAACTCATATCCGTCGTTGGGAAATAATTCTGGCGATGACTGCAGCATCATCGGCGATTATTTTTGAGTTTCAAAGTGGGAGATGATACTATAGTAGCTATGATACAAAGTTGTTTTAGTAAAACATATTTTGATTTAAAACCGAAAATATGATTTGATGTACAAGTTATAAGTATATATTATTTCAAACTGGTTTGAGATAAAATCAGGTGCTTAATTCTCAAATTTTCTATTAAATTATATTATGGACTCATGTATCCCATGCATTAGGGTAGTCTGGTTTGTGCATCTCATTATATTATGTTGTTTCGTAGTTTTCATTTTTTGAAATGAAATGGAATTTTCGATGAATTCTAGACAATTGAAATTTTGGAATTTGCGTAAGAAATTGAAACTAAGTGTTTATAAAAGCTAAGATTTATATAACGCTTGATTTTAAGAGATAATAAAATTTAGACAATTTTTAAATTGATTGAATATCCATATCAAGCAAAATAAATTGGATGTTTAAGCATATACTCTGAGGATGTAATGAGTATTATACGGGTAAGAATTTAAGTTATATTGTGTTTAATAACTTGAGTAAAGTTCTAAGAAATGATTCATAAATGATTTTAGTATTAAATGAGAAATACTATATGGAAAATGAATTTGAATTAGACTGAAAGCTAATTGGTGTAATTAAGAAACCAATATAATAGAGTACGTAAGTTGTATGTAAATCATTTTATTCATTTGGCAGTTCTTGATCTAGGATTCGAGTACATGATTTTGAGATGATTCACATCGATCCGAGTTAGGATTTTTCACTAGATTCTTGACGGTGAACACTTGATACGTATTTTTGGTGTGGTACTGTAATTTTGTATTGGAGTATATGGTTATGTAAGGAAAATGGAGGTTGGTAATCAAGGAATCGGATCGGAGTCTTCACTAGAGAGGTCAAGTGAGATATACTAGTTCGGAAGTAAAATTTATGGGATCGAGCTAGTAATCAGATTAGGTATTGTGTACGAATGATATATGTATATCGTACGGGCTTTAGTATAATTATATATTATATTTGTTAAGTTGTGGAGAGTTTGGGGAATGACTCTCTGAATTGTTTGGGTAGCATAAGTGATCGACCGAGTAATAGCTAAGGTTTTTGAGCATAAGGCGCTTGGTAAATTGTTTATCATCCTTATGCGATGGGATGATTTCTGACCCTGGGCAAACCATGAGTGCGACGACCGACCTTTTTGAACGATTCAAGTTGACAATAAAGCACACATGTCTAACTCAAACCATTCAGAAGGGCAGATTATCAACGGGATTTAACAGGAAAATAAGAGAAAAGAAGGGAAAAAATATATAATCTCACAGCGGAATGACAAAATATAATAATCAAATAAACAGTTCATGAAGCTGTTTTACAATATATATTTGATCACGCAATTTTTACAACATAATCGAGTACAGTCAACAAACATACGAAAATAATGCAGTAGAATAATAATAGTAAATACGTTCTAGCAAACTCAATCTTCATCTTCAAGGAATAGTGTCTTCAAACTGAAATACTCAGCCTGACCCGAGCTAATGAAAAGACAAAACATTCGAGTCAGAACTAAAAGTTCTTATGTAAGTTAAACCAATAACAAGTAAATATGAGTGTGATAGCTTCAGAGATATTTACGGGATTTTCCACCTCCTATCAAGTGTACAACGTGAGTGCAATAACTTAAGAGATGTTATTGGATTTTCCATCTCCTAAGGATCCATTAAACTATCTATATGTAGTAAGATACGCTATATATATAGTGTCCAATCAATAAAATTAAATAAAATTCTTAGCGTTAAGGCTTTATATTAATCCCTATTAACACATTTTTAAGTAGGTAGTCTATGCAGGTCCTGTAACACAACCAGTAAGTCGGTAACGCGCGAGTCCCCTATAGGTACCATACTAAAACAAAAATGTAGTAGGAGAGTATAAGGATAAAAGTATGACAAGGCACGTGAGGCAATGCCCAAGGTAGGGTATTACTAGTTTGGATCGCAGGGCTGGTGGTAACACATCGTAGCCATGACCGCCCACCGTGTCCAACACTCCCAAAATCAAATCAAGGTGCGCCGATCAAGTCAAAATCAATGTAGTAATATGAAGAAGTGTGTCCGCTAGGGGTAGCTAGCCCGCTTGGCCCTGATAAGTCGTCCTGTTTTAGTCATTTCAAATTGGCACAAGTGCCGGAGTCATCCATCATTGTTCTCTTTCTTCAAATCCAGAAATCATATGCCAATCCAACAACTTCATTCTGCATCATCCACCACGTACACAGTTGTTAAAGTGGTTCCGGTATTGACAAAGGGTATGCCAATATTCGGCCTCGGTCTCTTTAACAACCAAACATCATTTTTCACACCGGTTAGTTCTTTTATATTTCAAGAACAAGTCATATTTCATATCAAAATATTACACACTTCAAAATCATTTCGAATTCAAAACAGGTTATACCTTCATATCAAAGCAACCGTATTTAAATCAATGATTTAAATCTAAATAATTCCCCTTCAAAACAGTTTGAATATTGAAAATGGTTTTGAATAACTAAAATAGTTTGAATATTTAAAATAGTTTGGGTAATTAAAATAGTTTTAATATAGAAAAATAGTTTGGAATAATTATAATAGTTTAAAGATTGGAAACAGTTTTGAATATAAAATAGATTTTAATATTGAAAATAGTTTGGATAAATAGTTTATATATTAAAATAAGTGGAAATTGGTGTGAAGGGCATAATTATACGGCCCAATTTTTTTCTAGGACACGGGTTTGAAATTAATTTTTTCCAGGACAAATATCCAGGCGCATGCGTCTTCATCTTCTCAAACAATCGTATCTTCTGAAATCTACTGCTCAAGGAAATTAGGCAAAATTAGATCGTCTTTTCTTGTGCAATAAGCGCTCGTTCCATTTTTTGAAAGATATTAGGCGTTAGTTTCTTCTGAATCAAATTCGACTTTAATTATGGGAAATCATGAGGCGATTTTCTTGATTTGGATAGGCTAATCGATTTTCTCTATTGGATTGCTTGTTCTTTGGTGAGTCTCGATTTTATTTGGTGGTTTTCATTATCAATTCGATGTTTTCTGATGCTCATGATGTTTTTCTATTTTTCTTATCAAGGGGGGCGGTTTTGATCTATTGGAGGAAGGTTTTGTTTGATGTAGTTGGAATAATGGCCTAGGAATGGTATTCTTTTATTATGATAACACAAGAATTGTGTATTTAGCCCGGTTGCATCATTCACTTTAGATTATGGTTTTAGTATTTAGAGTATCACTTCAGATTTGGTTTGAGCAATCAAAGTATTTATTTTTGTCAGTTCATTCTGTTTGTACTCATTTTGGGTATGAAATTGGATCTGAAATAATATTAGTTGAAGTTGTTTATTCTTTAGTTCTTGTTGATTTGTGATCTTTAAAAGATAAATTGTTTTATCGTTTTTTGAAAAGTGGGATAGAAAATGATTTGTTATGTAGTATTTTTTGCTATTAGTTTCTAATTCAGATCAATTTCACATACTTATTTTTTTGTTTACATTTTTTTTGCAGGTGTGATTCATCTGTTATAGTTGTGTTTGATTTCAATAACAATTGTTTTAGTGCTCGTTTTGGATTGGATGCTTCTATTTCTTCTATTAGGAATAGGATTTGCGAGGAGTGGATTAATTTTAGTCCATTATGCTTTGATATTTTTTATATTCGAGAATCAAAGACTACCTTTGTTGAAACGGATAGTGATCTTCAAGCTGTATTGTGTTTGTCTTGGTTTAAAAAGGAAGAATTTTTGGTATTTTTTCTACGGTTGAAGATTGATTCAACGGATAATTCTGTTGTTGAAAGTAGCAAGTCTGGTTCAGTAGTTGGTGGTGAGTCAAGTAATAATATGTTAGGTTATGATGATGATTTAGATTCTGGTTTTACTCAACAAAAGGATTTACATGAGTTGTTGAAGAAGAATTCAAATATGGAATTTTTTACTGGGGTTGTTCAACAGTTTGATTCTGCTATTGGATTCCGTAGAACGGTTAGTGCTTATTGTTTGAAGAATGGGTTTAAAGTACAATATATTAAGAATTGTAAAGAACGATTGACAGTTCGATGTGCTATAGATAGTTGTCCTTTTAGGATTCATGCTTCTTGCAAACTGAAGCAATTGGACCAATTGTTTGTTAAAAAAATTCAACTGATTCATACTTGTGGTGGTGGATTTCGTTCACTTGGTAGTCCAACTATTAATAGTGATCTTGTGAAAAGTCTAATCTTCAATCAAATTCGTGATGAGCCAAAAAGAAAAACCAAAGATATCATTAAAAGTTTTAGAAGAGATTATGATGTGGAGCTGAGCTATTATTTTGCTTATGAGGGTAAGAAATTGGCTATGAATGATATTTATGGTGATGAAAAGAAATCTTACAATGAATTTGTTAACGGTAAAAAGTGAACGCTAACACCCGGTGTGTGTAATAGAATCGTGAAAGCACCACCCGTTGGTACGGGAACAGAATATGAGCTGAAAATAGCAGAAAAGCAGTAAATGAACAACAGATTTATAGTGGTTCGGCCCGTAATCGAGCCTACATCCACTTTATAGTCCTTTATTGCTGATTTGATTACAATTCGATACAAATCACTTGTCAAATACAATATAACTTGATCACCCAACAATCTAGACTGCTAGCTCAATCTTCGGTGATGAATCTTGCTAAATCCGTATCGGATGAATGAAGTTCTTCACGAAGCTTGTTGTAGTGCCTTGAGAGTTGGAAGATCTTTGATTGCTGAATGAGAGGAGACTTCGACAGCGTAACGGCGTTTGGAGAAATGAATGGCCAAAAGTCCTCCCCAAGTTGGAAGTGATGGGGTATTTATAGGAGCTGATCTGGACTTAGGAAATTTCTCTAAGTCTTTAAGTCGTAGCCGACTTAGGGTAGGTCGGTGACGAGTTAAGGGATAGGGTTAGGTCGGTGACGAGTTAAGGGATTGGGTTGTTCTGGGCCCATCCTGTCGCTGTCTTCGACAAGTATTAAGTCGTAGCCGACTTATCAGACCTTAACTCGTAAGGCCTTAACTCGCAGCCTTTAAGTCGTAAACCCACTAAGTCGTAACTCGTTAGGTCGGAACCTCCTTAAGTCGGAGCATTTCATAACTCGGAATCTTCCTTAGGTCGTAACCTTTAGGTCGCAGCACTACTAGGTCGCGGAGTCTTTAGGTCGCAAGCTTCCTTATGCTGTGACTTGTTGAGTCAGTATACTCTTTAACTCGGTAGGCTGCAAGTTCCCATAGGTCGGCAATCTGTTAACTCGGCAGGCCTTGCTAACTCACAATTTGCTAGGTCGGTAGGCTTCTTTAAGTCGTTATGTCATGTTAACTTTCTTAAGTCGGCTAGCACCTTAAGTCAGCCAGCATCCTAAGTCGGCATACTTCTTAAGTCGGCAAGCACCTTAAGTCAGCCAGCATCCTAAGTCGGCATACTTCTTAAGTCGGCAAGCACCTTAACTCGGCTCCTGCTAGGTCGTGAGTCGAAAAGGGGGTTAACATTTGCCCCTCGAAGTATATGCCTAAACCATAGGTCGTATGCTTCGATTTTCTTAACTCGCTTCTTGGTAAGTGTGTTAGATCGCGACCGACTTAAGATGAGTCGTAGGTCGGACATGTCGATTCAAATTTCACTGTCCCAGATTATAAATAGCTTAAGTCGTCCCTTCTCTTCCTTCACCTGTTCTTCTTCTCGAATCAGCCATTGACGCAATTTAGAGCTTTCAGAGATAAACTCCAATCATCCAATCGCCGATCATCTTTCTGTTAAACTTCGTAAGTCGATCTGGTCATCGTTCACCCATGCTCACTGTCGAATCGATAACTCCCCAATTTTTGACTTCCATTTGTGTTTAGATGCTGCGATTCATTATGCATAAGTCTTTGATTGTTCTGCAATCGCCATCGACCATGTTGTAGTTGTGATAGGGCAGTAATACATCGGATTCGCAGCAAATTCGATTTGATTTGAATTGGCTCCTTGGGTGGTCCAATGGTGTGATGGAATGAGGGTCGTTATTGACTGTGAGGCTATTGGGTTAATGGGTTAAGAGTTAGAAAGGAAAATTGGTTGAGGTATTGGCTCGGTCATGACTTAAGGATTTCACGCGATTCAGTGATTTTCATGATTTAAGTCGGAACCGACTTAGCAGTTTCATGTGACCTAGGTTTTGAGTCGCTTCCGAGTTAGGACTTAGAGAATTTCTGGTTGCCTCGAACTTGTTTTTAGCTTCTTTATCCGTCCTAAGACTCGGGGACTGCTGACTTTGACCCATAGGGAATCTTCCTTAGGTCGTCACCGAGTTAGTACTTAAGCTTTCGGCCACTCAATCAGATGATTCTTGAACTGTGCCTGGACTTCGAACTGTTGAACTATGAACCGTGTTGCATGCCCTTTTTTTTTACATATCACTTCAATTTTGCAAACTAACAATCCTGCTTAATACAACATTCACAGAATACTGGGACGAATATACTATCACCGACTGCCCACATCGAATGACAGATTAGTTGATAACGAGAAAGTTAAATTAAATGAATATGAACGAGATGCTGTACAATAACCAATTCAAGTGAAGTATTAAAACAAAATCATAATAGTCAAATGAAACTGACTTGTCTGTATTAACACTGCACTTGATCATTGACAAGTTCTGAAATTCTGTAATCGATTGATTGTCAACTAATTTAATTCCAGTTATGCTTGTCTTTTATTTTCATTAGTTTTTTGCACAACACTTCACACTTTTAGGGAACGTGCACCTTCACATTTGAACATTCAGCTGATTGTGTAGAATGTCTTCTCCACAAGAAGGAACAGAGCAAGCTGAAGATGTATTTCCAGTTGCTATCCCGCTGAACGATCCTCCAGAGAGGACTCCTACTACTTTGAGCCATAAAGCCTTTCGTCAACTATGCATCCAGTTTGGCGTTGCTGAAGCTGACGCTTTGCTTCCCGAAATAAATGATACTGCTGACAGGCCGCCCCGTGGCTTTATCGCAGTTAACCGCCAAATGTGCTCGAGCGGAGCTATCCCCCCATTCAATGACTGCATTCGAGAACTTCTTCTCCAACTATCTATTTCCCCTTTTCAGTTACATCCCAATGGCTACGCCATCTTGCTGGGACTATGCGTGCTTTTTAGGAGAACGCTGGGCCGTTTCCCCAGTTTTGGAGAAATTCGCTATCTTTGTACTTTTACCAAAAATAAAGATCATCCCTCCATCATAGTCGTAAGGAGTGCGAGGAATCGTAAGTTGATTACCGGTCTCCCTGAAAGTGTTCATAGTTTCCTGAGCCCGTTCTTTTATGTTCGTTGTCCCCCGGGATTTTACGCCATTTGGAGAGTGGGAAGTACGATTATCTATCTTTTCCCTGTGTTTTTCTAAAATTCTTCGAAGTTCAAATTGTCAAGTGCTAACTTCTTTCTCTACTGTTTCAGCACTTCCTTCCCCCTCTAGGGAATCTTGTCACAAGACTACCTTTGAGAGGCTTATGGCCGTACTGGTTGAGGAGAGGAGCGTTCAATTTCTATTGAGAGATGAGTTCCTCCACGAATTTGGACTCTTACATCCTTCCCGTTCCACTCAGCCACATGAAGTCCCTGATTCTCCTGCTGAGGAGTCAGATGCCCCTGTTCCTGCTAGAGAACTTTTACACCAAAATCTTACCGCTGAGACTCCATTGGTAAAGTGTTCTACTTCTACCGCCATTGCTGGACCGTCCAGTAAGTTAGCACTTGCCCCGGTTGTTGAAGAGGAGGAAAATCTTCACACTCTTGAAAAGACGGCTGAGGTGGAAGTTGAAAAAGAGAATTCTCCCCTGCACCATGGCGATGATACTTTTGACAGTCTGAGCGACATCATGATAACCTCTCAGGAGCTCTTTAAAGATGATGTTTCTAAAGTGGTTCCTCCTGTTATCGAAGCAACTTCTTCCTTGCAACAAACCACAACGCCTTCCACACAACTTATTGCCATTTCTACACCCAAAAGTGGTTTGTAGTCTGACGCGCGTAGTTTGCACATCACACACACTTAGTATTTTGGCACTTATATGCACTTAGCTTCTTCAACTTGAGGATTTCTAAAACTGGTCTTTTCCTTCAATTTCAGTTTCTCTGATGGGGCGAAGCGGCTCTTACTACAACAAATTCCAGCGTTACGGAAGCCGTGAGGCTTATGACTTTAGGAGTTATATCAGTGCCGTGAAAGAAACTAATGAGGAGAGAGCTGCTAGAAAGGCTCATGAGAGGCGAGCTCATGAAGAGCGTCACCGGAGAGAAGATGAGGAATACTATGGGAGTAGGGACGAGCGACGTGACTCTTCCCGCAGAAGCGACGATCCTTATAAAAGGAAATCTTACGACGATAAGGGGAAGAGTCACACTTCTGATGATTCCAGTAAATGTACCAGACTTGGTGAGAAAGACACATCTAACATCTCGGAAAAGACTACCGCTTCTGTTCCTCCTAATACATCTTCCGGTTCTCCTGCCCTTAAGGAATCTGACATCCAGACCATCATTAATAGGCCACAGTACCAAGCTGGAGATGGTCCTCCCACACTCCAGAGCCGATTTCCGAATTGGTGTCTGAAAGGAGTGCGTTTTGATTTGGACTTGGTCCCCATTGATAAGCAGGCGATGCTGAAAAATGTCGATGCTGTAAAGCTTGACATCGAAAGAATGTCTGGGTGGCAGAAGCTGGTTGACGAACTTCAAAGGGTCAACCATCTGAACCTTGAAGCGATGATGACCATGGAAAATGATAAATCTGAGTGGGACACATGGCGTAAGCAGCATGACTCGGAGATGAAAAGCATTAGCGATGGTTATGTGAAGCTCGAACCCGAAGTTGAAAGGCTTAAAAAAGAGCTTGCTACTTCTTCCACTTCTTATTCTCAGAAAGAGGAAATGCTTCAAAAACAAGTTCGAGACCCCCATGCTGCTCAGCGGGATACTGAAGTCAAGCTTGAAGCAGAACATCATGTTACTAGAAAATATCGTGATGACGCTGCTCAACTTCAGGAGAAACTCAGCTCTCGAGACTTAGAAATTGCTAGGCTACAGTCCCAGTTACTGAAGGCTAAAAGAGAACGTGATGAAGTTCTCTCCGGTAAAGCCGCAGCCGAAGAATCCCATAAGGCGACCATAGCCACCGTTGACGCGACTCTGTTCGACTTTTATATGCTTTGTGTCCTGGGGCGTGGGAGCCTTTCATTTTTGGGACCAGAGTATGAAGTCACCTTAGCGGAGGTGTGGGAGGCAATCATTGACTTATTTGGTGGTGCCGGATACTCTGAAACAGATCTTCAAGCTACCTACTTAAGTGAGAGCGATCGCGCTGCCCTTGCCAAAGGAAAAGAGCAGCTCATCCGAATGCGGGCCGAGGCGACGGGAGAGAAGCTTCCTGAGAAAGAAACACCTCCTATTGCTCCTGCTTATACTTCGGCTTTAGCTCATGCGGATATTACCGGCTCTAGTTCTCATTCCACGCCTCCCGCTATGGTTGACAAAGAAACTGTATCCACCCCTACAGAGGAAGAGGCAATGAAGGACTTCCAAGCTCGGGAATTTGAGATTGATCTTGCTAAACCGGCTTCTCCAGGTAACTTTGACGATTCACGGTCTTCTTTTTTTCTCGGAGAATACTGATTTTAATTTCTTTTATTATGCAGCAGTCGTGCCGGAAACTGCACCACTTCTTCCTTCTTTAGCTGTCGTTCCTCCTCCTCCTCAAGTTATACCTCTTCCAGCTTCTCAACCTGGTTCACAGGAAGAACCAATAGCGGCCCTTCAAGGTTTAGATGAACCACCTGCTTCCGAAGAACACAAGGCAGAAGATCTGGAAGATAGCGAGAAGACCCCGGAGCAGTCTTTCGATTATGACACAAAGCTTTCTACATTTCTTGCTCCGGGGAGTGAGTCTTCTTCCAAGAAGAAGGGGAAGCGTGTGGTTTCAAAGAAAGGAAAGAAGAGTTCTTCTGCCGCTGGGGATGAGGCAGAGATTGATCCGGCTGAGTCTCTTTCTCATTCTTCTCCGATACGGCCTGCGAAGCTAATTACCAGGCCGGGTAAAAGCTCCAAGGGTGGGAAGAAGGGGAAATGAGTTTGATTTTGCATTTTCTGCTTTTTGTATTGACCGGGTATTGTGCGGATACCGGTCTCCGCTTCTTTTTGTAACCTGTACAATGTAAAAAAATTCTCATAGTGTTGAAATAAATAGATATTTTTCTTGTACAAATCCTTATGTATGTAGGAATACATCTGTTTTTTATTTGAAGTGTAGAGTAAACGATTCTTTCTATTTGTACAAACTTTTTGCCTGTGTTTCAAGAACGCATTTACTCCACATCTTTATTACGTGATATTGCAATGAACTTGTGGTATGTCGCTTGTATATCACTTTTATTATTGTAACTGAATTGTATAATGTTGCCCCCATACCACAAGTATACTGTAATATTTCTTGCTTTCACAAGACCGATACTCTTATTTTAGAGAATAACTTTCCACTTTTTCAGGGAAGAATTATTCTGCTTTTAATAGAGTATATCTTGTCTTTGGAGAAATCTTTATTTTCTTTTTCTTCCTGAAGAACACTTCGACTTCTGGGAATGATCACTTTTATTTGTTTGAAAGTGAATTTTCCTGCACAGTGAAATGAGCTTCTGAAGAAGGTTTTGATTTTTGTGCCCCAGTAAAGGGTTTATTTTTGGTACTTCAAGCAAGGTGAAGTACGCCTCTGAAGAGGTCTTTTGGTCTCCGAAGAGAAGCGATTTTGGTCTCCGAAGAGAAGCAGTTTTGGTCTCCGAAGAGAAGCAGTTTTGGTCTCCGAAGAGAAGCAGTTTTGGTCTCCGAAGAGAAGCAGTTTTGGTCTCCGAAGAGAAGCAGTTTTGGCATTTCATCTCTGGTGAAGTGGGTCTCCGAAGAGAAGCATTTTGCACTTCTACACGGGTGAAATGTGCCTCCGAAAAGGGCTTTTTAGCATTTCATCACTGGTGAAGTGGGTCTCCGAAGAGAAGCATTTTGCACTTCTACACGGGTGAAATGTGCCTCCGAAAAGGGCTTGTGCCTCCGAAGAGGGCTTGTGATTGCCTGGAAGTTACTTTCTCATGGTCGGAGGGGTCCACGGGACAGGCATAAGTTGTTTGATTGGATGTTTGTTTGTACAAACGATCGCAATCAATTAACAAGGTGCCCCTTTGGTAGTCCCACCGATCTTTTTGATTGAGGAAAGCTCTCCATTTATTGGCGTGCCTCGTTAGAGGGCTTTGTTGACCCTTGGGAAGGAGCATCAGTTGGTTGGTGTGCCAGGAAGGTTGCGTCTTAGGGGCAAGTAGATCCATGGGATGGACACAAGCTGCCTGATCGGATGCATCACAATCAGCCAGCAAGGGTCTTATTCCTTCTGCTTGGGAAGGTATCCCTTTAGTGGATCTACCTGCTTTCCTGTTGAGAGGCATACCTTCCTTTGGCTGCTTCCGTGTTTGCCCGCTCATGATGTATCATCATCCGCCAATCTGCGATCCTTTATCAGCGTTTCCAAGCGCGTGTTCCTTTCTTTTGCAAGTAAATCGCTTTATCCGAAGAAGTAGATTTCACTGTTGAATGACTCCACAGAGTAAACGCAAGTTATTTGGTTGGATGCCTCTTTATATCAATGATTGCAACCAGTTAACGAGGGCTTGACATAGTGGAGCCGTCAACTTTTTATGTGAAGTTCCTCTTGTATGGGATTTGAGTTTGAAATTTTTGTTGCTTGAAATTTGCTTTAATAAACGATTTGTAAGGCTCGCTTAGCTTTGCGATGGGTGAGCTTTGCTTTAATGACCTGCAGTATTAGATCGATATTTCAGCAATACATTTAGAGTATTTACACATCGAAATATAACAGGCATTTTACAATAGAAAACACAATGCATAGTTTTTCATTATTGAGTCACGCTGATTTCTCAGCGGTTTACAATGCAGAAGTTACACATCCATCATTATCTTTACAAATTCAAGCAATGCAGTTAAGTAAAAATGAATGCTAGTTATTGTTGTTTCAGAATCTCCAAGCTGGATTTC
Source organism: Allium fistulosum (assembly GCA_030737815.1). Classification (NCBI taxonomy): domain Eukaryota; kingdom Viridiplantae; phylum Streptophyta; class Magnoliopsida; order Asparagales; family Amaryllidaceae; genus Allium; species Allium fistulosum. Next base: position 868,509,739 of record CM060907.1, on the reverse strand, counting down.
CATTTGTGCTCGATTCATAGCTTTTGGATTTTTATGCCAGAGAAAGTGAGAGATGCCCCAGTCGCAGTTTTGTGGGTAATTAGTAGTCATCCCAACTTCTGCCTGCTGGGTATGGTCCCCATGTGATAGCATTAATGACAAGCTTTTCTGAATCTTGCACTGCAGTGTTGTTGTGAGAATCGGATTGATGGGTAGGGTGTTGTTGATCCCGAGTGGATGAGGTTGGATCGACTCCGTTCCTTTTAACGTATTGTTGGAGTTTACCCTGCTCTAGCAATTCTTCAATCACCTTCTTTAATTCGCGACATTGGTCAGTGTCATGGCCAGGTTGATTGTGAAATTGGCAGAATTTTCCATTACGCTTTGCCCCTCTCGTCATCTCAGGTGGCTTAGGATACCTGACAACGTCCTTTGTTGCAAAAAAGATATTTCTTGGTGTATCAGTTAAAGGAGTAAAGTCCGAAGGATTAAAGCGGCGAGGTTTCTTTTCATTTCCCTGGCTTTTTCCTCCTTCATTCTCCCTTTTCTGACTTTCAGATTCTCTTTTCTTAGGTTGGACATTGTCATTATCAGTCTGGGCATTAACCACTTTCGATGTTGCAGAAAGGCTTTCAAGGCGAATGAACTCATCGGCCTTTTTATAAAATTTATCAAGTGAGTTTGGTTCTTTCATCTTTAACCATATCCCAAATTTACTCGATTTATCAATGGCTCGCATCAGATAAGTCAGGATCATGCGTGGTTCCGCATTTTCTACCTCGGCTAAAGCTATATTGAAACGGCTCAAGAAAGATTTGATTGATTCTCCGGGCGCTTGTTCAAGGTTAGACAGTGACATTATATCCTTAGCTTTTGAAGCATACAATCTGAACTGTTCTTTAAACTTTTGCGTTAAGTCGGAGAATTTATCTATAGACCGAACTGGAAGCTTTGTGAACCAAAGTAAAGCCACACCTTCTAGGTATACCGGAAAGTATCGACACTTGATCTCGTCTGATGCTCTTGCACCAGTCATATGCCAATCGTACTTGTAGAGGAAATGATTAGGGTCACTGGTTCCCCTATAGGCTTGGATAGTAGGAGGTGCAAATTTCCTTGGAAACTCCGCTCTTAGGATCCTTTCAGTAAACGGAGTTCTGCTTGGCGCAAATCCCCAGTCAGCCTCATCCTCTTCCCTTTGCATGCTCTCTTTCATAATGCGGCTAACCATTTCAGACAGGTACTCTTTATTGTTCAAAGACACCTCCGGGCAAGTATTAGTTCTTCCCTCGGAATTTTGCCCGGGCATATGCTCATGACAAGTTGGTTGCGGCATAGGACCATCAGCTTGGAAAGGTGGCATTTCAGGAAGAGTAGTTCGATGGTTTTCTGGTTGACGATTTGCCCCGAGCAGAGCAGTTAATCTATCCATCATCAAAGCGTTTTGAGTTTCAATTTGTTGGTATAATCCAGAAACTGCGTCATCCAATTCAGCCCTGGTGACCCCGACGGTTGGAGTTGCTTGGTCTGTCATTGGGGAAGCGGAAGTTCCTTCGTGAGCGTTTCCGGATCTGATAGGTCTACCTCTTCTTCCAGGAGCCATTATTTCGGATCTGGTTTTTAAGAGAGGTTCTTTTTATGAGTCTTTGCGAAGCAACGGTGGATGATCGCCTGAGTTGGGTTCTCAGTGAAAGCACCAAAATGTTAACGGTAAAAAGTGAACGCTAACACCCGGTGTGTGTAATAGAATCGTGAAAGCACCACCCGTTGGTACGGGAACAGAATATGAGCTGAAAATAGCAGAAAAGCAGTAAATGAACAACAGATTTATAGTGGTTCGGCCCGTAATCGAGCCTACATCCACTTTATAGTCCTTTATTGCTGATTTGATTACAATTCGATACAAATCACTTGTCAAATACAATATAACTTGATCACCCAACAATCTAGACTGCTAGCTCAATCTTCGGTGATGAATCTTGCTAAATCCGTATCGGATGAATGAAGTTCTTCACGAAGCTTGTTGTAGTGCCTTGAGAGTTGGAAGATCTTTGATTGCTGAATGAGAGGAGACTTCGACAGCGTAACGGCGTTTGGAGAAATGAATGGCCAAAAGTCCTCCCCAAGTTGGAAGTGATGGGGTATTTATAGGAGCTGATCTGGACTTAGGAAATTTCTCTAAGTCTTTAAGTCGTAGCCGACTTAGGGTAGGTCGGTGACGAGTTAAGGGATAGGGTTAGGTCGGTGACGAGTTAAGGGATTGGGTTGTTCTGGGCCCATCCTGTGGCTGTCTTCGACAAGTATTAAGTCGTAGCCGACTTATCAGACCTTAACTCGTAAGGCCTTAACTCGCAGCCTTTAAGTCGTAAACCCACTAAGTCGTAACTCGTTAGGTCGGAACCTCCTTAAGTCGGAGCATTTCATAACTTGGAATCTTCCTTAGGTCGTAACCTTTAGGTCGCAGCACTACTAGGTCGCGGAGTCTTTAGGTCGCAAGCTTCCTTATGTTGTGACTTGTTGAGTCAGTATACTTTTTAACTCGGTAGGCTGCAAGTTCCCATAGGTCGGCAATCTGTTAACTCGGCAGGCCTTGCTAACTCACAATTTGCTAGGTCGGTAGGCTTCTTTAAGTCGTTATGTCGTGTTAACTTTCTTAAGTCGGCTAGCACCTTAAGTCAGCCAGCATCCTAAGTCGGCATACTTCTTAAGTCGGCAAGCACCTTAAGTCAGCCAGCATCCTAAGTCGGCATACTTCTTAAGTCGGCAAGCACCTTAACTCGGCTCCTGCTAGGTCGTGAGTCGAAAAGGGGGTTAACAGAATTAGTTTGGTATTTGAAGGCATTGGAAAGAAATAACCCGAATAGTTATTCAAGTAAGGATGTGGATTCTGACACTAATCAATTTGAGAGAGTTTTTGTATGTTATGAGGCATGTATATTTGTATTCAGCTATTGTCGTCCTATGGTGTTTTTAGATGCTACCTTTTTGAAAGGGCAAAGTGGTATTTTGATGGCTGCCACTGCAAAAAATGGGAATCAAGGTACTGATTTTGATCTCTTTTTTTTTGGCTGTTGTATTTACTTTGTATTGTGTGCATTAGTTCCTTGTTATAAATTTATGTAACATAGTACTATTTCTTTAAGTGACTATTCTAGTGAATTTTGTTATGTACATACTGCATTTTGGTTAAGTGATTAGTCTACTGTTATATAGTACTGATTCAAATATAGTGCATTTGGTTGTTTCAAATGTAGTAATATCCAGTTCAATTCATTATAGTTTCTTTTGCGTTTGGGCTTAGCATGTGAAATTATTGCAAAAATGAATTTATGTAAATTTGATCCAGAACAAACACTGTAAAAGATTTAATGTTATTTAATTTGATGTACAAAATGTTACTGTATACACGAGTTAAAAAAGATAAATGCATTTATCTTTTAAGATAAAGAATTAAATAACATATTAAGCCGTACTTATATATCATAGTTACTACTACATGTTAAACATATTTATCATTTTTCTCATTATTTGAAATTCTTACATAACGTATACAAATGATTTAAATAGCATATAGAAAAGATAATAGCATATATCTTTTAGAAGTTCGAATATAAGTCTTTGTATTGTATGCATGAATTAAGTATCATATCTTTGCAATTTCTACCCTTCCTGCATAGACTACACATTCAAGTAGCAAAATTTAAAAAACAAAAGAAAAAAAGGATGAATTGTCTCTAGCAAATTTATTTTTCCTTTTTTATTTGGGCCAAGGGCATAGTGTTCATGTGATTGTTTACTATTAGATAATACTGTTTCAAACATAGTGCATTTTGTTGTTTCAAATGTACATTAATAAACAGTGAATTATTGTTGTTATTTTTTCTAGGTTTTTTCCCATTAGCAATGGCTCTTGTTCCCAAAGAAAATGAAGAGTGTTGGAGTTGGTTTTTGAATCACCTAAAGAATGCTCTTAGTTGTGATAGAATATTCACTTTTTTAAGTGATAGACACGGGGGTTTATTGTTAAGTGTTCCAATTTTTTTTCCAAATAGTCATCATTCTTATTGTTTGCATCATATGCAAAATAATATTGCTAGCATTGTGAAAAGTGGAAGGGGTGTTTGGGTAGCTTATTTACTTGAGCGTTGTGCTATAGCTTCTAATCATCATGAGTTTGAAAAAGCCATGTCCAAGTACAAAGAAATTGGAGGTGCCAAAGCTATAGAGTATTTGAATGATAAACCATATGATCATTGGGCTGATTTGTTTTTTCCGGGGAAGCGATATGGTGAAAATAAGTCCAATGTAGCCGAGAGTTTTAATTCTTGGATTTTGGATGAAAGAAGTTTGCCGGTTAATGCTTGTCTTGATGGAATTAGGGTAAAACTTATGATGCAAATGTCTAATCGTAGAGAAGAGGCATTAAAGTGGACTAGTGTGCTATGTCCGAAATTGGAAGCTCGTTTGTTAAAATTGAAGGAAGAAGGATTTGGGTGGAGTGTTTCTAAATCATCTAGGTATGTATTTATATTTATTTACATGATGTTCACAGTTTCTGAAAAATGATAAATACATTTATCTATTTTCAACCTGCTATGTAGCCTGTGTTATGATTTCATTTTGTTGGTGTCGCTTGTTACGTATTTTCTCTCTATCTGCATTGAGGCTTATGATAATATGAATAATGTAAGGACCAAGTAATATAAAGCAAGTATCATTGTGGTGTTTAATTTTTGAGATATTGTTATGGTAAAAAATAATGTTGTGCATAGGAGTATGATGCAGTAGTGTGTGCGCTTAGGGTTTATTCACATGCATGGGTGTTTTATTTTTGATAGTATTTATGGTTTTTGGTATAACTGAAAGCTGTGACAAGATATTTTCAAGTTTACAAATTTAAACCTTAACAGTAAATATATAATGGAAATATTGAGTAATGCTCACATGTAGAATTCATGAGCAAACATACATTATCTTTTTTTTCTTCCCATATAGCATAGCTTCTGTGATCTTTAAGAATATGAACATTATGATTGTTAATTTTTTTGGTTTATGAGTCTTATTTTTCACTATTAGTTCACTGCACATGAATTGGGTCTTATTTATTAGATAGATTAGAGAGAATATATATAGTGCTAATAATCCTTTTTTGGAAATGCAATTTGTTTATATATTTTACCTGTTTTTAATTTTACATTTTGTAGGTATATTTTTGAAGTTCATTCTCCAACATCTCAAAAGGTCGATCTTAAAAATCGCATTTGCAGTTGCAATCAATGGAAAGTGACAGGTTTTCCTTGTGTGCATGCTTTGAAGTGTATTTCTTTAACCAGAAATTCTATTTATGAATATATTGAGAATTACTTTACTGTTGAGTATTATCTAGCTTCGTATTCACATTTGATCAATCCTATTCCAACTTTTGATAAGGAAGCAATTGAAGCTGAAGAATCATCTATTGTTCTTCCTCCTAAGCCTGTTCGTGGAGTTGGTAGGCCTAAGATAAAGAGGATTGAAGGGGCTGATTTTCATGCTAAGCAAAATAGATGTGGAAAATGTAAAAAACTAGGACATAATAGAAGGGGGTGTTCTTTTGAATAATTGAGTTGATTTTTTTAGTTCAATGTATTTGATTGGTTGTTCTATGAATACTTTGAGTTGAATAATTGAGTTGATTGTTTTAGTCCAAAGTATTTGATTGGTTGTTGTATGAATGCTTGGTTGTTGTATGAATACTTTGAGTTGAATATTTGAACAATTGCATATGTTGAATTGGTTATGATCTGATTTTGATTATTTTTGGTTGTATGCAATTATTTATGTTTAACTGTTACTTGGAATACAATGTTGTTAGTTCTATTAAAAAAGATAAATTGATATTTCTTTTTAATTCTTGTGTATAGTGTGTTTTTGGTATTATATGTTACTGTAGTTATTATGTCTATTCTTAAAGTATAGTCTTTTCTATTCATGAACTCCAGCCCTGACGCTGGTCACTACAAGAAAATCTTGCTTATCTCCAGTTGTTACTATAGTTATTATGTCTATTCTTAAAATATAGTCTAAACATCAGTCTTTTCTTTTCACGCACAGCAGTAGGAATACAAATCAAACAGAACAACTGGAGATAAGTATGACTAGTATATTGCTACCCGAAACATAGTATCAATAAAAGTGATGTTCTTATGTTTAGACTTTTTAAAAGAGCATACGCAGAATTGTCAATAAAAGTGATAGAACATACTGTCAATAAAACATAAATGCGTTTATCTTTTTAACAGAGCATTAAAAACATTAGCCATTACAAATTCACTATCAATTACCATAATATCATTATCAAATTTAAAATCAGTTGTGTAAGTACTTGCTAGTTAACAATATACAAAAGCAACATAGACTAAAGTGATTATGTACTTGATATTCCATTTGACAGATGCATGGTCAGATTCAAAAGTGACAGTGCAAACAAGTGCACAACACACACATAAACAAACTTAAGTCTACAACATCTGCAAGTAGGTTTTAAAATTCAAATCATGTGGCCTAAGTCAACCATTACAAATTCATCAGTAAATTCAGATATACTGTCTAAAATCTATCATCAAATAAAATTTTAACAAATGTATGATAAAAAGACTGTTAGATATCAAAGAATTTGTTGCTATCATTGTCAGTTCAAATTTTTTGTTGCTGAAGCTGAACTGCAGAATTTTTCAATTGTCCAGCAGTATGGTTCATCGGAGAGAATTTGTGCAGTTATCTGTGCTCTAAATGCGTTTAGTTGTTCTGGACTGATTTTTGATGTTGTGTCCATTCCTTGTGCTATCTTTTGGATAAACATCATTACGAAAATTCCACAGTCAAACTTGCATTTGTTAAAATTTTAGTTATTGTGTAACGTGCATTGTTGTATAAATATCTCCAGTATCCTAAAAATTACCCGTTGGTTTGTTGAGCACAGTTAACATTTTTAATCAATGTAGACTTTCCCAGAATTGTTTTCTCGCCTGCATCTTGTAAGTCTTTATTGATGTTGTTTACCGCTGCTTTCTGCAAAAAATATATATATCTTTTTTATAATAATGATAAATCTATTTATCTTTTTTACTTTCTGTACTTACCACATTAATAGCAAACTTCGAATGTCCACTTCTTAATGTCTTAGATCTTGTGGTCAAGTGTAGAGAATCATTGTAACGACCCGGAATTTTCGAACTCGAAAATTCCAAATAGTTAGGAGAAAAAGAAAAGAGATAGAAGAAAGAAACAGAAAGAAGAAAGAAGAACAGAAAACACAACATCTCACATTCGCAGCGAATTAAATATAATAACAAATAATAGCATTTTATAAAAGAAAGCTGTAATTGTTACTTTACATACAATTCATCAAAGTTACAATCATTACAAATAGATTGGACAGTTATATCAACCTGCCCCATACTACTATCAATATAACTCTCAAATACACATCGGAATACACTCCATACGTCTCTCCCATCCAGCTCGCTATCTGAACTCCAGAACGTTCTTTCCTGAAAATCTATAATACTCGGTCTGACCAGAGCATTACATCAAAGTAACACCCGGGTCAGGCTGCCCAGCGTGAGTAAACCCATCTAACATAAATTTCAAAAGTATACAACTTATATATAACCCGGGTAACTTGTATCAATTTCAACTTCACAAATTGTTATCGACATCATTTATCTCACTCACCAGTTTCTAAGTACCAACTTAGATTAAATGGTCTAATTTACCTAAAACATTCAATTTTAGCTTATTGATTTCACTTAGCAATTTATAAAGAATCGAAGTGGTTTCGGGTATTTACTAATACCCGACTTCGGTCTCTTCGAAACCAATGTCAACTTAACTTAAATTATTCAAGTGAAATACAATTCTACTTTAAATACAGGATGTCACAGTAATTTATCATCAATAGATAGCCACATCATCATAGTTTAAATCAAACATATCATATCACATAGCAATACGAACCACTATTAGGGATAACAATTAATCAAAGGCTTCCAATATCATTCTATTTATCCTTTAACTACATGTAAGTAATTATCCCTTAATTAATTCCACAATTTATTATCCTTAACCAAATACAGTAATTAACCCTTAATTACTTCATTAATTAATTATTAACCCTAATTATTTATCACCCTTGATTAATAACATCCAGTAATTAACTACTCTTAATTTCTTTATCAAATAGATTAATTACTCCTTAATTAATTATTTCTAATTAATCCCTTGATTAATTATATAAGGTAATTTAATCCAAATTACTTCCATTAATAAATCACCTATTCAATTAATTATATCTGGTAATTATCAATTAATTACCTCCCTAAGTAATTATAATACATTAATTAATTATTATCAAATCATCTAGTGTTTAAGTTAATTAAAACATTCTATCTTAACAACTAACTTCACTAAATTAAATCATTAATTAAGTTTTAAATATATTTCACTTTCCTTTACTTATAAATTAACAATCCTTAGTTTCAAGTTAATAATTTATTTTGAAAACTTTAATTGTTAATTTATAAATCGTTATTCGCTAACTAATTCAATTAATAAATCACTCTTTAATTTTTACATTTGTTATCAACTTATATTAAGTTTTTAAGATAAAACATTTCCTTATAAATTCCTTTTATATTTCAAACTAAGTTTGAAAATAACTTTAAGGATCTAACTTAAAACATTTAAAACAAATCATACAATTTATTTATACAAACAATTCATTTCAAAGAAATGAAATTCAAGAAATTTATTTAGCTTAATTATTTAAAATTTGAAACTTACTTTATTTCAAATTTAAAGACTGGTTAAACATTTTACTTTGGGTTTAACCCATGTGTACTTGAACTAAGTACATCATCTTTTCCTTTTTAAAAACAATTTGACTTTAAGAATAAAATCTGTTTTTAGAAAAAAAAACTTACTGTTAAAAACTTTAACCCGAGACAACTTCGTTTCCCCCCCCATCCAACACGCTCTCTCCCCGAGTCACACGCGAATCACCTTCCATCCCGAGACAAACGCAAGAAAAACTCGAGTAATCCCCGAGCCACAGCCTTCTTCCCCAAACTAAACTACCCAGACACAGGCGTATACGTGTGCACGTACACCGGAGTTCAAATCATCTCCGACCAACCTCGCCTACCTCGACACGTCGACGACGACCATGCCAAACCAACTGGCCTTCCAAAATCCACGATACCACCGTAGATCGAAATCGAGCAGATCATCATCTCCTGGAACCAAATTCGAATATACTAGAAACCAAACATCGACGGAAAATCCCCAATCGCTGATGAACCTGACCTCGAAAATCCCTGCCAACCACATCCAAGCTTCGTCTCGAACCCCAGGATTATTTTCTCCAATGCGAGTGCCTCCGATGATCCATCGACGCCGGAATCATCTTGACTACCCAACACTATCAAACAACACTCCAAACCCTATCACACTGTCCCCTGACCACCCTGGCCAATTATAAATTCCCCTTACATTTTTCCAGAGACCACCTTGCTAACACCTACCTTTCGACCAAACCCCAACGCTCACCTCACCTCCGATCAATGGCAATCAACCGAAATATCAAAACCGTTCAACTCGAAAATTTCCACCGACTATCAATCTAAAAATCATGATACTTATATTAAAAATCATAATTTTTAACCATGAATACATCCATGTAATCCAAAACTGCAATTGAGATTTTTGATTTTTTTTACATATATATGTATTTCACTGTAATAAATATGTTCTAGTGAAAACTGTATTCAATTTTTCTTTTTTCTTTTGTATTTTAAAAACTTATTCCTTGCTATTATAAACATAATCGATTCATATATCTAAGTCTAAAAGAAATCAGGGACAAAATTCGACTTGGAATATCTTAGAAGCTTATATAAGAAGAACAGAACATATATATTCTGTTATGCAGACATTTATACAAGTACTTAAATGTATTTTTTCATGCATTCATTTTAAAATTATCAGACATACATTTATATAACACTCATCCAATTTTACTTAAATAATTTATTTCCTGGACCAAGTTTTTAATTTAAGTTTATTCACTGTTTCAGATTGAACAAAGATTTATTTTCAAAGTTCCCATCATGTATATCATTATTAACACATATATACTTATAATTGTTATAAAACAACATGCACATCATATTTCACATTACTTTTCAAAGATCATCACATACAACTTCAAAATATACCAAAGGTTTCAGAGTTACTCACAGATTTTGTTAAACAGAGAACAGGCCTTATTTTTGACAATGGAAGATTGATTTTTGAACTGCAACTTGATGTTGGGTTGAAGCTTGATTGTTGATTTTGAACTGAAATCTGATTTACTTTAAACTTTGCTCGGATTAAATCTTGAAGTTGTTGCTTGATTTCGGGTTTGAGTTGAACTTTGAATCTTAGCTTCAGGTTTGAAAAATTTGAAAGAGGTTGTTTGCTGTTTTTCTTTGATTTTTGTTTACTGATTTATCCTAGCTTTGGTTTCTCTTTGGTTTTGAAATTGAAGATAAAAAGAGAAAAATGAAAGAGAGGGATAGAGAGATGTTTATATAACTTTGCTTAATTTATCTTAAAATAAAAATAAATAAATGACACTTGTTCAATTAGCTTACACTTGTAATTGCATGTAACAATTAGTTTACATTTGTAATTTTTATGAACTAAATGTTTTTATATATATTTATATAATATTTTCAATTTAGTTTTATATTTATATATGTTTTATGTGTCTTATATTTAAACTTACCTTGTTATTTGTTTTTATATATCTTAAAGAAAATGATAAAAATCCAATTATACACAAATAAATAGTTATATATATATACTAGCTTCAAAATATAGAGTTTTGAATCCAATTTATTCTCAGGATAATTTCATTTGAATTTCAATTCAAATTTTTATTTACAAGCTACTTATAGATATTTACACAAACACTTACACACTTTATTAGTTTTGAAAAAGAATAAATTTTAGATCATTTTAAATAATTATAAAAGAAGATTATCAAATTATTATTGCTCAAAAATTCCGGGTTATCACATTCTTCCCCCCTTTAAATCTTTTCATCCTCGAAAAGGAACGAAGCCATAATTTATTCAATTCTTAAAATCTGATAAAATTTTCTTTTATCAATTTTAAAACACTTTTTAAAATCTTTATAATATTATAAAATAGTTTTATAAAAATAATTTTTATAACTCGATGTTTCAACAAATCCATCCTTGTTCTCATAGAAATTCGGTCATACGTTGATCTGGCATACGACTGAAAATCTATAAGTACTCGGTAAACTCGTTTTCAACACCCAGTGAAAATATTTGAAAAATAATTTTATTGAAAATATCGAAAACGTTTTTGAAAATAAAGGAAATATCTTTGGTAAAAATGCTCTAGAAATCATCACTCCCATCAATGGTCATAGTTACATCACGGGTTACGTTGCCATCGCAGCAAAAGTCCATGTAATTGATGACAACATGGAACCCACAATAGATCGCAGTTATATTCCAGGGTTACGTTGCCGTCACAGCAAAAGTCCATGTAACTGTTGGCTCTCAGCGGCACACACGATTTCGCTGTCAAAATGAAACTTCTCCCACATAGGTCGCAGTCTACCGATATAAAATCAAACGCAGACTGTTGGCTCTCAGCGGCACAAACGACTTTCGCTATGTTACCATAGTGTCACAGTCTACCGATATAAAATCAAACGTAGACAGTTGGCTCTCAACGGCACAAATGACTTCCGCTATGGTCTGCAGTAGATCGCAGTGACATTGAGTTAAATTGTTGTCACATCATAACTCAAATGCCTCTGTGGGCACCAGCCCCTCGACTTTCGCTACACAAATAATCCTCAGGAACTAGTTTTGTCCGGACTCCTCACAGGATCAACTTTAGAATCCCCCCTTGGGGTTCAAGGCAGTACCACCTAGTGGTACTCCTGAGAAGTTCATTTCAAGGAAGCGCCTTTTTCCCCGGAGCTATTCTCAAAACACTTTATACTATATACTTATAGTATCTTCAAATCATACCCTTTATGATTTATATCAAAATATCCTTTACACAAAATCGATTACCAAAATCGATAATTCTCAAACTAGGCTTTCCAAATTCCCAAAATTGATTTTTCCAAAAATCAAAAAGCCTTTTTAGAAATCCATAGGTTCCCAAAACCTTTTCCAAAATCATTCCCATAAAATCTTTTATATATATATATAATATATATAACTTTTAAAAATCTTTGGATCATTTCAAACTTGTATAAAACTTCTTTTATACTTCAAATATTTCAAAACTCTTTACTTCTGGCAATGGATTCAACAAGGGAATATTTATCTTATATAACAAAGATATATAACTTTGTTTATTCCAAATCAAATATTCAATTTTTGATTATTCTTTTATAAAGTTATTTACCATATTACTTTTCATTTCCAAAAACCATTTTACAGTTCTTATCCACAAAATTTCAATATCAATTTCCTTCAAACCTGTACGATGTACACATATCATCCGTACGCAATATCAATTTGATCGCTCTTTGATCACACAATTTCTTTTCCGAACTAGTATCGTCCACCCGACTCTCTAGTGCGGACTCAGATCTGGTTTCTTGATCAGAAACCGTCATTCTCCTTGCATAGTCATAGCTATGATAGAGAATATCCAGAACCAATCAAAAATCCATATCCAGGTTCGCCGTCGAAAATCGAGCGAAAGATCCCAACTCGGATCGATAATACTATCTCGAAATTCTGTGTTCGAATCTGGATCAAATCACTATGCGAATAGAATAATATACGTATATCCTACGTATTTATCATTATTGGTTATTAGCCAAATCAATTCTCTTTTCTATTCAAATTTCCTTTAATTCTATTCACTTATTCTCAATTGCTTCCATTACCAATTGAGTTATTACTTCAATTACAAACAGTTTGAACTCTGACCTATTTAATTTTTAAAAATAGCTTGAAAAAGTTTTAAAATAGATAAGTAGTTGAAAAATAGTTATTAGTTTGTAAAATAGCTGTAAAATAGTGAAGTAGGTATAAAATAGTTAGATAATTTCCAAATAGTTTTTAAAATAGTGATCAGATATAAGTAACTGAAAAATAGTAATTAGTTTATAAGATAGTTTCAAAATAGTTAAATAGTTCCAAAATAATTGTAAAATAAGTATAAGATAGTTTGGGGTTTAAGAAGAAAAATTATATAGTAAATAGTTTGGAAAAATATATTCGTACTAAAACAATTTATTTTGAAGATAAACCAGAGTTAAACTGTTCAATTCTCATCAATTCAATTTAAATTTGCACCTTCATTTAAATTAACTCAATTCCAATTTTAAATAACTTCAATTTCCATTGAAATTGATTTAACCTCAATTCAAGTTGAATTAATCCTCAATTTCTTTCCTAATTCAAATCAAATTCCATTTGAATTTTAAACCTATTCAACTTTAATCATAATTCCAAATTATTTCAAATCAAATCCAATTTGAACAAATTTTATTCAAATCTCAACTTAAAACCATCTCGAATTATATAATTTCGAGTTAGATTTTAAATGTTGATTTAATCCTTTAAATCAAATTAACCCTTACTTTAAAACCAAATCAACCTTTATTTTTTATTTATTTAATAACTTAAATCTTTAAACCATTTAATTCTGAATCCAAATTCCAAAATTCCATTTTAAAATTATCTTTACTTAACTTATTATAAAGTTTAAATAAGATTTCAAAGACAATTTAATTTTCAGATTCTAATTTGTTATCCATTTCTAACATCAAAATCAATTCTCAGTTTCATAGATTATTTATAACAATAGAATGATATCAAGATAAATAAACATCCAAATTTATCTTAACACCAATTTACAGTATCCATCTTCAATTTCCAGATCTCAAACCCATTTTGAGATCACTCATAACTCCCATTTAAATCAACCATTTAACTACCCAAGTTAAATTTAAATTTCATTTTGAAATTTCCAATTCAAGTTGTTCATTCAAACTTATTTAACTTCTTCTAAGTTAAATTTAATTTAATTTAGTCAACTTGACCTAATTTGAATTCCCATTCAAATTTTAAACCTTAAAATATTAATCTTCCCACTTATAAATTCAAACTTACCACTTTGGGTTTTCATATCACATTCCAATTTAAAACTCAATACTAAGAGTTATTTCAAATTATCTTTAATATTATGTATATCCTCATATATACATTTTCTTTACACACCAAGTTATACCTTAAATTTTTAAACCACCTTTGGTTTTAATTTTTAATTTTTTTTTTCAAGTTTTCTGGATTTAGAATTTAAAACTTCACAATTTAAAACCCACTACAATTTACAAGTCTTACTTGACTTACTTCCCTAAAACATTTCATTATTAAACACAACAACCATTTATGATAATAACCAAGATTATCATATCTGGAAACGAATTCATTTTTTTATATTTATTCTAATAATACTTCTACATATTCAAGATTTTAATTTCAGTTTAGATTTATTTCAAACTTATCTTCATTTAATTTCAATTTGGTTGTATTACCATTATTACTTAATTCATTATTTTATTTAATTCCAATGATTCAACAACCAATTTCTTTAATATACTTAATAATTAGAACAATTATTTCTATATATATCAAAAGATTACTTATATAAATATCATTAAATTTTAAAACCATTTTAAAATCTTTATATAAGAATATAACAAGTACGCTCTCATTTATAATACTCTCAACTCATTTTAGGGTACCATTGACCCTATCCTTAATGAGTAATCCCAACAGAGCCAAGGTTCTCGCTTAACCTCCTGCTCTGATACCAACTGTAACGACCCAGAATTTTCGAACTCGAAAATTCCAAATAGTTAGGAGAAAAAGAAAAGAGATAGAAGAAAGAAACAGAAAGAAGAAAGAAGAACAGAAAACACAACATCTCACATTCGCAGCAAATTAAATATAATAACAAATAATAGCATTTTATAAAAGAAAGCTGTAATTGTTACTTTACATACAATTCATCAAAGTTACAATCATTACAAATAGATTGGACAGTTATATCAACCTGCCCCATACTACTATCAATATAACTCTCAAATACACAGCGGAATACACTCCATACGTCTCCGCCATCCAGCTCGCTATCTGAACTCCAGAACGTTCTTTCCTGAAAATCTGTAATACTCGGTCTGACCCGAGCATTACATCAAAGTAACACCCGGGTCAGGCTGGAAACCAGCGTGAGTAAACCCATCTAACATAAATTTCAAAAGTATACAACTTATATATAACCCGGGTAACTTGTATCAATTTCAACTTCACAAATTGTTATCGACATCATTTATCTCACTCACCAGTTTCTAAGTACCAACTTAGATTTAATGGTCTAATTTACCTAAAACATTCAATTTTAGCTTATTGATTTCACTTAGCAATTTATAAAGAATCGAAGTGGTTTTGGGTATTTACTAATACCTGACTCCGGTCTCTTCGAAACCAATGTCAACTTAACTTAAATTATTCAAGTGAAATACAATTCTACTTTAAATACAGGATGCCACAGTAATTTATCATCAATAGATAGCCACATCATCACAGTTTAAATCAAACATATCATATCACATAGCAATACGAACCACTATTAGGGATAACAATTAATCAAAGGCTTCCAATATCATTTTATTTATCCTTTAACTACATGTAAGTAATTATCCCTTAATTAATTCCACAATTTATTATCCTTAACCAAATACAGTAATTAACCCTTAATTACTTCATTAATTAATTATTAACCCTAATTATTTATCACCCTTGATTAATAACATCCAGTAATTAACTACTCTTAATTTCTTTATCAAATAGATTAATTACTCCTTAATTAATTATTTCTAATTAATCCCTTGATTAATTATATAAGGTAATTTAATCCAAATTACTTCCATTAATAAATCACCTATTCAATTAATTATATCTGGTAATTATCAATTAATTACCTCCCTAAGTAATTATAATACATTAATTAATTATTATCAAATCATCTAGTGTTTAAGTTAATTAAAACATTCTATCTTAACAACTAACTTCACTAAATTAAATCATTAATTAAGTTTTAAATATATTTCACTTTCCTTTACTTATAAATTAACAATCCTTAGTTTCAAGTTAATAATTTATTTTGAAAACTTTAATTGTTTATTTATAAATCGTTATTCGCTAACTAATTCAATTAATAAATCACTCTTTAATTTTTACATTTGTTATGCACTTATATTAAGTTTTTAAGATAAAACATTTCCTTATAAATTCCTTTTATATTTCAAACTAAGTTTGAAAATAACTTTAAGGATCTAACTTAAAACATTTAAAACAAATCATACAATTTATTTATACAAACAATTCATTTCAAAGAAATGAAATTCAAGAAATTTATTTAGCTTAATTATTTAAAATTTGAAACTTACTTTATTTCAAATTTAAAGACTGGTTAAACATTTTACTTTGGGTTTAACCCATGTGTACTTGAACTAAGTACATCATCTTTTCCTTTTTAAAAACAATTTGACTTTAAAAATAAAATCTGTTTTTAGAAGAAAAAAAACTTACTGTTAAAAACTTTAACCCGAGACAACTTCGTTTCCCCCCCTCAATCCAACACGCTCTCTCCCCGAGTCACACGCGAATCACCTTCCATCCCAAGACAAACGCAAGAAAAACTCGAGTAATCCCCGAGCCACAGCCTTCTTCCCCAAACTAAACTACCCAGACACAGGCGTATACGTGTGCACGTACACCGGAGTTCAAATCGTCTCCGACCAACCTTGCCTACCTCGACACGTCGACGACGACCATCCCAAACCAACTGGCCTTCCAAAATCCACGATACCACCTGTAACGACCCGATATTTTCAACCATTCGCATCCATTATAAGTGTATAGGTAGACACTCATGCCGGATGTAACAACCCGCATATCTATCGATTTTATATTTAAATATTTTATCGTTAGTCGGATGTTAGTCCGAAAAGCTACTTTTTGCATACGGTCAAATTAGGACTCGAGACCACCCCCATTGAGTTCAAAATGACGTTTGCGATCTTTTTGAGTGTAAACTTCGATATGTTTGGAGATAGTGAAATTTTCAACACTTTTTCCCGCCTTTGACTTTGGTTTGGACTGCACCCCTTTAGTTCAGCCCAACCATCTTCCTCACTCTATCAAAACACTTCAAGCTTTGTCAAAAATGGTGGTGGGAAGTGGAAATTAAAACTCCAAACACAAATTCCATTGCAAATCCGAGATTCAACATCAAATTCACGTGAAGACCATTGATTCAAGCTTGTTGGTGTTCTTGCTTTGCTCTCAAATCTCCATCTTCATCAAATTCCGTGAAAAGGTGAGATTTTTGATCTCACATCTTGCCTATAATCGTCATTGGACTGTTGGGAATGATTCCTCATCACTTTAGCATGTTTGTTGCATTTGGTTTGGATTGGATTGGCGAAAAATTCCAAATTTTAGTGATTTTGGTGAAAAAACTGCTACTAGGTCGTCCTGGTCATTTTTAGCTCGTTCGGAGTTAGGTCGCCCATCCATAGGTCGTAGGTCACCTGCGAGTTAAGTCTTAGGTCGCCTGCGAGTTAAAGGCTTAGGTCGCCTGCGAGTTAAAGGCCTAGGTCGTTCACGAGTTAAAGGCTTTAGGTCGTTCGCGAGTTAACTCCTTAGGTCGTCCAGGCTGCTAGCTCGCGTGTTGAAAAGTCTCCAACTTCTTAGGTCGTCGCCGACCTATAATTCCCAGGCAAAATGCAAAGTCGTTCGCGAGTTAAACTTTAAACCTTAGGTCGTTGCCGACCTATAACCCCCAGGCGAAATGTTAGGTCTTCGCTCTTAAGTCTTAGGTCGTTGCCGACCTAAAATCCCCAGGCAAAAACGTTAGGTCGTTGCCGACCTATAATTTCCAGGCAAAACGTTAGGTCGTTGCCGACCTATAATCCCCCAGGCAAACTTTAGATCGCTCGCACTGGCTTACCTCGTAGGTCGTCTCCGACCTAAGCTTCTTTTCCATAAGTCGTTCGCGAGTCAAGTGTTAGGTCGTCTCCGACCTAACGTCCCTCTTCACCTTAGGTCGTAGCTCGTAAGTCGCTCGAGTTAGGTCGGCCAGTATACCTCGTAGGTCGGCGCCGACCTTACACTTGGTCTTTTTAGTTCGCGAATTCCTTAGGTCGTATTACTCTGCGTAGGCAATCTCTTCTGAAAAACATTTATCAGAATTTCTGCTTTGGCGGTTTTGGGATTGACTTCTTTGGACTTTACTCACGTCTTCGAACGTGAATTGATTTGTTTCTACAATCGTTTTATGACTTGTCACTTTAAAGATATATGAAGGTTTCAATACTAATAGTAAATATCAAAACTCTTTCATCAAAGCAATTTCAACACTATTTTAAATATCAAAAGTTCGTTTTCTCAAACCGATTTTCAATCTACTAGTATATACAAGCCTTTACTTCACTCGAACGAGAAATCGACTTAAACGACTTAGTAAAACGGGTGGTATGAAACGCTTGCGTTCACTTCGTCGGTTAGCTCTTGGACTTGTTCGATTGAACCCTTTTTGTGACAATTTCCTAGTGAAGATTTACAGCTTGTTCGTAAATATTTAAGTTAAGCAAGTGGTTATGGGACATGAAGCTAAACTCATATATTTACTAGCTTGGTGTGATTGACACTTCCTTATGATCATGACGATCATTTTTGTGATTTAGACTAGCGATTGTGCGATGTCTCTTCGTCCGTGTGTCGGACTTGCCTTCGGGCCATCCGTGTGTTCGGAAAATTCAAATGGATAACTTCCATGAGATAGCTTCTCGTCCGTGTGTTCGGACTTCCCCCTTTTAGTGATTTCTGGATTTCGTGTGTTGATTTCTGGGATTTGTTCTGGATTTCGTGTGTTGATTTCTGGATTTAGTGCTTCACCAACTTTTGTGGTTTTCACTTATGTGATATCAGTTTTTGTGTATTGGTGAATTTGTGTGTCATTACCCTTTTTATGTGTTTGAATCTTTGAGAAGATTCTCGTGACATTGATTAATCCCTTGTTGATTATCATTTACATACTTATAGTAGTATGCCATCATGGTTATTATATGTTTATGCCATACCCCTTATCCTATATCATGTCATCTGATATTTATAGTTAGACTGATCCGTTTATTATTTTCTTATAAATAATACTCGGGTCAGACCGAGATGTTACAAGTGCTTCTGCTTGACTTCTCTTCTGGATTACTCTGACTTTTGGCTAACTACTTAGATTAGTAGTTTTTGGATGTACCCCTTTCAGATATAGACTCTATGTTGTGTACTTATTCTTTTGTATAGCACGTGATGCTATTCTTTTGTATTATCGTGGATCTTTCTGACCACTACTCTGATGTACACTTTCATGTGTTATATATATTTATTCATATCTTCTTCCGCCTTTGTGATATGGATGTCTGTGACTGATTTATGTTATGATTATTTCTATGATTGTTTCCGAAGATTATATAAAGCCACCGTGTGATAGCTTTGTGTTTGTATCGGTATGTCGGATTTCCTCCTTAAAAGATATGCATTCTATTCTATCTGACGTATCGGTGCTCGCACAAAGAAGTTACATGGATGGTCGCTCCTCCACAGCCTTATCCTCCGTGCTAATTGACAACACTACATCGTAGTGTTCTTGGTTAGTGTGGGTATAGAGGTGGGGCGTCACACCGGAGTTGAATTGCTCAAAATGCCGCGTTGTAAATAAAATTTGGCAAATCTCAGAATATACAGTAAATAAATATAATCACAGATCACAGACACAGAGTAAAATAATGCAGCGGAAGTAAAAGAAATAGTAGTTCATGAAGCTACTATATAAATATATCAGAGTTACATAAGATACAACAGAAGAAATAGAGTACAACAAAAGCCTCAATAAAATAACCAAGTATAAGCTGAGTAGAACAACGGAACTGAAATAGATAGGACATGACAAGAAGATAATCTCCAGCGATTCAAATCTCCAAGAGAGTGGAAATCCAAATCTATGAATAACTCAGGCTGACCCGAGCGTAAAGCAAAACACAAAACACTCGAGTCAGGACAATATATACTTATATAATGTAAACCAACTCAAGTGAACTGTAATAAAGGTACAAGTAACTTAGAAGATGCTTGGGACCGCCCATCCTCTAAGGATCCGTTAAACTATCTACTATGTAGTAATATTCGATATTATAATAGTGCCTAAATAAGTAAAGTATAATCATATAGAAAATAGCGTTAAGGGGATGGAGAACCTTAAGGCGTTCGGATCTTAAAATCATAATCGTAGTAAAGCTCGATATGGTAGGTGACACGGCACAACTAGGCAATGCCAGGGTAGATATACCAATTACGCACACGGACTGATGGATACGCATAGCAGCCACTACCGTTCCACCTCGAACAACACTCCCAAATCAGAGGATGGCCATCTAATCAATCACAAGTAAGAGTATAATATCGAAGAAATGTGTCCGAGAAGAGGTGCTACCTCACTGGTCCGAGATCGCTCCTGTTTTAGCCACCTTATGCCAACTCACGGGAGTTGGGTCCACATAACATACCTTAAGAACGTCGCCACCATCCTACTTCATTCTGGAATCTCCACCGCGTACACAGTTGCCAAAGTGGTTTTCGGTAAGACAGAGAGTATGTCCATATCCGATCCCGGTCTCTTTTACAACACAACGTTATTATAACCCGTGGTTATAAGTTTAAAAACAGTTTATACTTCAAAATAGAATATCATTTCAAATCCAAATCATTATCAAAATAAAGATTAAATCAATTCCAAACCATTTCCATATTTTTAAAATATCATATCATTTCAAAACAACATTTCAAATCATTTTAATATCATAAAATATCATATCCTTACAAAACTTCATTTCAAACCATTTTATTAAAATAAAATATCCTATCAGTTCAAATCCAAATATTCAACTTTAAATACCTTTTAAATTCAAAGATATCGTTTATTTACTATCATTTCAAATCACCTTTAAATAGTTTATTCCAATCAAAGTAATTCATTAAAACCTTTTAAAAGTGTAATTATTATATTTTCAAATCAAGTATTCAATTTCCAAAATTTCAAACCATTCTGAGTTCGTTTACTAAGTCAAAAATCCTAATTATTAAAATTTCAGCATTTCACAGCATTTAAAAACAACTGCTATAAGTTATATTTGAAAACATTTTTAATTCAGCAAAGACAGCACTTAAAACTGCTGTTAAAACTCAGTTTTAGTTGAATTATAGTTCAAAACAGAAAAGACAGCATTTCAGAAGTGCTGCGGTAGTTCAGATTTCAAAACAATGGTTAAATTTGGTTTCAGCAAAGACTGCAGACCATTATAGCATTTCCAGAGAATGCTATAATAGACCTGGGTTCAATATTAGCCTATAAGTTCAACTACAGCAACTGCAGCATTTCAGAAATGCTGTAGTAGCCCTTTTATTCAATTTTTAGTGTAATTCAGAACCATAGCATTTCTGAATGCTATTAAAAGTGATTTCCAGCTTTTTAGTGTATTTCCAGCAATTAAATAACTTCATTTTAAACTCTTTAAACATTTTAAAAATCATAATTTAACATTTAAAATGTTCATTTACATATCATTTAACATGTATCTTTTTCACAATAAATTTCTTATAATTAAATCCAATTTTCAACAATTTACTTAATAAATTTAAGTGTAAAAGTTTCCAATTCTTCACATTTCAACAAATAACTTAACACTTCAAATTTAAATTACCATTTCACAAATTTAACTAAATTTCCAATTTTATTTAATTAACTAAAACCTTTAATTAAAACCAAATTTCACATTTCCAAGTCAAGTTATATTTTAAAAGATCACTTTTAAACATTCATTTATTTAACCCCTTAAATTCATAGAAAAAATCAATAATACTTTAATAAATCACTTAAATTCACATTTAATCAAATTATCATATTTACCATTTCCAAATAAAATTTAATATCCATTTTATTTATATAACTTAAATATCATTTTTAACCAAATTCCAAATTTTCCAACTTAAGTTATATTTCAAAAATCCAGTTAAACCATTCATTAATTACATTTTTAACACATAGAAAAATCATAATTTCTTTATTTTAAAACATTTCAAAATCTATTTAAATCAAATCTCATAAATTTATAATTTTTAAAATACTTAAAAATATCCAAAACACTTAATAAAATAACCACGGGCCTGTATATAATTTTCTAACTTAGGTCAAGTGATACGGATATGTATCATTTCAATCCGCAGTTAAAAAAGAAAAATCCGGGTTCCATCATTTCAAACCCGCAATCCCAAGTTAAAAAAATTTAAATAAAAATCGTTCAGGCCTATCATTTCAGCCCATAACGATTTTTCCCTATTCTAAAGTCCGTTCGGGTATGTATCATTTCAACCCATAGTGATTGTAATCTACAGGGAACTTGCAGTGTGATAACAGATATAAATAACAGAATAACATTAAATAACAGTAACATATGATATAACAGATGTAATAACAGGTGTGAACATCATATGATAATAATATAAGCATATATAACATGATAATATATTTCTACAGATTCGCAGGGTGTCAATTTACTAGTTATATAGGTACATATTGTCTGGTGAGAATAACTCACAGTTTTGTGCTGGAGAAACGACGACGACTGCACGAATGGGATCCAAACAAGCACGATAACACGATTCAAATAAGAGTGGAGGAGCCAAAGTATCAAATCCCTTGAATATAAGTCAAACAAAACAATATAACAACGATGAGTTTCAAATCAGCTACGATCAAAACTACAGTAGAATAGGCTGCACAGAATCAAATAGAAATGCTTTGCACTTGCTTTTTACCTTTACTAGGCTCAGCCATGATGGAAAATACATGACAATAGCAGGTGTTTGGGTCAGGTTATGGTGGGTATGGGTCGGCCTAGAGGTCATTTGTGATGGTGCCAAAGTGGTAGAAGTGAATAACATACATAAGCATGCATACACATGGGTTTTGACAAGGATTTGGGCTCTACTAAGGCCCTATGTGTCATGGCCAGAGGAGTGGGGTCCACTGTGATGACGTGGCAGAGGGTCCAGGTGGTGGTGGAGGTGGTGTTGGTGGCGGCCATGGGTGGTGGAAGGTGATGGAATGAGTGTGGTGCTCGGTTAGGCTAGTATGAAGGGGTGTTTTGAAACTTTTGTTGATATGCATCACCAAGGGGGTTCATGGCTTGGATGGCTGGTGAGGAGGAGGTGTTGGTGGTGTGCCATCAGGTGGTGGAGGCGGATAAGCAGCAAGGGAGGCATGGCCAAACCTACATGAGGTGATACAAGTGCAAAAAAATCAAACTAGAAAAATCAACATAAGTGGAAAAAGAAGAAAAAGAGATAGAATTTTACCAAACTCTTCAATCAAGGGGAGGCCGAAATTTTTTTGTTCAAGAAGGAGGAAAAAGATACGTGAGTTGAGAAATGAAGTGATCGGCTGAAAATGTGGAGAGTTATGTCAAAAGAAATGAAGAGTTGGTGGAAAATGAAGAGGTGGAATTCAAAGAGTCAAAAGCAATTCAAAAGTCAAAACCTTTTCACACTTCTTTATTTTATTTTAAATAACTTTATATTTCTGGTAATAATAGTAATACCAGATAAGAATTCGAAAATCTATCAAAATATAAAAATATATATAATATTTATTAATTTATATAAGGTTAAATAAGAAAATAGCTAAAAATAGTAAACTAGTCTAGAAAATTTGAAATTAATTGGAATAAAATTTGGAAAAATCATATGAGCTTGTAATATAATTTTAAACATAACTAATAACATAAAATAAAAATATATTCACAAAATAAATATTTAAAATTTAATTTACATATAATTTTTAATGAAGAAAATAGCAGAAAATAGGAAAACAGCCTTTAAAATGAAAAATAAATACAGTAAATTTTGGAAAAATACTATTATCAATTTAAAAACATAAAAAGACAAAATATACATAAAAAACATATTAACACATATTAAAACAAAATATAAGAAAGAAAATATGATTTAAAAAAATTTAAAATAGGCAAAATTGCACAAATAAACAAATTATACTAAAAATTGAAATGTACATAACTTTTACATTTTAACTCCGTTTTCAACGAAACGAAAAGTGGTGTTCAAGTTATTAAATCTATTTTCATAATAAAAGATAAAATTTATAATTTCAAACTATTAAAAATTTAAACTTAAAAGTCAAAGTTTGACTATTGACCAAAATTCACATTTTCAGGAAATATTAAATTTAGTCATATTTGGAATTCTAATCCACATCAAAGTCAAAGTTTATATTAAAAATAACAAAATTTATTCTTTTTGATAAATAAAGCTTTTAAATCTGGAAAAATCAATTTAAAAATATTTGTAAAATACAGGGTTGTTACACTCTCCCCCACTCAAAACTTTTCGTCCCCGAAAAGGAACGAGGTACGGGAAAGCACAGAAAAAGATAGAATGAAATAGAATTAAGACAAGATGATAAGAAGATTGGAATTACACCTGATAACTATTGTTATAGGTAAGTTTAACAAGATTGAGGTGATCAAATCAAGAATATAAGCACGAAAAAGATCCTCTAGAGTCTGAATCTCCTTTTTCACTTGACCGACGGTCTATGAATGGAAAAACAGTGTTCAGATCCAGATGAGTAACAAAGATTATCAAAGATTACAGAAAGATTTCTAAACGGACTGGTATAAGCAATAGCCTTCCCATTCTGTAACAAGATAAGAGAAATAAGGACAACCAAGAGGTAGTTTGAAAAACAAAATAAGATAATAAATTTAAAACCATAATGCTTTGAAATCATAATAATTTAGGGATGTTTATCATTTGGAAATCACACTACTAAAATCATAACACTTTGGACAAGTTATCCTTTTAAAAAAAATAATACTTAGAAAATCATAACACCCTAAAAAAAAATCTTCATTTAAACCATTTTAATTCAAGGTCAAATAATATTCATTTTAAAGTTGTAACATTTCTAAGTTCATTTAATTATAAAAATTTCCAAAACATTGTCTTTTCAAAATAGCAGCACTTATAAAATGCTACAGTAGATATATTAGTATTTCAAATTAGTTCAATTTCAGAAATATTCATTTGGATATCTTTTAACTTATGACTTATTAAAACAAACCTTTATGAATGGAATATCCAAATTAAACTATACTTCGTTTATTAAGTTAAAAGTTCACTATTTTAGTTAGCTCTTAATTTAACACATAACCTAACACTTTATTTAAAATACCCATTTCATAAATAGATATTCCTTTAATAAGTTACACTTAAAATTTCATTTGAAAACCAAATTCTCAATTATCAAATTTTAGTGATGTTAAAATACATTTTAACTATTTAAATCATAATTATTCATTTTTCAAGACATATCTATTTCATAAATAAAATATTTATCATAGCAAATATAACAATCAAATTCCTTTACACATTTATTCATTTAGACATTAATTGAACTATGAATTCAAGTTAAATAAACTTTATTACAAAATGTCCAATTCCAATGTATTTTATTTTATCTATTCAAAGATACATTATTTATTATACAACATATTCGTTTCAGGAAATAACCATTATTAAAATTCCTAGGTTAAACTTAAGGTTCCATATTAAATCAAATTTGATTATTAAGTTATTTAAATAAAATCTCTTTAAATCCCTTTTCACTATTTACCTCTGTTAATCTTTTATAACTAAAATTTAAGTGTATAACATTTATTATAACCACTCAAATTTTATTTATAAAATCCTTTCTATATTGTAATTATCCAATTTCATATTCAACTTCTGTGTAATTTTGATAAGTTATATTGGAATGAAATTGTATGTTATACAAATAAAACTTTCCAATTCAATTATCTCAAGTTTGAATCATTTATCCAAATTTTTGATTTTCTTTTTATAATTGAAATTATTCTTCAAGATGAAATTTAAGAATTAAATTTCCGGTTTCCTTCAAACCAGTTAGAGATAAATAAACATATGTACATAATATGTCAAATCAATTTAAATCATATATCTATATATTTTATAAATCAAATCATCTTTTAGAAATTCAAATCAATTAAATTCCCCAAAATAAAGCTGTAGCAAGACTACAGAACAGTCTCTTCACTTCGAAACTCGAAAATGAACGTCGATGATGCTGCAGTCATCACCGAAATTATTTTCCAGCGACAAAGAGAAGAGCACTAAATTTTTAAACTTTAAAATCCTTTAGAGACAAATTTTTTATTCAAAAATACTTTAAATAATATATCCTTTTAAAACTTTAAACACAAGGTTTGAATCCATTGGAAATTAAATTCTTAAATTTATTGTTTTAAATTCCTTTCAGTTCCCAAATAAATTTATAAACAACTATTTATAAATTCATTTGCAGACAGTAAATGATAAATCAAGTATTATCATTTCAAATTATCAATTTAAATCAATTTATTAAGTTCCATAAATTTACTTATATACATCAAAATTTATTTCATTAACAATTTTTAAAATAATATTGTGTCAGTTTGTTCTGTCAAAGTGTTTTAGAAATCCTATCGATAGCGTTGATCAGACGAACCGATCGGAAACCCAAATCAACATCAACAACTCAAACAACACAATATATAAAACAAAACATAGATTTACAAACATAGTTCAAAATGTTTGGAGAGTTTGGAAACAAAAGTTAAGATTATTAAACAGAGTAGAGAGATGGGTAAGCTTAGATAAATCGCGGACAACCTTAAACGGGTCAACCCTGACTTAATGGATAAGATCAAATGTGGATTTTCTGGGGTAAATCTACCTTCGATCTCAAGAGATAGAGTTTGGAATAACAAAAGATATTAGCATCTAAACCAAGGATAAATATAAATCTCTGGTTAATCGATGCTGATTGTAAAGGATTTTCACCCCTTTACAAGAAAATTAGAATATTGGCGAGACCGCCAATTCACTATGAAGATCATTCGAAGTGGAGTTATGGGATACTCCAGAATCAAAAGATGATGAATAGTGAGGGACACGAATGAATTTCGGAACCGTAGGGAACCTTCCAAAATTCAAAGGAAAACGAATCAAAAGGAAGAGATTCAAACTCGAACGAAAGTGATTCTGTAAATAAATTTACCATACATTCTAAGTTTTGCCTCAAAGCCAAAGCTCTGATACCAACTGTAACGACCCGATATTTTCAACCATTCGCATCCATTATAAGTGTATAGGTAGACACTCATGCCGGAGTTGAATTGCTCAAAATGCCGCGTTGTAAATAAAATTTGGCAAATCTCAGAATATACAGTAAATAAATATAATCACAGATCACAAACACAGAGTAAAATAATGCAGCGGAAGTAAAAGAAATAGTAGTTCATGAAGCTACTATATAAATATATCAGAGTTACATAAGATACAACAGAAGAAATAGAGTACAACAAAAGTCTCAATAAAATAACCAAGTACAAGCTGAGTAGAACAACGGAACTGAAATAGATAGGACATGACAAGCAGATAATCTCCAGCGATTCAAATCTCCAAGAGAGTGGAAATCCAAATCTATGAATAACTCAGGCTGACCCGAGCGTAAAGCAAAACACAAAACACTCGAGTCAGGACAATATATACTTATATAATGTAAACCAACTCAAGTGAACTGTAATAAAGGTACAAGTAACTTAGAAGATGCTTGGGACCGCCCATCCTCTAAGGATCCGTTAAACTATCTACTATGTAGTAATATTCGATATTATAATAGTGTCTAAATAAGTAAAGTATAATCATATAGAAAATAGCGTTAAGGGGATGGAGAACCTTAACGCGGTCGGATCTTAAAATCATAATCGTAGTAAAGCTCGATATGGTAGGTGACACGGCACAACTAGGCAATGCCAGGGTAGATATACCAATTACGCACACGGACTGATGGATACGCATAGCAGCCACTACCGTTCCACCTCGAACAACACTCCCAAATCAGAGGATGGCCATCTAATCAATCACAAGTAAGAGTATAATATCGAAGAAATGTGTCCGAGAAGAGGTGCTACCTCACTGGTCCGAGATCGCTCCTGTTTTAGCCACCTTATGCCAACTCACGGGAGTTGGGTCCACGTAACATACCTTAAGAACGTCGCCACCATCCTACTTCATTCTGGAATCTCCACCGCGTACACAGTTGCCAAAGTGGTTTTCGGTAAGACAGAGAGTATGTCCATATCCGATCCCGGTCTCTTTTACAACCCAACGTTATTATAACCCGTGGTTATAAGTTTAAAAACAGTTTATACTTCAAAATAGAATATCATTTCAAATCCAAATCATTATCAAAATAAAGATTAAATCAATTCCAAACCATTTCCATATTTTTAAAATATCATATCATTTCAAAACTTCATTTCAAATCATTTTAATATCATAAAATATCATATCCTTACAAAACTTCATTTCAAACCATTTTATTAAAATAAAATATCCTATCAGTTCAAATCCAAATATTCAACTTTAAATACCTTTTAAATTCAAAGATATCGTTCATTTACTATCATTTCAAATCACCTTTAAATAGTTTATTCCAATCAAAGTAATTCATTAAAACCTTTTAAAAGTGTAATTATTATATTTTCAAATCAAGTATTCAATTTCCAAAATTTCAAACCATTCTGAGTTCGTTTACTAAGTCAAAAATCCTAATTATTAAAATTTCAGCATTTCACAGCATTTAAAAACAACTGCTATAAGTTATATTTGAAAACATTTTTAATTCAGCAAAGACAGCACTTAAAACTGCTGTTAAAACTCAGTTTTAGTTGAATTATAGTTCAAAACAGAAAAGACAGCATTTCAGAAGTGCTGCGGTAGTTCAGATTTCAAAACAATGGTTAAATTTGGTTTCAGCAAAGACTGCAGACCATTATAGCATTTCCAGAGAATGCTATAATAGACCTGGGTTCAATATTAGCCTATAAGTTCAACTACAGCAACTGCAGCATTTCAGAAATGCTGTAGTAGCCCTTTTATTCAATTTTTAGTGTAATTCAGAACCATAGCATTTCTGAATGCTATTAAAAGTGATTTCCAGCTTTTTAGTGTATTTCCAGCAATTAAATAACTTCATTTTAAACTCTTTAAACATTTTAAAAATCATAATTTAACATTTAAAATGTTCATTTACATATCATTTAACATGTATCTTTTTCACAATAAATTTCTTATAATTAAATCCAATTTTCAACAATTTACTTAATAAATTTAAGTGTAAAAGTTTCCAATTCTTCACATTTCAACAAATAACTTAACACTTCAAATTTAAATTACCATTTCACAAATTTAACTAAATTTCCAATTTTATTTAATTAACTAAAACCTTTAATTAAAACCAAATTTCACATTTCCAAGTCAAGTTATATTTTAAAAGATCACTTTTAAACATTCATTTATTTAACCACTTAAATTCATAGAAAAAATCAATAATACTTTAATAAATCACTTAAATTCACATTTAATCAAATTATCATATTTACCATTTCCAAATAAAATTTAATATCCATTTTATTTATATAACTTAAATATCATTTTTAACCAAATTCCAAATTTTCCAACTTAAGTTATATTTCAAAAATCCAGTTAAACCATTCATTAATTACATTTTTAACACATAGAAAAATCATAATTTCTTTATTTTAAAACATTTCAAAATCTATTTAAATCAAATCTCATAAATTTATAATTTTTAAAATACTTAAAAATATCCAAAACACTTTATAAAATAACCACGGGCCTGTATATAATTTTCTAACTTAGGTCAAGTGATACGGATATGTATCATTTCAATCCGCAGTTAAAAAAGAAAAATCCGGGTTCCATCATTTCAAACCCGCAATCCCAAGTTAAAAAAATTTAAATAAAAATCGTTCAGGCCTATCATTTCAGCCCATAACGATTTTTCCCTATTCTAAAGTCCGTTCGGGTATGTATCATTTCAACCCATAGTGATTGTAATCTACAGGGAACTTGCAGTGTGATAACAGATATAAATAACAGAATAACATTAAATAACAGTAACATATGATATAACAGATGTAATAACAGGTGTGAACATCATATGATAATAATATAAGCATATATAACATGATAATATATTTCTACAGATTCGTAGGGTGTCAATTTACTAGTTATATAGGTACATATTGTCTGGTGAGAATAACTCACAGTTTTGTGCTGGAGAAACGACGACGACTGCACGAATGGGATCCAAACAAGCACGATAACACGATTCAAATAAGAGTGGAGGAGCCAAAGTATCAAATCCCTTGAATATAAGTCAAACAAAACAATATAACAACGATGAGTTTCAAATCAGCTACGATCAAAACTACAGTAGAATAGGCTGCACAGAATCAAATAGAAATGCTTTGCACTTGCTTTTTACCTTTACTAGGCTCAGCCATGATGGAAAATACATGACAATAGCAGGTGTTTGGGTCAGGTTATGGTGGGTATGGGTCGGCCTAGAGGTCATTTGTGATGGTGCCAAAGTGGTAGAAGTGAATAACATACATAAGCATGCATACACATGGGTTTTGACAAGGATTTGGGCTCTACCAAGGCCCTATGTGTCATGGCCAGAGGAGTGGGGTCCACTGTGATGACGTGGCAGAGGGTCCAGGTGGTGGTGGAGGTGGTGTTGGTGGCGGCCATGGGTGGTGGAAGGTGATGGAATGAGTGTGGTGCTCGGTTAGGCTAGTATGAAGGGGTGTTTTGAAACTTTTGTTGATATGCATCACCAAGGGGGTTCATGGCTTGGATGGCTGGTGAGGAGGAGGTGTTGGTGGTGTGCCATCAGGTGGTGGAGGCGGCTAAGCAGCAAGGGAGGCATGGCCAAACCTACATGAGGTGATACAAGTGCAAAAAAATCAAACTAGAAAAATCAACATAAGTGGAAAAAGAAGAAAAAGAGAGATAGAATTTTACCAAACTCTTCAATCAAGGGGAGGCCGAAATTTTTTTGTTCAGGAAGGAGGAAAAAGATACGTGAGTTGAGAAATGAAGTGATCGGCTGAAAATGTGGAGAGTTATGTCAAAAGAAATGAAGAGTTGGTGGAAAATGAAGAGGTGGAATTCAAAGAGTCAAAAGCAATTCAAAAGTCAAAACCTTTTCATATTTCTTTATTTTATTTTAAATAGCTTTATATTTCTGGTAATAATAGTAATACCAGATAAGAATTCGAAAATCTATCAAAATATAAAAATATATATAATATTTATTAATTTATATAAGGTTAAATAAGAAAATAGCTAAAAATAGTAAACTAGTCTAGAAAATTTGAAATTAATTGGAATAAAATTTGGAAAAGTCATATGAGCTTGTAATATAATTTTAAACATAACTAATAACATAAAATAAAAATATATTCACAAAATAAATATTTAAAATTTAATTTACATATAATTTTTAATGAAGAAAATAGCAGAAAATAGGAAAACAGCCTTTAAAATGAAAAATAAATACAGTAAATTTTGGAAAAATACTATTATCAATTTAAAAACATAAAAAGACAAAATATACATAAAAAACATATTAACACATATTAAAACAAAATATAAGAAAGAAAATATGATTTAAAAAAATTTAAAATAGGCAAAATTGCACAAATAAACAAATTATACTAAAAATTGAAATGTACATAACTTTTACATTTTAACTCCGTTTTCAACGAAACGAAAAGTGGTGTTCAAGTTATTAAATCTATTTTCATAATAAAAGATAAAATTTATAATTCCAAACTATTAAAAATTTAAACTTAAAAGTCAAAGTTTGACTATTGACCAAAATTCACATTTTCAGGAAATATTAAATTTAGTCATATTTGGAATTCTAATCCACATCAAAGTCAAAGTTTATATTAAAAATAACAAAATTTATTCTTTTTCATAAATAAAGCTTTTAAATCTGGAAAAATCAATTTAAAAATATTTGTAAAATACAGGGTTGTTACACCACCGTAGATCGAAATCGAGCAGATCATCATCTCCTGGAACCAAATTCGAATATACCAGAAACCAAACATCGACGGAAAATCCCCAATCACTGATGAACCTGACCTCGAGAATCCCTGCCAACCACATCCAAGCTTCGTCTCGAACCCCAGGATTATTTTCTCCAATGCGAGTGCCTCCGATGATCCATCGACGCCGGAATCATCTTGACTACCCAACACTATCAAACAACACTCCAAACCCTATCACACTGTCCCCTGACCACCCTAGCCAATTATAAATTCCCCTTACATTTTTCCAGAGACCACCTTGCTAACACCTACCTTCCGACCAAACCCCAACGCTCACCTCACCTCCGATCAATGGCAATCAACCGAAATATCAAAACCGTTCAACTCGAAAATTTCCACTGTAACGACCACGACTTTCTCTCCATAGAAAGTCGTATCATTATTAAGAAAGAAAGGGATAGAAAAGAGAAAAGAAGAGAAAGAAAGAATAACAACACATCAGAATCTCACAACGGAACGAAACAAATATAATATATCACATAACTATTACATAGTCTTTACATAATCAGAGTACACAACTTATACATCACAAAAATAGACAGTTATAAAACCTGTCTATTATACAACACAAGATACAACTCAAACAAACGACTCAGAGAAACCAACACAGCGGAATACTATATATCTACGAATGCTGAAGCCTCCTGCTCCATATCTCCTCCATAGATTCGTCAAAGCTAACCTGAATCCCTTGGCTACTCGTAAAAATTGAGTACCCAAGGTTTAATAAAACAGAAAATAAACACTTGGGTCAGACATGGGTCTGGTGTGAGTAAACGGGTTAAAATTGTTTAACTTCAAAACCTTTTGAAACAAAGGTATCACGTAAGACTTCCCACACATAAACATGGAAAAGTTTTTACCTTACGCTAACCAAAACATTTGATAGGAAATCCAATTATATTATAATAGGGTCTAGGGTTTTCAAGTAAAATACGGAAATAGCTGAAATGCTTACATCTCACATTCCAACATAGTTGGGCACAACTAATACGTACGGCACTTATTGGAGTTTGGATTCCATACAATGGCAGGGCTACTGGGGTACCGCCCGTCACACATTCATGTATTACAGAAATGCACTTAAAACTTTACACACAGCCATACAGATTTACAGATATGATCATGCAATAAGATTATTATACTTAAGCTTTTTAAAATAAAAAGTTACTCACAAGATTATAAACAGAGAACAGGATATATATAAACAGACATGATCACTCAACATATATATCAATTTAAATAAATTCAAGATGAATAACTTTCATACCAAACCAATTATTATCTCATGCATTAGAGTTAAATCAAAAATAAACTGTTTTTAAAAAAAATGTTTACTCACCGTAAAAAGATGATGAACAGAGCCTCTCCTTTTTGAAACAGCTTTTAAACTTGGTATGCTTTTGCTTTTGAAAACTGCATGCATGCTTGTTTGAAAAGATGCAGACTTCCTTAATTTCCAGGTTTGAAAATAAACATGCTTGATTTAAAACTGCAGTTGCAAGCAGGCATGACTTCCCGATTTGAAAAAAATGCAGGCTTGCAGACTTGATTATGATTTGCAAAATTGGTCTTTGAAAATGAGTTTCTAGTTTTGAGGAGGAACTGATTTTGATTTGAAACTGGAATGCAAGCTTTAGCTCTCAGGTTTGCATGCTTTGAAGATGGTTACAGAATTTTGAAGAATGCTTGACAGCTTTGAAAAGGTTACAGGGAATGATTTGCATGTTTGATTGAAGAGGATTACTGATTTTTGTATTGTAAAATGGTTTGCAAATTTCCTCAGATCTGTTTTAGAGTGAAATGTTTTCAGCTGAGAATTTTCTTTGCTTAGAAATAAAAATGAGAAAAAGAAAAAGGAAAGGAAGAAGGCAAGTGTTTATAAACTAAATTTATGATTTATTATAAATCAAAGAAAAATAAAAATACAATATGACACTTGTCATGCTCCTTAATTATTTTGTTAACACATGTTCTTATATTGATTCACTAACTTACATATGTAATTTTACATGCAAAATGAAATTATAAATGAATATAAAGCTTTTATTAATAAATTCCTAATAACTATATACTTATTCAATTTTATATAAATAAGAATTCTTTTTAAAGAAATAGATAAAACAAACTATATTTATACAAAATCATTTATGTCATACTTTTAAATCCAAATATAAATTTAATTCAATTTTTTTTAAATACAATTTAAAATCAATTTAAACAATTTTCACTTAACAATTTTAAACCATATATTATTAAATAGCTTTTGAAAAGCTTATTATTAAATAAAATCAAATTTCCAAATTACCAAAAATAATAGAATTTAAAAACAAGATTTATCTATTTACAATATACCATTATATTTACATTATAAATAGAAACTAATTTATTAGCATTTAAAAGATAAAATCACTAATTAAATATTTATTTAATTGGATTATTAAATCAATTCAAATCTTATTAACAAAAATTATCAAATAAATTTAATTTTTAACACAGATTATTAAATTTATATTGTCCAAAAATTCTGGGATATCACATCCACCGACTATCAATCTAAAAATTATGATACTTATATTAAAAATCATAATTTTTAACCATGAATACATCCATGTAATCCAAAACTGCAATTGAGATTTTTGATTTTTTTTACATATATATGTATTTCACTGTAATAAATATGTTCTAGTGAAAACTGTATTCAATTTTTCTTTTCTTCTTTTTTTTTATTTTAAAAACTTATTCCTTGCTATTATAAACATAATCGATTCATATATCTAAGTCTAAAAGAAATCAGGGACAAAATTCGACTTGGAATATCTTAGAAGCTTATATAAGAAGAACAGAACATATATATTCTGTTATGCAGACATTTATACAAGTACTTAAATGTATTTTTTCATGCATTCATTTTAAAATTATCAGACATACATTTATATAACACTCATCCAATTTTACTTAAATAATTTATTTCATGGACCAAGTTTTTAATTTAAGTTTATTCACTGTTTCAGATTGAACAAAGATTTATTTTCAATGTTCCCATCATGTATATCATTATTAACACATATATACTTATAATTGTTATAAAACAACATGCACAGCATATTTCACATTACTTTTCAAAGATCATCACATACAACTTCAAAATATACCAAAGGTTTCAGAGTTACTAACAGATTTTGTTAAACAGAGAACATGCCTTATTTTTGACAATGGAAGATTGATTTTTGAACTGCAACTTGATGTTGGGTTGAAGCTTGATTGTTGATTTTGAACTGAAATCTGATTTACTTTAAACTTTGCTTGGATTAAATCTTGAAGTTGTTGCTTGATTTCGGGTTTGAGTTGAACTTTGAATCTTAGCTTCAGGTTTGAAAAATTTGAAAGAGGTTGTTTGCTGTTTTTCTTTGATTTTTGTTTACTGATTTATCCTAGCTTTGGTTTCTCTTTGGTTTTGAAATTGAAGATAAAAAGAGAAAAATGAAAGAGAGGGATAGAGAGATGTTTATATAACTTTGCTTAATTTATCTTAAAATAAAAATAAATAAATGACACTTGTTCAATTAGCTTACACTTGTAATTGCATGTAACAATTAGTTTACATTTGTAATTATTATGAACTAAATGTTTTTATATATATTTATATAATATTTTCAATTTAGTTTTATATTTATATATGTTTTATGTGTCTTATATTTAAACTTACCTTGTTATTTGTTTTTATATATCTTAAAGAAAATGATAAAAATCCAATTATCCACAAATAATTAGTTATATATATATACTAGCTTCAAAATATAGAGTTTTGAATCCAATTTATTCTCAGGATAATTTCATTTGAATTTCAATTCAAATTTTTATTTACAAGCTACTTATAGATATTTACACAAACACTTACACACTTTATTAGTTTTGAAAAAGAATAAATTTTAGATCATTTTAAATAATTATAAAAGAAGATTATCAAATTATTATTGCCCAAAAATTCCGGGTTATCACAATCATAATGGTTCCATGTACATGATTCCACTACTAGCTCTAGCAAGCTCCAATGTTCATTGCCATGTATAGGAAATAATATATTGCAACATAATGGATTTAGAAGTGTTTGTTTAATAAAAGGATTAAACATATCCTGTAACATCCCGAAAATTTTCGACTTTCGAAAATTCAACATCGATACTCACTTTATCGATTGTTGAGCCATCGAACGCCGAAAATCCGAAAAGTTATGGTTTTAAGAAAAAGAAAAAGTAGAAGAAGAAGAAGATAGAAGAAAAGGAGAAGAAAGAAAGAAGAACAACAGAACAGCAACAGAAACAGAACAATATCAGAATCTCACATATCGCAGCGGAACAATATATAATAAATAAATGAATATCATTTAAAAACAAAAGAATTATATCTGTTATTACATTACATCACATCATATCATCAGAGTCAAAAAACAACAATGGACAGTTATATAAACTTGTCCTCATACAGAATACACAGCGGAATAAATACTATCAGATACAAATACTACGTCTCGTCCTCCAGCTTATCTCCAAAGCCCCAGAATATCCAGAATATCCTGATAACATAACTCTAGGCTGCCCGTGTGGAAAATTTGTGGGCACCCAGAGTTTAGAAGGGAACAATAAACTCCGAGTCAGTCATGGTGACTGGTGTGAGATCGTAAAACAGTTATTCTTTAAAATAAACAACAGGAAAACTTTAATGTTAATTCGCAATGCTTTTGGAAAATGAAACTACCATAAGACCTCCCACCACACACACAATGCAAACGCAGACTTGGAGGAGATTTCTTCTTATGATAGTCAAAGATGCTTACTACGCAAAAATCAAATTCTTTTTGATATTATTATTAGTGCATAGTGGAAAACATTTCGAAAGTAGAATATAAATCTTAGCCAGCATAGGTACCATTATATTATGCCTGCTATAGCTGCCTCCTGAGGAGACAGGTTATACAATTGAAATCGTAAAAGCTCGTATTGTTTCTTTGGATTTCCAACAAATGGTCAGGCAAAGGAACTTCCTATCCACGATGGGTACGTCCCTGGAATAGACGACCCGAGAACCTAACCGGATCTCTGCCAACACAAGGCCGGGTTACCTCTGCAAAAATAGGTAACTACTGACACGCGTATGCCATCCCCCGATCGTCACCGATCTTCCCGAGGATCCCCGATTCGCAACAAACCACATAGAAAAATAATGCAGTAACCACAGAGGTTAAGTATCTGGGCTCCATACCATGATACCACCTTTATCCAGAAGGAATGACATACACTAAGGGGCGCTACTCCCTAGAACCTTGCCGCATTCGTCCTGTTTCGACCATTTCCGGGGTGTGAGGCTCGACGAAGTCTCGTCCACAAAGCTACGCTTTCTCAAAAAGCCCTGCTTCGGGTCAAACAAAATGATCAACCTATGATCACAAAGATATAAGATCAAACAAATGATCATATCACAAATGATCAAACACTGACCATTTCACAGCAACACTCAGTATGCCACGTTACCAAATTGGGATATATCGCTGATAAATTTCAACTACATAACCTCTGAGCTCGTACGTCTCAGAGAAGGGTGTTAAGCTAAGAGAATAAATTCTCCGCCACCAACAGAAATGTATTTGAAAGAAATCAGCTTTATATCTCAAATTGTAACGTCAGACACACAATCCATACAAGTCTGTTCCGGGATCGAACAGAACCGAAGGCACTTCTCACGAAGCCC
This sequence comes from Allium fistulosum, assembly GCA_030737815.1. NCBI lineage: Eukaryota > Viridiplantae > Streptophyta > Magnoliopsida > Asparagales > Amaryllidaceae > Allium > Allium fistulosum. Next base: position 868,471,728 of record CM060907.1, on the reverse strand, counting down.
TCGCATATCCGGATAATTTTCAATCACGTCAGGACTTCCCGTCACTAAGGGTGATAAAACCTCTAAATCGAAGATCAGTCGATGTAGAGTAACTCGACGGTAATCCTTTCGTTTTCAAAAATATCCGGTCTTCAACACCGGTCTTCGAATGCAATTCATAACGACGTATCACATATTCGGAATGGGTTATACGACCCCATGGTCCTTTCCCGGCTAACCCGAATAGTGAGCGATTATTCAAAAATAAGTGTGGCATTCAAATTCATCCAATCACAACAAATACCTACTCAAGGTAATTATTGATAGTCGGTTATTTAACTATCAATAAAGATGCGCAACATCATCAGATTCCAAATAATTTTCCAAATTTTTTCATCTTCAAAAATATCTTTACTAGATATAAAATTTCCACACTTTAAAAATAAATCAACGTTTATTTTTAAAACAAATTCCCATTCCATTTATAAATTCCATAGTGAATTTATACTTATCGAATATCTACCGATATTCGATTTTTCAAATCGATTTCAATATTCAATTTTAATTTATCTTTAAGAAGATAAATTCTCAAAACGTTCATTTCATATTGGAAAAGCATTTCCATACTTATAAAAAAATAAGTGTTTCACAAATCATTTATTTCCAACATTTAGAAAATATTCGATATACTTAAATCAAATTAAGTATATATCTCATTCTTTAAGGAAATCATTCTTTAAACACATTTTATTTGAGTCAAAACGAATGTTACGTAAAACATCGTTACGACGACTCAAAATAATTAGTATAGAGATTCGAATTTTTAAGATAGATATGTAAATCCCAATACTATATAAAAACATTTCCTTTCGGAAATCATTTACTATAACAACAGTGTTATAGTCCATCATTTCCTTCTTCCTCGAAAACGTCTATTTCAACAATAAATGTTGAAATCTATGATTTCGATAGTTCACACGTTTCAAAACATCTTTTAAAACAACTTCATTTAACAATAATCCTTTTCCCAAAATATATTGATTTTATTCAATCATATATATTTACTGTCCAAATTCGTGAATATAATCACTATCCCAATTTTAACAATTTCTACACATTTAACTTAAAGGATAATTCGCTGTCCAAAACCACGAATATATCTCCTTTAATAACTTCAATGTTAAATTTATCAAATTCTATTGATTTTTTTGAATTTATAAAACGATGTTTATAAATCCCATTTCTATTTATAAAACTTCGATTTCTAAATTTTCCAATTCAACTTATATAACTTAATTATATACCGGAAGTTTATATTATAAGTTAAGAACTTATAATCCATTTATTCACAACATCTATTCATTTCTCATCTAAATGTCAAAATCCCATTTATAAGATAATTGCTTATAAATCTTTTTGTTTTATAAAATCTATCCATTTAATAACTTCACAATTTATGAATCTATAAATTTCAATTCACTTATGGAATCCATTTTTTAATTTGACTTTAACACTTAATAAGACTCATTTCAAAACTCCAATATTTTTAATTTATAAAAATATCAATTTTTATAAATCTTTTTATATGAATTGTTTAAAATACTTCAACAATTCCAATTTAAACTATTTCATAGTCTTTATCAATTGTTTATTTCAAAAATAACATTTTTGTCGTATTTCACAAAAATCACAATTTTACTAACATTAAAATTTTAACATTTATTTATTTAAAATAAAACAATTCAAAAATTTCAATAAAACGTATATTTCTACAAATCCTTTTAAAATTCACGATCGTTATTTTTAGACTTTAAAAATGGATCCGATGATGCAACGCATCAAATAGTCAATCATGGCATTCAAAAAACATCATATATCAATATGATTATCAACAAATATCACAATATCTGTAAACAATAAATACAGTTGAGGAATCCAGTTGGATCCCTCCAACCTGTTTCCCTGCATCCACAGATGTTAGCACAATACCAATTCCGCTCCAGTACGGAATTATCGCGGTATATGGGTTTTTATAAATCCGCTTACTAACGGCGCAATAGGGTCTCATCCGCTATACGAGGCGGGAAATCAATCAATCCAATATATACATATGCCAATATGTATATACTGCTATATATATAGATATATCCTATCATATCTAATAGCACATTCAATAGCAATCAATCAGTCAATAAATAACTGCAATATTAAATTTTTCCTTCGAGTGAGAAAATCTCACCTTAGCCTTTTATTTTGCCTTCCATTTTCATTTCAGTTTCGTTTTCTCGATTTTAACCTGGTATAAACAATTCATACACTTTATTAATATTCGAAAAAAATCGAACTATTAAATTTTTATTTAAAAATTTCAACTCACCGATGATTTTATTCTAAACCAGTTTCTTTTAAATAAATTTATTTAACTAAGGTTTTTAGTTTAAAAATTACATTTTCTTCTTTATTCATTTCTAACAATAAATTAAATAAGTAAATTGAACAAATTCATCTCCTTAATAATTATTTTATTTAAACCAATTTCCCAAAAATAAATACAATTGATTTTAACTTAATCCTTTTTAAAAATTTATTTAATAAAATTTTAAAACTAAAACTAAATTCATTTTAACTCAAAAGTTTATTTTTAAAACTAAATTTCCTATATGTATATTCTTTAGTAAATTATTTTACTATAACAACAAATTAAATTATTATTATTTTCTTAACAACTAAACGAATTTAAATAAACTTATCAAACATTTTGCTTATATAAATTTCTCTGTATAAATTATAAACTTCGGTAGTTTTTCAAAATATTATATACTTATTTATTTTATTAAACTGACCTAAAATAAATCTAAATTTAAATTTGAATATGTACCAGCAAGAAAAAAAAAATGAGGAAGACTACCTCACTGACAACTTGAACGAACCCAGGCAACCGACCTTCGAACGACCTCTACTGCCCCACGGCGATACCAGACCTGCCTCGAACCTCCTTTGCCATCGACTCGACAACGCTGACCCATCACTTCACCGTCGCACACATCACGGCGTTGCCTCCGCAGCACCAAAATCGCTATCACTAATCGACTACATCTGTTGCTCTCCCTCCGTGCTCGCGAGCTCCACCCAGGCACCCTTCACCTCGGCCTCAAGCGAACGCCATCGCTTCAAGCCCTAGCCTGCAGTGCCGTCCCCCAGAACGGCGAACTCCACTCGCGCTCGCAATGGCATGCTACCCCCAAATCGAACGACGAACCAACAGTGGCGACCCCTCCTTCAAAATCGCGAGAACCCTAGACGCCGCTGCCATCGTACGCGTGCGCGCGCCACTCGCCGCCGCGACCTACCCCTCCATAGCTCGATTTGAATTCTTCGATTCCAAATGGGGAGCGACCATTTTTTCTTGCGTTTGTTTTTCTTTAGTTGAATGAATTCGAACTGAGGAATGGGGGAGAGAGTTGCGTGATTATTTAAAAGAAAGGGGAACGTGTTTGCACGTTTGTTTTTCGTGATTCCAGGCGCGTTTTTAGGGAGGAGAACGTGGTGATGATTTTGACCAGAGTTCAATTTTAAATTTAAATTTTTAAATTGAATTTCATTTTATTTCAATACGTTTGCATATCGTATGATCACGTATTAACTCCGAAAAGTATGAAATTGGAAATCCGATAATAATACAATATTCCGGACCCAATGGAACTGGTTTCGTCGAATTCCGAGACTGCGCCTCGGAACGCTATTTTCAAATATCGATTCGAACGATTTAATTTCAAAACTGAACAAATCAATTCGAAATTAGATTCTGAAGCTTCTGTTATCTTCAGTGATATCAATACGACCCTTACAAGCTTTAAAAATATTTTTCTTCAGCTTTAAATCGAAGATTTAAATTTTTATCCGGTTCCAATAGATTAAATTTTTTTATAATTTAATCGGCGAATTCAAAGTTATATTCGGGATTCAAATTAAATTACCGTTCAAATATCTAAAATTAATTAAATATTCTCAATTTAATTTGTTCAAAATCCTGGGTCATTACAAACTTCCTCCCTTAAAAGAATTTCGTCCTCGAAATTACAAGTTAAGAAAAATGATCCCTAACTCTTCTACTATTTTTCACAATCTAATAGTTTTTATCAATCTATCACAACAAATCTTCTACTAAAGATTCGTTATTACTTCAACTAGTTTTTCAACTTCAATTACAGGTTTCAAACAACATTGTTTACTTCTCAATTCAAATTCGAGTTTAAATTCAAATTTAAACTTCCAAATTTTCTTAAAAATTTTCTAACACTCGGAATTTTCAAAAAATTTCGCCAGCGTCTCCTTTGCGCGGCTAATACGGTACGACTACAAAACGTCCCTACGGACTCTCAGATTTCAAAAAGAAAAAGAAAAAGCCAAGCGGCTAGAGAAATAAGTCATCAAAAACTCATATTCGAATTCAAATACATACCTTTTGTCGAGCAATTCAAATTATCTGTGAAATCAAATTCAATTTCCTTTATACCTGTATATCTACTAGCCATGATATCTAGTTACATATATTCAAATCATTTTGCAAATTCTATCACAAAATTTTCAATTCATACTTCTTATATCATCTTTAAATCTACTATTGAAGTTATACCCTTTATCTTCAATTTTACATTTCAAATTTTTTTTTTTTTCAATTTCACATTTCAATTTCTCATTTGAATTTACTTTACCATTTTAATTCAATTTGGATTCAATTTATCTTCAATTCCGAAATATTGAATTTCATCGATTAACTTTTATTTACAACTGCTTATTTTAGATTAGCTTCAATTACTAATTCATTACGAATTCTAATTCACTTATTCAAATTCGGTTTCAACATTTAAATTTTAATCTTATTCACGTACAATTGTGAATTCCATTCATTGAAAATTTATTTATACTTACTTGAATTTATCTTTAAATTCGAACCATCCCTTTTATTTAGTTCACAATTCAAGTTTTAATTTAATTGATTCAACTTCCATTTCATGAATTTATTAATTATCAAGGTAGCTTATTTGGATTCCATCCATATTTCAATTTACAATTCCAATTGATAAAATCATTTATACATTCACATTTACAATTTCATTTCATTAATGAATTTTAATTACAATTATCTTCTTGGAATTCTATTTCAAATTATAAATTCATTTACAATCTATATTCACAATTTACTTCCATAATTCAAATTTATACTTTCAAATTTTATCTTTTGAATTTCAAAAACCAAACCCAAATTTTCCAAACATTTCCCATTTAAAACAATTTGGCAGCAATTCCTCTTTTGGAAACCCGAAAATGAACATCAACGATGCCGCGGTCATCATCGAAGTTATTTTCCAGCGACCGAAAAGAGTTTAGAGCTTTTATCTCTCTAAAATACTTTTCAAACCTTTGAAATTCATTTTCAAACCAAAAAGATTTTAAACTTTTCGAATCTCCAAAATTTACAAATTCCTTTCAAAACATTTCCAAAAACTTCTCTGGAATCTCATTTTAAATTACAAATTACATTTATAATTTACATTCTCAAATTTCATTTATATGTAAATTTATTTCTTAACTTTGGAGATACGATTTCAGTTTCTTGTTCAATTTCATATAATAATGATAACATTTCAATATTATCACTTTCTTAACATCCATGCAACCATATACTATAGTAATTCATAGAAAAACCATTTCTTTTATATACAAAAATAGTTTTGGGTAAAATTATCTCATTTACCCTATTTAAAACAATACTGTGCCGAATTGTTCTATTCGAGTGTATAGAGATTCCTATCGATAGAGTTGTCCAGACCATACCGACCAGAATCCATATACCACTCAATAAATCAAACATCACAATATAAAACAAATTTTATATCCAAATAACAAATACGCACTCGTATCTATTATTACACTCAACTCATTCTAGAGTACTACTGACTCTATCTCTAATGAGTAACACCCAACAGAGCAGGGTTGTCGCTTAACCATATGCTCTGATACCACTTGTAACATCCCGAAAATTTTCGACTTTCGAAAATTCAACATCGATACTCACTTTATCGACTGCTGAGCCATCGAACGCCGAAAACCCGAAAAGTTATGGTTTTAAGAAAAAGAAAAAGTAGAAGAAGAAGAAGATAGAAGAAAAAGAGAAGAAAGAAAGAAGAACAACAGAACAGCAACAGAAACAGAACAATATCAGAATCTCACATATCGCAGCGGAACAATATATAATAGATAAATGAATATCATTTAAAAACAAAAGAATTATATCTGTTATTACATTACATCACATCATATCATCAGAGTCAAAAAACAACAATGGACAGTTATATAAACTTGTCCTCATACAGAATACACAGCGGAATAAATACTATCAGATACAAATACTACGTCTCGTCCTCCAGCTTATCTCCAAAGCCCCAGAATATCCAGAATATCCTGATAACATAACTCTAGGCTGCCCGTGTGGAAAATTTGTGGGCACCCAGAGTTTAGAAGGGAACAATAAACTCCGAGTCAGTCATGGTGACTGGTGTGAGATCGTAAAACAGTTATTCTTTAAAATAAACAACAGGAAAACTTTAATGATAATTCGCAATGCTTTTGGAAAATGAAACTACCATAAGACCTCCCACCACACACACAATGCAAACGCAGACTTGGAGGAGATTTCTTCTTATGATAGTCAAAGATGCTTACTACGCAAAAATCAAATTCTTTTTGATATTATTATTAGTGCATAGTGGAAAACATTTCGAAAGTAGAATATTAATCTTAGCCAGCATAGGTACCATTATATTATGCCTGCTATAGCTGCCTCCTGAGGAGACAGGTTATACAATTGAAATCGTAAAAGCTCGTATTGTTTCTTTGGATTTCCAACAAATGGTCAGGCAAAGGAACTTCCTATCCACGATGGGTACGTCCCTGGAATAGACGACCCGAGAACCTAACCGGATCTCTGCCAACACAAGGCCGGGTTACCTCTGCAAAAATAGGTAACTACTGACACGCGTATGCCATCCCCCGATCGTCACCGATCTTCCCGAGGATCCCCGATTCGCAACAAACCACATAGAAAAATAATGCAGTAACCACAGAGGTTAAGTATCTGGGCTCCATACCATGATACCACCTTTATCCAGAAGGAATGACATACACTAAGGGGCGCTACTCCCTAGAACCTTGCCGCATTCGTCCTGTTTCGACCATTTCCGGGGTGTGAGGCTCGACGAAGTCTCGTCCACAAAGCTACGCTTTCTCAAAAAGCCCTGCTTCGGGTCAAACAAAATGATCAACCTATGATCACAAAGATATAAGATCAAACAAATGATCATATCACAAATGATCAAACACTGACCATTTCACAGCAACACTCAGTATGCCACGTTACCAAATTGGGATATATCGCTGATAAATTTCAACTACATAACCTCTGAGCTCGTACGTCTCAGAGAAGGGTGTTAAGCTAAGAGAATAAATTCTCCGCCACCAACAGAAATGTATTTGAAAGAAATCAGCTTTATATCTCAAATTGTAACGTCAGACACACAATCCATACAAGTCTGTTCCGGGATCGAACAGAACCGAAGGCACTTCTCACGAAGCCCTCGCATATCCGGATAATTTTCAATCACGTCAGGACTTCCCGTCACTAAGGGTGATAAAACCTCTAAATCGAAGATCAGTCGATGTAGAGTAACTCGACGGTAATCCTTTCGTTTTCAAAAATATCCGGTCTTCAACACCGGTCTTCGAATGCAATTCATAACGACGTATCACATATTCGGAATGGGTTATACGACCCCATGGTCCTTTCCCGGCTAACCCGAATAGTGAGCGATTATTCAAAAATAAGTGTGGCATTCAAATTCATCCAATCACAACAAATACCTACTCAAGGTAATTATTGATAGTCGGTTATTTAACTATCAATAAAGATGCGCAACATCATCAGATTCCAAATAATTTTCCAAATTTTTTCATCTTCAAAAATATCTTTACTAGATATAAAATTTCCACACTTTAAAAATAAATCAACGTTTATTTTTAAAACAAATTCCCATTCCATTTATAAATTCCATAGTGAATTTATACTTATCGAATATCTACCGATATTCGATTTTTCAAATCGATTTCAATATTCAATTTTAATTTATCTTTAAGAAGATAAATTCTCAAAACGTTCATTTCATATTGGAAAAGCATTTCCATACTTATAAAAAAATAAGTGTTTCACAAATCATTTATTTCCAACATTTAGAAAATATTCGATATACTTAAATCAAATTAAGTATATATCTCATTCTTTAAGGAAATCATTCTTTAAACACATTTTATTTGAGTCAAAACGAATGTTACGTAAAACATCGTTACGACGACTCAAAATAATTAGTATAGAGATTCGAATTTTTAAGATAGATATGTAAATCCCAATACTATATAAAAACATTTCCTTTCGGAAATCATTTACTATAACAACAGTGTTATAGTCCATCATTTCCTTCTTCCTCGAAAACGTCTATTTCAACAATAAATGTTGAAATCTATGATTTCGATAGTTCACACGTTTCAAAACATCTTTTAAAACAACTTCATTTAACAATAATCCTTTTCCCAAAATATATTGATTTTATTCAATCATATATATTTACTGTCCAAATTCGTGAATATAATCATTATCCCAATTTTAACAATTTCTACACATTTAACTTAAAGGATAATTCGCTGTCCAAAACCACGAATATATCTCCTTTAATAACTTCAATGTTAAATTTATCAAATTCTATTGATTTTTTTGAATTTATAAAACGATGTTTATAAATCCCATTTCTATTTATAAAACTTCGATTTCTAAATTTTCCAATTCAACTTATATAACTTAATTATATACCGGAAGTTTATATTATAAGTTAAGAACTTATAATCCATTTATTCACAACATCTATTCATTTCTCATCTAAATGTCAAAATCCCATTTATAAGATAATTGCTTATAAATCTTTTTGTTTTATAAAATCTATCCATTTAATAACTTCACAATTTATGAATCTATAAATTTCAATTCACTTATGGAATCCATTTTTTAATTTGACTTTAACACTTAATAAGACTCATTTCAAAACTCCAATATTTTTAATTTATAAAAATATCAATTTTTATAAATCTTTTTATATGAATTGTTTAAAATACTTCAACAATTCCAATTTAAACTATTTCATAGTCTTTATCAATTGTTTATTTCAAAAATAACATTTTTGTCGTATTTCACAAAAATCACAATTTTACTAACATTAAAATTTTAACATTTATTTATTTAAAATAAACCAATTCAAAAATTTCAATAAAACGTATATTTCTACAAATCACTTTACAAATCCTTTTAAAATCCAAGATCGTTATTTTTAGACTTTAAAAATGGATCCGATGATGCAACGCATCAAATAGTCAATCATGGCATTCAAAAAACATCATATATCAATATGATAATCAACAAATATCACAATATCTGTAAACAATAAATACAGTTGAGGAATCCAGTTGGATCCCTCCAACCTGTTTCTCTGCATCCACAGATGTTAGCACAATACCAATTCCGCTCCAGTATGGAATTATCGCGGTATATGGGTTTTTATAAATCCGCTTACTAACGGCGCAATAGGGTCTCATCCGCTATACGAGGCGGGAAATCAATCAATCCAATATATACATATGCCAATATGTATATACTGCTATATATATAGATATATCCTATCATATCTAATAGCACATTCAATAGCAATCAATCAGTCAATAAATAACTGCAATATTAAATTTTTCCTTCGAGTGAGAAAATCTCACCTTAGCCTTTTATTTTGCCTTCCATTTTCATTTCAGTTTCGTTTTCTCGATTTTAACCTGGTATAAACAATTCATACACTTTATTAATATTCGAAAAAAATCGAACTATTAAATTTTTATTTAAAAATTTCAACTCACCGATGATTTTATTCTAAACCAGTTTCTTTTAAATAAATTTATTTAACTAAGGTTTTTAGTTTAAAAATTACATTTTCTTCTTTATTCATTTCTAACAATAAATTAAATAAGTAAATTGAACAAATTCATCTCCTTAATAATTATTTTATTTAAACCAATTTCCCAAAAATAAATACAATTGATTTTAACTTAATCCTTTTTAAAAATTTATTTAATAAAATTTTAAAACTAAAACTAAATTCATTTTAACTCAAAAGTTTATTTTTAAAACTAAATTTCCTATATGTATATTCTTTAGTAAATTATTTTACTATAACAACAAATTAAATTATTATTATTTTCTTAACAACTAAACGAATTTAAATAAACTTATCAAACATTTTGCTTATATAAATTTCTCTGTATAAATTATAAACTTCGGTAGTTTTTCAAAATATTATATACTTATTTATTTTATTAAACTGACCTAAAATAAATCTAAATTTAAATTTGAATATGTACCAGCAAGAAAAAAAAAATGAGGAAGACTACCTCACTGACAACTTGAACGAACCCAGGCAACCGACCTTCGAACGACCTCTACTGCCCCACGGCGATACCAGACCTGCCTCGAACCTCCTTTGCCATCGACTCGACAACGCTGACCCATCACTTCACCATCGCACACATCACGGCGTTGCCTCCGCAGCACCAAAATCGCTATCACTAATCGACTACATCTGTTGCTCTCCCTCCGTGCTCGCGAGCTCCACCCAGGCACCCTTCACCTCGGCCTCAAGCGAACGCCATCGCTTCAAGCCCTAGCCTGCAGTGCCGTCCCCCAGAACGGCGAACTCCACTCGCGCTCGCAATGGCATGCTACCCCCAAATCGAACGACGAACCAACAGTGGCGACCCCTCCTTCAAAATCGCGAGAACCCTAGACGCCGCTGCCATCGTACGCGTGCGCGCGCCACTCGCCGCCGCGACCTACCCCTCCATAGCTCGATTTGAATTCTTCGATTCCAAATGGGGAGCGACCATTTTTTCTTGCGTTTGTTTTTCTTTAGTTGAATGAATTCGAACTGAGGAATGGGGGAGAGAGTTGCGTGATTATTTAAAAGAAAGGGGAACGTGTTTGCACGTTTGTTTTTCGTGATTCCAGGCGCGTTTTTAGGGAGGAGAACGTGGTGATGATTTTGACCAGAGTTCAATTTTAAATTTAAATTTTTAAATTGAATTTCATTTTATTTCAATACGTTTGCATATCGTATGATCACGTATTAACTCCGAAAAGTATGAAATTGGAAATCCGATAATAATACAATATTCCGGACCCAATGGAACTGGTTTCGTCGAATTCCGAGACTGCGCCTCGGAACGCTATTTTCAAATATCGATTCGAACGATTTAATTTCAAAACTGAACAAATCAATTCGAAATTAGATTCTGAAGCTTCTGTTATCTTCAGTGATATCAATATGACCCTTACAAGCTTTAAAAATATTTTTCTTCAGCTTTAAATCGAAGATTTAAATTTTTATCCGGTTCCAATAGATTAAATTTTTTTATAATTTAATCGGCGAATTCAAAGTTATATTCGGGATTCAAATTAAATTACCGTTCAAATATCTAAAATTAATTAAATATTCTCAATTTAATTTGTTCAAAATCCTGGGTCGTTACATATCCCTTTTGATATTTTCCATGTTTCCATCTGTTGCACTTTTCTGTTAAAAAATAATTTCAGAAAACTTATCTTAGAAACAAACTAAATTTGACATTATAGTTCACTTACTGTCATTGTTGTGTTCACATATATAATGCTAGAACTTTGTTCTAATAATTTTGTTTTTCTGAACCAAAACCAATCAATAACCTACATTTCAAAAAAAATATGGATTAAGTATAGATTTTATAATGAAGCAAAGTATAGAATTTATAATGAAGCAAAGTATAGTTTTTTTGTCACGACCCGGCTTTCTATGCCCAGAAAGACGTATCGTGAATTAAGAAAGAAAGGGATAGAAGAAGAAAAGAAAGAAAAGAAGAAAGAACAACAACATCAGAAACTCACAGCGGAACGAATGAAATATAATATATCATATAAAATATTACATAGTATCATATACATCAGAGTTACACAACTTATACAACACATATTAGACAGTTATAAACATCTGTCTAATTCATACAACTCAAGTATCACAGATACAGACACAACATATACACAGCGGAATCATCATATATCTACACGGTGAAGCCTCCTGCTCCAAATCTCCTCCAGAATTCGTCAAAGCTAACCTGAATCCCTCGACTACTCAATACAATATTGAGTACCCAAGAGTTTAATAAAACAGAAAATAAACACTTGGGTCAGACATGGGTCTGGTGTGAGTAAACGGTTAGATTGCTTAACTTTGAAAACTTTTGAAAACAAAAGTATCACGTAAGACTCCCCACAAATAAACATGGGTAAGTTTTTACCTTACGCTAACTAAAACGTTTGATAGGAAATCTGATTGTATTATAATAGGGTCTAGGGTTTTCAAGTAAAATACAGAAATAGCTGAAATGCTTACATCTCACATTCCAACATAGTTGGGCACAACTAATACGTACGGCACTTATTGGAGTTTGGATTCCATACAATGGCAGGGCTACTGGGGTACCGCCCGTCACAGTACGTGGCCTAGATCACCGTACCGAGGATCACTCCCAATCCCCTGCAACACAAAGCCGGAACCATCCCTTACTGGATAATTCCGAACAAGACAATCCCGTAGTTGGCGCGACCAACCACACACTAAGCCGAATAAAAGAAAAGGGACCTCTAGACAGGGATCTATCTTGCTCTCAGTGGGTGCTACCCACGAAGCCTTGCTGCACCTCCCCTGTTTTAGCCATTCCCGGTTGATGAGGCTTGAGGTTACGATTACCTTTATTCAGAACATATCACTTAGAATGCTCATCGTCCGCCTGACGATGTGCTGAAAGCATTCAATCCATATAAGTTCGTTCCGGGTTCGAACGAAACCGAAGGCATTATCTCGTTACACTCGTTTTGGAATCACCCTCAGAGTTAACGACAATAACCCTTGCACTCTAAATCTTCATCTTCACATGAGATTCACGACCTATCGTTAATTTGGATCGATGTGGTATTCGGGTCTCCAGACCTGGAATACCGGTATACGGAAACCCGATCCCGGTCTCATCGAAATCCAAAACGTATCTTTTAAGGCCAAGTTGTTTAAAGGTTTAAACAATTTAACTTATCTATATTCATACAGATAGATAATTCACAATTCACAACTGATAATCACATTATCAATTAAACAGATGATTCATAACCAAATAGGTAATCCATATCAATATCACAATAGTTAATCTATATTATCATCATAATGCAACCAAGTATTCATATCACACAATATCTTATCTCATTTCTGAGATTACATCCATTCAAGACAATCAATGTCATCCATTCTTATATAAGCAATGGTTTACTTAATCACAACATAATTAATTTAAAATGAATTAAATTAACTATCTCTATCTTTAATTAATTTAAAGTGAATTAAATTAATTACTTCATCTTTTAATTAATTTAAAATTAATTAAATTAATTACTTCATTATAAATCTTACTTATATAATCATTAATTAATTACCAATAAATTAATTAATCTTTCTCTAATTATCCACTTTAATTAATCACCTTGATTAATCATTCTTTAATTACATTTAAGTAATTATCTTTAATTAATTTCACAAATTAATTATTCTTAATCAAATACAGTAATTAACCTTTAATTACTTCATTAATTAATTAATTATAATCAATTACTTTAATCCTTAATTAATTACAATTAATCACTTATCATTTGATTAATAAATCTTAATATCAACTCTTAATTACATCATTAATTAATTATAAACTAATGATTTCTAATTACATCTTTAATTATTTATTTATTTAAATTAATTACATTTAAGTAATTAATCTTAATTAAACCACAATTATTAATCACCTTTGATTAATTTTAATTAGTAATTAACTTCCCTTAATTACTTTCATTAATTAATTACTTTTTAATTAATTATCTTAACCAACAATTTATTTACCTTAACCAACAATTAATTACCTTAACCAACAATTAACTTTATTAACTAAATTATTTAATTAATAACACTAGGTAATTAACTCTTAATCATTTCCATTTAATTACTTTCATAAAATAATTATCCTTTAATCACTTTATTAAATAATTTGCCTTACTTAATTACATCTAGTAATTATTCCTTAATTACTTCATCAAGTAATTACACTTAATAAATTATAAGTGATTATCTTTAGTTAATCACTAATTAATTACTTAGTTAATTATTTATCTAATTATTTAAATTTAATTAAATAATTTCTCAACTATTTATACTTAAATATCTTAATTAAGAAAATCATTATCTTAATTAATTAAATTTTAAGATAAAACTTTTCTTACCTACAGTTAAATTATCATTAACAAGTTTATTTAAAATATTCATTTACAAATCTAATTTTAAATTTCATTTAAATTCAAGTTTTTAAAATGAACTCAATTTATCTTTAACAAAATTTAAATCAATTTAAAACCTATTAAGTTTTCATGCTAAAGAATACCTTTCTTATAAAAGAATTTTATAAGAGTTTAAAACCTAGTTCTTTTTAAATTTAAACATTTAAACCATAACCTAACATTTAAATTCATTAAAACATTTAAACTTTAAAAACTTTATTTAAATCTTTTCTTTACATTTTCAATCTTCATTTAAATTCAATTTCTTTTAAATACACTAATTTCCTTAACACCTTTTAAGTTATTTAAAACAATTTGAATTTAAAAGCTTAATTTATTTTCAAACTAAGATTCAAATTAAACTTGAATCTATTTTAAAATTTAGATTTAAACTTAGATTTAAATCTTCTTTACAAATTTAAAAACCCAGTTTTCAAATTTTCAAAACAGAGCAGATTTCCCTTAACCCAGAAATTTCCCCGAGCCTTGCCTAATTTACTCCGAGTAAATTCCTACCTTGCTTCGAGTCAAGACTCAAATTACTCGAGATAACTCGAGTGTACTAATTCCTAAACAAACATCACCAGACATCAATCCATGCACACCGTACATATGCACCGGAGCTCCGATCATCTCCTGACATCGCCACTACCCTACGTAAGTCGGCGATCCTCCTCAGATCAGACAACGTCCATCGGAATCTCTCAATCACCTTGAAATCAAAATCGAGCATTATTGCTCAAATCTGGAAGCATAGCAGCACCTGGAAACTCCTCGTACTCCTCCCTCCGATCACCGGAGTGTCAGAAACTCCAGCCATGCCTTCGACCACCTTCAAGTTTCCATTTCCCAAAATTCCAGTGAACTCGATCCATTCTCGTTGCCGTGGGAAACAAATTTCCCTTTTACCATAAAACTAGGGCTACGATCTTCCCTGATCAACCACCACCTCCATAATGCTTTGATCATCCAACAACCATTTTTCCTGACATTCCCGATCATCCTTCCACCTCCAGAGAAAACAGCATACACCCCGAACACTTAGATCATCAGAACCCATCAAAAATGTATAATCTCTTCAAACTCAAACTGCTACCTCATTTTAATTCTAAAAATCGTGATTTAAGTTTTAAAAATCAAGATTTTGTATAAGTTTTCAATTCATAATCCTGAACCAATGAATTACAGAGATTAAATTTTTGTCAAAACTGATGTTTGCATATTCTTTTCAGTTTCCAGAGCCAATTCAAATTATTTAACTTAATTTAAAATTTTAAACCTTACCTTATGACTAAACAAACAAATTTGTTTTAAAGCCTATACTCTAATAGCTAATAGATCAAGAGGATATGATTTTAATAGAACTTGAGCCTGGAAATTTAAACAGAGTCTAGATATATATATGTGTGTTCACAATCAACAACATGTATATCACAGACATTTCATATACATAATGTACATGCATTAACATCCATATAATTCATGCAACACAATCCATTACAATCATTCATCACATTCATCATAACAACAGATATTACAGAAAACTGTTTTTAAGATAAATTGTTTACTCACCTGTTATTTTAAACAGAGAACATATGACAGGTTCTTGTTTCCAGGCTTATTCCAGACTTTTGAATTTGATTTTGAACTTCCTTTTCTTTTGCTTAGTTGAAGATAAACTTGCTGTTGATTTCCTTATTTGATTGCATGTCTTCAAATTGTAATTGAAGATTTGAAACTGCTGTTTTAATTTGCCTTTGATCTTCTTATCCACTGATTTGCATTTCCAGATTTTCATCTTCTTTGAATTTTGATTTCAGTCTTCTTTTGATTTTCAGGTTTCCAGTCTTTCATTTATTTTTAGATTCGAATTATATTCTTTTGGTTGAAATGAAGAGAACAAGAGTTTTAGCTGAAAAGTGAAAATAGATATCTTCTTTTGATTTTAATTTACTTATTTTAATTATCCAAAAGGAGATGTGGACATTTGTCCTCTTAAGAGTTAATTAGCTTACACATATACCAACCAAGCCTCCATATGTTTACAAGTGTTAATTCTTATTTTAATTAATTTATTTATGTCTTTTATATGTATTTATGAAATATTTATATATGTATAAAGATGTATTTATCTTTTATAATTAAGCTTTACATTCCTATATAAATTTACAAATGTGAAAACTATTATTTAAAATAACTTATACTTTAATCAAATATATATATAACATATTTATAAATGCTTGAGCTTAACTATATATATATATTTACAAACCATTTTGACTTTTTAAAAAAAAATGTTAAAAACAATTGAATTTTAAAAGAGAAAAGATTATTAAAATGAACTTCTTATTTAAATCTTATTCTTGTTATTTAAATCATAAATATCATTTTCAAAAGTATTAAACCAAATTAAAAATTGTATAAATATTAAAGTTTGAAAACATCTTAATTTAATTCAAATCATTACCTTTCCATTTCAATATATAAATATATACATTCTAAATGTGAAATATTTTTAACATAAATTTTGATAATTATCATATTGAATTTAATACATAACTCCAAATCACAATATATATATATATATATATATATATTATAATTTGAAAACATAGTTTTAAAAGACTCCCTATTTATAATATATATACCTATATATATATATACATTATAAATATAAAACATTTATATATAAGTTTAGAAAGATAAATCTTCCCAATTTAAAATTGTTAGAAAAGATATTCCCAAATTAAAATGTTATTAACTTTTTAAAATGAATAAACTTGTCAATTTATAAAATAAATCAACAAATCAATTTAATTATTTATAAAGATTATTAAATTGATATTGCCAAAATTCCGGGATATCACATTCCTCCCCCCTTAAAATAATTTCGTCCCCGAAATTTAAAAGCAAAGATAATTTAATAACCCAGCAAAATTTTAATTTTAATTTCAAACAGCAACCATACATATCAATCATATTCTAACAATCATAGCAAACAATTTAATCAAACAAATTTAACTATCCAGACAAATTCTGGATAGAATTTCCTCGAGTTTCCCCAAGTATATATATACCGGGATACTCGTTCTACAGAATCTTAACTAACTATCTACAATAATCTAGAACTCCTTCCCATCTAGATTATAAATCTGAACAAAATATCAGACTAAACTCAAAATCATCTCAACTACCAAATCCTTCTGAACTGCTGATCCCACAACCAATGACAGATCAAACACGTATTTCCTCAGAGATACGTGAAATAAAATGAATTCCAGTTATCCGAACTGGCAACTCAATCCTATATATCAAAGAACTAATTCTCTTGAGAACACAGAAAAATCTCATAATACTTCCGGAGTTAGCTCTCCAATCTTACCAAATCTTGTATCTCCTTTAATTGAAGAAAACTTAAACAATATCCAATTTCAACTTCATCCTTCCTGATCAGCTTAGCCCTTGCTGATGCTTCCTGGAACAATCTAGACCAACATCAAACCAATTTCCGGATCCTTCTCAACAAAATGGTTTCCCAAAAATCACCGAAATCCAGATCACAATTCTACTCCACAAACATTAGAGTACTTCGAACTACTTCTCCTTTCTGAAATAGCCAAACAGTTGCACTTGACAACCTTACTTCCAGATCCTGAAAATTCTTTCACACTTAGAGTTATACTTGAATTTCTTATAGAAATCCTCTACTCCAAGAAAATTACAACTCCCGGTTGCTTCCACTCTAGAATAGCTGTTATCTTGCTTTCGCTGCACAACTTTGATCTGGAATAGATGAGAATGCTGTCGGAGAAACTCGAGCACAAACTTGATCATCCACAGTTCACCATATCTATAAAATCTTAGTGAACCATTCTACTTGGTCAAAAACATCCCAGTAGAATCCCCTCCAGAAATTAGGACTGATCAATCCCTCACCAAACAATCTTCAGTTGCTTTACCAAATTCTTCTCTAGGAGACATCCTTCTACTAAGCTGAACTACCGGTAACTCCACGAATCAAGTCGATACAGAATCTCAATCTCCAATAATACCAAGAGAATACTCAAACAATCGCAAGTCACTTTTGCGATCAGCCCGGCCTAATTTCCAAAGATAATGTTCTCTTTTCACTAATCAGAACAGCATACACTTAATCATCCAATTCATCGAAGAAATGGATTCACTCTGCTGCTTCTGGACTTTACCTTCAGAAAAACTGCTCAGCCAGAAACTTCTTGCCAATCACAGAATACTCCGAGCTGCACTGCTGCCACAGATGCCAAAGACTTCTTATCCGAAACTCCTCGAAAAATTCGGACCTCAAAGCAAATAGAAACACCCCACTGGACTCAGCCACAACACCGAAACAGACTCACTTCTTCAAACTTGTTCCAGAAGAAACATCTTCAGAAACGTCCATAGCCACCGTGTCTCATCACACAGCTACTACTTCCTGAGGTTACCAAAATACCATCACTCTCTTCAGCTCATCCAATAGATCTACTCTATTCATCCAACTTCAAAGATAAACTCCGAACCTTAACAGTTCCTTCGGAGATTGATGAAATCTTTACACCATAACAAAGTTCACTCGAGACAGTATTTGGTTTACAGTCTCGTCAGATACACTTCCAACCTCAACATTCAAACTCTAATTATTGGTAATTGTGTTACACACACTACCATCCTATCTACCTTTATAACTTATATTGGAAAACCCGAACAGGTAACCCAACAAATAGGTAGAAATATATATATATATATTTAAAATGATACTTTTTATATAGAAATTATTTCTGGGTAAAATTATTTCATTTACCTCTTTAAAACAATATTGTGTCCGTTGGCCTGGTTCAAGTGTTTAGAGATCCCTATCAATAACGTTAGCTACTCGTATTGACCAGAATCCATATACCACTCAACCGATCAATTAACACAATATAAAATCATTTTTATATAATTAACAATTACGCGCTCTCAAGATAGACACCACTTCAGAGCCTAGGTATTCACTCAACCTACAGCTCTGATACCATCTGTCACGACCCGGCTTTCTATGCCCAGAAAGACGTATCGTGAATTAAGAAAGAAAGGGATAGAAGAAGAAAAGAAAGAAAAGAAGAAAGAACAACAACATCAGAAACTCACAGCGGAACGAATGAAATATAATATATCATATAAAATATTACATAGTATCATATACATCAGAGTTACACAACTTATACAACACATATTAGACAGTTATAAACATCTGTCTAATTCATACAACTCAAGTATCACAGATACAGACACAACATATACACAGCGGAATCATCATATATCTACACGGTGAAGCCTCCTGCTCCAAATCTCCTCCAGAATTCGTCAAAGCTAACCTGAATCCCTCGACTACTCAATACAATATTGAGTACCCAAGAGTTTAATAAAACAGAAAATAAACACTTGGGTCAGACATGGGTCTGGTGTGAGTAAACGGTTAGATTGCTTAACTTTGAAAACTTTTGAAAACAAAAGTATCACGTAAGACTCCCCACAAATAAACATGGGTAAGTTTTTACCTTACGCTAACTAAAACGTTTGATAGGAAATCTGATTGTATTATAATAGGGTCTAGGGTTTTCAAGTAAAATACAGAAATAGCTGAAATGCTTACATCTCACATTCCAACATAGTTGGGCACAACTAATACGTACGGCACTTATTGGAGTTTGGATTCCATACAATGGCAGGGCTACTGGGGTACCGCCCGTCACAGTACGTGGCCTAGATCACCGTACCGAGGATCACTCCCAATCCCCTGCAACACAAAGCCGGAACCATCCCTTACTGGATAATTCCGAACAAGACAATCCCGTAGTTGGCGCGACCAACCACACACTAAGCCGAATAAAAGAAAAGGGACCTCTAGACAGGGATCTATCTTGCTCTCAGTGGGTGCTACCCACGAAGCCTTGCTGCACCTCCCCTGTTTTAGCCATTCCCGGTTGATGAGGCTTGAGGTTACGATTACCTTTATTCAGAACATATCACTTAGAATGCTCATCGTCCGCCTGACGATGTGCTGAAAGCATTCAATCCATATAAGTTCGTTCCGGGTTCGAACGAAACCGAAGGCATTATCTCGTTACACTCGTTTTGGAATCACCCTCAGAGTTAACGACAATAACCCTTGCACTCTAAATCTTCATCTTCACATGAGATTCACGACCTATCGTTAATTTGGATCGATGTGGTATTCGGGTCTCCAGACCTGGAATACCGGTATACGGAAACCCGATCCCGGTCTCATCGAAATCCAAAACGTATCTTTTAAGGCCAAGTTGTTTAAAGGTTTAAACAATTTAACTTATCTATATTCATACAGATAGATAATTCACAATTCACAACTGATAATCACATTATCAATTAAACAGATGATTCATAACCAAATAGGTAATCCATATCAATATCACAATAGTTAATCTATATTATCATCATAATGCAACCAAGTATTCATATCACACAATATCTTATCTCATTTCTGAGATTACATCCATTCAAGACAATCAATGTCATCCATTCTTATATAAGCAATGGTTTACTTAATCACAACATAATTAATTTAAAATGAATTAAATTAACTATCTCTATCTTTAATTAATTTAAAGTGAATTAAATTAATTACTTCATCTTTTAATTAATTTAAAATTAATTAAATTAATTACTTCATTATAAATCTTACTTATATAATCATTAATTAATTACCAATAAATTAATTAATCTTTCTCTAATTATCCACTTTAATTAATCACCTTGATTAATCATTCTTTAATTACATTTAAGTAATTATCTTTAATTAATTTCACAAATTAATTATTCTTAATCAAATACAGTAATTAACCTTTAATTACTTCATTAATTAATTAATTATAATCAATTACTTTAATCCTTAATTAATTACAATTAATCACTTATCATTTGATTAATAAATCTTAATATCAACTCTTAATTACATCATTAATTAATTATAAACTAATGATTTCTAATTACATCTTTAATTATTTATTTATTTAAATTAATTACATTTAAGTAATTAATCTTAATTAAACCACAATTATTAATCACCTTTGATTAATTTTAATTAGTAATTAACTTCCCTTAATTACTTTCATTAATTAATTACTTTTTAATTAATTATCTTAACCAACAATTTATTTACCTTAACCAACAATTAATTACCTTAACCAACAATTAACTTTATTAACTAAATTATTTAATTAATAACACTAGGTAATTAACTCTTAATCATTTCCATTTAATTACTTTCATAAAATAATTATCCTTTAATCACTTTATTAAATAATTTGCCTTACTTAATTACATCTAGTAATTATTCCTTAATTACTTCATCAAGTAATTACACTTAATAAATTATAAGTGATTATCTTTAGTTAATCACTAATTAATTACTTAGTTAATTATTTATCTAATTATTTAAATTTAATTAAATAATTTCTCAACTATTTATACTTAAATATCTTAATTAAGAAAATCATTATCTTAATTAATTAAATTTTAAGATAAAACTTTTCTTACCTACAGTTAAATTATCATTAACAAGTTTATTTAAAATATTCATTTACAAATCTAATTTTAAATTTCATTTAAATTCAAGTTTTTAAAATGAACTCAATTTATCTTTAACAAAATTTAAATCAATTTAAAACCTATTAAGTTTTCATGCTAAAGAATACCTTTCTTATAAAAGAATTTTATAAGAGTTTAAAACCTAGTTCTTTTTAAATTTAAACATTTAAACCATAACCTAACATTTAAATTCATTAAAACATTTAAACTTTAAAAACTTTATTTAAATCTTTTCTTTACATTTTCAATCTTCATTTAAATTCAATTTCTTTTAAATACACTAATTTCCTTAACACCTTTTAAGTTATTTAAAACAATTTGAATTTAAAAGCTTAATTTATTTTCAAACTAAGATTCAAATTAAACTTGAATCTATTTTAAAATTTAGATTTAAACTTAGATTTAAATCTTCTTTACAAATTTAAAAACCCAGTTTTCAAATTTTCAAAACAGAGCAGATTTCCCTTAACCCAGAAATTTCCCCGAGCCTTGCCTAATTTACTCCGAGTAAATTCCTACCTTGCTTCGAGTCAAGACTCAAATTACTCGAGATAACTCGAGTGTACTAATTCCTAAACAAACATCACCAGACATCAATCCATGCACACCGTACATATGCACCGGAGCTCCGATCATCTCCTGACATCGCCACTACCCTACGTAAGTCGGCGATCCTCCTCAGATCAGACAACGTCCATCGGAATCTCTCAATCACCTTGAAATCAAAATCGAGCATTATTGCTCAAATCTGGAAGCATAGCAGCACCTGGAAACTCCTCGTACTCCTCCCTCCGATCACCGGAGTGTCAGAAACTCCAGCCATGCCTTCGACCACCTTCAAGTTTCCATTTCCCAAAATTCCAGTGAACTCGATCCATTCTCGTTGCCGTGGGAAACAAATTTCCCTTTTACCATTAAACTAGGGCTACGATCTTCCCTGATCAACCACCACCTCCATAATGCTTTGATCATCCAACAACCATTTTTCCTGACATTCCCGATCATCCTTCCACCTCCAGAGAAAACAGCATACACCCCGAACACTTAGATCATCAGAACCCATCAAAAATGTATAATCTCTTCAAACTCAAACTGCTACCTCATTTTAATTCTAAAAATCGTGATTTAAGTTTTAAAAATCAAGATTTTGTATAAGTTTTCAATTCATAATCCTGAACCAATGAATTACAGAGATTAAATTTTTGTCAAAACTGATGTTTGCATATTCTTTTCAGTTTCCAGAGCCAATTCAAATTATTTAACTTAATTTAAAATTTTAAACCTTACCTTATGACTAAACAAACAAATTTGTTTTAAAGCCTATACTCTAATAGCTAATAGATCAAGAGGATATGATTTTAATAGAACTTGAGCCTGGAAATTTAAACAGAGTCTAGATATATATATGTGTGTTCACAATCAACAACATGTATATCACAGACATTTCATATACATAATGTACATGCATTAACATCCATATAATTCATGCAACACAATCCATTACAATCATTCATCACATTCATCATAACAACAGATATTACAGAAAACTGTTTTTAAGATAAATTGTTTACTCACCTGTTATTTTAAACAGAGAACATATGACAGGTTCTTGTTTCCAGGCTTATTCCAGACTTTTGAATTTGATTTTGAACTTCCTTTTCTTTTGCTTAGTTGAAGATAAACTTGCTGTTGATTTCCTTATTTGATTGCATGTCTTCAAATTGTAATTGAAGATTTGAAACTGCTGTTTTAATTTGCCTTTGATCTTCTTATCCACTGATTTGCATTTCCAGATTTTCATCTTCTTTGAATTTTGATTTCAGTCTTCTTTTGATTTTCAGGTTTCCAGTCTTTCATTTATTTTTAGATTCGAATTATATTCTTTTGGTTGAAATGAAGAGAACAAGAGTTTTAGCTGAAAAGTGAAAATAGATATCTTCTTTTGATTTTAATTTACTTATTTTAATTATCCAAAAGGAGATGTGGACATTTGTCCTCTTAAGAGTTAATTAGCTTACACATATACCAACCAAGCCTCCATATGTTTACAAGTGTTAATTCTTATTTTAATTAATTTATTTATGTCTTTTATATGTATTTATGAAATATTTATATATGTATAAAGATGTATTTATCTTTTATAATTAAGCTTTACATTCCTATATAAATTTACAAATGTGAAAACTATTATTTAAAATAACTTATACTTTAATCAAATATATATATAACATATTTATAAATGCTTGAGCTTAACTATATATATATATTTACAAACCATTTTGACTTTTTAAAAAAAAATGTTAAAAACAATTGAATTTTAAAAGAGAAAAGATTATTAAAATGAACTTCTTATTTAAATCTTATTCTTGTTATTTAAATCATAAATATCATTTTCAAAAGTATTAAACCAAATTAAAAATTGTATAAATATTAAAGTTTGAAAACATCTTAATTTAATTCAAATCATTACCTTTCCATTTCAATATATAAATATATACATTCTAAATGTGAAATATTTTTAACATAAATTTTGATAATTATCATATTGAATTTAATACATAACTCCAAATCACAATATATATATATATATATATATATATATATTATAATTTGAAAACATAGTTTTAAAAGACTCCCTATTTTGTGAAGACCCAAATTATTGAGATAAAAATAATTTTAAAATGAGAATATTTAAGAAAAGAAAATATAGTCTGACAATAATAATATTAGGAGTAAGTGAAATGAATAAATAAGAGGATAGAGATTTTTCTTCAATAAATATATATGTATTAGATATGAGTAGCCAAAGAAGTATAAAATGATAAAGCCCTTTTGATAACCAAATTGCATGAGAACCAGTTTAGTATTATTGTGCATAAACACCTTCTCAAAAATAAATCAGGAAATAAATGGTTTGAAATAATATAAGAGGACCATTCAGGCCTAACAAGGTATACAATGTTTCTGAGTCACACAAAGATGATGTGTAGATGGATCATGCAAATAGCATGTGCACAGAAAAGCAGAGAAGCAACTGCTTTTACTAGAAATAGAAATCAAGAGAAAATGGCACATTTAGCCATAACAACACACACATAATTCTCTGAGTAATGTGAGGATAAAATGGGTTTTTCCTTTAGTAAAACCCTAGCAAAATGATTTAAATCAAGAGGGAAGCAGAGGTTTTCTCTGGGGGAAAACAGAAACACACTAAAAATAAATAAAAAGGAGAGCTCACCCTGTTTTCAAGCTTAGACATTCTCGGGGAAGAGAGAAGGAAGGTGAGTGATTAATCACTTATGATCTGTAAGGCATTAAGACCCATGTTAAGGGCAGCCAAGTTATTTTATATAAACATTACATTATGTTTTTCCTATTTGATTTTATTTTCTGGATGAAAATATGTTGATCATGGATGGTATTCTGGTTGAGTTTTTGGATGAGGTTTTAATCTGTTTTGACTTGTTGTGATGGTTTCAGTCTTTGTTTTAAAATATAGATAATCAAACAAATACACTAATCACAGGAATAGATTTTATATATGCTAGTTTTGATATGAAAAATGAATCAAATATTTTACTGTGGAGTAGGGTATCAATGAAAGAAAAGAATTAGGCAGTGTGAATATTGAGATTTATGCTTATGTCTAGTCTATATTAAAAATGATATGAACAATGCAATATTACAAATATGTGCTGATTTGTTCAGATCATAAACCAATAAGTTTTTATGGGTTTTTCTCAAAAACCATTCCCTATGTTCACAGTAAAAGAATAAATATAGTTTTGCAAATGACTTCTTCATATTTGTGTAAGAAATGGAAATTTCTAGAAATAAGAATATATGTAGGTTTTAGAAAAATGTGATTAAAGCAAAAATGACTTTGAAATAAGGTGTGCAATTTTACATGAATGCTTTGTATGTCTGGATATGATCTTTGGGTGATTTTAATAATTCTTGACCTATATAAGGAAGGAAAGAATACGAGTATCTCTGGAATCAAAAGAAAAATTCCCCAGAAAGAAATAATAAGCATGGTCTCTAAATTATAAAATAATTTAGGAGTGGTGCCTTGATCTACTCATCAGCAGGTGGTTGATGGGTATGTGCATGACTTGTTTAAGTCCCGTAGGCCTCTGTGTAAAGGGTTAACAGAACTGAGCCCCTTTGCAATGCACACATGGTGTTCAATGGCAAGAGTTCAGACCAAACAAAATGAAAAGATGAGAAGGAGAAATTATGCTATGGAATTCAGGGAGTTAATCCATAGGAGTTTTGTACTTGTACAACTGAATGAAGTGAATGGATGAATGCTTGGATGTATGTTTATAGACAGACTTAAATATACACATTCTCAGATTTTAATTGGGATTTGAATAGCATTTAATAGAAAAGTTCTCTATACAGCCTTAAGAATTTACAAGATATTTTGCATACTTGATTTCACTCACACCAGAATTTATTTCTGACCCTATTTGTTGCCTTTGCAATACTTGGGGTGTCTCATTCTATTGAGGCAGTTCAAAGTTTTGCTGCAGGGAAAGATGCATGAATTGCTTGCTTGCTTGCATGGATACTTGGAGATCTTGAGGAATTTAAAGTGTTTAAGAGAAGTAGCAGTGTCTTTGTAATAATTAAGTTAGGAAAACTCTAATATGTTCTAAGTATTTTAATGAGTGTCTTTTACTTTGATATCTGGAAAACAGTATGTAAGAAGAAAAAGAAACTTAAATGTTATATGTGTTTGTGAGCTGTGGACTTAAGTAACAAGTTCTGAAATAGTTTTAGTAGATAATGCTGAAGGAGTAGATGCCATTTAATCTGATAGGTGAACATGTTTTTTTTTTCTAGACAGTCTTGAGGCACTTCAGTTATGATACTATAGAACTGATAAAACTGATACTAAGTAGGAGAGATCTGATACTATAAAACTGATACTAATTAGGAGAGATCTGATACTATAGAACTGATAAAACTGATACTAAGTAGGAGAGATCTGATACTATAAAACTGATACTAATTAGGAGAGATCTGATACTATAGAACTGATAAAACTGATACTAATTAGGAGAGATCTGATACTATAGAACTGATAAAACTGATACTAAGTAGGAGAGATCTGATACTATAAAACTGATACTAATTAGGAGAGATCTGATACTATAGAACTGATAAAACTGATACTAAGTAGGAGAGATCTGATACTATAAAACTGATACTAATTAGGAGAGATCTGATACTATAGAACTGATAAAACTGATACTAATTAGGAGAGATCTGATACTATAGAACTGATAAAACTGATACTAAGTAGGAGAGATCTGATACTATAGAACTGATACTAATTAGGAGAAATCTGATACTATAGAACTGATACTAGGTAGGAAATTTCTGATACTATAACTACTGATCTAACACTAGGTTGGGAAAATCTGATACTATAGCTTCAAAACTGATACTAAGTGGTAAGACACCGGATACAACACTTTTCTAGCTCCAGATATAAGAAGTTGTGTGATTTATAAAGTAGCTCACAACACCATCACTCATGTGATGACTATCTGCTCAGTTAACTAGGAAATATGTATTTTGTCTGTCATGATTGGTTTGTGCTTGTTGTGTCTAAACCCTGATCACATGTGTTGTTTTTCTCTGCTTAGACTTCAACCTAGTTTATCACCTCATAATTCATATGATAAGTACCAAATCACAAAAGAATTCCGGAATTTAAATGTATGGCTTGTAAACCCAGAAACCAATTAATTTGAGAAGTAAGCAAGAAAATTATAAGTGGTAATATTCGAATTTATTATTAACCAAGCTTGAGATCAAAAAGAGGAATGTAAAAATAGAAATGGCTATGTGACACCAATTCTCTGAAAAATGAGAAATATTGTGTGATTGAATTTTCCTTGTTAATTTTTAATACTCTGATAAGCAAGGAAACATTTATATATCTTCATATATATAAATGACTTGAATTGACTTATATACTAATATTTTTATATTGGTAAGAATTTGGATCTTGGGGAAAATGAAATTAAAGAAGTGATCACTTGGTTTGGAAAAAAAAAAAAAATCTCAACAGTAAATCACTGAAAAATAACAATCAAAAGAAGTGGGTCACTTCAGTTGGTACCAGAGCTATGTTATTAAAACATAGCATAAATATATTATCCAATTTTCTTGTAAGGATAAAATTCTAAAAAAAAAATATAGTAATGATAGAAATAAACATCCACAGTAGAAATAAATTTCAGAAAAATAATTAAATTAGAAATATGACTGACTAGCTATGCAATTGAATAGTGAATCATGGTAGGAAGACCACCAAGTCATGGAGCAGGACCCTCCAATACAACACCAATGGTTAACTTGCAAGATTTGGTGAGGGCATTTAGAGAAGGAGCAGTGCAGAGGGAAGAGAATCCTCATGAGGAATTAGCTAAGTTATTGAAGACATTTTCAAATTTGGGAGGCAAGGATTTTGAAGGCACTGAGGGAGTTATGGGAGTGCAGACATGGTTGAGAACTTTGGAAAGGATATTTGCAGATATGCAAATTAATGACCAAAGAAAGAGGCAGATAGCTTCAAGGAGACTCAAAGGAGCAGCCTTAGATTGGTGGGAGGTGATCATCACAGGAAGGCCAGAAAATGAGATAACATGGGATCAATTCAAGGAAATGCTTGAAGCAAGGTTTGTTCCAGCTACAGCTAAGGCAACATTGCTAGAAGAATTCATAAGGCTGAGGCAAGGACCAATGAGTGTGACTGAATACACTCAAAAATTTGAGAGTTTGTCCAAGTATGGAACTATGCTCATAGGAGATGAAGAATCAAAGAATTCAAGGTTTATCCAAGGATTAAATGCAGGTCTAAGTAGAGCAATGTTACCATACAAGGATAAAACATTTGATCAAGTCATAGACCTTGCTCTTTCTTTTGAACAACATGACAATGCAAGGGAAAAATTTAGGAGCATGAGGGCTACCAATCAAAAGAAGGGGAAAAATAGAGCACATCCCTATGACAAAAAGAATATGGATAAGAAAATGGAGGGAGCAGCCACTGGGGAAGCTAAGAAGAAGGTTACTTGTTTTAATTGTGGCAAAGAAGGACACATGAGTAATAGGTGTCAAGCAGCCAAGAAGGCATTGTTTAGCTGCTATAACTGTGGGAAGGAAGGCCATATTAAAAGAAACTGCCCAGAGTTCAAAAAGGGAGCAAAGGTAGGAGCACTTGAGGGCAAAGCAAAAGCAACTGCAGTGGGAAGTCCTGGACAATTGGAAGGTATACTTCTAATTAAAGATCACCCCATCTCAGTTATATATGACACTGGAGCAACACATTCACTAATATCCCAAGACATAGTGAATAAATTAACTCTCACATGCTATTTAGTTGATAATCCCTTGTTTATTCAGAGCCCACTAGGTAATTCTTGCATGCTAGGGATTAAATGTTTGGGAGTAGAGTTAAACATAGGTGGAAATATGTTTAGTTCTGATTTGTTTGTGCTAAAATATCCTGGAATAGGAATTATTCTAGGAATTGATTGGCTAAGAAAATACAAAGCAATTTTAAACTTAGAAAATCTTACTATTTCTCTGAAAACAGAAAATGGTAAAAATATTATAGTTATGAGTGAAATTGCTAAAATCAATTACTGTAACCACATATGTAGCATGACTGAGAAAGAATTAACACTGGAGGACATAAAAATTATAAATGAATACCCAGATGTCTTTGGTGAAGTCATAGGTGTTCCAGAGAATAGGCAAGTAGAATTTCAAATAAGGCTAATCCCAGGAGCCAGCCCAATCATCAAGAAGCCAACTAGAATGGGTCCTAAAGAACTTGTGGAATTGAAACATCAGTTGGAAGAACTGGAGCAGAAAGGCTTCATAAGGCCTAGTAGTTCAAACTGGGGTTCTCCAATTGTATTTGTGAAGAAGCAGGATGGTACTTTGAGAATGTGCATTGATTATAGGGAATTAAACAAAGTCACCATTAAAAACAAATATCCACTTCCTAGAATTGATGATCTATTCGATCAATTAAATGGAGCAAGGGTCTTTTCAAGGCTAGATTTAGCCTCTGGGTTTCATCAGATGAAGGTGGAGGAAGAGAGTATTAAGTATACTGCCTTCAACACAAGGTATGGATTATATGAATTTTTGGTGATGCCTTTTGGATTGACAAATGCACCATCATATTTTGTAGATTTGATGAATAGAACATTTAGAGATTTTCTAGACAAATTTGTGGTTGTTTTTATTGATGACATTTTAGTATATTCAAAATCAGAAGAAGATCATGCAAGGCACTTGCATCTGGTTTTGTCTAGACTGAGGGCACATGATTTAAAAGCCAAATTCTCTAAATGTACATTTTGGCAGAAGGAAGTAAAATTTTTGGGGCACATTGTATCACAACAAGGGGTTAGTGTAGACCCAAATAAGGTGATGGCAGTGCAATCTTGGAGTAGACCCAAATCAGTAACTGAGGTGAGGTCATTTTTGGGAATGGCAGGCTATTACAGGAGATTTATAAAAGATTTTGCAAGGATAGCTATCCCATTGACCAAGTTAACTAAAAAGGAGCAACCATATGTGTGGACAGAGAAGTGTGAACAAGCTTTCATATCACTAAAGAAGGCACTGGTAGAAGCTCCAGTTTTACAAGTGCCAGAGGGTAATGAAGAATTAGTAGTTTACACAGATGCTAGTGGATCTGGATTGGGGGCAGTGCTTATGCAACATGGTAGAGTCATAGCTTATGCATCAAGGCAACTCAAGCCAAATGAAACTAGGTATGCTACACATGACTTAGAACTAGCTGCTGTGGTGTATGCATTGAAACTATGGAGACATTATTTATTGGGTGCTAAGTTTGAATTGTTTACTGATCATAAGTCACTTAAATATTTGTTTTCCCAAAAAGACTTGAACATGAGGCAACATAGGTGGGTAGAATTTCTAGCTTCCTATGATCTTGATATATTGTATACTCCTGGAAAAGCTAATAAAGTAGCAGATGCATTAAGTAGACATCAAGCTAAATTGGCAAGCTTAATGATGGCAGAATTCAAGGATTTGATAATTCTCAGTGAGGTGGAAGTGAAAGAAGAAGCTAGTGTATCAGGTAAGACACACAGTAAGATGATTGAATATGGTAAATTAAGCCTCTTATCCTTAAAATCAACACTGGTTGATAAAATAGGACAAATGCAGAATCAAGATATAAATTTGAAGGAGAAAAAGAACATGATATCCCAAGGCATGACAGTGGAAAACTATGAGGTAGATGGTAAGGGATACTTAAGGAAAAAGGGGAAACTTTGCATACCAAATGTAGGGGAACTAAAGCAAGAAGTTATGGATGAGCATCACAAAACAAAGTATACTATCCATCCAGGTGGTACAAAAATGTACCATGATCTCAAGAGAAATTATTGGTGGCCAGGAATGAAAGGAGCAGTAGCAGAATATGTGGCAAATTGCTTGACATGCCAACAAGTAAAGGCAGACTATCAAAGGCCCTCAGGCCTATTGCAACCTTTGGAAGTGCCTACTTGGAAATGGGAGAGTATATCAATGGATTTTGTGGATGGTTTGCCAAGAACAAGGAAGGGAAATGATAGTATTTGGGTAGTGGTTGATAGACTCACAAAAACAGCACACTTTATCCCAATAAATTCAAACAGAAATGCTCACAAGCTAGCTCAATTATTTGTGAAGGAAATAGTGAGGTTGCATGGCATCCCCAAGACTATCATTAGTGATAGAGATACTTTGTTTACTTCAAGGTTTTGGAGTAGCTTTCAAGAAGCTATGGGGACAGAACTAAGCCTAAGCACAGCCTACCACCCACAAACAGATGGGCAAACTGAGATTGTTAATAAAGTTTTAGAGGATTTGCTGAGAGCATGCATACTTGATTTTGGAGGCAACTGGGAGGATCATATTTATTTAGCTGAGTTTGCTTATAATAATAGCTACCAATCCACTATAGGAATGGCTCCATTTGAGGCTTTGTATGGGAAGCCTTGTTTATCTCCTGCATGTTGGATGGAGGCTGGTGAAAGGGTGTTGCTTGGACCAGACCATGTAAAAGAAACTTCTGCAAGAATTGAATTAGTGAGGCAAAGAATGAGAGTAGCTCAAGAGAGACAGAAAGCTTATGCAGATAAAAAGAGAAGGCCAGTAGAATTTGAGGTGGGAGACTATGTGTTTCTCAAAGTTTCACCAATGAGGAAAATATTGAGATTTGGAAAAGCAGGGAAACTGTCACCAAGGTATGTAGGACCATATGAAATTGTTCAAAGAATAGGGACTTTAGCTTATAGGTTGAAGTTACCAGAGGAATTGAGCAAAATACATGATGTATTTCATGTATCCCAATTGAGAAAATGGGTGCATGATAAAGAGTCCATTCTTGAATCTCCTACACATGTTGAAATTCAAGAAAATCTGGTTTATAAAAAGGAACCAGTGGGCATTGTGGCTAGAGAAGAAAAGAAGCTGAGAAATAAAATAATTAAACTAGTTAAAATCCAATGGAGTTTGGATGGGAATGATTGCACTTGGGAGGCTGAAGAGAGGATAAAGGATAAATATCCTAATCTGTTTTCTACTTAAAGGTATGTTTAAAAATTATGATGGGACTTTAAAATTATTTATTTATATTTGATTGATTTGGAATGAATGAGTTTCTGAAATTTCATTCAATTGAAATTATGCTTTGTATACATTTGGATGGAAATGTATGAGAGAAAAATTGTGGGACACAATTCCTTTTAGGAGGAGAGTATGTGAAGACCCAAATTATTGAGATAAAAATAATTTTAAAATGAGAATATTTAAGAAAAGAAAATATAGTCTGACAATAATAATATTAGGAGTAAGTGAAATGAATAAATAAGAGGATAGAGATTTTTCTTCAATAAATATATATGTATTAGATATGAGTAGCCAAAGAAGTATAAAATGATAAAGCCCTTTTGATAACCAAATTGCATGAGAACCAGTTTAGTATTATTGTGCATAAACACCTTCTCAAAAATAAATCAGGAAATAAATGGTTTGAAATAATATAAGAGGACCATTCAGGCCTAACAAGGTATACAATGTTTCTGAGTCACACAAAGATGATGTGTAGATGGATCATGCAAATAGCATGTGCACAGAAAAGCAGAGAAGCAACTGCTTTTACTAGAAATAGAAATCAAGAGAAAATGGCACATTTAGCCATAACAACACACACATAATTCTCTGAGTAATGTGAGGATAAAATGGGTTTTTCCTTTAGTAAAACCCTAGCAAAATGATTTAAATCAAGAGGGAAGCAGAGGTTTTCTCTGGGGGAAAACAGAAACACACTAAAAATAAATAAAAAGGAGAGCTCACCCTGTTTTCAAGCTTAGACATTCTCGGGGAAGAGAGAAGGAAGGTGAGTGATTAATCACTTATGATCTGTAAGGCATTAAGACCCATGTTAAGGGCAGCCAAGTTATTTTATATAAACATTACATTATGTTTTTCCTATTTGATTTTATTTTCTGGATGAAAATATGTTGATCATGGATGGTATTCTGGTTGAGTTTTTGGATGAGGTTTTAATCTGTTTTGACTTGTTGTGATGGTTTCAGTCTTTGTTTTAAAATATAGATAATCAAACAAATACACTAATCACAGGAATAGATTTTATATATGCTAGTTTTGATATGAAAAATGAATCAAATATTTTACTGTGGAGTAGGGTATCAATGAAAGAAAAGAATTAGGCAGTGTGAATATTGAGATTTATGCTTATGTCTAGTCTATATTAAAAATGATATGAACAATGCAATATTACAAATATGTGCTGATTTGTTCAGATCATAAACCAATAAGTTTTTATGGGTTTTTCTCAAAAACCATTCCCTATGT
The DNA here is from genome assembly GCA_030737815.1 of Allium fistulosum. Lineage (NCBI taxonomy): Eukaryota > Viridiplantae > Streptophyta > Magnoliopsida > Asparagales > Amaryllidaceae > Allium > Allium fistulosum. Next base: position 868,437,650 of record CM060907.1, on the reverse strand, counting down.
TCACAGTAAAAGAATAAATATAGTTTTGCAAATGACTTCTTCATATTTGTGTAAGAAATGGAAATTTCTAGAAATAAGAATATATGTAGGTTTTAGAAAAATGTGATTAAAGCAAAAATGACTTTGAAATAAGGTGTGCAATTTTACATGAATGCTTTGTATGTCTGGATATGATCTTTGGGTGATTTTAATAATTCTTGACCTATATAAGGAAGGAAAGAATACGAGTATCTCTGGAATCAAAAGAAAAATTCCCCAGAAAGAAATAATAAGCATGGTCTCTAAATTATAAAATAATTTAGGAGTGGTGCCTTGATCTACTCATCAGCAGGTGGTTGATGGGTATGTGCATGACTTGTTTAAGTCCCGTAGGCCTCTGTGTAAAGGGTTAACAGAACTGAGCCCCTTTGCAATGCACACATGGTGTTCAATGGCAAGAGTTCAGACCAAACAAAATGAAAAGATGAGAAGGAGAAATTATGCTATGGAATTCAGGGAGTTAATCCATAGGAGTTTTGTACTTGTACAACTGAATGAAGTGAATGGATGAATGCTTGGATGTATGTTTATAGACAGACTTAAATATACACATTCTCAGATTTTAATTGGGATTTGAATAGCATTTAATAGAAAAGTTCTCTATACAGCCTTAAGAATTTACAAGATATTTTGCATACTTGATTTCACTCACACCAGAATTTATTTCTGACCCTATTTGTTGCCTTTGCAATACTTGGGGTGTCTCATTCTATTGAGGCAGTTCAAAGTTTTGCTGCAGGGAAAGATGCATGAATTGCTTGCTTGCTTGCATGGATACTTGGAGATCTTGAGGAATTTAAAGTGTTTAAGAGAAGTAGCAGTGTCTTTGTAATAATTAAGTTAGGAAAACTCTAATATGTTCTAAGTATTTTAATGAGTGTCTTTTACTTTGATATCTGGAAAACAGTATGTAAGAAGAAAAAGAAACTTAAATGTTATATGTGTTTGTGAGCTGTGGACTTAAGTAACAAGTTCTGAAATAGTTTTAGTAGATAATGCTGAAGGAGTAGATGCCATTTAATCTGATAGGTGAACATGTTTTTTTTTTCTAGACAGTCTTGAGGCACTTCAGTTATGATACTATAGAACTGATAAAACTGATACTAAGTAGGAGAGATCTGATACTATAAAACTGATACTAATTAGGAGAGATCTGATACTATAGAACTGATAAAACTGATACTAAGTAGGAGAGATCTGATACTATAAAACTGATACTAATTAGGAGAGATCTGATACTATAGAACTGATAAAACTGATACTAATTAGGAGAGATCTGATACTATAGAACTGATAAAACTGATACTAAGTAGGAGAGATCTGATACTATAAAACTGATACTAATTAGGAGAGATCTGATACTATAGAACTGATAAAACTGATACTAAGTAGGAGAGATCTGATACTATAAAACTGATACTAATTAGGAGAGATCTGATACTATAGAACTGATAAAACTGATACTAATTAGGAGAGATCTGATACTATAGAACTGATAAAACTGATACTAAGTAGGAGAGATCTGATACTATAGAACTGATACTAATTAGGAGAAATCTGATACTATAGAACTGATACTAGGTAGGAAATTTCTGATACTATAACTACTGATCTAACACTAGGTTGGGAAAATCTGATACTATAGCTTCAAAACTGATACTAAGTGGTAAGACACCGGATACAACACTTTTCTAGCTCCAGATATAAGAAGTTGTGTGATTTATAAAGTAGCTCACAACACCATCACTCATGTGATGACTATCTGCTCAGTTAACTAGGAAATATGTATTTTGTCTGTCATGATTGGTTTGTGCTTGTTGTGTCTAAACCCTGATCACATGTGTTGTTTTTCTCTGCTTAGACTTCAACCTAGTTTATCACCTCATAATTCATATGATAAGTACCAAATCACAAAAGAATTCCGGAATTTAAATGTATGGCTTGTAAACCCAGAAACCAATTAATTTGAGAAGTAAGCAAGAAAATTATAAGTGGTAATATTCGAATTTATTATTAACCAAGCTTGAGATCAAAAAGAGGAATGTAAAAATAGAAATGGCTATGTGACACCAATTCTCTGAAAAATGAGAAATATTGTGTGATTGAATTTTCCTTGTTAATTTTTAATACTCTGATAAGCAAGGAAACATTTATATATCTTCATATATATAAATGACTTGAATTGACTTATATACTAATATTTTTATATTGGTAAGAATTTGGATCTTGGGGAAAATGAAATTAAAGAAGTGATCACTTGGTTTGGAAAAAAAAAAAAAATCTCAACAGTAAATCACTGAAAAATAACAATCAAAAGAAGTGGGTCACTTCATATTTATAATATATATACCTATATATATATATACATTATAAATATAAAACATTTATATATAAGTTTAGAAAGATAAATCTTCCCAATTTAAAATTGTTAGAAAAGATATTCCCAAATTAAAATGTTATTAACTTTTTAAAATGAATAAACTTGTCAATTTATAAAATAAATCAACAAATCAATTTAATTATTTATAAAGATTATTAAATTGATATTGCCAAAATTCCGGGATATCACATTTTTGTACTTACTTGACCAGAAATATATTCTCCATAGAGAAGTTCTTCTATCATACTTTTTGTAATGGTGATGAAGTTTTCATCATCACAAGTAAATGCTTCATCACTGAAAAAATAAGATTAGTATGTACTGTGTTGTATGGGACTTACAGTATAAAAGAAAATTAATTAAGATTAGTATACTAAAAAATTAAGATTAGTATGTACTGTGTTGTATGTCACTTACAGTATAAAATAAAATTAACTAAGATTAGTATACTGAAAAATTAAGATTAATATGTAATATTTGTTAATAAAAGAAAATAACAATATTTGTAGAAGTTTGTCTGAAAAGATAAAGATAAATTAATTTATCTTTTTTAGTTTAGTTTGGCTTTTTTGATCTCTATATGACAAAAAAACATGGGTATTAAATCAGTCCTGGTTTTATGGCACATACAGTATAAAACATAGATTTGATCTCTATATGACAAAAAAATATGGAGAATTCATGGGCAAAAAAGGTCCATGACTTGTATATGACAAAACAAATATAGGCCGTGTTGCAAATATTATAACTTCTATATGACATTAGTTATATTAGCCTATGCATACCAACAAAAGTTTTTCTATAATTTATATGCATATCATAAGTTATGTTTGCAAAAGATATAACTAGTATGTTTCATTCTATTTTTTAATGTTACAGGTTTTTTCCGAGTAACTGTTTTTGGAAATCCGAAAGAACATGACAAACAAATACAACAGTTCATCATTAATGTTACTGATTGTGGTTTTTACCGCTCGCTTTGAGTACATCTTCCATCCTTTTATTACTAGTGCCTAAATTTGTGTAGTGTTTATCGTATATAATTAACAAACCTAATAATGAAAAGGTGAAGATAAATTAATCTATCTTTTTTAGTTTTGTTTAGTATTTTAATTTTTTTAATTTTTAAATCATTAGATTTTGATGCTGGAATAAAAAGCTTTATTTGAATTATATGTTGTACTAGAAACAATATGATATTGTACTAGAAACAATATCTTATTGGAATAAATATATATTTAAGTCAATTGAGTGAAAAGTAGTTTAGTTACTTACTTGTTTCCTCCAAGAATTTTGAAAAAAAATTTGACAATTTCTTTTTGTTCTTCAGTAAGATATTTGAGTAGTGGACATTTCTCAACATTCCTTGGCTACTTCTTCTTTTTTGGTTCTTTTAGGACAACATCTTCAACAATAATAGGATTTTCAGAAGCATTTTCTTGAGCGAGGACTTTCAGATTGTCAGATTTTAAACTATCTTGTGTCTCCTTTTCTAGTATGAAATCTTGAGTTTGCATAATATCAAAAGTTGAAAAATTAGCAGAACTGTTTCTGTGAATTATACCAACAATTTGTTTTTTTACCTTTTTCAGCTTTGGTTTTTTGTTCAAATTATCTTTTTCCTTCACATCGTGCTTTTCTAAATTTTCCAACTTCTGGAGCTTCATTTCAAGAATCTGTATTCTTTTTTCAGCCACTTCTCTTAAACGTCTTTCCTCATTTAATTGTTCTGCAACATTTTTCATCTCAGTAGTCAAAAAATTGACTTTTGACTGTAGCTCCATTACGTTATTAGCACATTCTTTGGCATATTTTTTTAGACTTGTGTCTTCTTGGCACTCCTCTAATTTTCTTTTGTTGTTTTGGTCTTCTACCACCTCAATAGCTATTATTTTATTGGAAAGAAATTCTTTCTCTTCTTTTGTTATAGCTGCAAATTTTTTTTAAATCTGCAATGAATATATTTAAAGTTAAGCTTACACATATACTGTCGTTGAAGTACTAGACAAGTTAAGCTTGCACATATACTTTCTATACTCATTTGGTTTTCTTTTATTTAGGCTACTAACATTCAAAAAAATTGCATACCAAGAACTCAAAATAAATGTACAGTTAAAAAAAAACTAGCATACTTTGTCACTGTCAACTTCAGTGAGTTCCAAATCTTTCAGTTTTGATAAATCACATTTTCTCATTCTTGGGATTTTGGTTTGTAGATTTTCCTTCTCATCAATTATTTGTGTTCATTCACAAATCCAGTACTGCAAGAAAAAGATAAATACATTTATATTTTTGTAATAAATATAAATTTGAATATATTTATATTTAGTTAAAGTTATGAAAGCATACCAGTAACACCATAGTACAGCCTGGTGTACTTCTAGGGTCAGCATGATACTTTTTAACATTTTTCAAAACATTTTCACATATTGCCCGTGGCCAAGAGATTGAATTTAATTTTTTTAAAATTCAGCAACTTCGACAAGAAACCCCATTGCATATAGCTTTGGTTGTTTGGAATAAGGAAAGTTATAACCAACAACAATAATAATAGTTTCGCTAAATCTTCATTTCCTTTTTCCTCTTCTAACAGTCTATTCAATCTTTTTGTTACTGTTTTTTGGCTGATTATGTCTTCTTCTTGAAAATTGGCAGTTAAAATATTGGAGAAACTTTCCATGGCTGAGGCTTTGTTAGAAGCTGGTATAGGAAATAAGTCTTCTCCGGCTAATGGCATTCCAAATATTAGACTAACTTCTTCAGGACTTATTTTGAGTAATTTGTTTCCAATTTTGAAAGCATTTTCTTTTTCATCAAAAGAAGTAATGATGTCATCTAAATTTGAAGCACTTTTCCTTAAATCTTGTCGTGCTATTGAATCTCTAAGAAAAACATTGAAGAAGTTTTTGAATGGTGTTTTTTCTATAAAAGCTTTTGCTTCAGCTGAAAGAATGTGTTTCGCCTTTATAATTGACATCACTTTATAGATTGCATCCAAATTACATCTATATGTACCTATGTACTATTGCCTTTTTTTCTTCTTGGCTATTTTTTTAATTTCATACTAATCAACATCATCCGAATCAGTACTTTCTTCAGCCAGTTGTTGTGAAATCGTTTTTTCATCATCAGAGTTTTCTAATTGTTTATGTCTGAAGTCCTTATCTGTGAAGTCTTCTTTTTCATCAGCATAAGGTAATTCTTGTGTTGGTCCAGTCTGATTCTACATTTATGAAAATCAAAAAATCAATTAGGAGGTAAAAACAACATGTTTATGAATAAAATATCTTACTACACAAAAATTTGAATAAAAAGATAATATGGTTTATCTTTTTAATTACTTTGTATTTTTTTGGGATTAAGATATTTTTAAGTGTATAAAGTACCCCTATTTAAAAAAATAAAAGATAAAGCACTTTTTTAGTATATAAAGTACCTATTTTTTTTAAAAAGGAACAAATTAAATCCAACGAGTTTTTTTGTAAAGAACAAATGTTTGAATTTTTTTTAGACCAATTTCAATTTTCACAGTTTCAAAATTTTATTTTAGACCAATAAAAGATAAATGAGCATTCACAACTGAAAATCAACATGAATTATTTAATGAAATGAAAATTTACAATTAGAAAGTTTCAAAGTATAGAAAGATAATCTGCTTTATCTTTTTTTGTTGTTTAAGTAATGGTTAATTAGAAATCTAAAAACTTAAAGAGAATGAAACACAAAATAGCCATCAGAATATTATGTATAAAAAAGATAAATGCTTTTATCTTTTTTAACAGAGCATTAGAAACAAATTAGCCATTACAAATAGTGATCATTTATTAGAATTTCATCATCACAATAGCCTCGAAGTAATAACAGGTACAACATGTATGAATGCAGTGCATAGTGCAGACTCATATGGGCAGAGAATCAAGCTACAACATTAACGAATAGTCAGATTCAAAAGTGAAAGTGCAAACAAGTGCACAACATACACATAAACAAATGCAACATGAAAACAACTGAAGATTGATCCAAATGAAGCAACCAAACCTGACTGAAGTGTTCAGACATTACATATATACATGTGTGTAACATCAAGTGAATATGCAACATCATACACATTGAAACCAGAGTCCAACGCAAACATGTCGAGAAGAAGAGAATGCAAGTGCAGACAAGCTACATGATCACTGACTGCATATAAAGCAACAACTCAAGTCAGTGCACATCAACCCAATACAAACTACATGAAGTGAATGCACAAACATATATATATATACATATGTATATACACATGCATACATACATGTAGTGACAGCATAGGAGACTAACCAAGGTAAACAATGAAAGCTAAAAAAATTTAGCTAGTTTTTTATTTAAAATATGGAATCTAGATTCCAATTTAATATGTATATACAAACTGAAGAGTACAACTAAATATTATAGGAAACATAAGTAGGAAAACAGTTACCAATGGAGTTGAAGATAATGATGATCTCTGGTTGTGTTCATTACAGAAAGGACTAGATATAGGTCTTATATTTATGCATTGAGTTCCACCTTCATTTATGAATATGCAAGTTGTTTTTCGTATGAATAACTTTGATTTAGAAGACCTAGTGTGCATCTTTACGCTGCATAAAAATTGTCGTACATATTGAAATGTTAGAAAGAGTGAAGAATAATTTTTTTGTACTTAAAAGTTGATTAAGTATGTTTATTTCGCATAAATCCTTCAGGACAACTGCAATTGACTTAAATTCAGTACTTATTATGTTATATGTAGTAGCTGATATAAAAATTTATCTAGGATTTATTCTATATTTTAATGTTTGACATAAAAACATAAATTCTTTTATCTTTTCCAACTAGGGTTTAAATTAGTTTTATATTTTTTCTAATAACTTTAAATCATGATAAAAACAAAATCCTATCTAATAAGTAATTGTAAATATCAGACACAACTAGGGTTTAGCATGTAGTCTAAATATTTTACATTAATAGATAGATACGTTTATCTTTTTTAATAGCTAAACAATAACTTGTTCAGTTTAACACCTAGGGTTTAGTATCATCTGCCATTGAATATTAAGGTATGCTTAATTAAACAAATGTCGATTATGTTAAATTATAACAAGAACTAAAATACCTTAAATCTATTATAAGGGCTATTATCAGCATCGTTAAGAATGAATATTTAACTATGATTTATCATCTAACTAAAACATTTACATTAAAATAAAAAATAGCTTACTTGTTCCGCATTTAAGTTTAAGGTGATTGTAGAAATTGCTCGATGAAAGTATTTTAGTTTAAGCTGAAATCGATGAAGCAGAAATCAATGATGCTGAAGCAGAAATATTGGGAAGAGAAAATGGAATGGAAATTGATATAGAAGAAATCGATTTTGTTTCTAAGCCCTATTTTTGTTTCGAATTGGTGGCAGATATGGATTAGCGAGAAGTAGCGGGTTTATTTTCGACCCGTGTCCTGGAAACTAATTATTTTGAACACGTGTCCTAGAAAATAATTAGTTGATGCTAAGAGGCCCTTATAGTAAAAATTCCCTTAAAATAATTTATATTAAACTATTTCTTCCTTTTCAAAACGATTTGAACTCATGTTCCCATTTCAAACCACAATAAATTCAACTTTTTAGCTTCCAATTTCAAGTCAACTTCATATTCAAATTCCGATTTACATCAGCCTCAATTCAAAACAATTTCAAACTTAACATCAAATTCAATTTAAACAATCCTATTCAAATGGATGAAAGTCTCAATTCAATTTCTCATTTTTAAAGTTTTTTTGTTTAAATCCATTTCACGTCCAAACTTGAAACTACCAATTTTTTTTTAAAATAAAGTAAATTCAAAGTTTAAATTAAAAGGTTAACCTTCCAAATAATTCACTTCCGATAAATTCAAATCATATTCCAATTTCCACTTTAAGATTTCAAATTAAATCCTTAAACAGTTTCATTCAACAGTTCAATTTCAACATTTCAAATCTCAAATAAGAAAGTAATTTAATTCATATAAATCAAAATTTTATTCTCTTTAGAACAATTTCATTTAAAAAATTCCAATTTCGATAATTTAAAATTATTTAATTTAACCAATCCGGTGTCCGTATATAATTTTCTACCCTATGGCCAAGTGATTAATTATTTCAATTTTAATTACATGGATGGATATATATCATTTCAATCCATAATTACATGACATATATATATATATATATATATCATTTCCAATGGTCCAAATGATAATATAACTGATGGCAATAAATAAATAGGTAACAAGAATATGTCAAATAAATAAACAACCGTACGTCTATCATCAATCAATATGCATACTATAACAAGTAACATCCAAATCAACCAATAAAATGTCAATTTAATTCAATATTAATATATTTTTAGAGTTTAACTAGCAATTAAATTCAATATTAATTTAAATGTCAATTTAATTCGATATAAAATTCAATGTCAATTAAAATGTCAATTTAAACTATCAAATAGCAACCAATAAAATTCTTATCACATCATAAATTTAATTTAACTAACATAAGAAGATTTAGTATTGCGTAAATGGGTTAAATTACTCACCTTGATTTATAGGCGATTAAAAATCCAATAAAAACCCAAAATTTCAACAGTCTCCAAATTCAACCAAACGAGCTTTATGTTGTTTGGAATTTTGATACGAATCTAATGGAAGAAACCACGTGTCAATCGGAGTTGGTATGAAAAAGTTAGGCAAGTTAGAACATTTGAATTTGAGATAAATAATATGGCAATATTAAAATATTAAATAATAAACTTACACATGTTGACCTGTCACACATGTAACTTCCACCACCACAATTATATTTGCAACGAAGTAGCAGCTGAACCCATAGCATCACCGCGTCTTTGACCGTCTAACGTACCGACTACAAGCCACTACGACCAGATCCGAGAACACCACGATGAGCTCCGTGCCACCAGCAACCCATGCCTCCGTTCCCAGGTCACGCCACCACCCAGGTCAGAGCCACCACCATGATAAAAAACAGCCAAAGATCATCAATTTCCGGTGAACTCGAGCATGCTTAAGACGATCCGAGCTGATACATCAACTCCACTAAGCCTCCTCTACAAGGCACCGCTTCCCGATCGTCGATTGGTCACAAATCCACTGTCGATTTGCAAAACCCTACGACGGACGGTTGAGAAAGAATCGCTAGTTTCTGAAAAAATGGGGCCTCCAGTCGAAAAACGAATTACAAACACAGATACCATTCATCGAGAGCTTCGCGATGATATATTATATGGTAGGATTGGAGCAGTTTGAATTTTTTGATTGAAATTGAAATTAAAATTTAGGGTTTTAAGATGTTTGCCATTAGGAAGAAGCAAATAGATGAACAACTATGTATAGAAAATAGAATAGAAAGCTCCTAGAGTTTATAACAACATATATATAGGCAAAGATGGATAAAAATGGATGGACTGATCGATTGGGCCAAAGCGATAACAAAGGCCCGAAAAGCCCGTTTCATTCCCCAAAATGAAAATAGGTCATCCTATAAATTGAGATATAGGTTTTCAAATATTTTAAACTCAATGAAACTAATTTCAAACCCTAATTCTATTGTATACAAAAGTTGGCTTTAAAAATCAAGCTATACTTATTTACACGTTAATTAACACGAATTATTGTTAAATTGATTTAATCACTTTTAAATTCTAAATTAAAATTTTGCTATCATCATTCCTAGTTAAATAGAAATATATAAAATCTTTTAAGATTAAATTTTCTATGTTAAATCCAAGATTTAAATATTACATTAATTTCAACGTTAAATTATAACACTAATAAAACCCCAGTTTATTATATTTTAAATTTCAACTTTTGTTTTGATATACATGTTCTTATTATTAAATCAAATTCCATTTTCAATTAAGACATATGTTTCCTTTTTGTTTTCTCAACTTCCTCTTTTATTTTAATTCAAACGTATGTTTCCATTATTACGTTCATTAATTATAATTAATGTTCTTTTTCCTTCTATTTGAAAGATCTTTATTACATTTAATTCCACTGATTACCTAATTAATTTCAAATGGATTAAATAATGAGGTGAGAAATAAACAATTGTTACAACTTAGTAATTTAAACACATTTATAAAATTATTGTTTACAAACAAAGGTTAATAAATTTACGTACTAAATAACTGATTTCATACTCCATATTAAAACCAATTTCAATAAATAATATATGATTACATCAATTTATACATCATTAACTCTATTCCTTATTAACCTTTATTATTTCAATTGATTGAAATTACATTAACATAGTAGTCAATTACATTCAATCAATATTATCAAATTATATTCTAGTAATTTTTTTCATTTATAAATCATAATTTTTAATTTTTGACAATATTAAATTTCAAAATATTATTTAATTTAACATTTTTAATTATCAAAACTACGGGTCATTACAGTGAACTTGTATGTTAGTGATTGTAGTACTGTATAATATTGTTATGTGATTGTTTCTTTAAATCCTAGTGAATGCAATATCGTTGGGTATTGGTGGGTGATTGTTACTTTGATGCTCGTGTTAGTATTTTGAGGACGAATTTTTTTAAAGGGGGAGAATGTAACTTCCCGGATTTTCGAACGGTTTATAATTAAATATCGGAATTATTTAAATATCTAAATCATGGATTTAACGTGAATGAAATAATTTCGAAAGCTTATTTAAATTCTTTTTAAATGATAAGTGATAATGGTAAACACTTAATTTATAATTAAAGTGGTTAAACTGGTTTTAATAATTTATTCTGTTTAATAACGGGTTAAATTATCATTCCGGGGCACTGTTTCGAATTTTGACGAAGCTAGTGCCACTGGTCTGAAATAATGAATTGTTGTATGCCGATGAGTTTCATGACGATTCAAACATGCTGTGTGGTCATGCATGCTCGAAATGTATAGCGTTTAAATTAAGAGAATAAAATATATTATTATATTTCATATAAATAATCATCAATTCATCTTCCCTCTTTCACTTTAAATTCGTTCCTCATTTTCAATAGCTGCCACCCATTCCTTGCTTCATCAATTAAATCGAGTGCAATAGGCAATGGAAGCTAGTCATTTTGGATCCGTTGGCTTCGTAGAGGCAAGAGCTTCATTTTGGTACATTCGGTAATGGGTGCATTGATTGTTGCCAGTGCTCGATCTGTCTATGGCCATGCTAGGGATGAGTTTTGCCAAAGTTGGAAGCGACAGTAGGTCAATATGAGGATGGATGGGAGTTTGTCGGGTGAAGGTGAGTTAGACGTGGCAATATAGGGTGCTGCATCACCCAATTGGTGATTGCAACATTGGTTGTAGTACACGGAAGTTGCAAATAGCAATGTGGAGGAGGTGGCCATGTGTGAATCCGAAGCGATGAATAGACTCAAGGTGTTAAGACAAGTTGATTGGCATAGGTTCGAGGAGTAACAGTGGAGGGGATTGATTTGCAACAGTGTGCAGTCGAAATTAGGGCACGGCGGTCATGATCAATAGGAGACGATCAGAGGTGTCGAAGTTGACAGGTTAGGCGTGGGATGAGAAGTTGATTGGCGAGGTTGCATCATCGATTCATCGAGTCATTCTCCATGTCGCTGGACATCATGCATGACTTTGATGTGTTCAGGGTGTCAGGTGCATGAATTTGAGAAGAGGGAAGGGCATGATTAAGGTAATTAAAAGGATTAGTGAATTAATTAAGTTAACTAATTTAATTTATAATTTGATAACTTATAAAAATCGTATCTTATTCATACGAGGTCCGATCGAAGCACCGTCTTCGCCGTTGTACTTGTATTGGGATTATCTATGTCTGGGATTGGTTTGGGCTTGCATGAGTTTACTCATTAGTTATGTGTATTAGTGTATACATAATTGTTGTTGTATTAAAATATAAATAGTATAACAAACAGTGCAAGTTATTACTTTTGGACCCCACTTTGTTTTGTAAACAAAGTGACAGCATTATTATAGAGTATAATCTTTTTTTTGATCATCTATAACATGTATTATGGCCTAGAATACTTGTTTATATGTTTGACAGTGTGTTATAAATGTTTGAAAATGACATAGTCGTTATAAACATACTTTGAAATCCCTGACATTTGAATTATGTTAAATGGGATAAATTATGTTATATTGTGGGAATATATATGTATATATATTTGGCTATACACATTTTAGTGTGTTTGACATAGAGGAATTGGTTTGGACATTTGTGGAAACTGCAATTGGAAGTTGTAAATCGAAAATGTCGCTATGGATGAACTTTGAAATTACCGTGATCGACGATTTTAAAGTTAGTTTCGAAAGAAATCCAAGGGCTTCTTTGTATTTTAATAAGTACTGCAAGCGTATGTATTATTGGAAAATATCAGGATTTAAATATATGACTGATAATAAATTATGGATTTTAAAGTAATGATTTAAATTATAAACAGGTTTTTTTTAAAATAAATGTTTTAAAATATAGTATAAGTATTTTATAAATATATTTTTATTATATATAGTTTTAAAAAATTGTTAAAGATTTTATTTAAGAAAGAAAAGGCTTTTATATTATATAATATCTTTCAATTGGTTTATAGTATTTTATTAAATATCTTAGCTTTATAAGTAAATCATGTATGTGTGTGTATTTTGAAGGTTTGAAGGTATTTTAGTATATTCGGAAGTTTTAAAAAGGAAGTTTAGTATTTGTGAAAGAATATAAAGGAGTTTTTAGATTATAACACTTATATTATAATGGATTATTTTGTAAAATTGATTAAAATGTATATAACCTTGTTTAATAAGTGAAGATCTACTTAGAGCTTTAAATGAATGTTTTAAAGTTAATGGCAATATAAAAGAGATTTTGGGTTTATAGTAACGATGTTTTGGTAATATTTGTTTTAACCCATTTAACTAAACTTTTGAAAAGTAATTTGATCTTTAAAAATGAGTTTTTTAAGTAAGTGCTTTGGGTTTGTTGGAAACAATGTTTTAGTAACATTTGTTTTTAAATCCTTGAATAATATTTTTAATTGGTAAAATATTGTTAAATAATTTTGAAAAATACTGAGATCTTTAATAATGGAATTTTAAAAAGAATAGAAAGTACGGATTGGTTTCGGGTTCATTGTGACAATGTGTTAATAACACTCGTCTCTAACCCTTTTTGATTATGCTTATGAATGTAAATAAATCTTTTAAAAGAATGCTTTAGAGATAATCATAGTGCCATGGTTTTGGATTTGTAGTGAAAATATTTGAGTAACATTTGTCTTAAGCTCTTTTAAATTGATTTGTGAATATACTTATATGGTTGAGATTAGTATATGAATACTTTTGGGAGTATCGAAATATGTTGAAATGAGTAGTAATGTTTTAATTAAATAGTGAAGTTTGATTATTAAGTGGAGTTTCATTTATAAAGAGTTATTGAGTATAAATGAGTTCTACTAATAAAAGAGGGTTTTAATTAATAAAGGAAGATTGATTAAAAGGGGGCTAGAAGTCCATTATATGACTTGATCGTGCTTGTGTGTTTTGATCATGTTTTGTGTGTTACTTGCTTATGGAAAATATATGGGACTTAGTTTTCTATATGCGATTATTCTCATTGTTATTGGATTTGATCAAAATATAACTTTGGAAATATCTAAAAGGAACACAGGAATTATATGGTACAGTTATCTTCAATGATGTTATATTGTATGTATAAACTTGTTCTGCTCTTCTAGGATAAATGTTATGGAAATCCGTCCGCTTAAACGGTTAGGAGGTGATCTCGAATCTTATGTACTGTCTGTTTATTTCCCACAGAACCGGGGTTGAGTTTACAGGAAATCCATCGATTGGTTCTGAAGCACCATTAAGCGGGGAGTGTACTTATGTGAGATTACTTGAAACCGTAACCACTCCAAAACCGTATATGTGTTCTATGCTTCGGACAAGGTTCGTGATTGGTTCGAGATGCTGGAGTCTATAGGGAGATTCGAGATCTATTTGAAATGCTAAATCACATGTAATTGTTTATATCATGTTCAGTATGTAGGGTTCATATATGATTCTGAGGTCTGTTGAGATATTGGAATCGATGTGTGATTTCGAGATCTATTGAGGGATCCATGTGTAATTCCCAGATTTGTTGAGACATAGGAATCCATATGTGGTTCCGAGATCTATTCGAGTTGGAGACTCATGTGTTGAGGTCTGTTTAAGCTGTGACTCGTGTGTTAGGATGCTGAATTTGACTTCACCATCGGTAATAATAGAAACCAGAGATAGAAGACATAACATATAGGGTTTAGCTAACTTAAAGGGTGCAGGCACTCCATTCTGGTGTTACTTACAAATATGCATGAGGGAGTGATGTGACCTGGTGCCACGTGCTTGGGAATGTACCAGCTATGTTTTTCCTATGATATATTTTATCTAGAGATATACTATGCTCGGAAGGATATCTCCAATCCTTGTACAGGAGGACCGTTCTCCAGGTACTGAGTGCACTTCCATGGAAATCCTACACAATTATCGAACACGCCTTAGCGGTGATCTATTATTGTTGTGATGTACACTCACATATATCACAGCTACATGATTATGTAAATTTCACACCTTAGATATGATTAAATTATCATTAGATATTATAATAGATAGTTTGGTTATCGTAAGCTAAAAACCCGTCGTAGTTTTTTAGCATCGTGATCTTAAGAGATACCATTATTTTGAAGGGTTTTGCAAATATAGCAATTCATATGATTTGAGTTTCTCATGCTAGTTTACCAGAATGATCCAGGTGTTATTTTCTTATAATGCTCGGGTCAGCTCGAGTACATTTCTAGATTTAGCTATGGTTCATTGGAGCTCTTTTTCTACCATACTTATTTTATGCTGCATTACTTGATTAGTTACTATCAGTATCTATGAGGAATGCTATTATAATTGCCCAGGTTGATGATTGGTTAGTTTACTGTGATTAATGTATGTATTTCAAAGTTTTCTTTTTGGTAAGACCTTTTGAGATATTATATATTATCTTCTACATGTGATATTCTAAAATTGTGTTTTGCTTTTTGTTTTGTTTTTGTTTTCTTTTTCTTTTTACCCTAACGTTCTATCTTTTCGGCATTTGGGTATTCGACAAGTGAATACCATGGATTTATCAGTGTGGACATTTGGAGATCGTAAAGGTCTACCGTTACATATATAAAATAAAGGAAATAATAGATTTTTCTTTATTGAAAGACTAATAAAGAAGCCTAAAACTGTACGGTAAAAACTAAATAATTAGTGCATTATGATTTCTAATATAGTTTACAAATTGTCATTCACCATATGCAAAAAACATATATTTTCAGTTGATCATTTGTCAAATTATTTTGCCCTTCCCTCTTCCCTTTCATTCTTTTTTTTCATCTCCAAAACCATAACCATCAATTCTCTCTCTTACAAATTCCCAAATCCTCCAATCACTTCTAATTTGTGTATTGGAATCTCGCGGTGACTTCTATGGTACTAAACATGACTTGGAATCTCACGGCGACCCGGTATCATGAGCATATTGAGATATTGGTTTCTTTTGCATTATAGAATCTAGCCACCTAAAAGCTTTTGTCTTGTGATCAGAATGCCTGAAATAAAACAATTGTTCAACTAAATTAATTTGTATTTTCCATTCTTTTAGCAGTGCTAAAATTAATTTGAATTACAGTAGGCATTAGATTCAATATAACTGATATTTTTTGAATGGGGATGTGGAACCAATATCATATTTACATGATGAACTGAGATGACAACCTATAGAAAAATAAAAGTTAAGTCGAATGTAATCAAGAGAATAATTAAGAAAATACTATATTAATTTGGCGAACTTTTGTTGTGTTACTATGACAACGACAATGATTCATGTTTTTATTTTTTTAACCTATTCAATTACAAGTATGAGTTTTATTTGTGTTGTTTATGAAAATGTATGAATTGAATATTCCTATATTTTCTTTGTATTCTAGTAGCTGTTTTGATACCATTTGGTTATTTATAATTTTATATACTATTTTATTTGCAGCTATGCAAATCTAAATTCAAGTGTATTTTGGAAGGTAAAAAGATAAAGGGTCTATGATTTTTTCTCAAAAGATAAAATGATCCAACTTCATCCATAAAGATTTCAAAAACATAATTTACAAAATGTTTTAATAAAAGTAAAAAATTAACATAATTTTATTAAAGGCAAGAGATATATAAGACATAATATGTAATCTTTGCCCATTTTTGT
The DNA here is from genome assembly GCA_030737815.1 of Allium fistulosum. NCBI lineage: Eukaryota > Viridiplantae > Streptophyta > Magnoliopsida > Asparagales > Amaryllidaceae > Allium > Allium fistulosum. The sequence continues at coordinate 868,420,906 of CM060907.1, read as the reverse complement.
TGTAGTAAAACCTCATAGCTTAATAGTCAAGGTGTGAATAAACTTAAAACTATGTTTCAAGCTTATTTGTTTACACCTTGAGTACAAACTAAGGCTAAATAAATAGGCATGATCAAGTCTTCACAAGAAATAATTTCACAGTTTCAAGTTTATTAACCATTAGTTAGCTAGATGTGTTTCTAAAGATAACTCCAATGATTCAATTATATCATCGTTTATAATACTGCTAAAATATACCCAAACTTTTTTAAATTAAATTTTTTGTTTGACTGTGAAATGATTTCATCTCACTATAAGTAAGTATGCAAAATGCCATATATCATTTTAAATAGGATTAATCATGTCAACCTGAATATACTAAGTTACATTTATCTTTCTCATAAATCAACCTGAATATTTTCTGCTTAAATAAACACAACATATTTTGTATTCAAAACCTTTACAGGAAATCAAATAAATAATTTAGCATTACAAAAACTTTTTTGTTGTTTTTTGTTCTCTTTGCCCCTTGTTAATGCATTGTTCACGGAAAAAATTCAGGTCTTCATTATTTTGCATGATGTCATAATTATAGCTGCAATACATGGTGCCCTACACTTGCCATGACCTTGTTTGACTGTTGTTTATCGGTTGAGCACTTTATAATCTAGTAGTACTACAATTGTTATGTTAAATTTTACCTATTTAATGTGCTCTTTATCATTTATTTTGTAAAGCATGACTTTGCATTTTTAGCCTTTGAAGTACCTTCGGACCAATTAAAATATGTATTGTAGCAAGCCAACGCACTCATAACAAAATTGAGTTTGACTAAAAAATATAACAAATCTACTATGTTATGCACATTCTTTAGCACGGTCATCCCATGATTTTGTGAGAGATTAATTTTGATCTTAATTAACTATAAAACAAGACTAGTATAGAGATTCAACTCATAACATGCCAGAATAGGGGTTTGGATATTTATCCGATTGTATTAAAGAATAATTTTACCATTTGTACAGAATAAAACAAGAAATTGAAACAACAAAAAAACAAGGTATCATATACTCCTTTGTGGAAGCTTATATTGATGCTAGTGAAAAATCAAAAGCTCTTAAATACAATCTAAAACTCACCGATCCTACAGAAAAGTCATAGGTAAAATTAGCTTAGCTTGCTCCTATTGTGCTTTATTTACTTACATTTCGGTTCATTTCTAACATTTCTGGGGAAATTATGTTGTCAGCAGTTTCAGATTAAGGAACATGGTAGTTTATTTAATTTCATGTTAATAGATGCTATGCTATTCATAGTACAATAATATCTGAAGAGTGCTATTTTCTTATGCACATATATTATGATTATATAAATTGTCTCATGTAGTTTGCATAAATAACCCATAAAACTCATAGTGTTTCTTGTGCACTTTATACAGTATACTTATATGCATTTGATTGAGGTAGTTATTGGATTTTCATGGTAAATGGAGTATGTAGTTTTCGTTATTTTTTTCATTATTAGTTATGTGCATCATATACTTGAACCAGATATGACCTTTGCCATAACACCTAAACTATATACAATTTTACTGAATACTTTGCTTGTTGTAACTATGAAATCACTCTAGTCCGAATAAACAATATGTTTTGAGAATTAACAAAGTTATAAAAAGTTATAATTATAATAACAACAGTAATAAAAATTTATTAAATATTAACCAAGGTTACTAATTTCATACAATAATAATAATAAATTAACTAAGTTTTATAAAAATTAACTAAGTTTATAATAATAATAATACTAATAATAATAATAAGTTTGCTAAATTTATAGAATTTGATTTCGTTAATTAAGTTTTATAAAAATTAAATAAGTTTATAATATAATACTAATAATAATAAATTAACTAAAATTATAAAAATTAACTTCGTTAATTAAGTTTTATAAACATTAAATAAGTTTATAAAAATTAATTAAGTTGGTAATAATAATAATTTAATAAATGTTTATAAATATTGACTAAGTTTATAATAATAATAATAATAATAATACTGACTAATAATAATAACAACAATCAAAATCATAATAGCAATAATAATAACTAACAAACTAAGTTTATAAAAATTAACTAAGTTAACAATAACAGTAATAATAATAAATTATAAAATATTAACTAAGCCAGCTAGTTTACAAAAATTTACTAAATTTATATAATAAAAGTAATACTAATAATCAAAATAAATTAACTAAGTTTATAAAAATTAATTTTGTTAATTAAGCTTTATAAAAATTAATAATGTAATAATAATAACAATAATAATAAATTAACTAAGTTGACAATAATAATAATAAATTAACTATAAGTTTTATAGAAATTAACTAAGTTTATAATAATAATAATTTATTAACTAAATTTATAAAAAATAACTTCTTTAATTAAGTTTAATAAAATTCAAATAAGTTTATAATAATAATACTAAGTTTATAATAATACTACTAATACTAATACAAATAAATTATAAAATTAACTAAGTTTATAAATTAACTAAGTTTATAAACTATAATAATAATACTAATAAATTAACTAGGTTAGTTAAGTTTTATAAAAAGTTACTAAATTTATATAACAAAACAATACTAATAATGAAAATAAATTAACTAAGTTTATAAAAATTAACTTCGTTAATTAAGGTTCAAAAAATTAACTAAGTTTATAATAACAATAACAATAATAAATTAACCAAGTTTATAATATATAATAATAGTAGTAGTAGTAAAGTAATAAATTATAATAAATTAACTAAGTTAACTAAGTTTTATAAAAAAACTACTAAGTTTATTTATAATATTAAAAAATTAACTTAGTTTATAATAATAATACTAACAACAACAATAGTCAAAATAGTAATAATAACAAAAAATAAACTAAGTTTATGAAAATTAACGAAATTTCATAAAATTTAACGAAGTTTAGAATAACAACAATAATAATAACAATGATAAATGATAAAGTATTAACCAATTTAACTAAGTTTTATAAAATTTAACTAAATTTATATAATAATAATAATAAATTAACTAAGTTTATAAATATTAACTTCATTAATTAAGTTCAATAAGAATTAAAAGGTTTATAAAATTAACTAAATTTATAATAATAATAAATTAACTAAGTTTAAGAAAATTAACTGTTTATAATGATAACAACACCAAGAATTACAAATTATAAAGTATTCAACATCTTTACATCTAATTCATTTTATAAATTTCTAAATTTTATGAAAAATAACTAAGTTTATAGACGAAGATCAGCGAATTTTTTAAAAAGAACTAAGTTTTATGGAAAAATAACTAAGTTTTTATAGTGATAGTGAAAATTAACTAAGTTCATAAAAACTAATTAAGTATATAATAATAATAAACTAAATTTATAAAAATTAGTTAAGTTTATAATAATAATACTAATAATAAAGACGACGATGATAACAACAACAATAAACAAACTAAATTGATACTAGAAATAATAATGCCCGTTTGCAACCAAATTGGTCACAAACACCTAAGAATAGGTTTATGTAGAGAAGTAAATGAAGAAAATTAAATTAAAACGGAGGAATAGAGTAAACTAATAAGCAAATCAAAACAATAATAAAAAATGCCAGGATTTATAGTGGTTTGGCGTCATATGCCTACGTCCACTTTGAATATTCTTTTTATTGATTCACTATCAATTTGATTGCCGTAGCAAACAGAAAGAAGTAAGGAAAAAAGTTGATTACAACAAAGAACTATGTAACCAGCAGCGTAAAGATCCTCATAATGACCCCATAGGCCAGTATTTATAGGTGAAGGCGACCACCAATCTCTCTGAAACTTCGGCTATAGGACCTTCTTATCCATATGGGCCCACCATTTGTTGATTCTAGGGCAGTGATCCCTATGTTGGCTTCCTCATGCTTAGATATGATGGCTCTCCAAATATCATATTGATTGGACTAGTGGAGCTCATGCTTTCGATTGATCTTTGATTCGAACTCACTTGCAAATTACTTTCTGGCGAACCCCCCAAATGGATAATGGCGATCCCTCATCCTTTAGCTATTTTGATATGCAACTCCTAGGGTAGGATCCCTAGGGTCAACATACCTTGCTCTCCAAGTTTCTCATGCTTTGGACCTATAGATTTGAAAATATTAATTGTTGAAGGCTGGTGTGTACTTGGATCTTGGCGCATACCGATCCCTTTATGATTGATTCAAGTATGTTGATCCATTTGATAACCTGCCATGCCGATCCATCTTATAACTAACCATGCCGATCCATCTGATAACCAACCTTGTCGGTCTCTTGAACTTCATCATATAATGTTGATCACCCTACTCCATAATGCAATGCCAATGCCTTCTACAAGGCTATGCCGATCCCTGGACCATCACCTATGCCGATCCCTCCATTACTTCATCCATGTTGACTCTTCATCCAACTGACTATGCCGATCCCTAGGGTACTACCTAGCTATGTTGATCCCTTGCTCATCCAAGCTAATTTCCGTATTTCTAGCATCTTGCATCATCTATCTACCAACTCTGTTCAATCCTGGCTTCATATAACCATCTGAACCCTACTTCTAGGTCCTACAGCCATTGCTCCGTGGTCATCATTCTTGACAACAATCGAATCTGTCTTGCACAATCAGTCTAATATAGCCGGGTCAGGATACCGGGTAACACTTGCCCCCCCCAAAGTCCGTCTTGTGAGTAACATGACATGCTTTGAATTGAAATAAATCTGAATTGCCTGAAAGAAGTCCATCTAGCTTCCTGACTGATTGCTATTCCTTTGTCAAATCGTTTTCCAAGGCATTGAATTCTCCATTGATCGTTAAGATGCTTGGTCGACTTTCAATAACATAAGACCGATGTCGTACTCCATCAACATATACAAATCCGGTCATGAGGGACTTATAAGCCTTTTATTATGGGATCCAGCCTCCAACTTGAAGGTTTCAGGTTTGATTTCAATTTTTGTTGATTTCAAAAAGTTGAATTTGTAAATCATTCTCATGCATATTCATATACATATTTCTGTTGTTGGCTCCTACACATGTTAAGACGTTCATAGGTCGTTGCCAATATTTATAGTATTTTTATGCTTACTTTTATAACCAAGCCTTCACATTTATTTCATTTTTTTAAATGTAGGGATCGACATTCGACATGCTAATTCATTGCTAAGGCTACGCAAATAGGGATCGGCAGGTCCCAATGTCGATTCCTCCTCACCTTCGACTTGATCAACTTCACATGTGGCCGATTCCTCTCCCATATCTTCATATTTATATATAGAAGCCATTCTTTCTTTCTTTCCTTACTTTTTCATTCGACTTGACCTTGCACCATACTTCTCTTCCAAACCCAGGCCCTCCACCAACACTCGAACCTTTAACTCTTTACAAATCATCCACCTTCCCAATCTCCCCATCAACTGGATTTGCCTCGTCTTTCAACGCCACGCTCAGATAGACACTCACCACCAATCTAGCTCACACATTTATATCCGCTCATAGGTAAGTGTAACGACCCAGAATTTTGAACGAATTTAATTGAAAATATTTAATTTATTTTAAATATTTGAACGATAATCTAATTCGAATCCCGAATTTAAATATTGAAATCGGCGATTAAATTATAAAAATTTAATCGATTGAAGTTGAATAAAAATTTGTATCTTCAATTTAAAGCTAAAGAAAAATATTTCAAACACTTGTAAATTTTATATTGATGATACTGAAGATAGCAGAAGCTTCAGAATCCAATTTCGAATTGACTTGATCAGTTTTGAAATTTATATCGTTTAACCGATATTTAAAAATAGTCGTCCGAGGCGCAGTCTCGGAATTCGACGAAACCAGTTCCATTGGGTCCGTAATAGTTTGTTATTACCGGATTTTAAATTTCGTAGCGTTTGGAGTTGTTTTGAGAGCACACGATAGTTAAACGCGTAGGAATTAAAATGAGTTCAATTTAAATTTAAATTTAAATTTGGTCAACCTCAGTCACTTTCTTTCCATGAAACACGCCTTGAATCACGCTCCGTTGTTTCTGCCTAAAATCACGAGATAGAGATCGTGCAAGCCTGGCTCTTTCACGTTTTAAAAAAAATCCCTCGTTCCCCCAGTTAAATCCACGCGAATTCTTTTCCTCTTAAATCCATTTTCAAAATAAAATCAAGACGAAAAATGGCAGCTCCAATTCAAGCAAAATATCATATTAATACGATTTCGATTTATGGGTTCGAATCCAATTTCGTTCACGGCCAAATGACTTCGACGGCAAAGCCAAGGTCGGGGCGAACTTCGCGAGCAAGGCGGCGGCTGCTGGCAGTAGGGTTTGTTTTGGGGTTTCGCGTGGGCAGCGATGTCGAGACTGGGAGTTGATGAATTCGCGTGCGATGATGGTAGTGGCTCTCGCGATGGCAACGATAAGGGTTTCGTGAGATCGATTAGGGCTGAGGCGACGTGGTCGCGAGAGGAGGGAAGCGCAGCGTTGCCTGAGTCGAAATTTTGATTCGTCGAAGTGGAGGCAGCGATTTCTCGAGCGATGAGGGCTTCGGTTGTTTCAGGCGGAGGATCAACGACTTCGATTTTTCTTGGAATCGATGGGAGGCCAGTGGGGAGGAGGCTGCATTTCGATGGAGTTCGTCAAGGCTAGAGTCGCGAACTGATGATGGTCGGCGAAGTCGATTGCGGCAGTTGGGATGTCGAGATGTTCGGGGCAGCAGGCGATTCCGGCACTGAGTGGTGTCGCGTGGAAATGGTTGAGGTGGTGTAATCTGCGATTTCCAGTGAGGTATAAATTTGTTTTCTCTTAAGGAATTTGTTTTACAGTATTTATAAATAATAATAAAAAGAAAATTTGGATTTTTAAAACCTATATGGAATATTTTTCATATGCAGTTGAAAATGAAGAAAAGGTAGATTTAATTTACTAGGCTATGATAAAAATATTTTTTTTAAGGTGTTTAATCTATTTAATTAACCCAATTAATTATTTTTAGAAATTGGTTTAAAGTTAAAGATATTTTTTTTTAAGTAAAATTTTGGTTGGATAGATTTATTTAAAAGGAATCAGTTCGAATTATAAATTTTTGTTAAATAAATTTATTTAAAAGAAATTAGTTAAAAGTAAAACCATCGGTTAATTAAATTGATCAAACGAAAAATTGTTATTCGATTAATTCGAATTTTAATAAATTGTATAAACTGTTTATACTAGGGCTGAAATGAAGAAACAGCCGAAAATGGAAAATGGTATTGCAAATAAAAGTTAAGGTGAGATTTTTCTCACTCGATTGAAATGTGGAATTTTTGCAGTTATGATTGCTATTGAATGTGCTATTAGATATGATAGGATATATCTATATATATAGCAGTATATACATATTGGCATATGTATATATTGGATTGATTGATTTCCCGCCTCGTATAGCGGATGAGACCCTATTGCGCCGTTAGTAAGCGGATTTATAAAAACCCATATACCGCGATAATTCCGTACTGGAGCGGAATTGGTATTGTGCTAACATCTGTGGATGCAGGGAAACAGGTTGGAGGGATCCAACTGGATTCCTCACAGTAGTTATTTATGTACAGATATTGTGATGTATTCTGTATCATATGTTGAGATATGATATTGACTGTTGTGATTGACTAATTGATGCGTTGCATCATCGGGTTCAATTTTAAAAGTTTAAAAATAAACGATTTTTACTTTAAAAGGGATTTTGAAATGATTTTTGGAAAGTATACGATTTATTAAAATTTGGAATTTATTTATCTTAAATAAATAAATGTTATAAATTTAAAGTTATGAAAAAATTTTAAATTGTGAAATATACCTGAAAGGTGATTTTGAAATAAATAGTCAAGTGATAAATAAAATAGTTTAAGTTGGATTTCTTTTGAATTACTAAAAATGATGTATATAAAAGATGTACAGAATTGATATTTATCAATTTAAAGTGTTGGAATTTTAAAACGAGTGTTTATAAGTGTTAGAGATTTATAGAATTAAAAATTGTAAAGACATGAGATTTATAGAATTATAAATTGTGAAAATATGAATTTTATAGATTTATAAAGTATGAAGTTATAAAATGGATGAAACGGTAGCATAAAAGATTTATAAGAGATTAACTTATAAATTGGATTTTTGCCTTTAAATGGAATATTGATCGAATTTGTAAATAAAAGGAGATTTATTTAAATCGAAGTTGTTATAAAATAGAAATAGAATTTATAAACGTTGTTTTATAAATTCAAAATCAATGGGATTTGAGAAATTAAATATAGAAGATTTTTAAAGAAGATATATTCGCGATTTTGGATAGCGAATTTTTATTGAGATAAAAATGTGTAGAAATGATTGAAATTGGGTTAAGTGAATTATATTCACGATTTTGGACAGTGAATATATTGTTAAGTAAAATGGATAGTTTTGGAAAAGTGGCATTGAAAATGAAGTTAAACATTTTAGAGATGTTTTTAAAATGTATTGTGAATCGAAAACATAGATTTCAACATTTTTATTGTTGAAATAGGCGTTTTCGAAAATATAAGGAAATGATGGACTATAACACTGTTGTTATAGTAAATGATTTTCGAAAGAAAAATGTTTTGATGTAGTATTGAGATTTATATATCTATCTTAATTCCGAATCCCTATACTAGTGATTTCGAGTCGTCGTAACGATGTTTTACGCAACATTCGTTTTGACTCAAATAAATGTGATTTAAGAATGATTTCCTTAAAGAATGAGATATATACTAAATTTTGATTTTTAGTATATCGAATATTTTCTAAGTGTTGAAAATAAATGATTTGTGAATTACTTATTTTTAAATAAGTATGGAAATGCTTTTCCCAATGTGAAATGAACTGTTTGAGCTTTTATCTTTTAAAGATAAATTGAAAAGTGAATATTTGAAATTGTTTTCAAATGGTTAAGTGTGGAAATTTTATATCTAGTAAAGATATTTTTGAAGATAAATAATTTGGAAAATTATTTGGAATCTGATGATGTTGCGCATCTTTATTGATAGTTAAATAACCGACTATCAATAATTACCTTGAGTAGGTATTTGTTGTGATTGGATGAATTTGAATGCCACACTTATTTTTGAATCAACGCTCACTATTCGGGTTAACCGGGAAAGGACCATGGGGTCGTATAACCCATTCCGAATATGTGATACGTCGTTATGAATCGCATTTGAAGACCGGTGTTGAAGACCGGATATTTTTGAAAACAGAAGGATTACCGTCGAGTTACTCTACATCGACTGATCTTCGATTTAGAGGTTTTATCACCCTTAGTGACGGGAAGTCCTGACGTGATTGAAAATTATCCGGATATGCAAGGGCTTCGTGAGAAGTGCCTTCGGTTCTGTTCGATCCCGGAACAGACTTGTATGGATTGTGTGTCTGACGTTACAATTTGAGATATAAAGCTGATTTCTTTCAAATACATTTCTGTTGGTGGCGGAGAATTTATTCTCTTAGCTTAACACCCTTCTCTGAGACGTACGAGCTCAGAGGTTATGTAGTTGAAATTTATCAGCGATATATCCCAATTTGGTAACGTGGCATACTGAGTGTTGCTGTGAAATGATCAGTGTTTGATCATTTGCGATAGGATCATTTGTTTGATCTTATATCTTTGTGATCATAGGTTGATCATTTTGTTTGACCCGAAGCAGGGCTTTTTGAGAAAGCGTAGCTTTGTGGACGAGACTTCATCGAGCCTCACACCCCGGAAATGGTCGAAACAGGACGAATGCAGCAAGGTTTTAGGGAGTAGCGCCCCTTAGTGTATGTCATTCCTTCTAGATAAAGGTGGTATCATGGTATGGAGCCCAGGTACTTAACCTCTGTGGTTACTGCATTATTATCATCTATGTGGTTTGTTGCGAATCGGGGATCCTCGGGAAGATCGGTGACGATCGGGGGATGACATACGCGTGTCAGTAGTTACCTACTTTTGCAGAGGTAACCCGGCCTTGTGTTGGCAGAGATCTAACCGTAATGTTAGGTTATTTCTCGGGTCGTCTATTCCAGGGACGTACCCATCGTGGATAGGAAGTTCCTTAGCCTGACCATTTGATGGAAATCCAAAGAAACAATACGAGCCTTTACGATTTCAATTGTATAACCTGTCTCCTCAGGAGGCAGCTATAGCAGGCATAATATAATGGTACCTATGCTGGCTAAGATTTATATTCTACTTTCGAAATATTTTCCACTATGCACTAGTAATAATATAAAAAAAAATGATTTGATTTTGCGTAGTAAGCATCTTTGACTAACATAAGAAGAAATCTCCTCCAAGTCTGCGTTTGCATTGTGTGTGTGGTGGGAGGTCTTATGGTAGTTTCATTTTCCAAAAGCATTGCGAATTGACTTTAAAAATGTTTCTGTTGTTTATTTTAAAGAATAACTGTTTTACGATCTCACACCAGTCACCATGACTGACTCGGAGTTTATTGTTTCCCTTCTAAACTCTGGGTGCCCACCAATTTCCACACGGGCAGTCTAGAGTTAGATTATTAGGTTATCTGGATATTCTGGAGCTTGGAGATAAGCTGGATGACGAGACGTAGTATTTGTATCTGATAGTATTTATTTCGCTGTGTATTCTATATGAGGACAAGTATAAAACTGTCCATTGTTGTACTGAGTTGTATATTGACTCTGATGATTGATGTATGTATAAAATGATATAGTTCTTTGTTTAAAGATTATTCATTTATCTATTATATATTGTTCCGCTGCGATATGTGAGATTCTGATATTGTTTTCTGTTTCTGTTGTTGTACTGTTGTTCTTCTTCTTTCTTCTTCTGTTCTCTTCTTCTGCCTTTTTCTTCTTTCTAAAACCCTCACTTTTGAAGTTTCCGGCGTTCGATTTCTCGGCAGTCGATAAAGTGAGTATCGATGTCGAATTTTCGAAAGTCGAAAATTCAAGGTCGTGACAAAGTGGTATCGGAGCATATGGTTAAGCGACAACCCTGCTCTGTTGGGTGTTACTCATTAGAGATAGAGTCAGTAGTACTCTAGAATGAGTTGAGTGTAATAATAGATATGAGCGCGTATTTGTTATTGAATATAAAATTGTTTTATATTGTGATGATTGGTTTATTGAGTGGTATATGAACCTTCGTCGGCACAGTCTTGCAAAACTGTATCGAAGGGGTTTCTAAACACTTGAATAGAACAATTCGGCACAGTATTGTTTTGAATAGGGTGAATGAGATAATTTTGCCCAAAACTATTTTTGTATAGAAAATAAATGTTTTTCTATAAAAGTACTATAGTATTTGGATGCATGGATGTTAGGAAGTAATAATGGTGAATTATCATCATTGAAATGGAATAAAGAAATTGAAATCATAACTCCAAAGTTAAGAAATAAATTCACATATGAATTTGAGAATGTAAATTATAAATGTGATTTGTGATTTGAAACGGAGTTCCAGAGAAGTTTTTTTGAAATGTTTGAAAAGAATTTGAAATTTTGGAGATTTGGGAAAGTTTAAATCCTTTTTGATTTGAAAATGAATTTCAAAGGTTTTGAAAAGTATTTTGGAGAGTTGAAAGCTCTAAACTCTTTTCGGTCGCTGGAAAATAACTTCGATGATGACCGCGGCATCATTGGTGTTCATTTTCGGGTTTCCAAAAGAGGGATTGCTGCCAAATTGTTTTAAAGGGAAGTGTTTGAAAAAATTTGGATTTTTGTTTTAGAAAATTCAAAAGATAAATTTGAAGTGTTTTCAAAATGATTTTTTTTGAAAAGTTGAAAAGGCTCTGGAATCCTATTTAAAATATTTATGGAATAAGAAATGAGTTGATAACTTATACAAATTGAATCTTGATAGAATAAGTTTAACTTAAAAGAATGGAGTTAAATTTAAGAAAGTATAAGTGAATGAATTTGAATAAATGAAAGTGAAATTGAAAGTTGAGACTCATTTTGAATTTGTAAGTAAATAAAACTGCAATTGAATTTGATTTGTGGAAAACGAAGGGAACTATTAAACTAAAATTAGTAAGTAAAGCTAATTGAATATTAACCAAATGAATAAGGTTTGGAACGAATTAAATTCAATGATCATAAATGAAGATAAATTGAATTCCAATAGAATTGAAAATGTGAATTATAAGTTCAAATGAATGTGAAATGAAAAATTGAACGAAATTGAATATGTAACTTCAATAGCGAATTTAAAGATGGTATAAGTAGTTTATATTGGAAAATTTGTAATCAAATTTGCAAAATGATTTGAATGCTGTAACTAGATATTATGGCTAGTAGATATACAGGTATAAAGGGAATTGAATTTGATTTCACAGATAATTTGAATTGCTCGACAAAAGGTACGTATTTGAGTTTTAATATGAGTTTTTGATGATTTCTCTCTAGCCGCTTGGCTTTTTCTTTTTCTTTTTGAAATCTGAGAGTCCGTAGGGACGTTTTGTAGTCGTACCGTATTAGCCGCGCAAAGGAGACGCTGGCGAAATTTTTCGAAAATTTCGGGTGTTAGAAAATTTTTGAGAAATTTTGAAAGTTTAAAATTTGAATTTAAACTCGAATTTGAATTTTGAAGTAAAACAATACTGTTGAAACTTGAAATTGAAGTTGGAAAGTTAGTAGAAATGATAACGAATCTTTAGTAGAAAGATTTGTTTTGAAAATTTGATAAAACTATTGAATTGTGAAAAATAGTAGACGAGTTAAGGACCTTTTTCCCTAACTTGTAATTTCGAGGACGAAATTCTTTTAAGGGGGGAAGTTTGTAACGACCCAGAATTTTGAACGAATTTAATTGAAAATATTTAATTTATTTTAAATATTTGAACGATAATCTAATTCGAATCCCGAATTTAAATATTGAAATCGGCGATTAAATTATAAAAATTTAATCGATTGAAGTTGAATAAAAATTTGTATCTTCAATTTAAAGCTAAAGAAAAATATTTCGAACACTTGTAAATTTTATATTGATGATACTGAAGATAGCAGAAGCTTCAGAATCCAATTTCGAATTGACTTGATCAGTTTTGAAATTTATATCGTTTAACCGATATTTAAAAATAGTCGTCCGAGGCGCAGTCTCGGAATTCGACGAAACCAGTTCCATTGGGTCCGTAATAGTTTGTTATTACCGGATTTTAAATTTCGTAGCGTTTGGAGTTGTTTTGAGAGCACACGATAGTTAAACGCGTAGGAATTAAAATGAGTTCAATTTAAATTTAAATTTAAATTTGGTCAACCTCAGTCACTTTCTTTCCATGAAACACGCCTTGAATCACGCTCCGTTGTTTCTGCCTAAAATCACGAGATAGAGATCGTGCAAGCCTGGCTCTTTCACGTTTTAAAAAAAATCCCTCGTTCCCCCAGTTAAATCCACGCGAATTCTTTTCCTCTTAAATCCATTTTCAAAATAAAATCAAGACGAAAAATGGCAGCTCCAATTCAAGCAAAATATCATATTAATACGATTTCGATTTATGGGTTCGAATCCAATTTCGTTCACGGCCAAATGACTTCGACGGCAAAGCCAAGGTCGGGGCGAACTTCGCGAGCAAGGCGGCGGCTGCTGGCAGTAGGGTTTGTTTTGGGGTTTCGCGTGGGCAGCGATGTCGAGACTGGGAGTTGATGAATTCGCGTGCGATGATGGTAGTGGCTCTCGCGATGGCAACGATAAGGGTTTCGTGAGATCGATTAGGGCTGAGGCGACGTGGTCGCGAGAGGAGGGAAGCGCAGCGTTGCCTGAGTCGAAATTTTGATTCGTCGAAGTGGAGGCAGCGATTTCTCGAGCGATGAGGGCTTCGGTTGTTTCAGGCGGAGGATCAACGACTTCGATTTTTCTTGGAATCGATGGGAGGCCAGTGGGGAGGAGGCTGCATTTCGATGGAGTTCGTCAAGGCTAGAGTCGCGAACTGATGATGGTCGGCGAAGTCGATTGCGGCAGTTGGGATGTCGAGATGTTCGGGGCAGCAGGCGATTCCGGCACTGAGTGGTGTCGCGTGGAAATGGTTGAGGTGGTGTAATCTGCGATTTCCAGTGAGGTATAAATTTGTTTTCTCTTAAGGAATTTGTTTTACAGTATTTATAAATAATAATAAAAAGAAAAATTGGATTTTTAAAACCTATATGGAATATTTTTCATATGCAGTTGAAAATGAAGAAAAGGTAGATTTAATTTACTAGGCTATGATAAAAATATTTTTTTTAAGGTGTTTAATCTATTTAATTAACCCAATTAATTATTTTTAGAAATTGGTTTAAAGTTAAAGATATTTTTTTTTAAGTAAAATTTTGGTTGGATAGATTTATTTAAAAGGAATCAGTTCGAATTATAAATTTTTGTTAAATAAATTTATTTAAAAGAAATTAGTTAAAAGTAAAACCATCGGTTAATTAAATTGATCAAACGAAAAATTGTTATTCGATTAATTCGAATTTTAATAAATTGTATAAACTGTTTATACTAGGGCTGAAATGAAGAAACAGCCGAAAATGGAAAATGGTATTGCAAATAAAAGCTAAGGTGAGATTTTTCTCACTCGATTGAAATGTGGAATTTTTGCAGTTATTATTGCTATTGAATGTGCTATTAGATATGATAGGATATATCTATATATATAGCAGTATATACATATTGGCATATGTATATATTGGATTGATTGATTTCCCGCCTCGTATAGCGGATGAGACCCTATTGCGCCGTTAGTAAGCGGATTTATAAAAACCCATATACCGCGATAATTCCGTACTGGAGCGGAATTGGTATTGTGCTAACATCTGTGGATGCAGGGAAACAGGTTGGAGGGATCCAACTGGATTCCTCACAGTAGTTATTTATGTACAGATATTGTGATGTATTCTGTATCATATGTTGAGATATGATATTGACTGTTGTGATTGACTAATTGATGCGTTGCATCATCGGGTTCAATTTTAAAAGTTTAAAAATAAACGATTTTTACTTTAAAAGGGATTTTGAAATGATTTTTGGAAAGTATACGATTTATTAAAATTTGGAATTTATTTATCTTAAATAAATAAATGTTATAAATTTAAAGTTATGAAAAAATTTTAAATTGTGAAATATACCTGAAAGGTGATTTTGAAATAAATAGTCAAGTGATAAATAAAATAGTTTAAGTTGGATTTCTTTTGAATTACTAAAAATGATGTATATAAAAGATGTACAGAA
Organism: Allium fistulosum; assembly: GCA_030737815.1. Lineage (NCBI taxonomy): Eukaryota > Viridiplantae > Streptophyta > Magnoliopsida > Asparagales > Amaryllidaceae > Allium > Allium fistulosum. The sequence goes on along the minus strand of CM060907.1, from coordinate 868,405,648 downwards.
TTGATATTTATCAATTTAAAGTGTTGGAATTTTAAAACGAGTGTTTATAAGTGTTAGAGATTTATAGAATTAAAAATTGTAAAGACATGAGATTTATAGAATTATAAATTGTGAAAATATGAATTTTATAGATTTATAAAGTATGAAGTTATAAAATGGATGAAACGGTAGCATAAAAGATTTATAAGAGATTAACTTATAAATTGGATTTTTGCCTTTAAATGGAATATTGATCGAATTTGTAAATAAAAGGAGATTTATTTAAATCGAAGTTGTTATAAAATAGAAATAGAATTTATAAACGTTGTTTTATAAATTCAAAATCAATGGGATTTGAGAAATTAAATATAGAAGATTTTTAAAGAAGATATATTCGCGATTTTGGATAGCGAATTTTTATTGAGATAAAAATGTGTAGAAATGATTGAAATTGGGTTAAGTGAATTATATTCACGATTTTGGACAGTGAATATATTGTTAAGTAAAATGGATAGTTTTGGAAAAGTGGCATTGAAAATGAAGTTAAACATTTTAGAGATGTTTTTAAAATGTATTGTGAATCGAAAACATAGATTTCAACATTTTTATTGTTGAAATAGGCGTTTTCGAAAATATAAGGAAATGATGGACTATAACACTGTTGTTATAGTAAATGATTTTCGAAAGAAAAATGTTTTGATGTAGTATTGAGATTTATATATCTATCTTAATTCCGAATCCCTATACTAGTGATTTCGAGTCGTCGTAACGATGTTTTACGCAACATTCGTTTTGACTCAAATAAATGTGATTTAAGAATGATTTCCTTAAAGAATGAGATATATACTAAATTTTGATTTTTAGTATATCGAATATTTTCTAAGTGTTGAAAATAAATGATTTGTGAATTACTTATTTTTAAATAAGTATGGAAATGCTTTTCCCAATGTGAAATGAACTGTTTGAGCTTTTATCTTTTAAAGATAAATTGAAAAGTGAATATTTGAAATTGTTTTCAAATGGTTAAGTGTGGAAATTTTATATCTAGTAAAGATATTTTTGAAGATAAATAATTTGGAAAATTATTTGGAATCTGATGATGTTGCGCATCTTTATTGATAGTTAAATAACCGACTATCAATAATTACCTTGAGTAGGTATTTGTTGTGATTGGATGAATTTGAATGCCACACTTATTTTTGAATCAACGCTCACTATTCGGGTTAACCGGGAAAGGACCATGGGGTCGTATAACCCATTCCGAATATGTGATACGTCGTTATGAATCGCATTTGAAGACCGGTGTTGAAGACCGGATATTTTTGAAAACAGAAGGATTACCGTCGAGTTACTCTACATCGACTGATCTTCGATTTAGAGGTTTTATCACCCTTAGTGACGGGAAGTCCTGACGTGATTGAAAATTATCCGGATATGCAAGGGCTTCGTGAGAAGTGCCTTCGGTTCTGTTCGATCCCGGAACAGACTTGTATGGATTGTGTGTCTGACGTTACAATTTGAGATATAAAGCTGATTTCTTTCAAATACATTTCTGTTGGTGGCGGAGAATTTATTCTCTTAGCTTAACACCCTTCTCTGAGACGTACGAGCTCAGAGGTTATGTAGTTGAAATTTATCAGTGATATATCCCAATTTGGTAACGTGGCATACTGAGTGTTGCTGTGAAATGATCAGTGTTTGATCATTTACGATAGGATCATTTGTTTGATCTTATATCTTTGTGATCATAGGTTGATCATTTTGTTTGACCCGAAGCAGGGCTTTTTGAGAAAGCGTAGCTTTGTGGACGAGACTTCATCGAGCCTCACACCCCGGAAATGGTCGAAACAGGACGAATGCAGCAAGGTTTTAGGGAGTAGCGCCCCTTAGTGTATGTCATTCCTTATGGATAAAGGTGGTATCATGGTATGGAGCCCAGATACTTAACCTCTGTGGTTACTGCATTATTATCATCTATGTGGTTTGTTGCGAATCGGGGATCCTCGGGAAGATCGGTGACGATCGGGGGATGACATACGCGTGTCAGTAGTTACCTACTTTTGCAGAGGTAACCCGGCCTTGTGTTGGCAGAGATCTAACCGTAATGTTAGGTTATTTCTCGGGTCGTCTATTCCAGGGACGTACCCATCGTGGATAGGAAGTTCCTTAGCCTGACCATTTGATGGAAATCCAAAGAAACAATACGAGCCTTTACGATTTCAATTGTATAACCTGTCTCCTCAGGAGGCAGCTATAGCAGGCATAATATAATGGTACCTATGCTGGCTAAGATTTATATTCTACTTTCGAAATGTTTTCCACTATGCACTAGTAATAATATAAAAAAAAAATTATTTGATTTTGCGTAGTAAGCATCTTTGACTAACATAAGAAGAAATCTCCTCCAAGTCTGCGTTTGCATTGTGTGTGTGGTGGGAGGTCTTATGGTAGTTTCATTTTCCAAAAGCATTGCGAATTGACTTTAAAAATGTTTCTGTTGTTTATTTTAAAGAATAACTGTTTTACGATCTCACACCAGTCACCATGACTGACTCGGAGTTTATTGTTTCCCTTCTAAACTCTGGGTGCCCACCAATTTCCACACGGGCAGTCTAGAGTTAGATTATTAGGTTATCTGGATATTCTGGAGCTTGGAGATAAGCTGGATGACGAGACGTAGTATTTGTATCTGATAGTATTTATTTCGCTGTGTATTCTATATGAGGACAAGTATAAAACTGTCCATTGTTGTACTGAGTTGTATATTGACTCTGATGATTGATGTATGTATAAAATGATATAGTTCTTTGTTTAAAGATTATTCATTTATCTATTATATATTGTTCCGCTGCGATATGTGAGATTCTGATATTGTTTTCTGTTTCTGTTGTTGTACTGTTGTTCTTCTTCTTTCTTCTTCTGTTCTCTTCTTCTGCCTTTTTCTTCTTTCTAAAACCCTCACTTTTGAAGTTTCCGGCGTTCGATTTCTCGGCAGTCGATAAAGTGAGTATCGATGTCGAATTTTTGAAAGTCGAAAATTCAAGGTCGTGACAGTAAGGCTCGGCGGCATTTTTTCTACAATCATGTGATATGATTATTTACTTGAACTGTTAGCGAGTATTTGGTGTAATGATAGCGAACGACTTTGGCGAGGCCAATGTTTGATGGAGTAGATGCTTGGTGGATCAAATAGGGTGTAGAAATCTGAAAGGAAGAGGAGGGATGAGGGTTAGATGAAGGCCTTTAGTGGAGAAGGAGTTAGGAATGGAGAATGGTAAGGTTCAGTCTAAGGTGAAATGGCAATGGAAGGGGTCGCCATGCAAAGGTTCGGCTATTTAGCCGCTTTTAGTTGAGGAGATGATGGGATAAGGGAAGGTTGAGGTCTGGGATTGGAAAGGAGAGGATTTGAGAGGGGTCACTATAGGATCGGGATCGATGTTGAGTAGTGATATAAGGATCGGTGTTGAGGCCTTTGATTGAGAGATCGGTACGAGGCGGCTTAGAAGAGAGATTAGTAGGAAGGTATTGGGGAAGGGATCGACAATCATGGTCAAGGGATCGACATTTACATTATATACTAATCCAGTCTAGCTCATTCGAACACTCAACATTAGCCTGCCTTGCTGAACTCGAACATAAGATGACAATGAACGACATAACATGCATATTTGAACTGTTGAACTTGAAATTGATAAATCAAACTTCTAGAATTTTAAATATGGACTAAGTGATAAAATTGCTAATGAACTTAAGTAAAAGACTTCATAATTTGACATGCTAATAGTTGATCATAAAGCCTTCGTTGCCCATCAATTTTCTTGCCAATTGTGACGACAGCGATGACACTCTGTCTGAACAAAACTCCAAGACTCTTAGTTTTATTTTACCTTTCTGATTTCAAACTATTTATGCATGTTACACACTACACTGCACAACACTAGTTCACACTTAGCACGCGGGGAATAGGTAATTATTTCTAATCTCGATTATCTACTGAGTACAGCTGATATAGATTTCAGACGCTCGAAGCGTTCTATTGACATGTCTTCCGATTCGGCGATGCGACATATTGGTTCTGAAGCGAAGTCAAATTATGCAACTATATCTGGAAGGCCTTCTCCAAACCATCATGTAGAAGAAACATAAGTTTCTAACCCAAAAGCCGATCTCTTCTCCGAAATTCCAGTATTTCCGACAGAAATTATTAGCCCTGCTCCTGATGCTGTTGAGGGCGCCATTCTCCTTGATAATCCAGTGGATTCCCAGGCTCCTGGAATTGGCGAAGCCGCTCTTCACCAGTTATGCTCCATCCATGGAATGCCATTTGAGGATGTCTTGGTTCCTACAAGAAAAGATAGACCTCAGGTGTCCCCAGCTAGGTATACAGCATGCAACAAGTTTATGTGCTGGGCTGGATGCGTGCCTTTCAATTCCTTTGCCCAGGAGATGTAGAGATATCTTGGGATAGCCCCTACACAACTACATCCCAACAGTTATGTTTTTGTTCATGGGACTTTCTTGCTATTCATGAATGTTCTGTTTCATCCGACTACTCCTGAAGACATTAGATTCATTTATAATTTCAAATGATGATCGGGAAGCCCCTCTTACGTTTTCTTTGAACCTTCACCAAATTGCCAAGTCTTGATGGGCACTTGGAACAAACTTTCACTGTTTAAACATGAATTGTTCTATGTGCGATGCCTTCCTGGATTCGCAAGACGATGGTTAGAAGGACATAAGTATTACTTTCACCTTTCCCTCAAGTTCACTGACCCAAGTCAAAACTTTTCCTTCGAATTTACTAACATACGAGGTTCTTTCAAGTGTTTGTCCACGTCCTAAAGGCGCTGATTTTTCTAGAGCCATTGCCTCCATCCGCGTTACCCATGTTGAGGACCGGGACATCAAACTTCGCATAACCGATGAATTACTATCTTTGTTCGGGTTGTTGGAAGACGGCCGCAACATCAGACATCTTGGAAGCACGACAATACTAAAGAATATTCCAGAACGAAGAAGGGACATAGTTTACCCCTTCGTGCCCCCTGCTGAAGGGACTCGGGAAGATACCAAGGAGGGAGAAATTGAAGATTCTCAATTCGAAAAACCGGGATACGACGATGCAGGCCTTGGAAAAATGCCATTGGTTGAACTATCGTAAGTCGGACAACCCCAAACACCTACAAAGAGAAAAAAGAGGTTGGCGTACGGGCTACGTAGAAGAAAGACCACATCGGACCTGGAGTTTCTTATTAGTCCTCTTGAAGAGGAATATTCATCTTAGCATTTGGAAAGTTCGTTAAAAGGATCCTCTAATCTTCAAATTCCAGACGACATCATATCTTGCGACTTTTCAAACATTAACATCGAAGGACTTGACTCTCACATAATAAGCTGCAAAGGCATCCAACCTTCTTATTAAGGGGAGAACACACCGATGAGCAACTACCATCATTGGTCTGTTGGGGGGAACACTAGGACACTCATAATCACTTGCACTCCACTATACACTTGTTATTGATCTCTCATACGACAATTTCTAATAAGCTCGTATTTGGTCTTTACTACCCCTGACACTTCCACCGTAGAGAAATTGCCCGAGCTTAAGGCCACTTTCCCAAAAATTTGCTTCGATGGTCTTAAATTCCTCCATTCTATTCATATTATCCAAGGGCATGCCTTGGAAAGCTCTCTAGCGTGTGTGAACTTCGTATTTGTACTACGAATCATTCATACACGTGGCAGAAAAAGTTTCTGAAGTTTCTATTAAGCGTTAGCAAAAAATAGATTGTGTTAAGTTGGAAGCCATACATGACAAGGATATAAACAAGAACCAGGACGCTGAGTTGGTAGAATTCAAAACCCAACTTGCTGAGGCGGAATAGAACGCCAAGGAGACGACAGAGGCTGTAAGTCGTCTGCAAACTACTCACAAATAAGAACTCGACGCAGCACTTCATCGCACAGGTACACTTGCTTTAGAAAAGGACACCTTGCAAAAGGAGAAAGATGCTTTAGCTCGCCGCACTGAGGAACTTAAAGAATTGTTAAAGAAGGAAAGAGAGGAAAAAATTGAAGCCCAGGAGGAATCGCAGAAGTATTGCGAAGAAGTCGTTGAGGCTAGGATCCTGAAAACAAAACTTGACGAACAATTTTCCAGAATTGAAGCTCTCAAAGAAGAGACCCGAGAAAAAGGCCGAAAAGAGACGATCGAACAAGTCAACTCCCAGATTGAATCCGTCATGAAGTCAGGTAGGAACGAGATCAAGGACTTATTCGATCAGCTAATTATCGAATACAATGCGAAAGTCCCGCTACACTACAACTTTAGTTTTTTTGGCGAGGGTTACCTCGAATCGCTTGCTGAAGCTTGGGAGCATATTGTTAAGATAAAGAATGAAGAGTTGGGTGAAGCTGTATTTAATGAGGAAGAACTAGTGAGAGAGGTTCTTCAAGGAAACAAGCCGCCAAATTTAGCCATTGTAAAACTTTAATTTTTCAAGACTTCCGCACCTATTAAAGGAGGAGAGGATATTATGGGTCTTCAGGAACTGATCTTAAGGGTTCCTCTCCAACCCAAGTAGCCGGACCATCAACTTCTCCTAACACGGAGCATAATCTGGGTTACGATCCAGATAAGCCTGGTTTGAATCAAAAATGTTATCTCCCATCCTTGATGGAGGCACCCTAGCGACTACGGAAATTCAATCGGACGCTGGTATCATACTATACTCCTCCGTATATAAAAAGTTTATGTTCTTCACGCATGATGGCTTTTAGCTAATATCCCTGTTTTAATAAATTTTGCAGTTCTTCCAGGCATCGATCAGATTCCCAAAAGTGGTGCCGTCGTGGAGCAGCATGAGAAAACGGCAGAAGACCCGGCTACTGCTGATGTTTCGGGACCCGATGCCCAAGTCATTCGTGCTCTTGATGAAGACAAAATCAAAGTTCCGCGCCCGGTCGATGAATCTGGTGATGTAATAATTACTGGTGCTTCGGTGCATACTGAAAAAACTAGCATGAGGGAGAGGATCGAGAAGGAGGAGACGTTGAAACGAAAAGCTAAAAGTGAGCTCGTCGAGGTGGAAATCGATGATCCTCATCTTGTACCGTTGCAAGTTATTCCAAAGGGCAGGTCGATTCCTGGTGAAATCCCTCCTACTTCCACAAGTTCTCCAGCCAAAGGCTGTAAAAGGTCTTGAAAGAGAAGTTCGAGTGGCTCCACCCTTGGAAAATCCAAAAGGGAAAGAAAATCGAAGAAGTTGTGGTTACTTCATGTCATTGTATATAGTTTGCATAATTATTTCTTTCACCAGTCGTAGTCGTACGGGTATGAATCTCGATCTTAGGACCTAACTTGTACCGAAATTTTAGCACCTGAGAATAAAAGTTTTCTTTTTCGATTAAGCATCATGTGAATTGTTATTTAAATAGTTGAACGATTACTTTCCTGTAACATCCCGTATTAGGAGGCCAAAAGCTAAGCGGTATGGATGCTTAAGTCATCCACAGTATTAACTTTTGGTGACGAGATACAGTAATGTTAATGGTATCCATAATATCAGAAGCACTTGAATATGAACAAAATCATAGATTTCCAAAAACAGTAATTTTCAATGATTACATTTCAATAAATTATATCCAAGTTACAAAAATCCCCAAACGTATTCCCAGGCAATAATCAAATATAATTACAACAATACGCCAAGAGCGACATATGAAGACGTCCCCTTGGATGATTAAAGCAATATAGACATAATTGTCTTAATGCACATCGAAAACAAATTTAAAACAGAATTCCTAAATTAGCTATCCGTCAGCTACCTGCTCGTCTTCGGAAGCTTATTCCCTAAAATCTACAAAAACCCGAAACCCTAAACCTTTAGCCTACTCAAATCAAATTTTGAGCACCCTAGAGTTTAAGGGGAAACAAAAACTTCGAGTAAAGCCTGGTATCAATAATTTCTGTTGCATCTCTATTTACTGATATATAGTGAGACCACACCGCTTAGCGGAATGGGTTTCCCCTCATTAATATCTCTTTTCAAAACATATGTTTTGCAAATCATTTCCTACAACCAAACTGGTTAATCAACTGATTATAATAATAATAATATAGCAATACCCATTATGCTAAAATAGGAAATAAAATAGACTATCTGTCTAAAAATCTGAGCTATCTGCTCTTTACTGACTATCTGTCCTAAATTCTGAGCTAATTGCTCTTTTCTAGACTATCTGTCCTAAAACTGATTATACCAAAATAGCAATATCTTTTATGCTAGATAATGGGCTATCTACCCAAAATAGGTATAAAAAAAGGGTGGACTAACTATCCTTAAGAAGTAGCAAGGTCCTTTATGCTAACAAATGAACTAACTATTCATATCAGAGCTGACTGCTTTTTTCTGGACTAACTGTCCTCTGAGCTAACTCCCCTCAAAATGTACTGATTGTCTGAATTTAAATGAGCTAACTGCCCGAATTGTCTTTTGGGTTAACTACCCTTCAAAATATCTAGGCTAACTACCTTTCAAATTTTCCTTGGAAACCTTTTCAAAATGATTTGGTCCGTCAAATCATATATATACAAGGAAAATATATGTTTAACTTTACTCTAAGCTATTTTTTTGCCATGATACAGACACACACACACACATATCTACACACACACACACAGAGAGATATGTGTGTGTGTGTGTGTGTGTGTATTACTCAAAATAATGTTGATGATGTTCATTAAGGATTAACTATCCTTTTAAAATAAGTTAATGTCCTTTATAACTTAGAACATTTAGGTTATCTGCCTAGTCATTCTATTTGAATCTTTTGTTTAAAACCTTCAAACCACCTTTCGACCATATTGAAGGTAACTCCTTCAAAACCATTAATAAGCCCTTCAAAAGCAGTGAAGGTAACCCCTTCATATCCTTTAATAAACCTTTGGAAATCATTGAAGATAACTCCTTCAAAACCTTTTTAAAGCCTTCCTTTTACAAGCTTTAAAACATATGACATCCGCCTTAAAATCCTCTAAACCTTAGCCTTTCGAAAACATTGCAAAACCATACCTTTCAACCTTATCGGAAGTTTTTATTTCGACCTAGTAGAAAGGATTCTCCTTTCGACTTTGTCGAAAGCCTGGGGTATCTCCCCTATAAAATCATTTATAAACCTTTCGAAAGCAATGAAACTCGAAATCTTTCAAAATCATTCGAAAACAATGAAGTGTTGGTGTTGGAACCAACCCTTCGAAATCAATGAAGAGAGGCGGCAAGTTTTAGAAAACAAAAGATAACCTTTGACTCCATCTGCATCGAAAGGTTAGGAAGTGGCATCTATACTTTGAACCTTGTCGAAAGGTTTCAATTATAACAAGAAAGCAAACTAATAAAATCTTTTTTCTTTTAAACCATTTGACAATGTCGAAAGATAGCTGGCGTAGTTTCTTTAGAACCGAAACAAAGTTTCATCTCCTTCGAAAGTTCTAACCTTTTATCCCTAAACCCTTCGACTCCTTCCAATTCACTATGTACCAGTTGCCTGATACCATGTGCATTGGTATTTGACCTAGTCGAAAAGTTTGATACCTTTTGACCTTGTCGAAACGTTTGGAATGAAAGCGGAAGCTCTTGCCGAAAGGGTTGAAATAGTAGAAAAACTATTTATTTGTATTTTAAAATAGTTTTTTTGTACCCAACCTGCCTTGTTTGTCTAAATCTGATTGGTTGCCAGAATTTTATATTCAAAAATGCTGCCGACTTTCCTTATTTGGAAATTTAAATAATTTTGAAAAAGCCCCTTTCTCTTTTATAATTATATAAAACATTTAAGTCTTATACCTTAAATAATTTTATATAACTATTACATCATCTTGAAAAATTCTGGAGAAATTCCAGAAAATCAATTAATATGTTCTCTTCAACATATAAATTTTTTGGATCCAAACAATAATTGTTTTTCCTGTATATAATTTAATAATCCAAAATACCATTTTCTTCCTTAGAAAATTCATAACAATTCCACGAAAATTCTGAAATTGAAACCCATCTCTAAAATTAACTTTTTAGATCATCATAAAAATTCGCATGGCTAACGGATGTCATTTAACAAGGTTTTCATCTCAAAATATGACGTAAAATCTATATGAACATACATAAATCATCAACATGTATATATTATCATTTTATCATTCAAAAGATGGCAAATCTTTGCAAAATAATTCGGATTTAACCTCAAAACCGAAACCATAAAAGTTTAGAGATGTAAACATTATTCACCTTTGCTTTAGTGGTTAAGGAGCTTTTGATTTGAATGAGTTTGATTTGAATTTGCTTTTTCTTAAGCTTTTCCTTAGTTTCCACTTTTCCTTTCCTTGTTAATGGTGGCCGGCCTTGCTTTTAAATTTTTAAATGAGAATGAATGTGTGAAGTGATTGTAACGACCCAAAATTTTGAGCAAATTAAATTGAGAATATTTAATTTATTTTAAATATTTGAACGACGATTTAATTTGAATCCCGAATTTAACTGGGAATTTGGCGATTAAACTTTAAAATTTAATCTATGGAATACTGAATAAAAATTTGAATCTTCATTTTTTTAAGTTGAAGAAAAATATTTCGAAAGCTTTTAAAATTCGTAATGATAATACTGAAGATAATAGAAGCTTCAGAATTGTATTTCAAAGTGTTTCGTTCAGTTTTGAAATTCATTGTTCGAGTCGATATTTAAAAATAGCGTTCCGGGGCACAGTCTCGGAATTCGACGAAACCAATTCCATTGGGTCCGTAATATTGAATTATTGTCGGATTTCCAATTTCGTATTTTTCGGAGTTATTATTTGAGCGTACGACACATAAACGCGTTGAAATTGAATCGGATTCAATTTAAATTTAAATTTAAATTTGGTCAAAAGTGAGCACGTCTGACTCAAATCAAAACACTGTAGAGTAAGGCACGCACGGTTCTTCTCTGCAAGGCCACGAACTTTTGTTCCCTTCGATTCCTTTTATTACGTGAGTAACTTTCTCGTTCAAAAGAATCCTCGTTCGAAATCAAAGATAAATAAATGGCCGGTCTCCCCTTATAACGAAATCGCAGAAATTTTCTTCAGTTCGTTCAACAAAAAAAATAAAATCAAATGAAATGGCAGAGAGGGGGGAAACGAGTTGAACCGCGACTCAGCATTATCGCGAGTTCAGTTGGATAGGGGCTCGCGACTGGAGCGGCGTCGAAGGCGAACTCGGGGTCACGTGCGATGTCGCGAGCATGGACGAGGCAACGACGTGTTCGTGGGCGAGCAGAGGCATCGCGGCGATTGGGGGCATCTCGAGCTCGCTTCAAGGCTAGGGTCGCGATTGGCGATTGAGGCGCGTTGGTCTCGATCAGCACTTGGGGTTGTCGAACTAGGGCTGGTGAACTGGGCGCCTCGCAAGTGGATGTTGGCAAGTAGAGGTTCGACGTCGAGATTTGGTCGTGTGATGGTGGGTTGGGTGCGCAGACGATTAGGGCTTCAAATTCGATGGGGTCTTCGATGTTGAAGATGGAGTTCGTCGTTTTGAAATAAGGTAACGATCCTTCTCTTATTAAATTAAATTGAATAAATAATGTTTATATGTTCACTGGAAAAAAAAAAGTGAGATGAAAAAAAAATGCAGTATGCAGTTTTCAAATATATGTATAAAAGATTAACATAATTACAGTAAAGGTAATTCTGTTTCAATAAATAAATACATATTTATAGGTGAAATAGTATGTATACATATATCTAAGAGATTTGGGAAAAAATTAGGAATTTTGGAAGTGTTTGAAAGTTTAAATAAGCTATTTTATATATAAGGTTTCAAAAGAATAGGAAATATTCTTGCTTCGAATCAAATTTTAATTTTAAAATTTAAATCATCGGTAAATTGATTTTTTCAAATGAAAATTTAATAGTTCGATTAATTCGAATATTAATAAGATTGTATAATTGTTTATACAAGGTCGAATACAACGAAGAAAAATAAATCTGGATTTGGAATGGATGGCAAAAATAAAAGCTAAGGTGAGATTTTCTCACTCAAAGTGAATGTGGAATTTTTGCAGTTATTGATTGCTATTGGATGTGATATTAGATATAGTAGGATATATCTATATATATAGCAATATATACATATTTGCATATGTATATATTGGATTGATGATTTCCCGCCTCGTATAGCGGATGAGACCCTATTGCGCCGTTAGTAAGCGGATTATTTTTATAAAACCCATATACCGCGATATTCCACCTCGAAGTGGAATTGGTATTGTGCTAACGTCTTTGGATGCAGGGAAACAGGTTGGAGGGATCCAACTGGACCCCTCATATTGATTAAATTTATTTATACTGTGATATGAATCTGTGAATGATTATATTGATCATATTGATGCCTGGAAATTGTTTGAAAGCTAAAATTTAGCAGAATGGATGTTTGATATCATTGGATTCCAAAAATAAACGAAATTGAATTTTTGAAATTCAAGTAGGAATTTTTAAGTGAATTAACTTTAGAAATTTAATAAATTTGAAGAAAAGAATTTAAAAGAATAAAGGCTGATTTTTAAAATCTTATTGAATTAGTTCCAGAATCAAGTGAAGATGGTAAACAAATGAATTTCGTATAATAGTGATTTTTTAAAATTGAAGAATTTAATTAAAATTGGATTTCTAAATAGTTTGAAAAAGATAAAGGAATTTATTTTCTTAAATAGGAATTTATTTAAAAGGAGATAAGTTGGAAATCCCTTTAGGAATTCAATTGGTAAATTGAAATAATTTGGGAAATCAATGTAAAATGATTTCAATTTGAAGAATCCATTTAAAAACAGAATATTGAAAAATTTGAGAAAAATAAGGAATTTATTTAGTAGTGATAAATAAAATTAGAAAATCAATCTGTAATTGATTTAATATTTGGAAATGAATTTTTGAGAAATCAGTATGGAAATTTTATTTAAGGTTGAAAATAAATTTAGAAATCAATATTGAAATTGATTTGTTATTGAAGTTTTTACAAATAGAATTGAAATTTATAAAAGTTGTTTATAAATCCGAAATCACTTATTTTGATAAGTAAAATATAGAAGTTAATAAAAAAAAGATTTATAAGTTGAAGTTGTTATTAAAACAGAAATAGAATTTATATTCTTCGTTTTATAAATTCGAAATCGATTGAATTTGATAAATTATATATAGGAGATTATTGAAGAAGATATATTCGCGATTTTTGAATAGCGAATTTTTATTGAAATAAAATGTGTAGAGACTTTTGAAAATGTGGTTAGTGAAGTATATTCACGATTTTGGACAGTGAATATATTGTTAAGTAAAATGGATTCATTTTTGAAGAAGTGACATTAAAAATGAAGTAAACATTTTAAAGATGTTTTTAAAATGTATTATGAATCGAAAGCATAGATTTCAACGTTCATTGTTGAAATAGACGTTTTCGAGAAATAAGGAAATGATGGACTATAGCACTGTTGTTATAGTAAATGATTTCCGAAAGGAAATGTTTTTATCTAGTATTGGGATTTACATATCTATCTTAATTTCGAATCCCTATACTAGTGATTTTGAGTCGTCGTAACGATGTTTTACGTAACATTCGTTTTGACTCAAACTGATGTTGTTATAGAAAATAGATTTCCTTAAAGAATGAAATATATACTTAATTTGATTTAAGTATATCGAGTATTTTCAAATGTTGAAAATAAAAGATTTGTGAAACACTTATTATTAAATAAGTATGGAATGTTTTCCAAAATGAAATGAAACGTTTTGAGATTTTATCTTCTTAAAGATAAATCGAAATTGAATATTTGAAAACGATTGAAAATCGAATATTAGTAGATATTCGAAAAATGTAAATTCAATATGGAATTTATAAAGGAAAGGGAAACTGTTTAGAAAAATAAACGTTGATTTAGTTTAGAAGTGTGGAAATTTTATATCTAGTAAAGATATTTTTGAAGATAAATAATTTGGGAAAATTATTTGGAATCTGATGATGTTGCGCATCTTTATTGATAGTTAAATAACCGACTATCAATAATTACCTTGAATGGGTATTTGTTGTGAATTGGATGAATTTGAATGCCACGCTTATTTTTGAATAAGCGCTCACTATTCGGGTTAGCCGGGAAAGGACCATGGGGTCGTATAACCCATTCCGAATATGTGATACGTCGTTATGAATTGCATTCGAAGACTGGTTTTGAAGACCGGATATTTTTGAAAACGGAAGGATTACCGTCGAGTTACTCTACATCGACTGATCTTCGATTTAGAGGTTTTATCACCCTTAGTGACGGGAAGTCCTGACGTGATTGAAAATTATCCGGAATGGCAAGGGCTTCGTGAGAAGTGCCTTCGGTTCTGTTCGATCCCGGAACAGACTAGTATGGATTGTGTGTCTGACGTTACAATTTGAGATATAAAGCTGATTTCTTTCAAATACATTTCTGTTGGTGGCGGAGAATTTATTCTCTTAGCTTAACACCCTTCTCTGAGACGTACGAGCTCAGAGGTTATGTAGTTGAAATTCATCAGCGATATATCCCAATTTGGTAACGTGGCATACTGAGTGTTGCTGTGAAATGATCAGTGTTTGATCATTTGCGATATGATCATTTGTTTGATCTTATATCTTTGTGATCATAGGTTGATCATTTTTGTTTGACCCGAAGCAGGGCTTTGTAAAAGCGTAGCTTTGTGGACGAGACTTCATCGAGCCTCACACCCCGGAAATGGTCGAAACAGGAAGGATGCAGCAAAGTTCTAGGGAGTAGCGCCCCTTAGTGTATGTCATTCCTTCTGGATAAAGGTGGTATCATGGTATGGAGCCCAGATACTTAACCTCTGTGGTTGCTGCAAAATTATTACTTTGTGGTTGTTGCGAATCGGGGATCCTCGGGAAGATCGGTGACGATCGGGGGATGGCATACGCGTGTCAGTAGTTACCTATTTTTGTAGAGGTAACCCGGCCTTGTGTTGGCAGAGATCCGGTTAGGTTCTCGGGTCGTCTATTCCAGGGACGTACCCATCGTGGAAAAGGAAGTTCCTTAGCCTGACCATTTGTTGGAAATCCAAAGAAACAATACGAGCCTTGTACGGTTTTAGTTGTAGAACCTGCCATTTAATATGGTAGCTATAGTAAGCATACTATAATGGTACCTATGCTGGCTAAGATTTATATTCTACTTTCGAAATGTTTTCTACACTATGCACTAATAATAATATAAAAAAGAATTTTATTTTTGCGTAGTAATCATCTTTGACTATCATAAGAAGAAATCTCCTCCAAGTCTGCGTTTGCATTGTGTGTGTGGCGGGAGGTCTTATGGTAGTTTCATTTTCCAAAAGCATTGCGAATTGACATTAAAAGTTTTCCTATTGTTTATTTTAAAGATAAACTGTTTTACGATCTCACACCAGTCTTGCTATATTACAGCATGATAGGGGATTCTCGCTTCGCGGTTAGGTGGCGAACGGGAGACTCTTACCCCTACATGTCCCTGAGAGGGATGGGTTGGTTAGGCAGAGGCCGTGACAGTCGAGAGGCTGGCCGTAAAAGCAAGTTTGGGGTATCACTGTCAGCCACGGTGGGGCTGGGATGGTTGAAAAGCCTACCAGTTGTGACCGCTTACTCTGTACGTGACAGCGTGGTATCAGAGCATATGGTTAAGCGACAACCCTGCTCTGTTGGGTGTTACTCATTAGAGATAGAGTCAGTAGTACTCTAGAATGAGTTGAGTGTAATAATAGATACGAGTGCGTATTTGTTAGTGAATATAAAAATTGTTTTATATTGTGTTTGCTTATCCGTTGAGATGTTTATGAGTTTTGGTCGGTATGTGGGACGCCATATTATCGATAGGGATTTCTAAACACTTAAACAAGACAAGACGACATAGTATCATTTTAAAATAGGGTGAATGAAATAATTTTGCCCAAAACTATTTTTGTATAGAAAAGAAATGGTTTTCTATGAATTATCATAGTATATGGGTGCATGGTTGTTAGGAAAATAATAATATTGAAATGTTATCATTATAATAAGAAATTGAAATCGTAACTCCAAAGTTAAGAAATGAATCCTCATACAAATGAAATTTAAGAATATAAATTATAAATGTGATTTGTAATTTGAAACAGAATTCCTGAGAAGTATTTGGAAATGTTTTGAAAAGAATTTGAAAATTTTGGTGATTTGGAAAGTTTAAATCTTTTTTTGATTTGAAAATGAATTTCAAAGGTTTTGAAAAGTATTTTAGAGAGATGAAAGCTCTAAACTCTTTTCGGTCGCTGGAAAATAACTTCGATGATGACCGCGGCATCATTGGTGTTCATTTTCGGGTTTCCAAAAGAGAAATTGCTGCCAAATTGTTTTAAATGAAAGTTGTTTGGGAAATTGAGTTTTGTTTTGAAAATTCAAAAGATAAATTTGAATTGTTTTCAAAATGGTTTGAAAGGTTGAAAAGACTCTGGAATACTTTATAAGAATATTTATGGAATATTATTGAATTGATAACTTATACAAATAGAAATTGTTAATGTAAAATATGAAAATGTGATTAGAATTAAAGTTCATTAACAAATGAAATCTATAAATGTGAATTGAAAGTATAAGGTAATAAATTCATATATGAATAAAAATTATGAATATGAATTGTAAATATGATTTACAAATGAAAATATAATTCAAAAAGGATAATTGAAAATAGAATTCTAATGGAATGAAATTAGTAAGTGAATGTATAAATGATTTGATAAATCAAAATGTAAGTAAGTCGAAGACTTATAAAATATTTGAGAATCTGATAGAAATGAGATTCAATTTAAAATGAAAGTTGAGATTTATTTTGAATATGTAAGTAAGACTGAATTGAATTTAGATTTGTGGAAAACAAAGTGAACTATTAAACTAAAAATTTGTAAGTGAAGCTAATTGAATAAGTGAATAGTAATTTGTAATGAATTAGTAACTGAACTAATTTAAAATAAGCAGTCGTAAATAAAAGTTGATTTATAAAATTCAATATTCAGAAGTTGAATTGAATCCAAATTAGATTGGAATTGTGAATTAAATTCAAATAAATGTGAAATGTAAAATTGAATAGATATAACTTCAACAGTGAAGTAAAAATGATATAAGTAGTTTATATTGGAAATTTTGTAATTGAATTTGCAAAATGGATTGAATAGTGTAACTAGATATTATGGCTAGTAGGATATACAGGTATATGAAAGAAATTGGGATTATGATTTCAAGGATAAATTTGAATTGCTCGACAAAAGGTATGTATTTAAATTTGAATATGAGATTTGATGACTTATTTGTCTAGCCGCTTGGCTTTTTCTTTTTCTTTTTGAAATCTGAGAGTCCGTAGGGACGTTTTGTAGTCGTGCCGTATTAGCCGCGCAAAGGAGACGCTGGCGAAATTTTTTGAAAATTTCGAGTGTTAGAAAAAAATTTTGAGAAAATTTTGAAGTTAAAATTTGAGTTTAAACTCGAATTTGAATTTAGAAGTTAAACAATGTTGTTTGAAACTTAAAATTGAAGTTGGAAATTTAGTTGAGTAATAACTAATCTTTAGTAGAAAGATTTGTTTCGATAATTAGATAAAACGATTGGATTGTGAAAAATAGTAGACGAGTTAAGGACCACTTTTCCTAACTTGTAATTTCGAGGACGAAATTCTTTTAAGGGGGGAAGTCTGTAACGACCCAGAATTTTGAGCAAATTAAATTGAGAATATTTAATTTATTTTAAATATTTGAACGACGATTTAATTTGAATCCCGAATTTAACTGGGAATTTGGCGATTAAACTTTAAAATTTAATCTATGGAATACTGAATAAAAATTTGAATCTTCATTTTTTTAAGTTGAAGAAAAATATTTCGAAAGCTTTTAAAATTCGTAATGATAATACTGAAGATAATAGAAGCTTCAGAATTGTATTTCAAAGTGTTTCGTTCAGTTTTGAAATTCATTGTTCGAGTCGATATTTAAAAATAGCGTTCCGGGGCACAGTCTCGGAATTCGACGAAACCAGTTCCATTGGGTCCGTAATATTGAATTATTGTCGGATTTCCAATTTCGTATTTTTCGGAGTTATTATGTGAGCGTACGACACATAAACGCGTTGAAATTGAATCGGATTCAATTTAAATTTAAATTTAAATTTGGTCAAAAGTGAGCACGTCTGACTCAAATCAAAACACTGTAGAGTAAGGCACGCACGGTTCTTCTCTGCAAGGCCACGAACTTTTGTTCCCTTCGATTCCTTTTATTACGTGAGTAACTTTCTCGTTCAAAAGAATCCTCGTTCGAAATCAAAGATAAATAAATGGCCGGTCTCCCCTTATAACGAAATCGCAGAAATTTTCTTCAGTCCGTTCAACAAAAAAAATAAAATCAAATGAAATGGCAGAGAGGGGGGAAACGAGTTGAACCGCGACTCAGCATTATCGCGAGTTCAGTTGGATAAGGGCTCGCGACTGGAGCGGCATCGAAGGCGAACTCGGGGTCATGTGCGATGTCGCGAGCATGGACGAGGCAACGACGTGTTCGTGGGCGAGCAGAGGCATCGCGGCGATGGGGGGCATCTCGAGCTCGCTTCAAGGCTAGGGTCGCGATTGGCGATTGAGGCGCGTTGGTCTCGATCAGCACTTGGGGTTGTCGAACTAGGGCTGGTGAACTGGGCGCCGCGCAAGTGGATGTTGGCAAGCAGAGGTTCGACGTCGAGATTTGGTCGTGTGATGGTGGGTTGGGTGCGCAGACGATTAGGGCTTCGAATTCGATGGGGTCTTCGATGTTGAAGATGGAGTTCGTCGTTTTGAAATAAGGTAACGATCCTTCTCTTATTAAATTAAATTGAATAAATAATGTTTATATGTTCACTGGAAAAAAAAAGTGAGATGAAAAAAAATGCAGTATGCAGTTTTCAAATATATGTATAAAAGATTAACATAATTACAGTAAAGGTAATTCTGTTTCAATAAATAAATACATATTTATAGGTGAAATATTATGTATACATATATCTAAGAGATTTGGGAAAAAATTAGGAATTTTGGAAGTGTTTGAAAGTTTAAATAAGCTATTTTATATATAAGGTTTCAAAAGAAAAGGAAATATTCTTGCTTCGAATCAAATTTTAATTTTAAAATTTAAATCATCAGTAAATTGATTTTTTCAAATGAAAATTTAATAGTTCGATTAATTCGAATATTAATAAGATTGTATAATTGTTTATACAAGGTCGAATACAACGAAGAAAAATAAATCTGGATTTGGAATGGATGGCAAAAATAAAAGCTAAGGTGAGATTTTCTCACTCAAATTGAATGTGGAATTTTTGCAGTTATTGATTGCTATTGGATGTGATATTAGATATAGTAGGATATATCTATATATATAGCAATATATACATATTTGCATATGTATATATTGGATTGATGATTTCCCGCCTCGTATAGCGGATGAGACCCTATTGCGCCGTTAGTAAGCGGATTATTTTTATAAAACCCATATACCGCGATATTCCACCTCGAAGTGGAATTGGTATTGTGCTAACGTCTTTGGATGCAGGGAAACAGGTTGGAGGGATCCAACTGGACCCCTCATATTGATTAAATTTACTTATACTGTGATATGAATCTGTGAATGATTATATTAATCATATTGATGCCTGGAAATTGTTTGAAAGCTAAAATTTAGCTGAATGGATGTTTGATATCATTGGATTCCAAAAATAAACGAAATTGAATTTTTGAAATTCAAGTAGGAATTTTTAAGTGAATTAACTTTAGAAATTTAATAAATTTGAAGAAAAGAATTTAAAAGAATAAAGGCTGATTTTTAAAATCTTATTGAATTAGTTCCAGAATCAAGTGAAGATGGTAAACAAATGAATTTCGTATAATAGTGATTTTTTAAAATTGAAGAATTTAATTAAAATTGGATTTCTAAATAGTTTGAAAAAGATAAAGGAATTTATTTTCTTAAAGAGGAATTTATTTAAAAGGAGATAAGTTGGAAATCCCTTTAGGAATTCAATTGGTAAATTGAAATAATTTGGGAAATCAATGTAAAATGATTTCAATTTGAAGAATCCATTTAGAAAACAGAATATTGAAAAATTTGAGAAAAATAAGGAATTTATTTAGTAGTGATAAATAAAATTAGAAAATCAATATGTAATTGATTTAATATTTGGAAATGAATTTTTGAGAAATCAGTACGGAAATTTTATTTAAGGTTGAAAATAAATTTAGAAATCAATATTGAAATTGATTTGGTATTGAAGTTTTTACAAATAGAATTGAAATTTATAAAAGTTGTTTATAAATCCGAAATCACTTATTTTGATAAGTAAAATATAGAAGTTAATAAAAAGAAGATTTATAAGTTGAAGTTGTTATTAAAACAGAAATAGAATTTATAAACTTCGTTTTATAAATTCGAAATCGATTGAATTTGATAAATTATATATAGGAGATTATTGAAGAAGATATATTCGCGATTTTTGAATAGCGAATTTTTATTGAAATAAAATGTGTAGAGACTTTTGAAAATGTGGTTAGTGAAGTATATTCACGATTTTGGACAGTGAATATATTGTTAAGTAAAATGGATTCATTTTTGAAGAAGTGACATTAAAAATGAAGTAAACATTTTAAAGATGTTTTTAAAATGTATTATGAATCGAAAGCATAGATTTCAACGTTCATTGTTGAAATAGACGTTTTCGAGAAATAAGGAAATGATGGACTATAGCACTGTTGTTATAGTAAATGATTTCCGAAAGGAAATGTTTTTATCTAGTATTGGGATTTACATATCTATCTTAATTTCGAATCCCTATACTAGTGATTTTGAGTCGTCGTAACGATGTTTTACGTAACATTCGTTTTGACTCAAACTGATGTTGTTATAGAAAATAGATTTCCTTAAAGAATGAAATATATACTTAATTTGATTTAAGTATATCGAGTATTTTCAAATGTTGAAAATAAAAGATTTGTGAAACACTTATTATTAAATAAGTATGGAATGTTTTCCAAAATGAAATGAAACGTTTTGAGATTTATCTTCTTAAAGATAAATCGAAATTGAATATTTGAAAACGATTGAAAATCGAATATTAGTAGATATTCGAAAAATGTAAATTCAATATGGAATTTATAAAGGAAAGGGAAACTATTTAGAAAAATAAACGTTGATTTATTTTTGAAGTGTGGAAATTTTATATCTAGTAAAGATATTTTTGAAGATAAATAATTTGGGAAAATTATTTGGAATCTGATGATGTTGCGCATCTTTATTGATAGTTAAATAACCGACTATCAATAATTACCTTGAATGGGTATTTGTTGTGAATTGGATGAATTTGAATGCCACACTTATTTTTGAATAAGCGCTCACTATTCGGGTTAGCCGGGAAAGGACCATGGGGTCGTATAACCCATTCCGAATATGTGATACGTCGTTATGAATTGCATTCGAAGACCGGTGTTGAAGACCGGATATTTTTGAAAACGGAAGGATTACCGTCGAGTTACTCTACATCGACTGATCTTCGATTTAGAGGTTTTATCACCCTTAGTGACGGGAAGTCCTGACGTGATTGAAAATTATCTGGAATGGCAAGGGCTTCGTGAGAAGTGCCTTCGGTTCTGTTCGATCCCGGAACAGACTTGTATGGATTGTGTGTCTGACGTTACAATTTGAGATATAAAGCTGATTTCTTTCAAATACATTTCTGTTGGTGGCGGAGAATTTATTCTCTTAGCTTAACACCCTTCTCTGAGACGTACGAGCTCAGAGGTTATGTAGTTGAAATTCATCAGCGATATATCCCAATTTGGTAACGTGGCATACTGAGTGTTGCTGTGAAATGATCAGTGTTTGATCATTTGCGATATGATCATTTGTTTGATCTTATATCTTTGTGATCATAGGTTGATCATTTTTGTTTGACCCGAAGCAGGGCTTTGTAGAAAGCGTAGCTTTGTGGACGAGACTTCATCGAGCCTCACACCCCGGAAATGGTCGAAACAGGAAGGATGCAGCAAGGTTCTAGGGAGTAGCGCCCCTTAGTGTATGTCATTCCTTCTGGATAAAGGTGGTATCATGGTATGGAGCCCAGATACTTAACCTCTGTGGTTGCTGCAAATTTATTACTTTGTGGTTGTTGCGAATCGGGGATCCTCGGGAAGATCGGTGACGATCGGGGGATGGCATACGCGTGTCAGTAGTTACCTATTTTTGCAGAGGTAACCCGGCCTTGTGTTGGCAGAGATCCGGTTAGGTTCTCGGGTCGTCTATTCCAGGGACGTACCCATCGTGGAAAAGGAAGTTCCTTAGCCTGACCATTTGTTGGAAATCCAAAGAAACAATACGAGCCTTGTACGGTTTTAGTTGTAGAACCTGCCATTTAATATGGTAGCTATAGTAAGCATACTATAATGGTACCTATGCTGGCTAAGATTTATATTCTACTTTCGAAATGTTTTCTACACTATGCACTAATAATAATATCAAAAAGAATTTGATTTTTGCGTAGTAAGCATCTTTGACTATCATAAGAAGAAATCTCCTCCAAGTCTGCGTTTGCATTGTGTGTGTGGCGGGAGGTCTTATGGTAGTTTCATTTTCCAAAAGCATTGCGAATTGACATTAAAAGTTTTCCTGTTGTTTATTTTAAAGATAAACTGTTTTACGATCTCACACCAGTCACCATGACTGACTCGGAGTTTATTGTTTCCCTTCTAAACTCTGGGTGTCCACCAATTTCCACACGGGCAGCCTAGAGTTATATTATCAGGATATTCTGGATATTCTGGAGCTTGGAGACAAGCTGGATGACGAGACGTAGTATTTGTATCTGATAGTATTTATTCCGCTGTGTATTCTGTATGAGGACAAGTTATATAACTGTCCATTGTTGTATTGAGTTGTATATTGACTCCGTTGATGTATGTATAAACTGATAAAATTCTTTGTTTAAAAGATTACTGATTTATCTATTATATATTGTTCCGCTGCGATGTGAGATTCTGATATTGTTCTGTTTCTGTTTCTGTTGTTCTTCTTCTTTCTTCTTCTATCTTTTCTTCTATTTCTTCTTTCTAAAACCCTCACTATTGGAGTTTCCGGCACTCGATTTCTCGGCAGTCGATAAAGTGAGTATCGATGTTGAATTTTCGAAAGTCGAAAATTCCTGTACGTGACAGTGATACATGGCCTAAGGAAGATAATATAGGAATGTCCTCTTTCCCATAATACCCCTCCTCTAATTTATTTTAAACCCTTTATTTAATTTATTAGTTAAAAGGCACGACTACATTAATTAAAATCAAATCTCAATCCCCTTATCAACACATTATTTTATTTAGTTTATCTAACTAAATCTCCTAAATAATGTTATCGAAAATCTTGGGTGTTATAGACTCCTCTCCTTAAAAAATTTCGTCCTCGAAGGCTCAAAACAAACAAGAAGGTAAAACATACCATCAAAACAAGTCAGGATAAGTATCTCTAATCATTCTCTCAACCTCCCAATTATAGTCTCTGTCATCGTCGCTCCACTGGACTTTGACTAATCTGACTGTCTAGGTTCTAAGCCTCTTCTCATCTCTCGCAACAATGCGAACTGGCTTCTTTACTATGGTCAAATCTGGTTCTACCACTAAATCATCTAGCACTATCGGTGCAATAGCAGTCTTCGGGTCTCTAACACACTTTCTGAGATGAGAAATATGAAAAACATCATGGACACCTGCCAAACTGCTCAGTAACTCAAGTCTATAAGCGAGTTTCCCGATCCTCTCAAGAATAGGAAAGGGTCTAATGAACCTAAGAGATAACTTCCCCGACTTCCCAAATCTAAGTACACCCTTCATTGGTGATACTTTGACGAAAACCTGGTCCGCAACTGAGAAGTCCAAATCTTTTCGTCTCTTATTTGAATAACTCTTTTGTCTGGACTGAGCCTCCTTCATCCTAGCTCGAATGACCTCGATCATTTTTGCATCTTCCCTAACCAAGTCTGGACCAAGAATTAACCTATCCCCAGTCTCCAACCAAAATATTGGAGATTTGCATGGCCTTCCATATAAAGCTTCAAACGGTGCCATCCCAATACTAGTCTGATAACTGTTTTTATATGAGAACTCGACTAGATGCAGATGGTCCTCCCTTGATCCCCTGAAATCTAGAACACAAGCTCTTAACAGATCTTCCAAGCTCTTGTTAACTCTTTCCGTTTGCCCATCTATCTGGGGATGGTAAGAGGTACTCATCATATGCTTGGTTCCCAAAACTTCCTACAGACTCTTCCAAAACTCGCTAGTGAACAAGGGATCTCTATCACTAACTGTACTTCTAGGAAATCCATGTAGTCTAACCACATTCTTCATGAACAACCTCGCTAAAATAGGTGCCGTCCTAGTTGACTTAACTGGAATGAAATGGGCACTCTTGGTCAATCTGTCCACTATGACCTATATACTTTCATTTCCTCTGTTTGACCTTGGCAACCCGTCTATGAAGTCCTTAGAAATAGAATCCCACTTCCACACTGGAATATCTAACGGCTGAAGCAAACCACTCGGTTTTTGGTGTTCGGCCTTTGCCTGCTGGCAGTTCAAGCACTGCCTTATACACAAACCAATATCCCACTTCATTCCATCCTAGAAGAAACTCCTCTTCATATCCTGATGTAGCTTGGTACCTCCGGGATGTATAGTGAACTTCGAACGATGGCATTCTTCCAAGACTTCCTTCTTTATGTTTCCTACACTCGAAACACATAACCTTCCTTTCTTTCTCAACCATCCATTCTGGTCAAGACTGAAATCTTTCAAGTCATCACTCTTGGTTCCTTCTTTTAGCTTCCTGATCCGTTCAACTAACACCAGATCCTCCATCTGCTTAGAAGCAATCTGTTCGATCAACGCTGGTCGAACTTCCAAACAAGACAATACAACTATATTACCACTAGACCCAGCCTCGGATCTCCACTGCACTCTGCAATCTGCTAATGCTTCTAAATCTTTCCACTCAGCAATCATTGCCAGCACTGCATTCTGATGCTTCCTGCTAAGTGCATCTGCAACTCTGTTGTCTTTCCCTGGTGCGTACTCAATCTCAAAATCATAAGCGGCTATGAAATCTAACCACCTCTGTTGTCTCATGTTCAGCTCCTTCTGAGAGAACAAATACTTCAGTGACTTATTATATGTATACAGCTCAAAACTTTCTCCCAAAAGGTAATGTATCCACACCTTCAAAGCAAAAATCACAGCAGCCAATTCTAAATCATGCGTCGGATATCTGACTTCATGCGGTCTAAGCTGTCTAGAGGCATCGACAATCTCTTTACCTCTCTGCATTAGCACAGTTCCTAATCCTGTTCCACACGCATCGGTATAGACTACGAAATCCTAATTCCCCTCTAGAACCACCAACATAGATGCATGGGTCAATAAGTTTTTCAAAATCTGGAATGCTTCCTCACACTTATCGGTCCACACAAACTTCACATCTTTCCTCGTCAGCCTGGTCATCGGTGCTGCTATCCGCGAGAAATCCTTAATAAATCTCCTGTAATAACTAACCAACCTAAAGGAAACTCTTAATCTTAGTTACTGTCTTGGGTCTCTTCCAACTATTCACTGCCTCGATCTTAGTTGGGTCCACTCATAACCCTTCCCCTAATACTATATGACCAAGAAATTTCACCTCCTTCCAGAAGTGACACTTCGAAAACTTCGCTTTCAGCTGATGATGCCTCAGTGTCTCAAGCACCACTCTAAGATGAATTTCATGCTCTCTTTCATCCTTAGAGTAAATCAAGGTATCATCTATGAAAGCCAGCACGAACCTATCCAAGTGCTCTCGGAAAATCCGGTTCATCAAATCTATAAAGAAAGCTAGAGCATTCCTCGGTCCGAATGGCATAACCAACCATTCGTACGATCTGTATCTGGTCCTGAATACTGTCAAAGGTATACTATCGTTTGCTACTCTGAGCTGATGGAAACTTGTTGCCAAATCCAATTGAGAAAATACCTTTGCCTCACTCAACTGGTCGAACAAATCGTCAATCCTTTGCAATTGATATCGATTCTTTATCATCCTCTCATTCAACTTTCGATAATCGATACGTAGCCTCAACGATCCGTCCGGCTTGTTGGCAAACACTACCGCTGCACCCCAAGGCAAACTGCTCGGCCTAACAAAACTCTTGCCCTCTAAATCCACCAACTGCACCTTCAACTCTCTCATCTCTGAAGGGGTCATCCTGCTTGGCGGTCTACTCACTAGTTCTGCTCCCAGAACCAAATCTATCCGGAATTCAATGGCTCGTTTCGGCGACAATCCAATTATAGGCTCAAACACATCTGTGAATTCTCTAACCATGAAAACTCGGCTTAAGTCATCATCTGAATCCAAATCTCCCAACAAAGCAAACACTGCACCACTAGACCCTCTTATGGTGAAAACAATCTGATTGCTACAATCTGGGTGTCTAAGAGGTATCTTCCTATCCTGGAAAAATATCCTAGCATCGTACTCACTTAACCAATCCATACCTAGGATGATCCCAAACCCCACAAAATCAAACACATACACCTACACACAAAAGTATGACCTAACAGGTCAAACTCAAGCAGGTCACACCTCAACCCTAGAGTTGCATATCTTCCTATTGGATTCGCAACCCGTAAGGAAGTAACTAATATGTGGGTTCAAGGTCAAGCTTATCTATCAAACATCTAGATATAAAAGAGTGCGATGCACCAATATCAAATAAAACGCTAACAAACATACCATGAATCTGAAGTGTTCCTCGAGGAACTGCTTTCCCTTCTCCTGGGATGTTGGCTTGGAAGCAACAAGTTCCAATGCATACACCTTGCCCTTACCATCTCTAATGGGCTCCTTGCACTTGTTCTTATAATGGCCTATCTGGTCACAGTTGAAACACCTGACATTCTTCCCCTTAGCCACATCCTTTGCTTTCTCTGAGCGACACACATTAGCAAAGTGCCCTTTCATGTCGCATTTATGGCAAACAACCTCAGATTTCGCTTTCTTGCCCGCTCCACCCTTCTGAGCACCTTTCTTGGAAAAGAACTTCCTCTTCTGGCTCTGCCCAACCTCGACCCCTTTTGCCTTGCTCTTCTCCAGAGACTCAAGGACTTCTTCCTGCCTCAAAGCCATCTCATATCAGAAGGATCTCTTAGATGAGACAAAGTATCACTAGCCACTTCTGGCTTCAATCCTCTGATTAACTTCTCATTCCACTTCAACGCGGTATCCACTAAAGCATACCCATACTAGGGTAACTCTTCAAACTTCCCGGAATACTCGGCAATAGATATCTCACCCTGCACCAGCTCCGCAAACTGCCTAATCAAAGCTGACAATGCTGTTACTGACATAAACCTCTTCTGGAATCTCCTCTTGAAATCCTCCCAGATTACTGGCTCCTCATCAACTGTAATTGTTCCACTGTTCCACTAAAATAATGCGGCTCCTTGAAGCTGCCTGGACGCCAACCTCCTCTTCTGCTCATTATTGAGCCCTAGATCTAAAAAAATCCTTTCGTAATGCAACAACCAGTTCTCAACTTCAATGGCATCCTCTATTCCCATAAAAACCTTCCCTCCTAGCTTCACATAATCACCGCTCATCTTGGCGAAATGATTAACCACTGGAGCTTCTGGAACCCTTGCTCCTGCAACATTTCCTCCCAACACTCCGGCTACAACTCCTGCTTGCATCATATTCCTAAAAAAATTGATACATGGCTTCCATTCCGACCTACGGGACTACAGCACCAACATTCTCTGCCTGACCTTGGTTTCTCCCAGCACTAGGTCCGACATTCCTTTCGGTGCTTCCCCTTCCTTGGTTAACTCTCCTTCCTCTACCATCCATATCTGTATTCAAACCCCATGAGATACAGAAAGATAACCTAATCAAAGGTAGATTAATGGAGATAAAGTGCATACTTATATATAACAAGTACAAGTACGTTAATATAGGTTACCCCAACCCCAAATATCACTCTAATTTCTTTGGATTTTTGTGTTCAAAACCGATTTTTAGTTAAATTTTTCATACACCTATGCTCTGATACCAAGTTGTAACATCCCATATTTGGAGACCAAAAGCTAAACGCTATGGATGCTACAGTCATCCACAATATTAACTTTCATTGACGAAATACGGTAATGTTAATGGTATCCATAATATCAGAAGAACTTTAATATGAGAAAAATCACAGATTTCCAAAAACAATAATTTTCAGTGATTACATTTCAAAAAATAATATCCAAGTTACAAAAATTACCAAACATATTCCCAGGCAACGATCAAATATAATTACAACAGTACACCAAGAGCGACATATGAAGATGCCCTCTTTGATGATCAAAGCAATATAGACATAATTTTCTTAATACACAGCGGAAACAAATTTAAAACAGAATTCCTAAATTAGCTATCTGTCAGCCACCCGCTCATCTTCGAAAGCTTATTCGCCAAAATCTACTAAAACTTGAAAACCTAAACCCTCAGCCTACTCAAATCAAATTATGAGCACTTGAGAGTTTAAGGGGAAACAAAAACTTCGAGTCAGACATAAAGCCTAGTACGAATAATTTATATTACATATCTGTTTGCTGATATATAGTGAGACCATACCGCTTAGTAGAACGGGTTTCCCCTCACTAATATCTCTTTTCAAAACATATATTTTGCAAATCATTTCCTGGAACCAAACTGGTTAATCAACTGATTATAATAATAATATAGCAATATCCATTTTGCTAAAACAGGAAATAAAATAGACTATCTATCTAAAATCTGAGTTATTTTCTCTTTACTGGACTATCTGTCCTAAATTATGAGCTAACTGCTCTTTTCTGGACTATCTGTTCTAAAACTGACTATACCAAAATAGCAATATCTTTTATGCTAGATAATGGGCTATCTGCCCAAAATAGGTAAAAAGGGTGAACTAACTATTCTTAAGAAGTAGCAAGATCCATTATGCTAATAAATGAACTAACTATTCATATTAGAGCTGACTGCTCTTTTCTGGACTAAATGTCCTCTAGGCTGACTGCCCTCAAAATGGACTAACTGTCCGAATTTAAATGAGCTAACTACATGAATTGTCTTTTGGGTTAACTACCCTTAAAAATATCTGGGCTAACCGCCCTTCAAATTTTCTTTGAAACCTTTTCAAAATGATTTAGTTCATTAAATCATATATATACAAAGAAAATATATCTTTAGCTTTACTCTAAGCTATTTTTTGCCGTAATGTATATATACACTTTACTCAATATAATGTTGACGATGTTCATTAAGAATTATCTATCCTTTAAAATAAGTTAAAGTCCTTTATAACTTAAAACATTTAGGTTATTTGCCAAGTCATTCTATTCGAATTTTTGTTTAAAACCTTTAAACAACCTTTCGACCATATTAAAGGTAACTCCTTCAAAACCATCAATAAAACCCTTCGAAAGCATTGAAGGTAATCCCTTCATATCCTTTAATAGACCTTTTGAAATCATTAAAGGTAACTCCTTCAAAACCTTTTAAAAGCCATCCTTTTACAAGCTTTAAAACATATGACATCCGCCTTAAAATCCTTTAAACCTTAGCCTTTTGAAAACATTGCAAAACCATACCTTTCGACCTTGTCAAAAGGTCTCACCTTTCGACCTTGTCGGAAGGTTTCTTTTCGACCTACTCTAAAAGTTTCACCTTACGACTTTGTCAAAAGCCTGAGGTACCTCCCCTATAAAATCATTTATAAACCTTTTGAGAGTAATGAAACTCAAAACCATTCGAAATCATTCGAAAACAATGAAGTGTTGGTGTTAGAACCAACCCTTCGAAATCAATAGAGAGAGGCGGTAAGTTTTAGAAAACAAAAGATAACCTTTGACTCCATCTGTGTCAAAAGGTTAGGAAGCGACATCTATACTTTCAATCTTGTCGAAAGGTATACCTTTCAACTTTGTCGAAAGGTTTCAATTAAAACAAGAAAGCAAACCAATCGAAACCTTTTTCTTTTAAACCATTTGACAATGTCGAAAGCTCTTTGTCGAAAGATAGCAGACAAATTTTCTTTAATACCAAAGCAGAGTTTCATCTCCTTTGAAAACTCTAACCTTTCGTCCCTAAACCCTTCGACTCCTTCCAATTCACTACGTACCAGTTGCCGATACCTTGTGCATCGGTATTTGACCTAGTCAAAAGGATTGTTACCTTTCGATCTTGTCGAAAGGTTTGGAATGAAGGCAGAAGCTCTTGCCGAAGGGTTGAAATAGTACAAAAACAATTTATTTGTATTTTAACATAGTTCTTTTGTACCCAACCCGCCTTGTTTGTCTAAATCCGATTGGTTGCTAGAATTTTATATTCAAAAATGCTGTTGACTTTCCTTATTTGGAAAATGAAATAATTTTGAAAAAGCCCATTTCTCCTTTATAACTATATAAAACATTTAAGTCCCACACCATAAATAATTTTATATAACTATTAAAACATCTTGAAAAATTCTAGAAAAATTCCAGGAAATCAATCAATATGTCCTCTTCAACATATAAAATTTTCGAATCCGAACAATAATTATTTTTCCTGTAAATAATTTAATAATCCAAAATACCATTTTCTTCCATAGAAAATTCATAACAACTCCACGAAAATTCTGAAAATTGAAACCCATCTCTAAAATAACTTTTTAGATCATCATAAAAATTTGCAAGGCTAACAGATGTCATTTAATTGGGTTTTCATCTCAAAACATGTCATAAAATCTATATGAACTTACATAAATCATCAACATGTATATATTATCATTTTATCATTCAAAACATGGCAAATCTTTGCAAAATAATTCGGATTTAATCTCAAAACCGAAACCAGAAAAGTTTAGAGATGTAACATTATTCACCTTTACTTTAGTGATTAAGGAGCTTGAGTTTTGAATGAGTTTGATTTGAGTTTGCTTTTCCTTAAGCTTTTCCATAGTTTCCTCTTCTCTTTTCCTTGTTAATGGTGGCTAGCCTTGCTTTTTTATTTTTAAAATGAGAATGAATGTGTGAAGTGATACACGGCCTAAGGAAGATAGTATAGGAATGGCCTCTTTCCCATAATACCCCTCCTCTAATTTAATTTAAACCCTTTATTTAATTTATTAGTTAAAAGGCATGACTACCTTAATTAAAATCAAATCTCAATCCCCTTATCACCACATTATTTTATTTAGTTTATCTAACTAAATCTCCTAAATAATGTTATAGAAAATCTGAGGTGTTACATTTCCATTCAATGTACTTGTAATTTTTTGATTGCAATTTCTACAAACAATTCAATATATCTACCCCAAGGCCTCCTTACGGTCATTGCCTTTAGTTTTAAGGAACATAAAGTGGGCGCTATAATGAGCTGTCATATTCAGCTTTTAGTAGTTTGTATTCCTCCTTTCAATTTCAAGTTGGAGTTTATATAGTAGAGAATGGTCGAAATCCACTCATCTATCCATTCGTGTTTATACTCTAGTCCGCACTTTGGGGACTTGGTTTTAATCCGCGGAATAGAGAATGGTCGGAATCCACTCATCTATTCTTTTGTGTTTATACTCCAGTCCACACTCTGGGGACTTAGAGTTATTTTGTGAAATATAGAATGGTCGAAATCCACTCATCTATTCATTTATGTTTATACTCAGATCCGCACTCTTTGGACTTAGAGTTATTTTTCAAAATAGAGAATGGTCGGAATCCACTTCTCTATTCATTTTTGTTTATACTCCGGTCCGCACTTTGGGGACTTAGAACTGTTTGCGGAATAGAGAACAGTCGGAATCAACTCATCCATTCATTTGTGTTTATACTCCAGTCTACACTCTGGGGACTTAGAGTTAATCCATGGAAAAGAGAATGGTCGGGATCTACTCATCAATTCATTAGTGTTTACACTCCAGTCTGCACTTGGTGACTTAGAGTTAATTTGCGGGCAGTCGGTCTCCGCCCAGCTTATGATTATACTCTAGTCCATGTTCGGGGGACTTAGAGTTATTTTGGGAGTAACTAAGTCGAACTCCTTTTAGTTGCCTTGATTTCGTTTCAGTCCCACGGTCCGAACAGGAATTTTTCAATCTCTAGATTTTCGGCTATATTTGTTCCTTATTGTGTGTCCCATTCTTTGGATCATTTATAGGAATTTTTAATCGAGCAAATTAATGGAGCTCATCTTGTTGAATCCCATCAGGGATTAGTATGATTGATCGATTTCAACTCTGGGAGCCTGTTCACGCATATCGATATCAATCAGTTTCGCTATGTACTTAGCATGCAATGAAATAACAATCATATATATAAAGGAAGCTTGAAACTTTCTTCATTAAATGGAAAGGAACAAACTAATCTGTCTTATTGCATATTTGAAAAATCAAATGCTAAAGCAAAGTTCTGCAAGTAAATAGAACTAAAACGTAAAGGAAATAATCTAAGTGAAATAACATCGTAAATGCTCGCTATTCCACGCTCTTGGAAGTGTAACGCCATCAACAGTCGCTAGCTTGAAAGTTCCTTCTCAAAACCTCTGTTCAACGACATACAGTTCTTCCCAAATCGGATTCATGTGTGATGAGTTAGGAAAACCCGTTTCAGGACGAGATCACCAATTTCGAAGGTTCTTGATCGCACTTTAGTGTTATAATATCGGGCAATTCGATGTCGATGTGCAGCTGCTCGCAAATCGACTTCCTAGCGCTTCTCATCTATAAAGTCCAAAGATTCCAAGAGAAGATCTTTGTTTGTTTTTGGATCGTAGTAAGTCACTCGATGAGAAGGGACTTCGAGTTCTACCGGAATAATGGCTTCGGAACTATAAGCAAGGACGAATGGAATATGGCCAGTCGCGGACTTGTGAGTGGTTGTTTAGGCCCAAAGTGCTATAGGAAGTTCATCCACCCACTTGCATCTACCCTACTCCAAACGCTTTTTCAGAATAGACTTGATAATTTTATTTACAACTTCAACCTGTCCATTTTCCTAAGGGTGAGCGACTGCTGCAAACCTCTTTTCAATTCAATACCTTCGAAAAAGGTCTTTAAATTTAGCACTTTTGAATTGAGTCTCATTATCCGTTACAATAGTTTGCGGAAGACCGAAGCGACATTTGATGTTTCGAGCAATAAAGTTGATTACTTTCTGAGTTGTAATCGTAGCTAACGATTCCACCTAGGCCCATTTAGTGAAGTAATAAACCACGACAATATCATACTTCACACCACCTTTAGAGATTGGTAAAGAGCCGATGATGTCATTATCCCACATAGCGAATGACTACGGACTGACCATTCGCGTGATTTCTATTGGCGGTGATCTTGGGACTTTCGGATATATCTAGCATTTTTCACATCGTTTTACATTATCAACAACGTCTCGGTTTACTGTTGGCCAATAATATCCATAACGGAGTATCTTCTTCGCCAGAGCTTGCACCCTAGTGTGAATGCTGCATTCTCCCTCATGAACTTCTTTCATAACACGCTTTATCTCGTCATGAGCAATACGCCGGAGTAGGGGGACTTAGAAATTTTTCCTATACATAGTTCATAATATACCGCGAAGCTTTGCGAAGAATTTGTCGCTTATTATTTCTTCTTTCAGATAAGATTCCATGTAGTAAATAATCTTTAAATGGAGTCATCAATGATTCCCTTTTGGATTTTGCTTCCTGTATTTGATCGATTTCCTTCATATTTATACTTAGGGTATCTAATATCTCGACCGGAACCAAGCCTATCTATTGCACGTCATTAGTACTAGCGAACTGTTCGACGACGGAATTTCTATTGGTTTAGAAAACCGTCGAACGAATTTAAAAATAAAATAACCGCAAGAGCACGACGTACTATTGAAGTACGTGGCGAGTACGGGTCGATCCATAGGGAATTGATGATTTTAAAAATCTATTCAATCAAATTAACCAAAGTTGAAAATGTGATTAGCTAACAAAAATGAGAAAAACAAGCAAAAGAAAATTGATAAAAATATGAGAGGTTGAGGACAATTTAGAGATAAATCCACTCTCTAGATCACATAAATCAACAAAATGAAGTTATGGTCTCTCTTTTCCTGTCATTAGTGTAATTAGTTGATGTGTTTATCATAAGTATGGTATATTTGTGCTATTAATTAGCCCAATATAAACCATCAAACTATAACACAACCACTAACACACATTTATCTCTTATGAAATATGACAACAAAGTTGAAATAAAAATCTATTTTAAGCATAGCCTATTAACTATTGTTTAAAAATATAGGCTATCAAATTTCAATTTCAACATTCACTTCTTTGCCATAATCATATTTAGATGAAGAGGCAATTTGTGTTATGTTTGTTTAAGCATAGCCTATTTGTTATGAACAATATAGACTATCAAATTCAAAGCTAAACAACATCATTAAACCACTTCAAGTGTTTCCATGAAAGCACAAAAAGAGAGTATAAACATCAAAATGTTGCATCTACATATTAGAGAGCTTCATTACCCCTAAATTGTAGGGATTAAGCTCTCATATTTGTTATCAAATCAACAAATGTAGAAAAAAACATGAAACTAACAAGAGGAAAAAGAGAGAAAAATGAAAGGAAAAACTAACTATTCTACTTGCATGAAAAATAAATCTACACTACTAACATGAAAGTAAAAACAAAAGAAGCATGTAAAAGAAAGAGAGCACTAATTAACATTGCATATAAAAAATGGAAGTTACATGAAAATAAAAATGGCTAAGTAGCCATGGAAAAGAGAAGAGAGGTTTCTTTTATTTGATCTAAAACTAACTAAGAGAGACTAAGGGGGGGAGGATGGAAGAGGGTTACATGAAGATAAGGGGTATTTATACAAGTGTTAAACCCTAATTCATATTTTTGGGGAATGCCCAAATTGCCCTTGAGGTAGTGTGGCGGCCAAGTAATCATTAACATCCACTAATCCCTACTTAAATGTACATGAAGCTTTAATGTCCTTTTATCATGTGCTTAGCTCCTAATTTGAAAATCAAGGTAAGTGGGTGGGGTCCTCCATGATCACCACTTTGAATTATTTCCATCTTCATTTGTTCTCTTCACTCTTGTGCATGCATATATTATCATGAAGCCACTTGTAAAATTCACCAAATTTCCTACAAAACAACATAGAAAATTCCAAGTAAATTTTCACAATTTAATAAATGCATAAAAATGACCATTTTACCCCTATATGAAGATGAATATGTGACAATTTGAAAATAATTTGAATTTTGGTTTAAACAAGTTAAAATACCCGATATGATCATTTATTTAATTTAAATAGATTAAATATGGTGGTACAAATATGTATATTTACGTGCACATCACGAACTTTACCAACGACTTAGCCTCTCCATTTTGGTCGCGTGGGATATGTGAAATGTCATAGTATTCGATTTCTGCCAATACCTCTTGAACTCAAGTAAGATATGGGGCAAGCCATTGTCTCTTAGCCTGATAGTCTCCTCTAACTTGATACACCACCAACTGCAAATCGCAAAAGATTTTAAGTGACTTAACTCCAAGTTCTCTAGCAAGTTTATGTCCAACAATCAATGCTTCATACTCAGCTCATTGTCTATGGCAGGAAAATCAAGCTTCAAAGCATAATAAATTGACCGATTTTCAAGGGTTACAAGCATGATCCCAGCTCCGGAACAATGATCATTAGATGTTCCATCGGCGTATAACTTCCATCGTATGGTAGGGATTTCGCTACCTTCTAAAAGATCTTCTTGCATGGTAAATTCTTTTATAAAGTATGTCAATGCTTGACCCTGGATAGCTCTTCGAAGAAGATATTTAATGTCTAACTAGCCGAGCTTAATATTCCCTTTAAGTAACCTCCCAAATGTCTCAGGTCGGTGTAGGACCTATCGTAACGGCCAGTCGATGTAAATATCGATCGGATGTGCCTAAATGTACGGACAAGCTTCCGCAACGCAACTAGCAATTAGTATGCCAATTTCTCTATCTTCGGATAATTCCTTTCTGCTTCTGTTAATCATTTACTAAGGTAGTACACTAGCCTCTGAATTCAATTCTCCCCGCGAATCAAGGAGGCACATATGCTTGTGATGATATAGCCAAATAAATGTACAACTCCTCATGATCTATCGGCTTTGACAAGACAGGGGGTCTTTCCAAATGATTCAACAGAGTTCGAAACGCGCCTTCTCAATCCCACGTTCATTCAAAATTTCTTCTTCCCTTCCTAATCAAATCAAAGAAAGGAATGCATTTGTCGGTTGCTCTGGAGATAAATCGACATAAGGTTGCAACCTTACCATTAAGACTTTGCACTTGCTTAATGGTCCTTGGCGCTTGGATATCTCGAATAGCCAGATCTTCTCGGGATTAGCTTCTATTCCACGAGCATTGACAACAAAGCCCAAGAACTTCTCTGGCGCAATACCAAATGAACATTTCAAAGGATTAATTTTCATGTTGTAATATCGGAGGATATCAAAAATTTCTGCCAAGTCCCTAATGTGGTCGCTTTCTTGTCGTGACTTCATGAGCATATCATCCACATAAACTTCTATTATCTTCCCAATCTAGTCTTTAAACATCCTATTAACTAAGCGTTGATAGGTTGCTCCGGCATTCTTCAATCCAAACAGCATCACCACATAACAATACAATCCAACATCCGTAATAAAGCTGGTGTGTTCCTGATCGGGGATATGCATCGAGATTTGGTTATACCTCGAGTACGCATCCATATAAGAAAACAATTCATGTCCTACAGTCGAATCAACTAACTGATCAATCCCTGGAAGGGGAAAACTGCCTTTAGGACATGCCTTGTTCAAATTTGAATAGTCAATGCATGTTCTCCATTTCCCATTTGTCTTCTTCACAAGTACGGGATTGGATATCCATTCAGGATAGAGGGCATCGCGAATAAACTATTGACTTTCAGTTTATCCACCTCCTCTTTAAGAGTGATGGATCTCTCCGGATCCATGCCTTGCCTTTTTTGTTCACCGGAACATACTTCGGGTCAATGTTTAATGCATGGCTCGCAATCGTAGGTGAGATCCCACACATGTCTGAATGAGTCCAAGCGAATACGTCTAAATTCCCTCGGAGAAAACTGGCAAGTTCTTTCATCTTTGAGGGGCTGAGCTGCGACCCAATCTTCAAGACTTGTGACGGGTCATCGTGGTTGTCCATGATATGAATCGTCAGCTCAGCTGGTGCATCCTTGGTCTCTTTGGGCTCCTCTTCATCATCCCTTGGATCAATATCTCTATAGAACCGACTATGGTGCCAAAACAAGGCTCTGGCGCAAATTATCAATCTTCAATAACTTGGATGCAGATAGATTTGTCAACACCCTTTCCCTTCTCCTTGCATTGAGCTTCCCTCAGCTCAGCCACATAACAGGCACATCCAGTCGCCTGATCACCATGAACAACCCCTACACCATTATCCGTTGGAGACTTTAAAG
Organism: Allium fistulosum; assembly: GCA_030737815.1. NCBI lineage: Eukaryota > Viridiplantae > Streptophyta > Magnoliopsida > Asparagales > Amaryllidaceae > Allium > Allium fistulosum. The sequence continues at coordinate 868,368,051 of CM060907.1, read as the reverse complement.
TGAAACACCATGGGGCAAGAGCTTCTCGGAATACAGCCAGGGCCGGTTGGACTAGAATAAAATTGGACGGCGAGTCAACATCTAAAACAATAAACTATAGGATCCGCACTCTCCTATGCTCACCTTCTCCCAATTCAACATGCAACTCCACATAACCAACAGCTTCAGTCGCCATGCCATTAAAACCATGTATATGAGCTTTAGATGGTTTTAAATCTTTCGTTTCCATTCTCATCTGATTATACGCCTTATTGAAAGTTATATTAACCGAGCTTCCACAATTAATTAAAATCCTTCTCACCAAAGCATGGCCAATCATGGTAGAAATGACCATTGGGTCAATTCTAGGGGCCCCTACTTTGTCTGCATCGCTACTTCTAAACACAATATCATCCACCATTATGCGTTGCTGCTCCGCCGGAGCTCCGTCTTCCGTATTTGAACAATATTCAAAGTCTACATGCCTTATCACGCTAGTATAATGTTTCATTTTTTGTCAACTTTTATCCGTAGGGTGCGGTCCTCCAACTATCGTATTTATTACCAACCTTCCACAGGTCCGCGTAGGCTCCTCGGCCCTATGCGGAGCTTGTCCTCGATTAGGGTCAGGTGTCACCTGTCCGCCATCCTACGGAGTTTTCATAAATTGTTGCTATTTCTTTTCCCGAATCAAATTTTTGATAGCATCCTGGAGAAGCATGCACTCATTTTTATTGTGCCCATAACACTCGTGAAATCGACAATAGTTTCCAGTATGTTTCTATCTCTCTGACGATTCTTTTGGAAGCTGCTTCCTATATTACACAACATTGCAAGTGGATAGATAAATATTCTCCAGGGATGCGTTTAGTGGTGTGTAATTGTCATACATTGGAATTCTAAGCTTTAGTCTCCCAGACTGCCTCTTCCGGTCTCGATTCCTATCTCCATTTCTCTTTTGTTGATTTGGCTTATTCTGAACATTAACTTGGATTTTCCCGGAACTATCATCAAACTGCTTTATTGCAATGTTGCTTTGTACTGCTTCTCCACTCGGTCCTATGTCATTCTTTTTCCTAAAGGACCTGACTTCCTCCTTCCTTTGAAACTGAGTTACCTTTAAATAGAAGCGCTCTAACGCGGCAGGTGGTTTTCCAACTAGCCAATCACCAAATTCAAATTCTGGATTAATCCTTCTTGTCACGGCCATAAGTATAGCATTATCATTTGGGTTATTGACTTCCATAGTGGTGGTATGAAATCTTTCCAAATAGTCCTTCAATGATTCCCTGGAGCTTGGATTGCGCTGGAAAGTGACATCATGCTTTAGGATGAGTTGCTGCATTCAGAATTGCTCCACAAACTTAATTGCCAGTTCATCGAACCTTGAAATCGATTGCGGGGGTAGTCTCATGAACCACATCGTCGCTATTCCAAAGAGGGTTATGGGAAGGCATCTGCATTTGTTCGCATCATTGGCTCTTGCAGAATCCATCAGCCATTTGTATCTCATAATGTGCTACCAGGGTCAATTTTTCCCTCATAGGTCGGCATTGATGGCATTTTTAACCTTCGCGGATATTTCGCATGCAAAACATTGTCAATAAACGGGGTATGGCTTCTCGAACTCCCCCGGTCATCATTAGTTAAACCTTGGTTCTCTCTTACCAACTGTCTGACCATTGCTGATAAGTCTGGTGTTTGGATAGGTGGTGCCAAGCGGTGGTCGTGCTCCACCTCACGTGAATGGTCTGTTCGATGTCTATGGGTCTTTTCACGCCTTCTTGGTCCATCTTCTCTTGATGTTCACATTGGACATTCATCTCGTTGTCATTCCAGTGGGGTACTTGGTCAGCATTTTGTTGAAATCCAACATCCAAGCTTCCCGGCATAGCCCCTGCTTGATTCCCCATGTATAGTAGGGAAATTCCTCCTCTGTAGGAGAGCTCGATACCGATCCCTAGGGAGGAATCGGAACTGATCGGTCTTGGCAGACCATATTGGTCTGCCAAGCGACGCTTCGATATTTCTACATGATCTCCTTTGACCCTGCATCACCTATGCCTATGGTAGTCATCGATGAGCTTGAAATCTCCGATGGCAAGAAAGGAGTGGGACCCCTTTTGGCCTTCCCACGCTGTTGTTAAGTAATCTGGTTCATTAATCCAATATTAATCTGAATTTGTTCATTCAACTATCTACGGGTTTCCATCAACTCGCTTATCAAATTATTAATTTAGCTCTGGTTATAGAATCAGCAGGGTTCTGGACTTCAGTCGGATCAACATTCAAATTTGCAGGTTGTTGCTTGGGGATCTTTGTTTGATGCTAGCAATTTCATTCCCATCCACATTCTGAGAAGTAGACCTGGTATGTCTCACCATTACTGTTCTCCTTGCTTAGATTTTAGTAAATCTAAATAGTATATGTAGATTTATAAAGATGGCTGTGGATATCCTTCGGGGGATTTGTCTAATCCAGTAGCATGATTTACAAAGATGTAGAAGATTTCAAAAATACAAAAAAAAACCATAGCACCCAGATAACGGTATAAAAACTTACAAGAAAAGCTTTATCGAAATAAAAATTTGTAGCGCTTTTGTGTTATAAATAGTTCAATATCTATTATAACATGTCGATATATAGTGTTTATTAAACTGCTATAAAAAAACTTACAATAGCGGATAAAAAGCGTTATAAAAGATGATTTTTTTTATAGCGGTTTTTTATCATATAAATAAGCTATTTTTTAATAATATATCAATATATAGAATTTACTAAACCATTATAGTTAGCTGTTTTTAGCCGCTATTGATGACTCCTTTTGTTGTAATAAGTCTCTCCAATTTTTCAGCACAAACACCACCATTGCCAACTCCAAGTAATGAGTTAGATGTTTAACCTTATGTGATCTCAACTACCTTGTTACATATGCTATCACTTGCCCTCTTTCCATAAGCACTGCCCCAAAATCCATTCCACAAGCATCAATGTACACTACCAGACCTGGTTCCCTTTAGGCATAATCAACAGTGGAGCATTCGTCAATAACTTCTTAAACTCCTGAAAGGACCCTTCACATCTATCCATCCACTTGAACTTTGGTTCTTCCGAGTTAGCTTAGTGATACTGTATGCGAGAAATCATTAATGAACCTACGATAATAGCCAGCTAAGCCCAAAAAACTTCTTATCTCATGACCGTGTCCAGTCTCTTCTAACCATTAATAGTCTCTATTTTTAATGTATATACTACTAATCCATTCTCTGAAACAACATGCCTGAAAAACTTAACTTCTTGTTTCTAGAAATGATATTTGAAAGCTTTTCTTTTAACTTGTGTTTTCTTAACGTCTCTAACGCCAATCTAAGATGGACTTCATTGTCTCTTTCATCCTTAAAGTACACTGAAATATCATTAATGAAGACCTACACAAACCTATCCAACTAATCGTTAAATATTCGGTTCGTAAGATCAATGAAGAATGCACGAACGTTGGTTAGTCTAAAGGAATCACTAACTACTCATATGAATCGTACCTTGTTCGAAACGCGGTCAATGGGATACTATCTTCTACTACTATCAATTGATGGAAATCTGTTGCCAAGTCTAGCTATGAGAACACTCAAGCTCCACTCAACTAATTAAACAAGTTGCCTATCATGGGGAAAGGATAATGATTCTTCACTGTCAACACATTCAGCCTTCTATAGTCAATGCACATCCATAAAGATCCATCCGACTTCTTTACGTATACCGCGGACGCTCCCCTCGATGAACTACTTAGCCTAATGAAACTTTTATCCTTAAGTTCCACAAACTGCTTCTTTAGTTCCTCCATCTCCTGGGGCAACATTTTGCTAGGTGATCTACTAACAGGATATGCTCCCGGAATCAATTCTATTCGGAATTTGGTTGCACTTTCTAGTGGTAATCCTGTTATAGGTTCGAAAACATTTGCAAATTCGTATACTATATGCTCTACTAATTGTGAGGAATGCGGATTACGGATCTTAAGGCTAGGAATAACACTAGAGAGGGGGTGAATAGTGTTTATAAGATATTACTAAATCTTTTTGAGTTTATGTTAATTTGAACACAAATGTATGCAATATTCAGACATAGATATAATCACAAAAACAAACATAGATGCAGAAATAAAGTAAATGCAGTAAAGGAAAGAACACACCGTATTTTATACTGGTTCGGAGTTACCCTACATCCAGTCCCGCACAACTAAGTACGTATTTCCTTTCAAAAGAAATTCAACAATTAAAACCCTCGGTTTCAAGGCTATGAGGTACACCCTCCAGAATCACAATCCTTTGGGTAGAGATACTTGATTTCCGGGGCAACAAGTTCACCCAATTGATTTCCAAGGCTACAATCACACCTTTTCTCGCTTGATTGATTTCCAAGGCTACAATCACACCTTTTATTGCTAGATAGATTACAAAGAAGCCTATAACTCTGAATAGCACTGGGATCTTATTGAGATAGTGATAGAGAATCAAACCAGATATGATCTAGTTAGATTCAATGTTGATTTCAGCAGAGTGATGATAGGATTTTGAATAAGAAAATGTGGAAGAAGAAGAAAAGTGAAAACCCAGAAAATCTGATGATAAATTCGTTGAAACTAACCCTTATTTATAGAAGAACAACAGCCATGTCCATTCGTGAAAGGTTATGGCGAATAGACACTTCTTTTGAAATTCAGATTTTTGAATCTAACTGTCACTATGTCGACATGGGGTACTAGGGCATGTCGACATCCCAAAGGTAATTTTTATATTTTGTTTTTCTTTGAAAATAACCTTTATCTTATATTAAAACTATTTTAAACTTTATTAATATACTTGACTATAGATAAAATACATAGATAAATATAGAGAATAATATATATATATATATAATTTTACTATAATTTTATATTTAAATCTGAGTAAATATATTATAATTAAAAGATAGTTTTTTAAAACAAACGAAGTTTAAAACAAGAGTTTATTAAAAACAAAAACAGATAATATTTAAGGCTAAAACATCTTTTTGAAAATCATTTGAAAAGATAATTTTTAAGGCTAAAACATTTTGAAAAGCAGCTTTGAAAATTATTCTGAAGTAGTTTTGAAAATCATTTGAAGTATTTTTGCAAGCTTCTTCCTACAGAATATCTCATCATATCAGGACTCGAGAACTTGTACAAAACCAGGATGTTCGTGGGTTTGTAAGCCACTTGTCGTAGGTTTGTAAGCTACTTGTCGTGGGTTTGTAAGCCACTAAAAAGGTAGAAATGGGTTCCATCCCAAAAGAAAATTGGAGTGAAGATTTCAGTGCTATTGTGAAGTTTTAACATAATTCTAGACTTAATACTTTTCTTGAAATCTTGAACTCTTGATAATCTTGATACTCATGAGTCTTCAATCTTGATATCTTGAATCTCTATACTGTACAGTCTTCATTCTTGGTACCTGCATGGTTAAATCCTGCATATACATATATATCTAAACTATAATGTTAGTATTTATAATTTATAATCTTATTCTAAGGTTGTTGTCATCAGAACCATCAACTCATGGACTAACAATCTCCCCCTTTTTGATGATGACAACCTTTGTTTATAAAATATTACTTCTATCCTAATAACTCCCCCTAAAATTGATAACTCCCCCTAATCTATGCCTAACTACCCTATTTTATATTTCTTCCCCTTTGTCATCAACAAAAACAAACAAACTCTAAACTATATAACTCCCCCTCATTCTTGTACTCAAGTACCTGCATTAATAAACTATATAATATAGTATATTAAGAAATAACTATACTTATAGACATGATATTCAATCAACGATTATAAATATATCAATGTATATTTATACATTCATCAATCCACACCAAGTGTCAATCAAATCAATCATAACAAACAATTTCAATCAAAGCAATCAATTCAAACAAAGTAAGCAATCAAATTAAACGTTACGAGGAACTTCCACCCATCCTTCTTCTCCGAAAATAGGGTCTGCTTTGATGGCATCCCAATTTTCATTATCATTTGTGAGAGAGAAAGGAGGATGTGCTTCGTTATCATCCTTGTGCAGGGAAGAAATCATCCATTGAATTGCCTCGAAATGCCTTTCTTGCTCCTTGATCATCTGCATTTGACTCAATTCTAAGTGTCGCTGGTTACGAAGGATAAACGAGAGAATATTCTTGAATGAATTAAGAGTTTCTTCAAGATTCTCGGATAAGTTATGAATTGGATTAGCCATTTTTGAAATTGTGAGAAGAATGAGAGATAGAATAGATAAGAAATAATATTCAGTAATGAATTCTGGAAGAAATGGGTATATAGAGGTGTAGAAATTCGTTTGAAATGAATAGAAATATGGTATTTATTCAAATTTCAAGTTCAATATGAAGTGTCATTTCTGACCAGTACATGTCGACATGGTCATAGAGGGTATGTCGACATAAGGTAGTGAAATTTGATGGTAATTTTGATTTTGTGAATAATTGTGTATATATATATTTATAGAATATACTAACATTTATTCAAGGAATAAGATAAGCTATATAACAGAAAGAAAATTCAATTTCATTGCATAGAAGAGTGATACAATGATTAATCATAAACACTCAAATTAAAACAAACTTAAACTAATTCAACATGATATGAAAATATAAAACTAGTTAGAGGATGATGAAGATGAAGATAATCCAAGTTTCTTGCTGACTTTGGAGAAAAACTTGTTCATCTTGGATGATATTTTGTCCAACTTCTTACTACCGGATCTTTTAAGAACCCGTTGATTCTCAACAATAATCTTTTGGTTTTTGAGAAGGGTTTTGTTGGTAGGATTGGAGGGATATTCAATACTTTCTAGGGATGTTTCACCTTCTTCTTCTTCTTCTATTTCCATTTCATCCCTTTCTTCTTATTCTTCCTCTTCCTCCTCTTCATGAGCCAATCGCTCTTCCTTTTCGACAAGAGTCTCATAAGGTTGAAAAACATATGGGATTTTCATGAGAGAAATGTTTGAGATATTAAAAACTTTTCTTGAAATAAATTCTTCTCCTTTGAAATTTTCTCCAAAATAGTTGAAAATCCGAGTAAGGTAAATTCCATGATATAAAGTGTTTTCTTCCATTTCAAAATTTTTAGGACGAAGTTCACCCAAAATAACTTGCGCCCAATTGATATCATAATTTCCGAAAATAGAAAAAAGTGCTTTGCACACTTTTGAAGTAGGATTGTTAAAATTTCCCGATCTTGGGGTCAAAGTATGTTGTAAAAGAAGATTGACAATTCTTGCTTTAGGACGAAAGTTTCGGTTTTTAAATTCAAAGTTTTCATCTCCTTCGAAAATATGATGAAATGTCTCACGATCATGTTCATCGATTTGAAAACTAGAAAGATCCATTCCCGTGCTTTTGCAATTGAGAATGGTACCCAAAAGATCACAATTCAAAACAATTTTAGTGCCTTTGACACTACTCCAAATTTCATTATCATTTCCTTCATAAAATTCTCGATTGAGATTTGAATAGAAAATTTGAACAAGATTTGGGTAACAAACAAAATCATTTTGAGAAGAATCAACAAGACTAAGAATTTGACTGTTTGCAAAAAGAGTATCAATTTCATAAGAAGCAAAATCTTGAAAAATAGCAAAATTTCTGGGATGGACTTTTCCATAGTTAGCATAATTGATGTATGCTTTTATTGCCTCCGGATTATTGAGGAGTTGCTCTTTCAAGTTTCTGGAAAGTCTCATGGTGGAGGGGTTGCTTGAAGAAGCCATTAAAGTAGAGAGTAGAGAGCTTGGAGTTTTGAAGAGAGAGTTTGAATTTGAAAATGAAAGTGAAAAGTTGTGATAAAAGATAGTGAATAAATAGATTTTTGAAAGACATGTTCTCTGGTCAAAAGATGCCTTTTCAGAGTATTGAATGAAGTGAAAAGGTGGAGGGAAATTCAACCATTTGAATTCAAATTTTGAATTTCAAATTCTGGTACCTATGTCGACATCAGGGTAAGGACCATGTCGACATGTGCCTGTGAATTTCTATGATTTATTTTTCCTAAGTGTTCTAATATATATACTAATTATTTTAATGTCTATATATAGATATATATATTTGGAATATTATTAGAATTATAGTATATTCCAGAAAATATTATTATATCATTAAAAATGATAAAAATAAAATATTAATAAAATAAAAATAAAAATAAAATAATAAAAAATAAATTTAAAATTCAATCAACACACCAATTCAAAATCAATCAATCAAGCAATCAATCATCTAATTCTAAGCATGCAATTTCAATCAATTATATTGTAAATGTGTACCTTTTTCTGAGTCTGTTTCCTTGAATTTGTTGAAGTCGTGAACTGCCGTGAAACACAAATTTGAGTTATCTGTCTTCTGATCATCATCGCTTGAGGACGAGTCTGAGTCATCTAGAGTAGCAGTAAATGCACGCTTCCGTTTCTTTACTGATTCATTGTTTATAGGAGGATTCTGCCTTTCTGGATATGGATAGTCTCTTTTGATATGGCCTTGTTCATCACAGTTGAAACATTTGACATTGTTTGGCACTGCATTCTGATTTCCAGAATTCTTATAGTTGTTTCTCTTGAGATTATTCATCTTTTTGTATTTCAGGAATTTCCGAAAATTCCTGGTCATAAATGCTATCTCTTCATCATTATCACTGTTTGAGTCTGATCTGTCGGTTAATGCATTGAATGCCATTGATTTCTTTTCAGATGCTTTGCTTTCTCTTCTCCCGATCATTTGGACTTCAAACGACATTAGAATTCCAATCAATTCTTCCATCTTTAAGGTACTGATGTCATTTCCTCTTCAATTGCAAGTGTCTTTTGATCCCATTCTGGAGTGAGAGAATTTAAAAATTTTCTGACTTCTTCTTCTTCCGAAAATTCCTTTCCCAAGGATATTAAAGAATGCACAATATCCTGAAATCGACTATACATATCTGAAATAGACTCATTAGTATTCATTTTAAATAACTGAAACTGATTTGTGAGCATGGAAATTTTGGTCTGTTTAACTTTGCTTATTCCTTCATGAGTAACTTACAAAGTTTTCTAGATTTCATATGCAGACTTACAGACACTCAATTAAATTCATTCCTATCAAGTGAACAAAACAGAATATTCATTGCTTTAGAATTATTTTGTGCAACAGTCTTTTGCTCAGTGGTCCACTGTGCAAAGTCAGTTGTGGGTTCAGAATATTCATTCTGTGTGATATTCCAAGTGTATAATCCTACAGATTGTAAATATATTTTCATCCTACATGCCCAATATGCATAGTTACTGCCATTAAAAAGTGGTGGTCTGGCAGTAGACTAACCTTCTACAAATGAACTAGTGTTAGAAATAGTACCAGTGTTGGTAGCCATTTAGAGAACTTTTCAAAATTCAGATTATGAAACTTTTGAAAACCTTGCTCTGATACCAAATGTGAGGAATGCGGATTACGGATCTTAAGGCTAGGAATAATACTAGAGGGGGTGAATAGTGTTTATAAGAAATTACTAAATCTTTTTGAGTTTATGTTAATTTGAACACAAATGTATTTAATATTCAGACACAGATATAATCACAGAAACAAACACAGATGCAGAATAAAGTAAATGCAGTAAAGGAAAGAACACACCAGATTTTATACTGGTTCGGAGTTACCCTACATCCAGTCCCGCATAACTAAGTACGGATTTCCTTTCAAACGCAATTCAACAATTACAACCCTCGGTTTCAAGGCTACGAGGTACACCCTCCAGAATCACAATCCTCTGGGTAGAGATACTTGATTTCCGGGGCAACAAGTTTACCCAATTGATTTCCAAGGCTACAATCACACCTTTTCTTGCTTGATTGATTTCCAAGGCTACAATCACACCTTTTCTTGCTAGATAGATTACAAAGAAGCGTATAACTCTGAATAGCACTGGGATCTTGTTGAGATAGTGATAGAGAATCAAACCAGAGATGATCTAGTTAGATTCAATGTTGATTTCGGCAGAGTGATGATTGGATTATGAATAAGAAAATTTGGAAGAAGAAGAGAAGTGAAAAACCCGAAAATCTGATGATAAATTCGTTGAAACTAACTCCTATTTATAGAAGAACAACAGCCATGTCCATTCGTGAAAGGTTATGGCGAATAGACACTTCTTTTGAAATTCAAATTTTTGAATCTAACTGTCACTATGTCGACATGGGATACTAGGGCATGTCGACATCCCAAAGGAAATTTTGATATTTTGTTTTTCTTTGAAAATAACCTTTATCTTATATTAAAACTATTTTAAATTTTATTAATATACTTGACTATAGATAAAATACATAGATAAATATAGAGAATAATATATATATATAATTTTACTATAATTTTATATTTAAATCTAAGTAAATATATTATAATTAAAAGATAGTTTTTTAAAACAAACAAAGTTTAAAACAAGAGTTTATTAAAAACAAAAACAGAGAATATTTAAGGCTAAAACATCTTTTTGAAAATCATTTGAAAAGATAATTTTTAAGGCTAAAACATTTTGAAAAGCGGTTTTGAAAATTATTCTGAAGTAGTTTTGAAAATCATTTTAAAGTAGTTTTGCAAGCTTCTTCCTGCAGAATACGCCAAGAGCGACATATGAAGACGTCCCCTTGGATGATTAAAGCAATATAGACATAATTGTCTTAATGCACATCAGAAACAAATTTAAAACAGAATTCCTAAATTAGCTATCCATCAGCTACCTGCTCGTCTTGGGAAGCTTATTCCCCAAAATCTACAAAAACCCGAAACCCTAAACCTTTAGCCTACTCAAATCAAATTTTGAGCACCCGAGAGTTTAAGAGGAAACAAAAACTTCGAGTAAAGCCTGGTATCAATAATTTCTGTTACATCTCTATTTACTGATATATAGTGAGACCACACCGCTTAGCGGAATGGGTTTCCCCTCATTAATATCTCTTTTCAAAACATATGTTTTGGCAAATCATTTCCTACAACCAAACTGGTTAATCAACTGATTATAATAATAATAATATAGCAATACCCATTATGCTAAAATAGGATATAAAATAGACTATCTGTCTAAAAATCTGAGCTATCTTCTCTTTACTGACTATCTGTCCTAAATTCTGAGCTAATTGCTCTTTTCTAGACTATCTGTCCTAAAACTGATTATACCAAAATAGCAATATCTTTTATGCTAGATAATGGGCTATCTGCTCAAAATAGGTATAAAAAAGGGTGGACTAACTGTCCTTAAGAAGTAGCAAGGTCCTTTATGCTAACAAATGAACTAACTGTTCATATCAGAGCTGACTGCTTTTTTCTGGACTAACTGTCCTCTGAGCTAACTCCCCTCAAAATGTACTGATTGTTTGAATTTAAATGAGCTAACTGCCCGAATTGTCTTTTGGGTTAACTACCCTTCAAAATATCTAGGCTAACTACCTTTCAAATTTTCCTTGGAAACCTTTTCAAAATGATTTGGTCCGTCAAATCATATATATACAAGGAAAATATATGTTTAACTTTACTCTAAGCTATTTTTTTGCCATGATACAGACACACACACACATATATCTACACACACACATATATCTACACACACACACACAGAGAGATATATGTGTGTGTGTGTGTGTGTGTGTGTGTGTGTGTATTACTCAAAATAATGTTGATGATGTTCATTAAGGATTAACTATCCTTTTAAAATAAGTTAAAGTCCTTTATAACTTAGAACATTTAGGTTATCTGCCTAGTCATTCTATTTGAATCTTTTGTTTAAAACCTTCAAACCACCTTTCGACCATATTGAAGGTAACTCCTTCAAAACCATTAATAAACCCTTCAAAAGCAGTGAAGGTAACCCCTTCATATCCTTTAATAAACCTTTGGAAATCATTGAAGATAACTCCATCAAAACCTTTTTAAAGCTTTCCTTTTACAAGCTTTAAAACATATGACATCCGCCTTAAAATCCTCTAAACCTTAGCCTTTCGAAAACATTGCAAAACCATACCTTTCAACCTTATCGGAAGTTTTTTTTTCGACCTAGTAGAAAGGATTCTCCTTTCGACTTTGTCGAAAGCCTGGGGTATCTCCCCTATAAAATCATTTATAAACCTTTCGGAAGCAATGAAACTCGAAATATTTCGAAATCATTCGAAAACAATGAAGTGTTGGTGTTGGAACCAACCCTTCGAAATCAATGAAGAGAGGCGGCAAGTTTTAGAAAACAAAAGATAACCTTTGACTCCATCTGCATCGAAAGGTTAGGAAGTGGCATCTATACTTTGAACCTTGTCGAAAGGTTTCAATTAAAATAAGAAAGCAAACTAATAAAATCTTTTTTCTTTTAAACCATTAGACAATGTCGAAAGCTAGCTGGCGTATTTTATTTAGAACCGAAACAAAGTTTCATCTCCTTCGAAAGTTCTAACCTTTCATCCCTAAACCCTTCGACTCCTTCCAATTCACTATGTACCAGTTGCCTGATACCATGTGCATTGGTATTTGACCTAGTCGAAAAGTTTGATACCTTTTGACCTTGTCGAAACGTTTGGAATGAAAGCGGAAGCTCTTGCCGAAAGGGTTGAAATAGTAGAAAAACTATTTATTTGTATTTTAAAATAGTTTTTTTGTACCCAACCTGCCTTGTTTGTCTAAATCTGATTGGTTGCCAGAATTTTATATTCAAAAATGCTGCCGACTTTCCTTATTTGGAAATTTAAATAATTTTGAAAAAGCCCCTTTCTCTATTATAATTATATAAAACATTTAAGTCTTATACCTTAAATAATTTTATATAACTATTACATCATCTTGAAAAATTCTGGAGAAATTCCATAAAATCAATTAATATGTTCTCTTCAACATATAATTTTTTTGGATCCAAACAATAATTGTTTTTCCTGTATATAATTTAATAATTCAAAATACCATTTTCTTCCTTAGAAAATTCATAACAATTCCACGAAAATTCTGAAAATTGAAACCCATCTCTAAAATTAACTTTTTAGATCATCATAAAAATTCGCATGGCTAACGGATGTTATTTAACAAGGTTTTCATCTCAAAATATGACGTAAAATCTATATGAACATACATAAATCATCAACATGTATATATTATCATTTTATCATTCAAAAGATGGCAAATCTTTGCAAAATAATTCGGATTTAACCTCAAAACTGAAACCATAAAAGTTTAGAGATGTAAACATTATTCACCTTTGCTTTAGTGGTTAAGGAGCTTTTGATTTGAATGAGTTTGATTTGAATTTGCTTTTTCTTAAGCTTTTCCTTAGTTTCCTCTTTTCCTTTACTTGTTAATGGTGGCCGGCCTTGCTTTTAAATTTTTAAATGAGAATGAATGTGTGAAGTGATACATGGCCTAAGGAAGATAATATAGGAATGTCCTCTTTCCCATAATACCCCTCCTCTAATTTATTTTAAACCCTTTATTTAATTTATTAGTTAAAAGGCACGACTACATTAATTAAAATCAAATCTCAATCCCCTTATCAACACATTATTTTATTTAGTTTATCTAACTAAATCTCCTAAATAATGTTATCAAAAATCTTGGGTGTTACAGACTCCTCTCCTTAAAAAATTTCGTCCTCGAAGGCTCAAAACAAACAAGAAGGTAAAACATACCATCAAAACAAGTCAGGATAAGTATCTCTAATCATTCTCTCAACCTCCCAATTATAGTCTCTGTCATCGTCGCTCCACTGGACTTTGACTAATCTGACTGTCTAGGTTCTAAGCCTCTTCTCATCTCTCGCAACAATGCGAACTGGCTTCTTTACTATGGTCAAATCTGGTTCTACCACTAAATCATCTAGCACTATCGGTGCAATAGCAGGCTTCGGGTCTCTAACACACTTTCTGAGATGAGAAATATGAAAAACATCATGGACACCTGCCAAACTGCTCAGTAACTCAAGTCTATAAGCGAGTTTCCCGATCCTCTCAAGAATAGGAAAGGGTCTAATGAACCTAAGAGATAACTTCCCCGACTTCCCAAATCTAAGTACACCCTTCATTGGTGATACTTTGACGAAAACCTGGTCCGCAACTGAGAAGTCCAAATCTTTTCGTCTCTTATTTGAATAACTCTTTTGTCTAGACTGAGCCTCCTTCATCCTTGCTCGAATGACCTCGATCATTTTTGCATCTTCCCTAACCAAGTCTGGACCAAGAATTAACCTATCCCTAGTCTCCAAACAAAATATTAGAGATTTGCATGGCCTTCCATATAAAGCTTCAAACGGTGCCATCCCAATACTAGTCTGATAACTGTTGTTATATGAGAACTCGACTAGATGCAGATGGTCCTCCCTTGATCCCCTGAAATCTAGAACACAAGCTCTTAACAGATCTTCCAAGGTCTTGTTAACTCTTTCCGTTTGCCCATCTATCTGGGGATGGTAAGAGGTACTCATCATATGCTTGGTTCCCAAAACTTCCTACAGACTCTTCCAAAACTCGCTAGTGAACAAGGGATCTCTATCACTAACTGTACTTCTAGGAAATCCATGTAGTCTAACCACATTCTTCATGAACAACCTCGCTAAAATAGGTGCCGTCCTAGTTGACTTAACTGGAATGAAATGGGCACTCTTGGTCAATCTGTCCACTATGACCTATATACTTTCATTTCCTCTGTTTGACCTTGGCAACCCGTCTATGAAGTCCTTAGAAATAGAATCCCACTTCCACACTGGAATATCTAACGGCTGAAGCAAACCACTCGGTTTTTGGTGTTCGGCCTTTGCCTGCTGGCAGTTCAAGCACTGCCTTATACACAAACCAATATCCCACTTCATTCCATCCTAGAAGAAACTCCTCTTCATATCCTGATGTAGCTTGGTACCTCCGGGATGTATAGTGAACTTCGAACGATGGCATTCTTCCAAGACTTCCTTCTTTATGTTTCCTACACTCGACACACATAACCTTCCTTTCTTTCTCAACCATCCATTCTGGTCAAGACTGAAATCTTTCAAGTCATCACTCTTGGTTCCTTCTTTTAGCTTCCTGATCCGTTCAACTAACACCAGATCCTCCATCTGCTTAGAAGCAATCCGTTCGATCAACGCTGGTCGAACTTCCAAACAAGACAATACAACTATATTACCACTAGACCCAACCTCGGATCTCCACTGCACTCTGCAATCTGCTAATGCTTCTAAATCTTTCCACTCAGCAATCATTGCCAGCACTGCATTCTGATGCTTCCTGCTAAGTGCATCTGCAACTCTGTTGTCTTTCCCTGGTGCGTACTCAATCTCAAAATCATAAGCGGCTATGAAATCTAACCACCTCTGTTGTCTCATGTTCAGCTCCTTCTGAGAGAACAAATACTTCAGCGACTTATTATATGTATACAGCTCAAAACTTTCTCCCAAAAGGTAATGTCTCCACACCTTCAAAGCAAAAATCACAGCAGCCAATTCTAAATCATGCATCGGATATCTGACTTCATGCGGTCTAAACTGTCTAGAGGCATCGACAATCTCTTTACCTCTCTGCATTAGCACAGTTCCTAATCCTGTTCCACATGCATCGGTATAGACTACGAAATCCTAATTCCCCTCTAGAACCACCAACATAGATGCATGGGTCAATAAGTTTTTCAAAATCTGGAATGCTTCCTCACACTTATCGGTCCACACAAACTTCACATCTTTCCTCGTCAGCCTGGTCATCAGTGCTGCTATCCGCGAGAAATCCTTAATAAATCTCCTGTAATAACTAACCAACCTAAAGGAAACTCTTAATCTTAGTTACTGTCTTGGGTCTCTTCCAACTATTCACTGCCTCGATCTTAGTTGAGTCCACTCATAACCCTTTCCCTAATACTATATGACCAAGAAATTTCACCTCCTTCCAAAAGTGACACTTCGAAAACTTCGCTTTCAGCTGATGATGCCTCAGTGTCTCAAGCACCACTCTAAGATGAACTTCATGCTCTCTTTCATCCTTAGAGTAAATCAAGATATCATCTATGAAAGCCAGCACGAACCTATCCAAGTGCTCTCGGAAAATCCGGTTCATCAAATCTATAAAGAAAGCTGGAGCATTCCTCGGTCCGAATGGCATAACCAACCATTCGTACGATCTGTACTTGGTCCTGAATACTGTCAAAGGTATACTATCGTTTGCTACTCTGAGCTGATGGAAACTTGTTGCCAAATCCAATTGAGAAAATACCTTTGCCTCACTCAACTGGTCGAACAAATCGTCAATCCTTTGCAATTGATATCGATTCTTTATCGTCCTCTCATTCAACTTTCGATAATCGATACATAGCCTCAACGATCCGTCCGGCTTGTTAGCAAACACTACCGCTGCACCCTAAGGCAAACTGCTTGGCCTGACAAAACTCTTGCCCTCTAAATCCACCAACTGCACCTTCAACTCTCTCATCTCTGAAGGGGTCATCCTGCTTGGCGGTCTACTCACTAGTTCTGCTCCCAGAACCAAATCTATCCGAAATTCAATGGCTCGTTTCGGCGACAATCCAATTATAGGCTCAAACACATCTGTGAATTCTCTAACCATGAAAACTCGGCTTAAGTCATCATCTGAATCCAAAGCTCCCAACAAAGCAAACACTGCACCACTAGACCCTCTTATGGTGAAAACAATCTGATTGCTACAATCTCGGTGTCTAAGAGGTATCTTCCTATCCTGGCAAAATATCCTAGCATCGTACTCACTTAACCAATCCATACCTAGGATGATCCCAAACCCCACAAAATCAAACACATACACCTACACACAAAAGTATGACCTAACAGGTCAAACTCAAGCAGGTCACACCTCAACCCTAGAGTTGCATACCTTCCTATTGGATTCGCAACCCGTAAGGAAGTAACTAATATGTGGGTTCAAGGTCAAGCTTATCTATCAAACATCTAGATATAAAAGAGTGTGATGCACCAATATCAAATAAAACGCTAACAGACATACCATGAATCTGAAGTGTTCCTCCAGGAACTGCTTTCCCTTCTCCTGGGATGTTGGCTTGGAAGCAACAAGTTCCAATGCATACACCTTGCCCTTACCATCTCTAATGGGCTCCTTGCACTTGTTCTTATAATGGCCTATCTGGTCACAGTTGAAACACCTGACATTCTTCCCCTTAGCCACATCCTTTGCTTTCTCTGAGCGACACACATTAGCAAAGTGCCCTTTCTTGTCGCATTTATGGCAAACAACCTCAGATTTCGCTTTCTTGCCCGCTCCACCCTTCTGAGCACCTTTCTTGGAAAAGAACTTCCTCTTCTGGCTCTGCCCAACCTCGACCCCTTTTGCCTTGCTCTTCTCCAGAGACTCAAGGACTTCTTCCTGCCTCAAAGCCATCTCATATCAGAAGGATCTCTAAGATGAGACAAAGTATCACTAGCCACTTCTGGCTTCAATCCTCTGATAAACTTCTCATTCCACTTCAATGTGGTATCCACTAAAGCATACCCATACTAGGGTAACTCTTCAAACTTCCCGGAATACTCGACAATAGATATCTCACCCTGCACCAGCTCCGCAAACTGCCTAATCAAAGCTGACTATGTCGTTACTGACATAAACCTCTTCTGGAATCTCCTCTTGAAATCCTCCCAGATTACTGGCTCCTCATCAACTGTCATTGTTACACTGTTCCACTAAAATAATGCGGCTCCTTGAAGCTGCCTGGACGCTAACCTCCTCTTCTGCTCATTATTGAGCCCTAGATCTAAAAAAATCCTTTCGTAATGCAACAACCAGTTCTCAACTTCAATGGCATCCTCTATTCCCATAAACAGCTTCCCTCCTAGCTTCACATAATCACCGCTCATCTTGGCAAAATGATTAACCACTGGAGCTTCTGGAACCCTTGCTCCTGCAACATTTCCTCCCAACACTCCGGCTGCAACTCCTGCTTGCATCATATTCCTAAAAAATTGATACATGGCTTCCATTCCGACCTGCGGGACTACATCACCAACATTCTCTGCCTGACCTTGGTTTCTCCCAGCACTAGGTCCGACATTCCTTTCGGTGCTTCCCCTTCCTTGGTTAACTATCCTTCCTCTACCATCCATATCTGTATTCAAACCCCATGAGATACAGATTGATAACCTAATCAAAGGTAGATTAATGGAGATAAAGTGCATACTTATATATAACAAGTACAAGTACGTTAATATAGGTTACCCCAACCCCAAATCTCACTCTAATTTCTTTGGATTTTTGTGTTCAAAACCGATTTTTAGTTAAATTTTTCATACACCTATGCTCTGATACCAAGTTGTAACATCCCATATTTGGAGACCAAAAGCTAAACGCTATGGATGCTACAGTCATCCACAATATTAACTTTCATTGACGAAATACGGTAATGTTAATGGTATCCATAATATCAGAAGAACTTTAATATGAGCAAAATCACAGATTTCCAAAAACAATAATTTTCAGTGATTACATTTCAAAAAATCATATCCAAGTTACAAAAATTACCAAACATATTCCCAGGCAACGATCAAATATAATTACAACAGTACACCAAGAGCGACATATGAAGATGCCCTCTTTGATGATCAAAGCAATATAGACATAATTTTCTTAATACACAGCGGAAACAAATTTAAAACAGAATTCCTAAATTAGCTATCTGTCAGCCACCCGCTCATCTTCGGAAGCTTATTCGCCAAAATCTACTAAAACTTGAAAACCTAAACCCTCAGCCTACTCAAATCAAATTATGAGCACTTGAGAGTTTAAGGGGAAACAAAAACTTCGAGTCAGACATAAAGCCTAGTATGAATAATTTATATTACATATCTGTTTGCTGATATATAGTGAGACCATACCGCTTAGCAGAACGGGTTTCCCCTCACTAATATCTCTTTTCAAAACATATATTTTGCAAATCATTTCCTGCAACCAAACTGGTTAATCAACTGATTATAATAATAATATAGCAATATCCATTTTGCTAAAACAGGAAATAAAATAGACTATCTATCTAAAATCTGAGTTATTTTCTCTTTACTGGACTATCTGCCCTAAATTATGAGCGAACTGCTCTTTTCTGGACTATTTGTTCTAAAACTGACTATACCAAAATAGCAATATCTTTTATGCTAGATAATGGGCTATCTGCCCAAAATAGGTAAAAAGGGTGAACTAACTATTCTTAAGAAGTAGCAAGATCCATTATGCTAATAAATGAACTAACTATTCATATCAGAGCTAACTGCTCTTTTCTGGACTAAATGTCCTCTAGGCTGACTGCCCTCAAAATGGACTAACTGTCCGAATTTAAATGAGCTAACTACATGAATTGTCTTTTGGGTTAACTACCCTTAAAAATATCTGGGCTAACCGCCCTTCAAATTTTCTTTGAAACCTTTTCAAAATGATTTAGTTCATTAAATCATATATATACAAAGAAAATATATCTTTAGCTTTACTCTAAGCTATTTTTTGCCATAATGTATATATACACTTTACTCAATATAATGTTGACGATGTTCATTAAGAATTATCAATCCTTTAAAATAAGTTGAAGTCCTTTATAACTTAAAACATTTAGGTTATTTGCCTAGTCATTCTATTCTAATTTTTGTTTAAAACCTTTAAACAACCTTTCGACCATATTAAAGGTAACTCCTTCAAAACCATCAATAAAACCCTTCGAAAGCATTGAAGGTAATCCCTTCATATCCTTTAATAGACCTTTTGAAATCATTAAAGGTAACTCCTTCAAAACCTTTTAAAAGCCATCCTTTTACAAGCTTTGAAACATTTGACATCCGCCTTAAAATCCTTTAAACCTTAGCCTTTTGAAAACATTGCAAAACCATACCTTTCGACCTTGTCAAAAGGTCTCACCTTTCGACCTTGTCGGAAGGTTTCTTTTCGACCTACTCTAAAAGTTTCACCTTACGACTTTGTCAAAAGCCTGAGGTACCTCCCCTATAAAATCATTTATAAACCTTTTGAGAGTAATGAAACTCAAAACCATTCGAAATCATTCGAAAACAATGAAGTGTTGGTGTTAGAACCAACCCTTCGAAATCAATAGAGAGAGGCGGTAAGTTTTAGAAAACAAAAGATAACCTTTGACTCCATCTGTGTCAAAAGGTTAGGAAGCGACATCTATACTTTCAATCTTGTCGAAAGGTATACCTTTCAACTTTGTCGAAAGGTTTCAATTAAAACAAGAAAGCAAACCAATCGAAACCTTTTTCTTTTAAACCATTTGACAATGTCGAAAGCACTTTGTCGAAAGATAGCAGACAAATTTTCTTTAATACCAAAGCAGAGTTTCATCTCCTTTGAAAACTCTAACCTTTCGTCCCTAAACCCTTCGACTCCTTCCAATTCACTACGTACCAGTTGCCGATACCTTGTGCATCGGTATTTGACCTAGTCAAAAGGTTTGTTACCTTTCGATCTTGTCGAAAGGTTTGGAATGAAGGCAGAAGCTCTTGCCGAAGGGTTGAAATAGTACAAAAACAATTTATTTGTATTTTAACATAGTTCTTTTGTACCCAACCCGCCTTGTTTGTCTAAATCCGATTGGTTGCTAGAATTTTATATTCAAAAATGCTGTTGACTTTCCTTATTTGGAAAATGAAATAATTTTGAAAAAGCCCATTTCTCCTTTATAACTATATAAAACATTTAAGTCCCACACCTTAAATAATTTTATATAACTATTAAAACATCTTGAAAAATTCTAGAAAAATTCCAGGAAATCAATCAATATGTCCTCTTCAACATATAAAATTTTCGAATCCGAACAATAATTATTTTTCCTGTAAATAATTTAATAATCCAAAATACCATTTTCTTCCATAGAAAATTCATAACAACTCCACGAAAATTCTGAAAATTGAAACCCATCTCTAAAATAACTTTTTAGATCATCATAAAAATTCGCAAGGCTAACATATGTCATTTAATTGGGTTTTCATCTCAAAACATGTCATAAAATCTATATGAACTTACATAAATCATCAACATGTATATATTATCATTTTATCATTCAAAACATGGCAAATCTTTGCAAAATAATTCGGATTTAATCTCAAAACCGAAACCAGAAAAGTTTAGAGATGTAACATTATTCACCTTTACTTTAGTGATTAAGGAGCTTGAGTTTTGAATGAGTTTGATTTGAGTTTGCTTTTCCTTAAGCTTTTCCTTAGTTTCCTCTTCTCTTTTCCTTGTTAATGGTGGCTGGCCTTGCTTTTTTATTTTTAAAATGAGAATGAATGTGTGAAGTGATACACGACCTAAGGAAGATAATATAGGAATGGCCTCTTTCCCATAATACCCCTCCTCTAATTTAATTTAAACCCTTCATTTAATTTATTAGTTAAAAGGCATGACTACCTTAATTAAAATCAAATCTCAATCCCCTTATCACCACATTATTTTATTTAGTTTATCTAACTAAATCTCCTAAATAATGTTATAGAAAATCTGAGGTGTTACATTTCCATTCAATGTACTTGTAATTTTTTGATTGCAATTTCTACAAACAATTCAATATATCTACCCCAAGGCCTCCTTACGGTCATTGCCTTTAGTTTTAAGGAACATAAAGTGGGCGCTATAATGAGCTGTCATATTCAGCTTTTAGTAGTTTGTATTCCTCCTTTCAATTTCAAGTTGGAGTTTATGTAGTAGAGAATGGTCGAAATCCACTCATCTATCCATTCGTGTTTATACTCTAGTCCGCACTCTGTGGACTTGGATTTAATCCGCGGAATAGAGAATGGTCCGAATCCACTCATCTATTCTTTTGTGTTTATACTCCAGTCCACACTCTGGGGACTTAGAGTTATTTTGTGAAATATAGAATGGTCGAAATCCACTCATCTATTCATTTATGTTTATACTCAGATCCGCACTCTTTGGAATTAGAGTTATTTTTCAAAATAGAGAATGGTCGGAATCCACTTCTCTATTCATTTTTGTTTATACTCTGGTCCGCACTTTGGGGACTTAGAACGGTTTGCGGAATAGAGAACAGTCGGAATCAACTCATCCATTCATTTGTGTTTATACTCCAGTCTACACTGTAACGACCCAGAATTTCGAACAAATTAAGTTAAGAATATTTAATTAATTTTAAATATTTGAACGACGATTTAATTTGAATCCCAGATATTTCTTTGAAGTTGGCGATTAAATTATAAAATTTAATCTATTGTAAGTCGAATAAAAATCCGAATCTTCATTTTTAAGTTGAAGAAAAATATTTCAAAAGCTTTTAAAATTCGTATAAATAATACTGAAGATAATTGGAGCTTCAGGATCGAATTTGAAATTGAATTGTTCAGTTTTGAATTTAATTGTTCGAACCGATATTTAAAAATAGTCAATTTTCACACAGTCCCGGAATTCGACGGAACCAGTTCCATTGGGTCCGGAATATTGGATTATTGCCAGATTTCAAGTCTCGTATTTTTCGAAGTTTATATGTGAGCACACGACAGGAAAACGCATCGAAATTTATTCGAATTCGAATTTAAATTTAAACTTAAATTTGGTCAAACGACAACAGATTTTCTTCCCAAATTCGCGCAGGGAATCACGATAAAAAAAATCGTGTAGAGCATGCCTCTACTGTTTTTAAATATCTCATCCCCTCCCTCTTTAAAACGAAACCGAGCTCTCTCGTTTAAAAGAATTACAATGCCGACACTCCTAATTACAGAAGAAAAATACCAAATTCAAAACTTCCCCAGATTTCTCAAATCAAAACAAATCTTCAAGCAATGGCCGAAGCCTGGGGTCGCGAAGCAGGGGAAGGTCGCGAAACATGGAAAGCTCGATTTCGAGCATCTCGAACTCGATTGGGGAGGAGGCTCGGCATCGTCGTATGACGATTTAGGGTTCGAGGGGGATTGCGTTTGACATGGAGGCACTCGCGTTCTGGAATGGGTTCAGCGACAATTCGAGTCGTATCAAGGTTGGAGGGATTCGCGACTTTGTGGGTGGCGTTCGCAATGATTCTGACGAGTCGATTTTCGACTAGGGGAGCATCGATTCGAGTTGCGATGGGGGCGAGTTGGTTGGGGTCATCATCGACTTCGGCAACGAGATGGTCAGAGATCTCGAGCTCGCGTACTGGAAAGGGAAGTCGATTGAAATCGTCGCGAGATTTGGAAGTAACTTTGGCAGGGAATCGCGATGGTGATAGCTCGATGCTGGGTTTCGTCGACGCAACGTGGTGGAGTTGTTCGAAGGGATGGTCGATGTAGTTGGACTTCGACAGAAGGTGGTCTCGTTCGAATGGGTGATAGGGGTGCGACTCGTAAGGGAGGATGTCGTCTTCCTGTTCGAATGAGTCGCAGCAGTAAGGTATAATTACAAGTTATTTTGATTTCAGTTAATACTAATGTATAGGAATAAAATAATAAATGTTTACAGTAAGAAAAATTTTGTTTTGACATTTACATAAAGATGTATATATATAGATAAAGAAGAGATAGATGTACATGTGTGTTATAACATATGACCTTAAAAATAGAAAATAATTTTAGTAGTCGAAGAAAAATAAATGTTTAGTGGTTAGTTTATTTTAAGATATGTAGGAATAGGATTTTGAAGGTATAGAGATTTTAAAAAACAATATAGAGTTGTAAAGACTAGATTTTTAAAGAAAAGAATTGGTTTAGAACTAATTTTTTGTTAAATCAAATTAATAGTAAATTAAATTAGACAATGGAAATTAATTGATCTATTATCTCAAATATTAATAAATCATATAATTATTTATACAAGGTTAAAAATCAAGAATCAAGCTGGAAATGAAATGGGATGGCAAAATAAAAAGCTAAGGTGAGATTTTCTCACTCGATTTAAAAGTGGAATTTTTGCAGTTGTTTGATATGATTGCTATGTTGATTGTGGTATTAGATATTTTAGGATATATATAGATATATAGCAGTATATACATATTGGCATATGTATATATTGGATTGATGATTTCCCGCCTCGTATAGCGGATGAGACCCTATTGCGCCGTTAGTAAGCGGATTTATAAAAACCCATATACCGCGATAATTCCGTACTGGAGCGGAATTGGTATTGTGCTAACATCTGTGGATGCAGGGAAACAGGTTGGAGGGATCCAACTGGATTCCTCACAGTAGTTATTTATGTACAGATATTGTGATGTATTCTGTATCATATGTTGAGATATGATATTGACTGGGTGATTGACTAATTGATGTGTTGCATCATCAGATTTAAATTTTGAAAATCTAAAAATAACGATGTTGATTTTAAAAGAGAATTTTTAAAAGTGATCTTTGGAAATATACGTTTATTTAAATTGTTGAATTGGTTTATTTTAAATAAATAAACGTTAAAACTTTAAGGTTATAAAGTTAGGATTTTGTGAATTTTTAACAAAAAGGTAATTTCTTTTGAAATAAAGAATTAAGAAATTTATAAAATGGAAACGACGTTAAAATGATTTATAAAGGAATAAACATTTCAGTTGTAAAGTTTTAAAAGAACGATTTTGAAAATAAAAGAATTATAAGTTATTAACTTAAAATATGGATTGTTGGTATAAAGTTTGAGTTATGAATCGAATTGTGAATAAAATGAGATTTATAAAACGAAGTTGTTATAAAATGGAAATAGAATTTATAAACGTTGTTTTATAAATTCGAAATAAATTGGATTTGGTAAATTAAAAGGTTAAAGGGGATTTTATCCACGATTTTGGATAGTGGAAAATTCTCGAAATAAATGTGTAGAAAAGATTTAAATAGGGTTAAGTGAAGTATATTCACGATTTGGACAGTGAATATATTGTTAAGTAAAATGGATACGTTTTTGAAGAAGTGATATAAAAAAAATGAAGTTAAACATTTTAAAGATGTTTTAAAATGTGTTATGAATCGAAAGCATAGATTTCAACATTTATTGTTGAAATAGACGGTTTCGAAAAATAAGGAAATGGTGGACTATAACACTGTTGTTATAGTAAATGATTTCCGAAAGGAAATGTTTTTATATAGTATTGGGATTTACCTATCTATCTTAATTTCGAATCCCTATACTATTGATTTCGAGTCGTCGTAACGATGTTTTACGCAACATTCGTTTTGACTCAAATAGATGTTGAAATTTATGATTTCCTTAAAGAATGAGATATATACTAAATTTTGGATTTAAGTATATCGAATATTTTCTAAGTGTTGAAAATAAATGATTTGTGAATTACTTATTTTTAAATAAGTATGGAAATGCTTTTCCAATATGACATGAACTGTTTTGGGATTTTATCTTCAACGATAAAATGAAATGTGGAAATTGATTTGCATTTGTTTTCAAAACGGTTAAGTGTGGAAATTATATATCTAGTAAAGATATTTTTGAAGATGAAATAATTTGGAAAAATTATTTGGAATCTGATGATGTTGCGCATCTTTATTGATAGTTAAATAACCGACTATCAATAATTACCTTGAGTAGGTATTTGTTGTGAATTGGATGAATTTGAATGCCACACTTATTTTTAAATAAACGCTCACTATTCGGATTAACCGGGAAAGGACCATGGGGTCGTATAACCCATTCCGAATATGTGATACGTCGTTATGAATTGCATTCGAAGACCGGTGTTGAAGACCGGATATTTTTGAAAACGGAAGGATTACCGTCGAGTTACTCTACATCGACTGATCTTCGATTTAGAGGTTTTATCACCCTTAGTGACGGGAAGTCCTGACGTGATTGAAAATTATCCGGAAATGCAAGGGCTTCGTGAGAAGTGCCTTCGGTTCTGTTCGATCCCGGAACAGACTTGTATGGATTGTGTGTCTGACGTTACAATTTGAGATATAAAGCTGATTTCTTTCAAATACATTTCTGTTGGTGGCGGAGAATTTATTCTCTTAGCTTAACACCCTTCTCTGAGACGTACGAGCTCAGAGGTTATGTAGTTGAAATTTATCAGCGATATATCCCAATTTGGTAATGTGGCATACTGAGTGTTGCTGTGAAATGATCAGTGTTTGATCATTTGTGATATGATCATTTGTTTGATCTTATATCTTTGTGATCATAGGTTGATCATTTTGTTTGACCCGAAGCAGGGCTTTTTATAGAAAGCGTAGCTTTGTGGACGAGACTTCGTCGAGCCTCACACCCCGGAAATGGTCGAAACAGGACGAATGCAGCAAGGTTCTAGGGAGTAGCGCCCCTTAGTGTATGTCATTCCTTCTGGATAAAGGTGGTATCATGGTATGGAGCCCAGATACTTAACCTCTGTGGTTACTGCATTATTTTTCTATGTGGTTTGTTGCGAATCGGGGATCCTCGGGAAGATCGGTGACGATCGGGGGATGGCATACGCGTGTCAGTAGTTACCTATTTTTGCAGAGGTAACCCGGCCTTGTGTTGGCAGAGATCCGGTTAGGTTCTCGGGTCGTCTATTCCAGGGACGTACCCATCGTGGATAGGAAGTTCCTTAGCCTGACCATTTGTTGGAAATCCAAAGAAACAATACGAGCCTTTACGATTTCAATTGTATAACCTGTCTCCTCAGGAGGCAGCTATAGCAGGCATAATATAATGGTACCTATGCTGGCTAAGATTTATATTATACTTTCGAAATGTTTTCCACTATGCACTAGTAATAATATCAAGAAAGAATTTGATTTTTGCGTAGTAAGCATCTTTGACTATCATAAGAAGAAATCTCCTCCAAGTCTGCGTTTGCATTGTGTGTGTGGCGGGAGGTCTTATGGTAGTTTCATTTTCCAAAAGCATTGCGAATTGACTTTAAAATTATCCTGTTGTTTATTTTAAAGAATAAACTGTTTTACGATCTCACACCAGTCACCATGACTGACTCGGAGTTTATTGTTTCCCTTCTAAACTCTGGGTGCCCACCAATTTCCACACGGGCAGTCTAGAGTTAGATTATCAGGATATTCTGGATATTCTGGAGCTAGGAGATAAGCTGGATGACGAGACGTAGTATTTGTATCTGATATATTTATTCCGCTGTGTATTCTGTATGAGGACAAGTTATATAACTGTCCATTATTGTATATTGACTCTGATGATTGATGTATGTATAAACTGATATAGTTCTTTGTTTTAAAAAGACTAGTGATTATTTATTATATATTGTTCCGCTGCGAGGTGTAAGATTCTGATATTGTCTCTGTTCTGTGTTTCTATTGATGTCGTTCAGATGTTTTCTGTTGTTCTTCTTCTTTCTTTCTTCTCTTTTTCTTCTTTCTTCTTCTTCTGCCTTTTTCTTTTTCTTAAAACCCTCACTCTTGGAGTTTCCGGCACTCGATTGCTCGGCAGTCGATAAAGTGAGTATCGATGTCGAATTTTCGAAAGTCGAAAATTTCAGGCCGTGACAAAGTGGTATCAGAGCATATGGTTAAGCGACAACCCTGCTCTGTTGGGTGTTACTCATTAGAGATAGAGTCAGCAGTACTCTAGAATGAGTTTGAGTGTAATAATAGATATGAGCGCGTATTTGTTATTGAATATAAAAATTGTTTTGTATTGTGATGATTGGTTTATTGAGTGGTATATGAACCTTCGTCGGCACAGTCTTGCAAAACTGTATCGAAGGGGTTTCTAAACGCTTGAATAGAACAATTCGGCACAGTATTGTTTTAAATAGGGTATATGAGATAATTTTGCCCAAAACTATTTTTGTATAGAAAAGAAATGTTTTTCTATGAATTATCATAGTATATGGTTGCATGGATGTTAGGAAAGTGATAATATTGAAAGTTATCATTTTTATTGAAATTGAATAAGAAACTGAAATCATAACTCCAGATTTAAGAAATAAATTCACATACTAATGAAATTTAAGAATGTAAATTATAAATGTGATTTGTAATTTGAAATAGAATTCCAGAGAAGTATTTGGAAATGTTTTGAAAAGAATTTGAAAATTTTGGAGATTTGAAAAGTTTAAATTTCTTTTTGATTTGAAAATGAATTTCAAAGGTTTGAAAAGTATTTTTGGAAAGATGAAAGCTCTAAACTCTTTTCGGTCGCTGGAAAATAATTCCGATGATGATCGCGACATCACCGGTGTTCATTTTCGGGTTTCCAAAAGAGAAATTGCTGCCCAATTTGTTTAAATGAAAGTTGTTTTGCGAAGTTGGATTTTGTTTTAGAAAATTCAAGAGATAATTTGAATTGTTTTCAGAAATGGTTTTGAAAATGTTATTAAGACTCTGGAATACTATATAAAGATATTTTCAAGACGAAGTAATATAGGAGATAGGTATAAAATAATGGAATGTGATTTGATTTGAATCACGTTGAATAGGAAATTCCTAACTTGGAAAAGGAAAATGAATAAGGATTGAATCCGAATAAACTACTTTGATAATTGATTAATTCACGAAATGGAAATTGAATTAGTTAAATTTAAACTTGAATTGTGAACTAAATAAAAGAGTGGTTCGAAATTGAAGATAAATTCAAGTAAGTAGAAATAAATTTCAAATGAATGAATAAATTGCAACTGTAAGTGCAATGAAAGTAAGATGACAGTAGATGAACGAATTAAATTCAATAATTATAAAAGAGAAGTAAATTGAATTCAAATTGGAAATCCAGTTTAAATGACAGTAGATTTAACCGAAGGGTAAATTGAAAACAATTTTGGAAATGAGCAAAAGAATAAAACCGGAATTAAAACTGAATATTGAAAATGAAGTTGAATTGTGTGAAATTAAATGAAGTGTTGAGATTAGTTTGAAGTGAACTAAAGCTAATCGATAAAATTCAATATTCAGGAGATAAATAGAATCCAAATTTGAATTAAAATGGTAAAGTGAATTCAATGAATTTGAAATGTAAATTTGAATGGATATGAATATGTAACTTCAACAGTGAAGTAAGCTAAAAATGTATATGCAGTTTACATTGAAAATTTGGTAATTAAATTTGCAGAATAGTTTGAATGCTGTAACTAGATATTATGGCTAGTAGGACATACAGGTGTTATAAAAGGAATTGAAATTTTGATTTCGAAGACAATTCGAATTTGCTCGAAAAGGTACGCATTTGAATTATAATATGAGTTTTTGATGATTTCTCTCTAGCCGCTTGGCTTTTTCTTTTTCTTTTTGAAATCTGAGAGTCCGGAGGGACGTTTTGTAGTCGTACCGTATTAGCCGCGCAAAGGAGACGCTGGCGAAATTTTTCGAAAATTTAGGGCGTTAGAAAATTTTTGAAAAATTTTGAAAGTTTAAATTTGAAATTTGAATTTAAATTTGAATTGAAGTAAAGCAATGTTGTTTGAAACCTATAATCGAAGTTAGAAAGATAGTTGAATTAATAACGAATCTTTAGTAGAAAGATTTGTTTTGGAAAATTGGTAAAACTATTGAATGTTGAAAAATAATAGACGAGTTAAGGACACTTTTCCTAACTTGTAATTTCGAGGACGAAATTCTTTTAAGGGGGGAAGTCTGTAACGACCCAGAATTTCGAACAAATTAAGTTAAGAATATTTAATTAATTTTAAATATTTGAACGACGATTTAATTTGAATCCCAGATATTTCTTTGAAGTTGGCGATTAAATTATAAAATTTAATCTATTGTAAGTCGAATAAAAATCCGAATCTTCATTTTTAAGTTGAAGAAAAATATTTCAAAAGCTTTTAAAATTCGTATAAATAATACTGAAGATAATTGGAGCTTCAGGATCGAATTTGAAATTGAATTGTTCAGTTTTGAATTTAATTGTTCGAACCGATATTTAAAAATAGTCAATTTTCACACAGTCCCGGAATTCGACGGAACCAGTTCCATTGGGTCCGGAATATTGGATTATTGCCAGATTTCAAGTCTCGTATTTTTCGAAGTTTATATGTGAGCACACGACAGGAAAACGCATCGAAATTTATTCGAATTCGAATTTAAATTTAAACTTAAATTTGGTCAAACGACAACAGATTTTCTTCCCAAATTCGCGCAGGGAATCACGATAAAAAAAATCGTGTAGAGCATGCCTCTACTGTTTTTAAATATCTCATCCCCTCCCTCTTTAAAACGAAACCGAGCTCTCTCGTTTAAAAGAATTACAATGCCGACACTCCTAATTACAGAAGAAAAATACCAAATTCAAAACTTCCCCAGATTTCTCAAATCAAAACAAATCTTCAAGCAATGGCCGAAGCCTGGGGTCGCGAAGCAGGGGAAGGTCGCGAAACATGGAAAGCTCGATTTCGAGCATCTCGAACTCGATTGGGGAGGAGGCTCGGCATCGTCGTATGACGATTTAGGGTTCGAGGGGGATTGCGTTTGACATGGAGGCACTCGCGTTCTGGAATGGGTTCAGCGACAATTCGAGTCGTATCAAGGTTGGAGGGATTCGCGACTTTGTGGGTGGCGTTCGCAATGATTCTGACGAGTCGATTTTCGACTAGGGGAGCATCGATTCGAGTTGCGATGGGGGCGAGTTGGTTGGGGTCATCATCGACTTCGGCAACGAGATGGTCAGAGATCTCGAGCTCGCGTACTGGAAAGGGAAGTCGATTGAAATCGTCGCGAGATTTGGAAGTAACTTTGGCAGGGAATCGCGATGGTGATAGCTCGATGCTGGGTTTCGTCGACGCAACGTGGTGGAGTTGTTCGAAGGGATGGTCGATGTAGTTGGACTTCGACAGAAGGTGGTCTCGTTCGAATGGGTGATAGGGGTGCGACTCGTAAGGGAGGATGTCGTCTTCCTGTTCGAATGAGTCGCAGCAGTAAGGTATAATTACAAGTTATTTTGATTTCAGTTAATACTAATGTATAGGAATAAAATAATAAATGTTTACAGTAAGAAAAATTTTGTTTTGACATTTACATAAAGATGTATATATATAGATAAAGAAGAGATAGATGTACATGTGTGTTATAACATATGACCTTAAAAATAGAAAATAATTTTAGTAGTCGAAGAAAAATAAATGTTTAGTGGTTAGTTTATTTTAAGATATGTAGGAATAGGATTTTGAAGGTATAGAGATTTTAAAAAACAATATAGAGTTGTAAAGACTAGATTTTTAAAGAAAAGAATTGGTTTAGAACTAATTTTTTGTTAAATCAAATTAATAGTAAATTAAATTAGACAATGGAAATTAATTGATCTATTATCTCAAATATTAATAAATCATATAATTATTTATACAAGGTTAAAAATCAAGAATCAAGCTGGAAATGAAATGGGATGGCAAAATAAAAAGCTAAGGTGAGATTTTCTCACTCGATTTAAAAGTGGAATTTTTGCAGTTGTTTGATATGATTGCTATGTTGATTGTGGTATTAGATATTTTAGGATATATATAGATATATAGCAGTATATACATATTGGCATATGTATATATTGGATTGATGATTTCCCGCCTCGTATAGCGGATGAGACCCTATTGCGCCGTTAGTAAGCGGATTTATAAAAACCCATATACCGCGATAATTCCGTACTGGAGCGGAATTGGTATTGTGCTAACATCTGTGGATGCAGGGAAACAGGTTGGAGGGATCCAACTGGATTCCTCACAGTAGTTATTTATGTACAGATATTGTGATGTATTCTGTATCATATGTTGAGATATGATATTGACTGGGTGATTGACTAATTGATGTGTTGCATCATCAGATTTAAATTTTGAAAATCTAAAAATAACGATATTGATTTTAAAAGAGAATTTTTAAAAGTGATCTTTGGAAATATACGTTTATTTAAATTGTTGAATTGGTTTATTTTAAATAAATAAACGTTAAAACTTTAAGGTTATAAAGTTAGGATTTTGTGAATTTTTAACAAAAAGGTAATTTCTTTTGAAATAAAGAATTAAGAAATTTATAAAATGGAAACGACGTTAAAATGATTTATAAAGGAATAAACATTTCAGTTGTAAAGTTTTAAAAGAACGATTTTGAAAATAAAAGAATTATAAGTTATTAACTTAAAATATGGATTGTTGGTATAAAGTTTGAGTTATGAATCGAATTGTGAATAAAATGAGATTTATAAAACGAAGTTGTTATAAAATGGAAATAGAATTTATAAACGTTGTTTTATAAATTCGAAATAAATTGGATTTGGTAAATTAAAAGGTTAAAGGGGATTTTATCCACGATTTTGGATAGTGGAAAATTCTCGAAATAAATGTGTAGAAAAGATTTAAATAGGGTTAAGTGAAGTATATTCACGATTTGGACAGTGAATATATTGTTAAGTAAAATGGATACGTTTTTGAAGAAGTGATATAAAAAAAATGAAGTTAAACATTTTAAAGATGTTTTAAAATGTGTTATGAATCGAAAGCATAGATTTCAACATTTATTGTTGAAATAGACGGTTTCGAAAAATAAGGAAATGGTGGACTATAACACTGTTGTTATAGTAAATGATTTCCGAAAGGAAATGTTTTTATATAGTATTGGGATTTACCTATCTATCTTAATTTCGAATCCCTATACTATTGATTTCGAGTCGTCGTAACGATGTTTTACGCAACATTCGTTTTGACTCAAATAGATGTTGAAATTTATGATTTCCTTAAAGAATGAGATATATACTAAATTTTGGATTTAAGTATATCGAATATTTTCTAAGTGTTGAAAATAAATGATTTGTGAATTACTTATTTTTAAATAAGTATGGAAATGCTTTTCCAATATGACATGAACTGTTTTGGGATTTTATCTTCAACGATAAAATGAAATGTGGAAATTGATTTGCATTTGTTTTCAAAACGGTTAAGTGTGGAAATTATATATCTAGTAAAGATATTTTTGAAGATGAAATAATTTGGAAAAATTATTTGGAATCTGATGATGTTGCGCATCTTTATTGATAGTTAAATAACCGACTATCAATAATTACCTTGAGTAGGTATTTGTTGTGAATTGGATGAATTTGAATGCCACACTTATTTTTAAATAAACGCTCACTATTCGGATTAACCGGGAAAGGACCATGGGGTCGTATAACCCATTCCGAATATGTGATACGTCGTTATGAATTGCATTCGAAGACCGGTGTTGAAGACCGGATATTTTTGAAAACGGAAGGATTACCGTCGAGTTACTCTACATCGACTGATCTTCGATTTAGAGGTTTTATCACCCTTAGTGACGGGAAGTCCTGACGTGATTGAAAATTATCCGGAAATGCAAGGGCTTCGTGAGAAGTGCCTTCGGTTCTGTTCGATCCCGGAACAGACTTGTATGGATTGTGTGTCTGACGTTACAATTTGAGATATAAAGCTGATTTCTTTCAAATACATTTCTGTTGGTGGCGGAGAATTTATTCTCTTAGCTTAACACCCTTCTCTGAGACGTACGAGCTCAGAGGTTATGTAGTTGAAATTTATCAGCGATATATCCCAATTTGGTAACGTGGCATACTGAGTGTTGCTGTGAAATGATCAGTGTTTGATCATTTGTGATATGATCATTTGTTTGATCTTATATCTTTGTGATCATAGGTTGATCATTTTGTTTGACCCGAAGCAGGGCTTTTTATAGAAAGCGTAGCTTTGTGGACGAGACTTCGTCGAGCCTCACACCCCGGAAATGGTCGAAACAGGACGAATGCAGCAAGGTTCTAGGGAGTAGCGCCCCTTAGTGTATGTCATTCCTTCTGGATAAAGGTGGTATCATGGTATGGAGCCCAGATACTTAACCTCTGTGGTTACTGCATTATTTTTCTATGTGGTTTGTTGCGAATCGGGGATCCTCGGGAAGATCGGTGACGATCGGGGGATGGCATACGCGTGTCAGTAGTTACCTATTTTTGCAGAGGTAACCCGGCCTTGTGTTGGCAGAGATCCGGTTAGGTTCTCGGGTCGTCTATTCCAGGGACGTACCCATCGTGGATAGGAAGTTCCTTAGCCTGACCATTTGTTGGAAATCCAAAGAAACAATACGAGCCTTTACGATTTCAATTGTATAACCTGTCTCCTCAGGAGGCAGCTATAGCAGGCATAATATAATGGTACCTATGCTGGCTAAGATTTATATTATACTTTCGAAATGTTTTCCACTATGCACTAGTAATAATATCAAGAAAGAATTTGATTTTTGCGTAGTAAGCATCTTTGACTATCATAAGAAGAAATCTCCTCCAAGTCTGCGTTTGCATTGTGTGTGTGGCGGGAGGTCTTATGGTAGTTTCATTTTCCAAAAGCATTGCGAATTGACTTTAAAATTATCCTGTTGTTTATTTTAAAGAATAAACTGTTTTACGATCTCACACCAGTCACCATGACTGACTCGGAGTTTATTGTTTCCCTTCTAAACTCTGGGTGCCCACCAATTTCCACACGGGCAGTCTAGAGTTAGATTATCAGGATATTCTGGATATTCTGGAGCTAGGAGATAAGCTGGATGACGAGACGTAGTATTTGTATCTGATATATTTATTCCGCTGTGTATTCTGTATGAGGACAAGTTATATAACTGTCCATTATTGTATATTGACTCTGATGATTGATGTATGTATAAACTGATATAGTTCTTTGTTTTAAAAAGACTAGTGATTATTTATTATATATTGTTCCGCTGCGAGGTGTAAGATTCTGATATTGTCTCTGTTCTGTGTTTCTATTGATGTCGTTCAGATGTTTTCTGTTGTTCTTCTTCTTTCTTTCTTCTCTTTTTCTTCTTTCTTCTTCTTCTGCCTTTTTCTTTTTCTTAAAACCCTCACTCTTGGAGTTTCCGGCACTCGATTGCTCGGCAGTCGATAAAGTGAGTATCGATGTCGAATTTTCGAAAGTCGAAAATTTCAGGCCGTGACATACACTCTGGGGACTTAGAGTTAATCCATGGAAAAGAGAATGGTCGGTATCTACTCATCAATTCATTAGTGTTTACACTCCAGTCTGCACTTGGTGACTTAGAGTTAATTTGCGGGCAGTCGGTCTCTGCCCAGCTTATGATTATACTCTAGTCCATGTTCGGGGGACTTAGAGTTATTTTGGGAGTAACTAAGTCGAACTCCTTTTAGTTGCCTTGATTTCGTTTCAGTCCCATGGTCCGAACAGGAATTTTTCAATCTCTAGATTTTCGGCTATATTTGTTCCTTATTGTGTGTCCAATTCTTTGGATCATTTATAGGAATTTTTAATCGAGCAAATTAATGGAGCTCATCTTGTTGAATCCCATCAGGGATTAGTATGATTGATCGATTTCAACTCTGGGAGCCTGTTCACGCATATCGATATCAATCAGTTTCGCTATGTACTTAGCATGCAATGAAATAACAATCATATATATAAAGGAAGCTTGAAACTTTCTTCATTAAATGGAAAGGAACAAACTAATCTGTCTTATTGCATATTTGAAAAATCAAATGCTAAAGCAAAGTTCTGCAAGTAAATAGAACTAAAACGTAAAGGAAATAATCTAAGTGAAATAGCATCGTAAATGCTCGCTATTCCACGCTCTTGGAAGTGTAACGCCATCAACAGTCGCTAGCTTGAAAGTTCCTTCTCAAAACCTCTGTTCAACGACATACAGTTCTTCCCAAATCGGATTCATGTGTGATGAGTTAGGAAAACCCGTTTCAGGACGAGATCACCAATTTCGAAGGTTCTTGATCGCACTTTAGTGTTATAATATCGGGCAATTCGATGTCGATGTGCAGCTGCTCGCAAATCGACTTCCAAGCGCTTCTCATCTATAAAGTCCAAAGATTCCAAGAGAAGATCTTTGTTTGTTTTTGGATCGTAGTAAGTCACTCGATGAGAAGGACGAATGGAATATGGCCAGTCGCGGACTTGTGAGTGGTTCTTTAGGCCCAAAGTGCTATAGGAAGTTCATCCACCCACTTGCCTCTACCCTACTCCAAACGCTTTTTCAGAATAGACTTGATAATTTTATTTACAACTTCAACCTGTCCATTTTCCTAAGGGTGAGCGACTGCTGCAAACCTCTTTTCAATTCAATACCTTCGAAAAAAGTCTTTAAATTTAGCACTTTTGAATTGAGTCTCATTATCCGTTACAAAAGTTTGCGGAAGACCGAAGCGACATTTGATGTTTCGAGCAATAAAGTTGATTACTTTCTGAGTTGTAATCGTAGCTAACGGTTCCACCTAGGCCCATTTAGTGAAGTAATAAACCACGACAATAGCATACTTCACACCACCTTTAGAGATTGGTAAAGAGCCGATGATGTCATTATCCCACATAGCGAATGACTACGGACTGACCATTCGCGTGATTTCTATTGGCGGTGATCTTGGGACTTTCGGATATATCTAGCATTTTTCACATCGTTTTACATTATCAACAACGTCTCGGTTTACTGTTGGCCAATAATATCCATAACGGAGTATCTTCTTCGCCAGAGCTTGCACCCTAGTGTGAATGCTGCATTCTCCCTTATGAACTTCTTTCATAACACGCTTTATCTCGTCATGAGCAATACGCCGGAGTAGGGGGACTTAGAAATTTTTCCTATACATAGTTCATAATATACCGCGAAGCTTTGCGAAGAATTTGTCGCTTTTTATTTCTTCTTTCAGATAAGATTCCATGTAGTAAATAATCTTTAAATGGAGTCATCAATGATTCCCTTTTGGATTTTGCTTCATGTATTTGATCGATTTCCTTCATATTTATACTTAGGGTATCTAATATCTCGACCGGAACCAAGCCTATCTATTGCACGTCACTAGTACTAGCGAACTGTTCGACGACGGAATTTCTATTGGTTTAGAAAACCGTCGAACGAATTTAAAAATAAAATAACCGCAAGAGCACGACGTACTATTGAAGTACGTGGCGAGTACGGGTCGATCCATAGGGAATTGATGATTTTAAAAATCTATTCAATCAAATTAACCAAAGTTGAAAATGTGATTAGCTAACAAAAATGAGAAAAACAAGCAAAAGAAAATTGATAAAAATATGAGAGGTTGAGGACAATTTAGAGATAAATCCACTCTCTAGATCACATAAATCAACAAAATGAAGTTATGGTCTCTCTTTTCCTGTCATTAGTGTAATTAGTTGATGTGTTTAACATAAGTATGGTATATTTGTGCTATTAATTAGCCCAATATAAACCATCAAACTATAACACAACCACTAACACACATTTATCTCTTATGAAATATGACAACAAAGTTGAAATAAAAATCTATTTTAAGCATAGCCTATTAACTATTGTTTAGAAATATAGGCTATCAAATTTCAATTTCAACATTCACTTCTTTGCCATAATCATATTTAGATGAAGAGGCAATTTGTGTTATGTTTGTTTAAGCATAGCCTATTTGTTATGAACAATATAGACTATCAAATTCAAAGCTAAACAACATCATTAAACCACTTCAAGTGTTTCCATGAAAGCACAAAAAGAGAGTATAAACATCAAAATGTTGCATCTACATATTAGAGAGCTTCATTACCCCTAAATTGTAGGGATTAAGCTCTCATATTTGTTATCAAATCAACAAATGTAGAAAAAAACATGAAACTAACAAGAGGAAAAAGAGAGAAAAATGAAAGGAAAAATTAACTATTCTACTTGCATGAAAAATAAATCTACACTACTAACATGAAAGTAAAAACAAAAGAAGCATGTAAAAGAAAGAGAGCACTAATTAACATTGCATATAAAAAATGGAAGTTACATGAAAATAAAAATGGCTAAGTAGCCATGGAAAAGAGAAGAGAGGTTTCTTTTATTTGATCTAAAACTAACTAAGAGAGACTAAGGGGGGGAGGATGGAAGAGGGTTACATGAAGATAAGGGGTATTTATACAAGTGTTAAACCCTAATTCATATTTTTGGGGAATGCCCAAATTGCCCTTGAGGTAGTGTGGCGGCCAAGTAATCATTAACATCCACTAATCCATACTTAAATGTACATGAAGCTTTAATGTCCTTTTATCATGTGCTTAGCTCCTAATTTGAAAATCAAGGTAAGTGGGTGGGGTCCTCCATGATCACCACTTTGAATTATTTCCATCTTCATTTGTTCTCTTCACTCTTGTGCATGCATATATTATCATGAAGCCACTTGTAAAATTCACCAAATTTCCTACAAAACAACATAGAAAATTCCAAGTAAATTTTCACAATTTAATAAATGCATAAAAATGACCATTTTACCCCTATATGAAGATGAATATGTGACAATTTGAAAATAATTTGAATTTTGGTTTAAACAAGTTAAAATACCCGATATGATCATTTATTTAATTTAAATAGATTAAATATGGTGGTACAAATATGTATATTTACGTGCACATCACGAACTTTACCAACGACTTAGCCTCTCCATTTTGGTCGCGTGGGATATGTGAAATGTCATAGTATTCGATTTCTGCCAATACCTCTTGAACTCAGGTAAGATATAGGGCAAGCCATTGTCTCTTAGACTGATAGTCTCCTCTAACTTGATACACCACCAACTGCAAATCGCAAAAGATTTCAAGTGACTTAACTCCAAGTTCTCTAGCAAGTTTATGTCCAACAATCAATGCTTCATACTCAGCCTCATTGTCTATGGCAGGAAAATCAAGCTTCAAAGCATAATAAATTGACCGATTTTCAAGGGTTACAAGCATGATCCCAGCTCCGGAACAATGATCATTAGATGTTCCATCGGCGTATAACTTCCATCGTATGGTAGGGATTTCGCTACCTTCTAAAAGATCTTCTTGCACGGTAAATTCTTTTATAAAGTCTGTCAATGCTTGACCCTGGATAGCTCTTCGAAGAAGATATTTAATGTCTAACTAGCCGAGCTTAATATTCCCTTTAAGTAACCTCCCAAATGTCTCAGGTCGGTGTAGGACCTATCGTAACGGCCAGTCGATGTAAATATCGATCGGATGTGCCTAAATGTACGGACAAGCTTCCGCAACACAACTAGCAATTAGTATTCCAATTTCTCTATCTTCGGATAATTCCTTTCTGCTTCTGTTAATCATTTACTGAGGTAGTACACCGGCCTCTGAATTCAATTCTCCCCGCGAATCAAGGAGGCACGTATGATTGTGATGATATAGCCAAATAAATGTACAACTCCTCATGATCTATCGGCTTTGACAAGACAGGGGGTCTCTCCAAATGATTCACCAGAGTTCGAAACGCGCCTTCTCAATCCCACGTTCATTCAAAATTTCTTCTTCCCTTCCTAATCAAATCAAAGAAAGGAATGCATTTGTCGGTTGCTCTGGAGATAAATCGACATAAGGTTGCAACCTTACCATTAAGACTTTGCACTTGCTTAATGGTCCTTGGCGCTTGGATATCTCGAATAGCCAGATCTTCTCGGGATTAGCTTCTATTCCACGAGCATTGACAACAAAGCCCAAGAACTTTTCTGGCGCAACACCAAATGAACATTTCAAAGGATTAATTTTCATGTTGTAATATCGGAGGATATCAAAAATTTCTGCCAAGTCCCTAATGTGGTCGCTTTCTTGTCGTGACTTCATGAGCATATCATCCACATAAACTTCTATTATCTTCCCAATCTAGTCTTTAAACATCCTATTAACTAAGCGTTGATAGGTTGCTCCAGCATTCTTCAATCCAAACGGCATCACCACATAACAATACAATCCAACATCCGTAACAAAGCTGGTGTGTTCCTGATCGGGGATATGCATCGAGATTTGGTTATACCTCGAGTACGCATCCAT
Source organism: Allium fistulosum (assembly GCA_030737815.1). Lineage (NCBI taxonomy): Eukaryota > Viridiplantae > Streptophyta > Magnoliopsida > Asparagales > Amaryllidaceae > Allium > Allium fistulosum. The sequence goes on along the minus strand of CM060907.1, from coordinate 868,328,343 downwards.
ATAAGAAAACAATTCATGTCCTACAGTCGAATCAACTAACTAATCAATCCCTGGAAGGGGAAAACTGCCTTTAGGACATGCCTTGTTCAAATTTGACTAGTCAATGCATGTTCTCCATTTCCCATTTGTCTTCTTCACAAGTACGGGATTGGATATCCATTCAGGATAGAGGGCATCACGAATAAACTATTGACTTTCAGTTTATCCACCTCCTCTTTAAGAGTGATGGATCTCTCCGGATCCATGCCTTGCCTTTTTTGTTCACCGGAACATACTTCGGGTCAATGTTTAATGCATGGCTCGCAATCGTAGGTGAGATCCCACACATGTCTGAATGAGTCCAAGCGAATACGTCTAAATTCCCTCGGAGAAAACTGGCAAGTTCTTTCATCTTTGAGGGGCTGAGCTGCGACCCAATCTTCAAGACTTGTGACGGGTCATCGTGGTTGTCCATGATATGAATCGTCAGCTCAGCTGGTGCATCCTTGGTCTCTTTGGGCTCCTCTTCATCATCCCTTGGATCAATATCTCTATAGAACCGACTATGGTGCCAAAACAAGGCTCTGGCGCAAATTATCAATCTTCAATAACTTGGATGCGGATAGATTTATCAACACCCATTCCCTTCTCCTTGCATTGAGCTTCCCTCTGCTCAGCCACATAACAGGCACATCCAGTCGCCTGATCACCATGAACAACTCCTACACCATTATCCGTTGGAGACTTTAAAGTGAAACACCACGGGGCAAGAGCTTCTCGGAATACAGCCAGGGCCGGTTGGCCTAGAATAAAATTGGACGGCGAGTCAACATCTAAAACAATAAACTATAGGATCCGCACTCTCCTACGCTCACCTTCTCCCAATTCAACATGCAACTCAACATAACCAACAGCTTCAGTCGCCATGCCATTAAAACCATGTATATGAGCTTTAGATGGTTTTAAATCTTTCGTTTCCATTCTCATCTGATTATACGCCTTCTTGAAAGTTATATTAACCGAGCTTCCAAAATTAATTAAAATCCTTCTCACCAAAGCATGTCCAATCATGGTAGAAATGACCATTGGGTCAATTCTAGGGGCCCCTACTTTGTCTGCATCCCTACTTCTAAACACAATATCATCCACAATTATGTGTTGCTGCTCCGCCGGAGCTCCGTCTTTCGTATTTGAACAATATTCAAAGTCTACATGCCTTATCACGCTAGTATAATGTTTCATTTTTTGTCAACTTCTATCCGTAGGGTGCGGTCCTCCAACTATCGTATTTATTACCAACCTTCCACAGGTCCGCGTAGGCTCCTCGGCCCTATGCGGAGCTTCTCCTCGATTAGGGTCAGGTGTCACCTGTCCGCCATCCTACGGAGTTTTCATAAATTGTTGCTATTTCTTTTCCCGAATCAAATTTTTGATAGCATCCTGGAGAAGCATGCACTCATTTTTATTGTGCCCATAACACTCGTGAAATCGACAATAGTTTCCAGTATGTTTCTATCTCTCTGACGATTCTTTTCGAAGTTGCTTCCTATTTTACACAACATTGCAAGTGGATAGATAAATATTCTCCAGGGATACGTTTAGTGGTGTGTAATTGTCATACATTGGAATTCTAAGCTTTAGTCTCCCAAACTGCCTCTTCCGGTCTCGATTCCTATCTCCATTTCTCTTTTGTTGATTTGGCTTATTCTGAACATTAACTTGGATTTTCCCGGAACTATCATCAAACTACTTTATTGCAATGTTGCTTTGTACTGCTTCTCCACTCGGTCCTATGTCATTCTTTTTCCTAGAGGACCTGACTTCCTCCTTCCTTAGAAACTGAGTTACCTTTAAATAGAAGCGCTCTAACGCGGCAGGTGGTTTTCCAACTAGCCAATCACCAAATTCAAATTCTGGATTAATCCTTCTTGTCACGGCCATAAGTATAGCATTATAATTTGGGTTATTGACTTCCATAGTGGTGGTATGAAATCTTTCCAAATAGTCCTTCAATGATTCCCTGGAGCTTGGATTGCGCTGGAAAGTGACATCATGCTTTAGGATGAGTTGCTGCATTCAGAATTGCTCCACAAACTTAATTGTCAGTTCATCGAACCTTGAAATCGATTGCGGGGTAGTCTCATGAACCACATCGTCGCTATTCCAAAGAGGGTTATGGGAAGTCATCTACATTTGTTCGCATCATTGGCTCTTGCAGAATCCATCAGCCATTTGTATCTCATAATGTGCTACCAGGGTCAATTTTTCCCTCATAGGTCGGCATTGATGGCATTTTGAACCTTCGTGGATATTTCGCATGCAAAACATTGTCAATAAACGGGGTATGGCTTCTCGAACTCCCCCAGTCATCAGTAGTTAAACCTTGGTTCTCTCTTACCAACTGTCTGACCATTGCTGATAAGTCTGGTGTTTGGATAGGTGGTGCCAAGCGGTGGTCGTGCTCCACCTCACGTGAATGGTCTGTTCGATGTCTATGGGTCTTTTCACACCTTCTTGGTCCATCTTCTCTTGATGTTCACATTGGACATTCATCTCGTTGTCATTCCAGTGGGGTACTTGGTCAGCATTTTGTTGAAATACAGCATCCAAGCTTCCCGGCATAGCCCCTGCTTGATTCCCCATGTATAGTAGGGAAATTCCTCCTTTGTAGGAGAGCTCGATACCGATCCCTAGGGAGGAATCGGCACTGATCGGTTTTGGCAGACCATATTGGTCTGCCAAGCGACGCTTCGATATTTCTGCATGATCTCCTTTGACCCTACATCACCTATGCCTATGGTAGTCATCGATGAGCTTGAAATCTCCGATGGCAAGAAAGGAGTGGGACCCCTTTTGGCCTTCCCACGCTGTTGTTAAGTAATCTGGTTCATTAATCCAATATTAATCTGAATTTGTTCATTCAACTATCTACGGGTTTCCATCAACTCGCTTATCAAATTATTAATTTAGCTCTGGTTATAGAATCAGCAGGGTTCTGGACTTCAGTCGGATCAACATTCAAATTTGTAGGTTGTTGCTTGGGGATCTTTGTTTGATGCTAGCAATTTCATTCCCATCCACATTCTGAGAAGTAGACCTAGTATGTCTCACCATTACTGTTCTCCTTGCTTAGATTTTAGTAAATCTAAATAGTATATGTAGATTTATAAAGATGGCTGTGGATATCCTTCGGGGGATTTGTCTAATCCAGTAGCATGATTTACAAAGATGTAGAAGATTTCAAAAATACAAAAAAAAAACCATAGCACCCAGATAACGGTATAAAAACTTACAAGAAAAGCTTTATCGAAATAAAAATTTGTAGCGCTTTTGTGTTATAAATAGTTCAATATCTATTATAACATGTCGATATATAGTGTTTATTAAACTGCTATAAAAAAACTTACAATAGCGGATAAAAAGCGTTATAAAAGATGATTTTTTTATAGCGGTTTTTTATCATATAAATAAGCTATTTTTTAATAATATATCAATATATAGAATTTACTAAACCATTATAGTTAGCTGTTTTTAGCCGCTATTGATGACTCCTTTTGTTGTAATAAGTCTCTCCAAATTTTCAGCACAAACACCACCATTGCCAACTCCAAGTAATGAGTTAGATGTTTAACCTTATGTGATCTCAACTACCTTGTTACATATGCTATCACTTGCCCTCTTTCCATAAGCACTGCCCCAAAATCCATTCCACAAGCATCAATGTACACTACCAGACCTGGTTCCCTTTAGGCATAATCAACAGTGGAGCATTCGTCAATAACTTCTTAAACTCCTGAAAGGACCCTTCACATCTATCCATCCACTTGAACTTTGGTTCTTCCGAGTTAGCTTAGTGATACTGTATGCGAGAAATCATTAATGAACCTACGATAATAGCCAGCTAAGCCCAAAAAACTTCTTATCTCATGACCGTGTCCAGTCTCTTCTAACCATTAATAGTCTCTATTTTTGATGTATATACTACTAATCCATTCTCTGAAACAACATGCCTGGAAAACTTAACTTCTTGTTTCTAGAAATGATATTTGAAAGCTTTTCTTTTAACTTGTGTTTTCTTAACGTCTCTAACGCCAATCTAAGATGGACTTCATTGTCTCTTTCATCCTTAAAGTACACTGAAATATCATTAATGAAGACCTACACAAACCTATCCAACTAATCGTTAAATATTCGGTTCGTAAGATCAATGAAGAATGCATGAACGTTGGTTAGTCTAAAGGAATCACTAACTACTCATATGAATCGTACCTTGTTCGAAACGCGGTCAATGGGATACTATCTTCTACTACTATCAATTGATGGAAATCTGTTGCCAAGCCTAGCTATGAGAACACTCAAGCTCCACTCAACTAATTAAACAAGTTGCCTATCATGGGGAAAGGATAATGATTCTTCACTGTCAACTCATTCAGCCTTCTATAGTCAATGCACATCCATAAAGATCCATCCGACTTCTTTACGTATACCGCGGACGCTCCCCTCGATGAACTACTTAGCCTAATGAAACTTTTATCCTTAAGTTCCACAAACTGCTTCTTTAGTTCCTCCATCTCCTGGGGCAACATTTTGCTAGGTGATCTACTAACAGGATATGCTCCCGGAATCAATTCTATTCGGAATTTGGTTGCACTTTCTAGTGGTAATCCTGTTATAGGTTCGAAAACATTTGCAAATTCGTATACTATATGCTCTACTAATTGTGAGGAATGCAGATTACGGATCTTAAGGCTAGGAATAACACTAGAGAGGGGGTGAATAGTGTTTATAAGATATTACTAAATCTTTTTGAGTTTATGTTAATTTGAACACAAATGTATGCAATATTCAAACATAGATATAATCACAGAAACAAACACAGATGCAGAAATAAAGTAAATGCAGTAAAGGAAAGAACACACCGGATTTTATACTGGTTCGGAGTTACCCTACATCCAGTCCCGCACAACTAAGTACGTATTTCCTTTCAAAAGAAATTCAACAATTAAAACCCTCGGTTTCAAGGCTATGAGGTACACCCTCCAGAATCACAATCCTCTGGGTAGAGATACTTGATTTCCGGGGCAACAAGTTCACCCAATTGATTTCCAAGGCTACAATCACACCTTTTCTCGCTTGATTGATTTCCAAGGCTACAATCACACCTTTTATTGCTAGATAGATTACAAAGAAGCCTATAACTCTGAATAGCACTGGGATCTTGTTGAGATAGTGATAGAGAATCAAACCAGAGATGATCTAGTTAGATTCAATGTTGATTTCAGCAGAGTGATGATAGGATTTTGAATAAGAAAATATGGAAGAAGAAGAAAAGTGAAAAACTAGAAAATCTGATGATAAATTCATTGAAACTAACCCTTATTTATAGAAGAACAACAGCCATGTCCATTCGTGAAAGGTTATGGCGAATAGACACTTCTTTTGAAATTCAGATTTTTGAATCTAACTGTCACTATGTCGACATGGGGTACTAGGGCATGTCGACATCCCAAAGGAAATTTTTTATATTTTGTTTTTCTTTGAAAATAACCTTTATCTTATATTAAAACTATTTTAAACTTTATTAATATACTTGACTATAGATAAAATACATAGATAAATATAGAGAATAATATATATATATATATATAATTTTACTATAATTTTATATTTAAATCTAAGTAAATATATTATAATTAAAAGATAGTTTTTTAAAACAAACGAAGTTTAAAACAAGAGTTTATTAAAAACAAAAACAGAGAATATTTAAGGCTAAAACATCTTTTTGAAAATCATTTGAAAAGATAATTTTTAAGGCTAAAACATTTTGAAAAGCAGCTTTGAAAATTATTCTGAAGTAGTTTTGAAAATCATTTGAAGTATTTTTGCAAGCTTCTTCCTACAGAATATCTCATCATATCAGGACTCGAGAACTTGTACAAAACCAGGATGTTCGTGGGTTTGTAAGACACTTGTCGTAGGTTTGTAAGCTACTTGTCGTGGGTTTGTAAGCCACTAAAAAGGTAGAAATAGGTTCTATCCCAAAAGAAAATTGGAGTGAAGATTTCAGTGCTATTGTGAAGTTTTAACATAATTCTAGACTTAATACTTTTCTTGAAATCTTGAACTCTTGATAATCTTGATACTCATGAGTCTTCAATCTTGATATCTTGAATCTCTATACTGTACAGTCTTCATTCTTGGTACCTGCATGGTTAAATCCTGCATATACATATATAACTAAACTATAATGTTAGTATTTATAATTTATAATCTTATTCTAAGGTTGTTGTCATCAGAACCATAAACTCATGGACTAACAATCTCACCCTTTTTGATGATGACAACCTTTGTTTATAAAATATTACTTCTATCCTAATAACTCCCCCTAAAACTGATAACTCCCCCTAATCTATGCCTAACTACCCTATTTTATATTTCTTCCCCTTTGTCATCAACAAAAACAAACAAACTCTAAACTATATAACTCCCCCTCATTCTTGTACTCAAGTACCTGCATTAATAAACTATATAATATAGTATATTAAGAAATAACTATACTTATAGACATGATATTCAATCAACGATTATAAATATATCAATGTATATTTATACATTCATCAATCCACACCAAGTGTCAATCAAATCAATCATAACAAACAATTTCAATCAAAGCAATCAATTCAAACAAAGTAAGCAATCAAATTAAACGTTACGAGGAACTTCCACCCATCCTTCTTCTCCGAAAATAGGGTCTGCTTTGATGGCATCCCAATTTTCATTGTCATTTGTGAGAGAGAAAGGAGGATGTGCTTCGTTATCATCCTTGTGCAAGGAAGAAATCATCCATTGAATTGCCTCGAAATGCCTTTCTTGCTCCTTGATCATCTGCATTTGACTCAATTCTAAGTGTCGCTGGTTACGAAGAATAAACGAGAGAATATTCTTGAATGAATTAAGAGTTTCTTCAAGATTCTCGGATAAGTTATGAATTGGATTAGCCATTTTTGAAATTGTGAGAAGAATGAGAGATAGAATAGATAAGAAATAATATTCAGTAATGAATTCTGGAAGAAATGGGTATATATAGGTGTAGAAATTCGTTTGAAATGAATAGAAATATGTTATTTATTCAAATTTCAAGTTCAATATGAAGTGTCATTTCAGACCAGTACATGTCGACATGGTCATAGAGGGTATGTCGACATAAGGTAGTGAAATTTGATGGTAGTTTTGATTTTGTGAATAATTGTGTATATATATATTTATAGAATATACTAACATTTATTCAAGGAATAAGATAAGTTATATAACAGAAAGAAAATTCAATTTCATTGCATAGAAGAGTGATACAATGATTAATCATAAACACTCAAATTAAAACAAACTTAAACTAATTCAACATGATATGAAAATATAAAACTAGTTAGAGGATGATGAAGATGAAGATAATCCAAGTTTCTTGCTGATTTTGGAGAAAAACTTTTTCATCTTGGACGATATTTTGTCCAACTTCTTACTAACGGATCTTTTAAGAACCCGTTGATTCTCAACAATAATCTTTTGGTTTTTGAGAAGGGTTTTGTTGGTAGGATTGGAGGGATATTCAATACTTTCTAAGGATGTTTCACCTTCTTCTTCTTCTTCTATTTCCATTTCATCCCTTTCTTCTTATTCTTCCTCTTCCTCCTCTTCATGAGCCAAACGCTCTTCCTTTTCGACAAGAGTCTCATAAGGTTGAAAAACATATGGGATTTTCATGAGAGAAATGTTTGAGATATTAAAAACTTTTCTTGAAATAAATTCTTCTCCTTTGAAATTTACTCCAAAATAGTTGAAAATCCGAGTAAGGTAAATTCCATGATATAAAGTGTTTTCTTCCATTTCAAAATTTTTAGGACGAAGTTCACCCAAAATAACTTGCGCCCAATTGATATCATAATTTCCGAAAATAGCAAAAAGTGCTTTGCACACTTTTGAAGTAGGATTGTTAAAATTTCCCGATCTTGGGGTCAAAGTATGTTGTAAAAGAAGATTGACAATTCTTGCTTTAGGACGAAAGTTTCGGTTTTTAAATTCAAAGTTTTCATCTCCTTCGAAAATATGATGAAATGTCTCACGATCATGTTCATCGATTTGAAAACTAGAAAGATCCATTCCCGTGCTTTTGCAATTGAGAATGGTACCCAAAAGATCACAATTCAAAACAATTTTAGTGCCTTTGACACTACTCCAAATTTCATTATCATTTCCTTCATAAAATTCTCGATTGAGATTTGAATAGAAAATTTGAACAAGATTTGGGTAACAAACAAAATCATTTTGAGAAGAATCAACAAGACTAAGAATTTGACTGTTTGCAAAAAGAGTATCAATTTCATAAGAAGCAAAATCTTGAAAAATAGCAAAATTTCCGGGATGGACTTTTCCATAGTTAGCATAATTGATGTATGCTTTTATTGCCTCCGGATTATTGAGGAGTTGCTCTTTCAAGTTTCTGGAAAGTCTCATGGTGGAGGGGTTGCTTGAAGAAGCCATTAAAGTAGAGAGTAGAGAGCTTGGAGTTTTGAAGAGAGAGTTTGAATTTGAAAATGAAAGTGAAAAGTTGTGATAAAAGATAGTGAATAAATAGATTTTTGAAAGACATGTTCTCTGGTCAAAAGATGCCTTTTCAGAGTATTGAATGAAGTGAAAAGGTGGAGGGAAATTCAACCATTTGAATTCAAATTTTGAATTTCAAATTCTGGTACCTATGTCGACATCAGGGTAAGGACCATGTCGACATGTGCCTGTGAATTTCTATGATTTATTTTTCCTAAGTGTTCTAATATATATACTAATTATTTTAATGTCTATATATAGATATATATATATATATATATTTGGAATATTATTAGAATTATAGTATATTCCAGAAAATATTATTATATTATTAAAAATGATAAAAATAAAATATTAATAAAATAAAAATAAAATAATAAAAAATAAATTTAAAATTCAATCAACACACCAATTCAAAATCAATCAATCAAGCAATCAATCATCTAATTCTAAGCATGCAATTTCAATCAATTATATTGTAAATGTGTACCTTTTTCTGAGTCTGTTTCCTTGAATTTGTTGAAGTCGTGAACTGCCGTGAAACACAAATTTGAGTTATCTGTCTTCTAATCATCATCGCTTGAGGACGAGTCTGAGTCATCTAGAGTAGCAGTAAATGCACGCTTCCGTTTCTTTACTGATTCATTGTTTATAGGAGGATTCTGCCTTTCTAGATATGGACAGTCTCTTTTGATATGGCCTTGTTCATCACAGTTGAAACATTTGACATTGTTTGGCACTGCATTCTGATTTCCAGAATTCTTATAGTTGTTTCTCTTGAGATTATTCATCTTTCTGTATTTCAGGAATTTCCGAAAATTCCTGGTCATAAATGCTATCTCTTCATCATTATCACTGTTTGAGTCTGATCTGTCGGTTAATGCATTGAATGCCATTGATTTCTTTTCAGATGCTTTGCTTTCTCTTCTCCCGATCATTTGGACTTCAAACGACATTAGAATTCCAATCAATTCTTCCATCTTTAAGGTACTGATGTCATTTCCTCTTCAATTGCAAGTGTCTTTTGATCCCATTCTGGAGTGAGAGAATTTAAAAAATTTCTGACTTCTTCTTCTTCCGAAAATTCCTTTCCCAAGGATATTAAAGAATGCACAATATCCTGAAATCGACTATACATATCTGAAATAGACTCATTAGTATTCATTTTAAATAATTGAAACTGATTTGTGAGCATGGAAATTTTGGTCTGTTTAACTTTGCTTATTCCTTCATGAGTAACTTACAAAGTTTTCTAGATTTCATATGCAGACTTACAAACTGACACTCAATTAAATTCATTCCTATCAAGTGAACAAAACAGAATATTCATTGCTTTAGAATTATTTTGTGCAACAGTCTTTTGCTCAGTGGTCCACTGTGCAAAGTCAGTTGTGGGTTCAGAATATTCATTCTGTGTGATATTCCAAGTGTCTAATCCTACAGATTGTAAATATATTTTCATCCTACATGCCCAATATGCATAGTTACTGCCATTAAAAAGTGGTGGTCTGGCAGTAGACTAACCTTCTACAAATGAACTAGTGTTAGAAATAGTACCAGTGTTGGTAGCCATTTAGAGAACTTTTCAAAATTCAGATTATGAAACTTTTGAAAACCTTGCTCTGATACCAAATGTGAGGAATGCGGATGTAACGACCCGAAATTTTCGAAGCCGAAAATTCCAGATAGTTATGAAAATGAAGAAGAGGTAGAAGAAGAAGAACAGAAACATCAACATCTCACATTCGCAGCGGATAAAATATAATAGTAAATAATAACAGTTTTCAAAAGATTACTATATCTGTCGATTACATTTTAATACATCGGAGTTTTACATATCCACAGTCACTGAATATATACAGTAATCATGTCTCAGAAATACAATAATATACTGCAGCGGAAATACTCTATACGTTCCTGCCATCCAGCTCGTCTCCTGAGCTCCAGAACGTCCTTACCTGAAAACCTGTAATACTCGGTCTGACCCGAGCATTACATCAAAGTAACACCCGGGTCAGGCTGGAAACCAGCGTGAGTAAACCCATCTAACAAGAGATACTAATGCACAAAGCTTATTTAAAACCCGGGGTAACTCGAATCAATTTACAAATTCACATTTTGATATAGATATCACTTATTTCACACATCAATTTCTAAGTACCAAAACTTAGATTAAATAGTCCAATTCACTTAAATCATTCCATTCCAACTTATTGATTCCACATATCAATTTATAAAGAATCGAAGTGGTTTCGGGTATTTGCTAATACCCGACTCCGGTCTCTTCGAATACAATACCATCTTAACCCATATTCTTTAAGCGAATTATAATTCAACTTTAAATACAAGATGTCACTTTACACAACAGTTCATTTCGATAGATAACCATATTATCACTGTTCAAGCCAAACATACCATATCACAACATTTCATATTAGAGATATCAATCAATTCTAGGCATTGAATATAACCCCATCATCCATAAGCAAGGTTAATCAACCATACCATCTCTAATTAATTTAATTAACCACAATTGAATTAAATCAATTACGTTAATTGCTTTTTAATCCTGCTTATTTAATTAATTACAACCAATTAATTTATCATACAATAATCATCCATTTTAATTAATCTACCTTGATTAGTTATTCTTTAACTGCATTAAGTAAATAAATTTTTAATTAATCACATAGATTAATCATTCTTAACCATTCACATTAATTAATCTTTAATTAATAAATGACATCCATTAATGATCCTTAATGAACTATTTCCAAAATCAACCTTAATTAATCATAAACAGTAATTATCCATTCTGTAATTACTTACCTTTATTAATTAACTCCTATATTAATCCTTTAATTAATTACACCAAGTGAATATCCATTAATTTCTTACACTAAGTAATTACACATATCAATCTCATTAAGTATTCATACCTAATCCATCATCAAGTGATTATCTTTAATTAGTTTACAAATTTATTAACTTAAATTAACCACAATCACTTTATAAATTCCAATTGAGTAATTCATCCCTTAATTACTTTTAACAAATTAATTAATCCTTACATTAAGTGACTAATCCTCTAATTACTTAAAGCCTTTATAAATCTAAGACAACATTTTTATCCTTGAAATTTGTTGAAACTTGTTAACACTTTGTTTTGAAAACTGGGTTAATACTTGTTAACAATCTCACATTTATACAAATTAACTTATACCCTTAATTATAAATTTAAAAACTTGTTTTAACATTTACTTCGGGTCCAACCCGATAACTACTCGAGCCTTGCCCCGAGTAAACCATTCCTTTCCCTTACCTTTACTTTTTCTTTTAAACCTGGATTAAATTTTAAACTAAAACCTGAGCACGTAAATCACTCATACCAACCCGAAGATATACCGAGTCCACCTTCCATTTTCCCCTAGTCAAACTCGAAGGAAACCAATGTCGTTCCCAAACCAAAACGATGGTGCACCGAGCAACTCGTGCACCTGCACCGCTCATCGACGAGACTCCGGCGTCAACGACCACCGTCGACAAGTCGCCTATCATCTCCTCTTACGATCCCAATCACCCAAACATATTCACAGGCATCAAATCAAAATCGAGCTTCACAGTTGAGCCTGGAACACAAGACTCCGACCAAACTCACCCTGTTCAGGCGACGTCGACCACTAGAGACGCTGCACTTCTGGTCACCGAAGCTCTGACCATCCACGAACCCATCCCCCTTGGTCCTATCGCACTCGATTCACCAGAGATGAATCACGAACCCATTTACCCAGCTCGACCCAATTTAGGTTTAGAAACCTAAATCACTTTGCCGTTGACGCCACGGCGATCTATACCTCCTCCAACCATTTTTGCCTGAACCCCCAGTCCTTCCTCCACCTCCAGACCAATTTCCGATCACCCAAAGTTCCTTGGCCATCAGCAAATACTCGAGAACCCAATTCCAGTCATCACTGAAATGCACCCTCTATACCCAATTAAAAATTATTATTCTTGTTTTAAAAATCCTTACTTTCAAAATAGATTCAAGTTATAACCATAAATCAGAAATTTATGATGATGGGTTTTTAACATATCCTTGAGTCTTCTATTCTTTTAATTGTTTCTAGATAAACACCACTTAATCTTACTTAAATAAAATTGTTAAATCTTAATCCATGCTTAACAAACAGGTTCTGTTTGAATTCCTGATCCTAACAGTAATTTAATGCAAAGATATTGAATTTTTGATTTTTATTTTAAACCCTGTAATTAAAACAGAGAAGAATAGGTACAAATCAAACATGAATCAAAACATATATATACCCAGATCATACACTTATGTATGCACATGCAAGCATTAATTACTTCAGACATCTAACAAGCAACAGAACAATTTTTACTTAGGATTTTTTTTTAAGTAGATGTTTACTCACAGGATAAGAGGGTGAACAAAGAAGACTGACATGCACAGTTCAAACATAACCAACATATAGCATACTTATATCCACGTAGGCAAACATCACTTATTTCAGAATTTCACAAGCAACAACAAGTTTTTACTTAAACTTTTAAATGAAGAGTTTACTCACCTATTCCCAGAAATGACAGAGCTGCTTTATTTTGAAACTGGCTTTGACATTTGCTTGCTGAAATCATTTCTTCAATCTTCTTGTTTGTATTTGTTGGATTGTTGTTTAAACTGAATCATTGTTTAATTTTGAACTGAGGCTTACTTCAGAAGTTACTCGATTTTTAGATGATCGAATTAAGATGAGAAGCATAATATATAAAACAGAAGAGTACTGGATGATTATATGTTTGTATAGGTGATATATTATTTTTTTCTTTTTAGTACAATATAGGATCAGAGATTTTTATTAGAAAATGGGGCTGATGTTCCATACATTAATTAGCTTTGTACAAACACATATATATATATTTCCATTTCGGCTGAGATGATTTGTTGTGGCTTGCATTGATGAGGCTTGCCCTATAAGCTTCTACTTCATCATCATTCATTTTTTTTTTATGTACAACATGATTCATCTTATTCTTCTGCCTTAGTTCATTCTATTACTTACTTGTATTTCCAACATATATGTGTTCTAGAATGTATTTATATGTTCATTTTATAGTTTACAGGACTATAACCCTTAAGATATTTATATGCTCTTTTGTTTAATCTAATCGCTTTGCAATATGAATGAATCCATATTTAATTTGATGTTAGAATTTGTCTAATGCGTTCACTTTATATTTTATACATAACTATATAATTTATATTATATATTTTATTCCCATTTTTATCTTAAATATTTATTTCCACTTTTATACTTATTATCTTGTATGATTACATATACATATATATTTATTTTCATAACTTATATTTTGTGTTGTAAACACAATTTGGTTGTATTTTATTTTACTTTGTATATTTATCCTTATTCACAACTTAAACATTTATTTCTATAGTTTCTATATTCCTTACAAAAACTATCAACACTTAATCTAAAAGTTATTTATTGTTAAACTTGTCAATACCATAATTGCTTAAGCCTATATATTTATATTTATTTTTAACAATATACTCGTTCTATATCTAGATTTACTATTGATAAGATTTATTTTACTGGAACTATTATTGTCCAGACTATATCATATATATATTTATTTTAAAATAATAAGTTGTATTTTAATTAATTCAATTAAATATTGATTAAAATAATACTGCCAAAAATCCGGGATGTCACATCCCTCCCCCCTTAAAACTTTTCGTCCTCGAAAAGGAACGAAGTCGAAATTTATAAAAATGTTTAAAATCAGATAAATATTCTTTGATCCTTTTTAAACTACTTTAAAAATCTATATAATATTATTCCAAAATAGTTTCTATAAAATACTTTTATAACTTGATGTTTTGACAAGTCCATCCTTGTCCTTACAGAAATTCGGTCATACGTTGATCAGGCGTACGACTGAAAATCTATAAGTGCTTGGCAGACCCGTTTCCAACATCCAGTGAAAATATTTTTGAAAAATAATTTTATTGAAAATATAGGAAACAGTTTTTGAAAATAGAGGAAATAGCTTTAGTGAGAATGCTCTGGAAATCATCACACCCATCCATGGTCACAGTTACATCCTGGGTTACGTTGCCGTCGCAGCAAAAGTCCATGTAACTGATTACACCATAGAACCCACAACAGATCGCAGTTACATCCAGGGTTACGTTGCCATCACAGCAAAAGTCCATGTAACTGTTGGCTCTCAGCGGCACACACGATTTTCGCTGTCAAAATGAAACTTCTCCACTCTAACATAGGTCTCAGTCTACCGATATAAAATCAAACGCAGACTGTTGGCTCTCAGCGGCACACAAGACTTTCGCTATGTTACCATAGTGTCGCAGTCTACCGATATAAAATCAAACGCAGACTGTTGGCTCTCAGCGGCACACACGACTTTCGCTATGGTCTGCAGTAGATCGCAGTGACATCGAGTTACACTGTCGTCACAGCATAACCCAAATGCCTCTGTGGGCACCAGCCCCTCGACTTTCGCTACAAATAATCCTCAGGAACTAGTTTTGTCCGGACTCCTCACAGGATCAACTTTAGAAACCCCCCTTGGGGCTCAAGGCAGTACCACCCAGTGGCACTCCTAAGAAGTTCATTTCAAGGGAGCGCCTTTTTCCCCAGAGCAAATCTCAAAAACACTTTATACTATACACATATAGTATTTTCCAAATCATACACCTAGTATGAATCTCATATAAATGCTTTTACACAAAATCGATTCTCAAAATCGATAATTCACAAATTAGGCTTTCCCAAATCCCAATATTGATTTTATCCAAAAATCAAAAGCCTTTTCCAAATCCAAAGGTTCCCAAAGCCTTTTTCTCAAAACCATTTCCATAAAATCTTTTATATATATATTCATATATATAATTTTCTTGGGAAATCTTTAAATCACTTTATACTTATATAAGTTTCCTTTGTATACTTCAAAACTTTCAAAAACCTTTTTCTTCTGGCAATGGATTCAATAAGGGGAGTTTTATCATATATAACAAAGATACGTAACTTTGTTTATTCCCAATCAAATATTCAAATTTGATTACTTTAAAAAGTCACTTGTCAAAATTTCTTACTTTTATTATAAAGTAAACTTTAACTCAGAAAAATATTCAATTTCCACTTTATCTCCATAAAGTTAATTTCTACCATAGAAATATAAATTTTAATTTTATTTTATTTTAGTTCCACATATATTCACAAATATATTTTCCATTTCAAAAATCATCTTATAACCTTTTATCTACAACTTCAAAATCAAATTTCCACCTTTATTCAATGTCAATTTCTCAAAATATACTTTCAATTTCAAAAATATTTTCAGTTTTTATCCATAAATTTTCAATGCCAATTTAATTCAAACCCGTACGATGTCCCCATATCATTCGTACGCAATATCAATCTGATCGCTCACTCGATCACACAATTTCACTTCCGACTAGTATCGTCCACCCGACTTTCTAGTGCGGACTCAGATCTGGTTTCTTGATCAGAAACCGTCATTCTCCTTGCATAGTCACACCTATGATAGAGAATATCCAGAACCAATCAAAAATCCATATCCATGTTCGCCGTCGAAAATCGAGCGAAAAATCCCAACTCGGATCGATAATACTATCTCGAAATTCTGTGCTCGAATCTGGATCAAATCACTATGCGAATAGAATAATATACGTACATCCTACGTATTTATCTTCATTGATTATCAGTTAAATCAATTTCCTTTCTATTCACCTGCACTTTGATTTTATTCACTTATTCACATTTGGCTAAATCCCCACTTGGATTATCACTTCAATTCTTATCTCAGTTGGGTATTTACTCAATAACAGTTTGAACTCCGACCAGTTTATTTTTAGAAAATAGCTTGAAATTTTTTTTTTGAAGAATAGATAAGTAGTTGAAAAATAATTATTAGTTGAAAAATAGATGGTAAAATAGTTAAGTAGTTGTAAGATAGTTGAAAAATAGTAAAACAATTACAAATTAGTTGTAAAATGGTAACTAGTTATAAAGTAGCTAAAAAGATAGTAATTAGTAAATAAGATGGTTGTAAAATAGCTAAATAGTTTCAAAAGTAGTTATAAAATAAGTATAAGATAGTTCTGGAATTGTTAAAGAAAAATAGTAATAGTTAGGAAAATAGATTTAGAACAGTTCTTATCAAAATGATTTATTTAAAAAAAATAGTCCAGAGCCAAACTATTTAATATCCCATCTCCATTTTCATCAATTCAATTTAAATTTCCACTTTCATTTAAATTGACTCAATCCCAATTTGAATAACTTAAATTTTATTTCTAATTAATCCAATTCAAATTTCCCATTTGAATTTTTCACTTATCCATCATAAATCACAATTCCCATTAATTCAAATCAAATTCAGTTGGAACAAATTCAATTTAAATCTCAATTTTAAACAATCTCGAATCATATAAATTCGAGTTAAATTTTCAAAAGTTGATTTAACCCCTTAAATCAAATTAACCTTTATTTTTAAATTAATAATCCAAATCTTTAAACAATTTAATTCTGAGTCCAATTCTCAAAATTCCATTTTAGGTTATCTTTACTTAGCTTATTTCAAAGTTCAAATAAGAGTTCAAAACAATTTTACCTTATAAATTCAATTTATTACCCAATTTCAATTTGGAAACCAGTGCTTAACAATTCAGTTTACATTTTCATTTTAACATCCAAATCTTAATGTTCAAAGTGATCCCATTTTCTCAAGTTTAATTTTTATCTTTAAAAATCAAAATTACTTAAGTAATTTTCAAATTAAAGTTTAATTCCATTTAGTTTCAAATAATGAATTAGATATTACCTCAATCTACTCTTAATTCATTTAATCAATCAAATTCACAGTCTCATAATTACTGATAATAACAGGATGATATTAAGATAAATAAACATCCAATTTATTTAAAGCATTCATCATCCACTACCCATTCCAGATCTCAATCCTATCTGAGATCACATATAATTCCCCACCAAACCAACCCATTAACTTTCCTAAGTTAAATCTCAATTTCATCTTGAAATTTCCAATTTAGGTTGTTTATTCCAAACTTATTTAACTTCCCTTAAGTTAAATTCAATTTAATCTCGTCAAACTTACTCAAATTTGAATTCCCACTTCAAATTTTAAACTTCACATTAATAATCTTATAAGTTCAAAACTTATCACCTTAGGTTTTCACATTACATTCCAAATTTAAAACTCAACATTAAGAGTTTATTTCACCCCATTTTGATATTATGTATATTCCTTATGTATATACATATTATTTCTTTACACACCAAGTTATACTTAAATTTTAAACCACCTTGGGTTTCAACAAATTCCAACCAACCTTTGTTGAAATAGGATCCTTCCATTTAAATTAAATACCATTATTTATTATTTCTTTATCAATTTGAAACAATTTTCAAATTAACTGGACTTAGATTTAAAACTTCACAATTTAAATTATCTTTAATTCCAATTTATAAGTTATACTTATCTAAATGTTTTACTTCCCTAAACATTTCATTTTGCTTACTCCTTAATACATATTTATTATCAAACACAACAGTCAATTATGATAATAACCAAGATTATCATATCTGGAAACCATTCATTATCATCTTATTCTGAAACTCTTTCACAAATTCAAGATTTTAATTCCAGTGTTTGAATCCATTTCAAACTTATATTTATTAAATTTCAATTTGGTTGTATTCCTATCACCTCTTAATTTAATTCCAATAATTTAACAACCAGTTACCTTAACATTTATTGGTTAAGGAATATTGCTTTATATATATATATCAAATATAATTTTATATAAAATCATTTACCTTTAAAACCATTTAAAATCTTTATATAGGAAAATAACAAGTACGTTCTCTCATATATATTACACTCAACTCATTCTAGGGCACTACTGACCCTATCTTTATGAGTATACCCACCAGAGCCAAAGTTCTCGCGTAACCTTCGCTCTGATACCAACTGTAACGACCCGAAATTTTCGAAGCCGAAAATTCCAGATAGTTATGAAAATGAAGAAGAGGTAGAAGAAGAAGAACAGAAACATCAACATCTCACATTCGCAGCGGATAAAATATAATAGTAAATAATAACAGTTTTCAAAAGATTACTATATCTGTCGATTACATTTTAATACATCGGAGTTTTACATATCCACAGTCACTGAATATATACAGTAATCATGTCTCAGAAATACAATAATATACTGCAGCGGAAATACTCTATACGTTCCTGCCATCCAGCTCGTCTCCTGAGCTCCAGAACGTCCTTACCTGAAAACCTGTAATACTCGGTCTGACCCGAGCATTACATCAAAGTAACACCCGGGTCAGGCTGGAAACCAGCGTGAGTAAACCCATCTAACAAGAGATACTAATGCACAAAGCTTATTTAAAACCCGGGGTAACTCGAATCAATTTACAAATTCACATTTTGATATAGATATCACTTATTTCACACATCAATTTCTAAGTACCAAAACTTAGATTAAATAGTCCAATTCACTTAAATCATTCCATTCCAACTTATTGATTCCACATATCAATTTATAAAGAATCGAAGTGGTTTCGGGTATTTGCTAATACCCGACTCCGGTCTCTTCGAATACAATACCATCTTAACCCATATTCTTTAAGCGAATTATAATTCAACTTTAAATACAAGATGTCACTTTACACAACAGTTCATTTCGATAGATAACCATATTATCACTGTTCAAGCCAAACATACCATATCACAACATTTCATATTAGAGATATCAATCAATTCTAGGCATTGAATATAACCCCATCATCCATAAGCAAGGTTAATCAACCATACCATCTCTAATTAATTTAATTAACCACAATTGAATTAAATCAATTACGTTAATTGCTTTTTAATCCTGCTTATTTAATTAATTACAACCAATTAATTTATCATACAATAATCATCCATTTTAATTAATCTACCTTGATTAGTTATTCTTTAACTGCATTAAGTAAATAAATTTTTAATTAATCACATAGATTAATCATTCTTAACCATTCACATTAATTAATCTTTAATTAATAAATGACATCCATTAATGATCCTTAATGAACTATTTCCAAAATCAACCTTAATTAATCATAAACAGTAATTATCCATTCTGTAATTACTTACCTTTATTAATTAACTCCTATATTAATCCTTTAATTAATTACACCAAGTGAATATCCATTAATTTCTTACACTAAGTAATTACACATATCAATCTCATTAAGTATTCATACCTAATCCATCATCAAGTGATTATCTTTAATTAGTTTACAAATTTATTAACTTAAATTAACCACAATCACTTTATAAATTCCAATTGAGTAATTCATCCCTTAATTACTTTTAACAAATTAATTAATCCTTACATTAAGTGACTAATCCTCTAATTACTTAAAGCCTTTATAAATCTAAGACAACATTTTTATCCTTGAAATTTGTTGAAACTTGTTAACACTTTGTTTTGAAAACTAGGTTAATACTTGTTAACAATCTCACATTTATACAAATTAACTTATACCCTTAATTATAAATTTAAAAACTTGTTTTAACATTTACTTCGGGTCCAACCCGATAACTACTCGAGCCTTGCCCCGAGTAAACCATTCCTTTCCCTTACCTTTACTTTTTCTTTTAAACCTGGATTAAATTTTAAACTAAAACCTGAGCACGTAAATCACTCATACCAACCCGAAGATATACCGAGTCCACCTTCCATTTTCCCCTAGTCAAACTCGAAGGAAACCAATGTCGTTCCCAAACCAAAACGATGGTGCACCGAGCAACTCGTGCACCTGCACCGCTCATCGACGAGACTCCGGCGTCAACGACCACCGTCGACAAGTCGCCTATCATCTCCTCTTACGATCCCAATCACCCAAACATATTCACAGGCATCAAATCAAAATCGAGCTTCACAGTTGAGCCTGGAACACAAGACTCCGACCAAACTCACCCTGTTCAGGCGACGTCGACCACCAGAGACGCTGCACTTCTGGTCACCGAAGCTCTGACCATCCACGAACCCATCCCCCTTGGTCCCATCGCACTCGATTCACCAGAGATGAATCACGAACCCATTTACCCAGCTCGACCCAATTTAGGTTTAGAAACCTAAATCACTTTGCCGTTGACGCCACGGCGATCTATACCTCCTCCAACCATTTTTGCCTGAACCCCCAGTCCTTCCTCCACCTCCAGACCAATTTCCGATCACCCAAAGTTCCTTGGCCATCAGCAAATACTCGAGAACCCAATTCCAGTCATCACTGAAATGCACCCTCTATACCCAATTAAAAATTATTATTCTTGTTTTAAAAATCCTTACTTTCAAAATAGATTCAAGTTATAACCATAAATCAGAAATTTATGATGATGGGTTTTTAACATATCCTTGAGTCTTCTATTCTTTTAATTGTTTCTAGATAAACACCACTTAATCTTACTTAAATAAAATTGTTAAATCTTAATCCATGCTTAACAAACAGGTTCTGTTTGAATTCCTGATCCTAACAGTAATTTAATGCAAAGATATTGAATTTTTGATTTTTATTTTAAACCCTGTAATTAAAACAGAGAAGAATAGGTACAAATCAAACATGAATCAAAACATATATATACCCAGATCATACACTTATGTATGCACATGCAAGCATTAATTACTTCAGACATCTAACAAGCAACAGAACAATTTTTACTTAGGATTTTTTTTTAAGTAGATGTTTACTCACAGGATAAGAGGGTGAACAAAGAAGACTGACATGCACAGTTCAAACATAACCAACATATAGCATACTTATATCCACGTAGGCAAACATCACTTATTTCAGAATTTCACAAGCAACAACAAGTTTTTACTTAAACTTTTAAATGAAGAGTTTACTCACCTATTCCCAGAAATGACAGAGCTGCTTTATTTTGAAACTGGCTTTGACATTTGCTTGCTGAAATCATTTCTTCAATCTTCTTGTTTGTATTTGTTGGATTGTTGTTTAAACTGAATCATTGTTTAATTTTGAACTGAGGCTTACTTCAGAAGTTACTCGATTTTTAGATGATCGAATTAAGATGAGAAGCATAATATATAAAACAGAAGAGTACTGGATGATTATATGTTTGTATAGGTGATATATTATTTTTTTCTTTTTAGTACAATATAGGATCAGAGATTTTTATTAGAAAATGGGGCTGATGTTCCATACATTAATTAGCTTTGTACAAACACATATATATATATTTCCATTTCGGCTGAGATGATTTGTTGTGGCTTGCATTGATGAGGCTTGCCCTATAAGCTTCTACTTCATCATCATTCATTTTTTTTTTATGTACAACATGATTCATCTTATTCTTCTGCCTTAGTTCATTCTATTACTTACTTGTATTTCCAACATATATGTGTTCTAGAATGTATTTATATGTTCATTTTATAGTTTACAGGACTATAACCCTTAAGATATTTATATGCTCTTTTGTTTAATCTAATCGCTTTGCAATATGAGTGAATCCATATTTAATTTGATGTTAGAATTTGTCTAATGCGTTCACTTTATATTTTATACATAACTATATAATTTATATTATATATTTTATTCCCATTTTTATCTTAAATATTTATTTCCACTTTTATACTTATTATCTTGTATGATTACATATACATATATATTTATTTTCATAACTTATATTTTGTGTTGTAAACACAATTTGGTTGTATTTTATTTTACTTTGTATATTTATCCTTATTCACAACTTAAACATTTATTTCTATAGTTTCTATATTCCTTACAAAAACTATCAACACTTAATCTAAAAGTTATTTATTGTTAAACTTGTCAATACCATAATTGCTTAAGCCTATATATTTATATTTATTTTTAACAATATACTCGTTCTATATCTAGATTTACTATTGATAAGATTTATTTTACTGGAACTATGATTGTCCAGACTATATCATATATATATTTATTTTAAAATAATAAGTTGTATTTTAATTAATTCAATTAAATATTGATTAATATAATACTGCCAAAAATCCGGGATGTCACATCGGATTACGGATCTTAAGGCTAGGAATAATACTAGAGGGGGTGAATAGTGTTTATAAGAAATTACTAAATCTTTTTGAGTTTATGTTAATTTGAACACAAATGTATGTAATATTCAGACACAAAAATAATCACAGAAACAAACACAGATGCAGAATAAAGTAAATGCAGTAAAGGAAAGAACACACCGGATTTTATACTGGTTCGGAGTTACCCTACATCCAGTCCCGCACAACTAAGTACGGATTTCCTTTCAAACGCAATTCAACAATTACAACCCTCGGTTTCAAGGCTACGAGGTACACCCTCCAGAATCACAATCCTCTGGGTAGAGATACTTGATTTCCGGGGCAACAAGTTCACCCAATTGATTTCCAAGGCTACAATCACACCTTTTCTTGCTTGATTGATTTCCAAGGCTACAATCACACCTTTTCTTGCTAGATAGATTACAAAGAAGCGTATAACTCTGAATAGCACTGGGATCTTGTTGAGATAGTGATAGAGAATCAAACCAGAGATGATCTAGTTAGATTCAATGTTGATTTCGGCAGAGTGATGATTGGATTTTGAATAAGAAAATTTGGAAGAAGAAGAGAAGTGAAAAACTAGAAAATCTGATGATAAATTCGTTGAAACTAACTCCTATTTATAGAAGAACAACTGCCATGTCCATTCGTGAAAGGTTATGGCGAATAGACACTTCTTTTGAAATTCAAATTTTTGAATCTAACTGTCACTATGTCGACATGGGATACTAGGGCATGTCGACATCCCAAAGGAAATTTTGATCTTTTGTTTTTCTTTGAAAATAACCTTTATCTTATATTAAAACTATTTTAAACTTTATTAATATACTTGACTATAGATAAAATACATAGATAAATATAGAGAATAATATATATATATAATTTTACTATAATTTTATATTTAAATCTAAGTAAATATATTATAATTAAAAGATAGTTTTTTAAAACAAACGAAGTTTAAAACAAGAGTTTATTAAAAACAAAAACAGAGAATATTTAAGGCTAAAACATCTTTTTGAAAATCATTTGAAAAGATAATTTTTAAGGCTAAAACATTTTGAAAAGCAGTTTTGAAAATTATTCTGAAGTAGTTTTGAAAATCATTTTGAAGTAGTTTTGCAAGCTTCTTCCTGCAGAATATCTCATCATATCAGGACTTGAGAACTTGTACAAAACTAGGATGTTCGTGGGTTTGTAAGCCACTTGTCGTAGGTTTGTAAGCTACTTGTCGTGGGTTTGTAAGCCACTAAAAAGGTAGAAATGTGTTCCATCCCAAAAGAAAATTTGTGTGAAGATTTCAGTGCTATTGTGAAGTTTTAACATAATTCTAGACTCAATACTTATCTTGAAATCTTTAACTCTTGATAATCTTGATACTCATGAGTCATCAATCTTGATATCTTGAATCTCTATACTGTACAGTCTTCATTCTTGGTACCTGCATGGTTAAATCCTGCATATACATATATATCTAAACTATAATGTTAGTATTTATATTTTATAATCTTATTCTAAGGTTGTTGTCATCAAAACCATCAACTCATGGACTAACACTAATATCTTTTTTTGGACCTTCCACAGCACATAACATGAAGTTTGACTTCTCGCTCATTACATCCAACGATATATAATAATTTCTCATACTCTTGGGTACCTTACGGTGATAATCATATTTGCATGATAAATCCTAGCATTATTACATTCTAACTAGTCTATACATGAAATCACTCCATATCATACAAAGTCAAACGCACGTGGATCGCAATCAAACAAATAAATCAAACTCAAGGTCAGTGCACCTTAATCCGAGAGTGGCATATCCACCGATCGGATTAACAACATGCAAGGAAGTAATTAAGTAGGCAACATCTAATTCTACCCTATCAACTAAATCTCTCAAAGTGAAAAAGTGAGTAGCACCATTGTCAAACATAAATCCAACTAGTATACAAGGAATCAAAATCATACCTCCAAACACACTCTTTTCCCTTCTCCTCTGCAGTCATTCCAAACAAAGGTCCTTCTAAAGCATAAACTTTAGCCTGCCTTGCTTCTAGGCAATCCTTCTTCTTATTGCCAGGCCTATTATAATTAAAGCATTTGGCCTTGTCCTTATTCTCCGGATCGGCACAATTAATGGGGCAGTGACAATAGTTAATGCAAGTGACATCAGCTATTTTTGGCTTCTGAGTCCTTCCTTTAGAAGTCTTTCCTTCCTTCTGACTCTTTCCACCCTTCTGATATGGATTGAATCTTTTTTCTGCTCACCCTTTGGTCTAACATCGTCTTTCTCCTCTCCTTGAAACAAACAACCATATTGGCTTTCCATTTCCACCATCATATCAAATGGATCCAACAAGTGAGCTATCGCCTTGTAATTCAGCCCCTTCCTCAAGCCTTCAATAAATTTTTCATTCTTTTTCAAAAGAGTGTTGATGTGCTGCCTTTCATACTTCGACAAATCGTTAAAGCGCTGGATGTACTCTGCCAAAATTAGCTTTCCTTTCTTCAATTCAAGTAACTCCCTAGAAAAATTATTCCTTTGAGATTTCAAGATAAATTGAGGCTCGAATCACTCCTTAAACTGCTCCCAGGTTATCTCCACCTTTGGGACTTCAGTAATTACAGCCTCCCACCAGTCCAATGTATTCGCCTAAAGCCGACGAGATGCCAATCTCATACTTTGAGCATTATTATACCCCAAGTCTCTGAACATACGCTCACATACTTTCAACCAATTTAACACGTCCAAAGCAGACTCATTCCTTGTGAACTCCTTTCCTCTACAACTCCTAAAATCATTATTCATCAGTAGCACCCTTAATTTTTATTAACATCATTCTGGAGATTTAATTAGATAAATTAAATAGAATAATGTGATGAGTAGTAGGATAATGAAGATGAGATTTTATAATTGACAAGGTCAGGCCTTAACCAACTATTAGGATTGTTTTAGAACTTAACATATAAAAGAATATGTGAGATGGGAAAAATAGAAATAGATTTATCTTTCATCCTTTAAACCCTCCCTTTCCTATATCATTCTCATTTTAGAAGTGCAAAACAATCAAAGAAAAAGAACATAAAGGACAACCATTAAACAAGAAGAATGGAAGAGGAAAACTAGACCAAAACTAAAGCAAATCGAAGGGAAACTTAGGGCAATCATTCTCGATAAAATATTAACTCCATTATCCAATCTAAGGTGTATAACAATGAAATCATCTCATTTTTATACTTGTTTAATTTCAAATCTTGATTGGTTTTGATTCGTTGATGAAGATATGATGTGCCATGTTTGATTTTACAATTGTTTGGTTAAATAATGAATTATTGGAATTTTTATGAAATTATTTGGTAGGTTTATAGGCAAAACCTAAGTACATGTTATCCAAAAGATTTGGTTTTTGCATATGTTGAGTAAAACATAATTTTGGGGATCGATTTTAAATTCCATAATTTTCCATATTAATAGAAATATTTTATGAATTTCCTAAGGAAAAAAGGTAATTTATTTTGGGTTTTAATTATTAAAAATAATTAAAAAATGATTTGGTCCCTAAATTTTTAATGTTAAAGTATATGTTAATTCTAATTTTTGGGATTTTCCCAAGAGATTATGATGTTATATGAATTTATTAAGCTAGAAAGGCGTATATAAGTAAATATTAGATAATTAATATTATTTGATGGGTAAAGTATATTATTATCCGATAAAATTTGACAATGAATAAGATTTGGTGAAAAAAATTGCTTTTAATAGAAATAAAACAATTTTTATAAAAATGACGTATTGCCATGTTACCATAATCGATGTCGAAACCCAATGTCATTGACTTGAATGGATGCCTACGATATCAAAAAAGTTGGTATGGAATGAATCTGTTTGAATCCAAATCGGCATAATGGTAGTCTTCGACATTGAAGCAATGTTGGCATAGGATAGCATATGACATAGAATCAGTGTCGATGGGATAGTGACCTTCGGCATTGGCATAATGTTGGCAAGGTTATCTCGTAACAGTTGATGCTACAAGTTTTTACCATAGTTTTAAACGACACCACTTGTTTTTTATGTCAACGCTATAGTTGTAAGGCGATGATGTTGCAAGCCGTACTTTCAACATTAAAATTTATGGCAATGATGCTGCCTGTTATCAATTTCGGCACTGTTATTTTTAGTGGCATAAAACCAGTTTTAAGAAATCGATATCGACTGTTTTGAGGCATTGATGTCGGAGTAGTCAATGTAGGCCTGATTGTTTTAAAGCATCCGGTATCAATGGTTTTATGATTTTGATGCCACATGACATCAATGTCGATTCCACTGTACTTTCATATATAAAACAGTATATTTAATTGGTTCGACAACCTCTAAATTTCTATGTTACGACAACATTGATTTCGGATTATAGCCTTGTGTTTTTATAAATTAAGAATTATTTTAAAATCTTTGATATGAAGGGATGAGACGTTCCATGTCAGTCATATTAATGTTGCATGTTTTCAATGATGAACATATTCTAAATTATGGCGTTATGTCCTATAATGAGGAGGTGCGACAACCTCACATAAATATCAAACGTAAACATGGCATTATTGAAATAGATTATAAATTGGCATAAGAAATTAATAAAGTAATGTACCATGTTTTCCTTATTTTAAAAAAATGAGTTTAGGGGATTAATCATATATATTGATAAATGTTTTCAAGGAATAAATTATGGTTTATCCCAAGTTTGATATGAAATTATCAAAGAGAGTTATTACTCAAGTTTAAGTAATTATAAGATGCCAACTGATTAAACATATTTGAATAAGGGATGCTATATGTTCTTAATAATATTTGATTAGTTATTTTGCATGATTATTATTATTGTACTCACATCATCATGACCCATACTTGTATCTTGGGATAATTAAGGGTAGAATAACCAGTTGATTGACCCATTAGTGAGTATTATTAGATTTAGCTCGAGTGAGTAGAATTACATATAAGAGATCAGGTAGATCAAAAGTGTTAGGATACCCAGAACTGATCAAAAGATTATTATTGAGATATGGTATTGGAAGGATCCAATAGGTACATAGTGATCCCATGAAACCTATGGCCTATGATTCGAGAGTATGATATTGGAAGAATCCAATAGGTTCATAGTCATCCCATGAAAACTATAATTAGAGAGATGTTATTAGAAAATTCCAATAGGTTCATAGTGATCCCATGAAAACTATGATTGGAAATTATTATTGGTAAAACCAATAAGTTCTTAGCGATCCCATGAAAACTTTGATTCAAGACAGGTGGTCCCTAAGAGATTTGACAGGCTATTAGTCACCTATGAAAACTAATAGGTTCATAGTGACCCAAGGAAAAAAAGGATTAAGATGGATAGTCAGTTTTGTGAGAATGGGTAAATTTGGGGTAGATATAACCCTATGTTGACAAATGAGTCGGACCTGCCCACATTGCATATTCCAATAGGTTCATAGTGATCCCACAAAAAGTCTCACTAGATATCTGATTGGTTCGAGATGGTAGATTATTATTCACAACAGACTTTTTGTCTGACCCGAAGTTTTTTTCTTCTTCTTAAACTCTCGGGTGCTCACCTAGGTAGCCATAGAGTATGGTTTTTAGGTTTCTAATTAGATGAATAAGCTTCCGGAGACGAGCAGGAGGCAAGCTAGCTGTTATTAGGAGTCCTAAATTTCCGCTATGTTGTTTTATCTATTTGAATGGATGTAATGGAAAATTTTATAATTGCCAAGTATTAGACTCTGATCAACCGAATTGCATCTTCATAAGTCACTCTTAGAGTATTTTGTAATAATTAGAATTTCTCTAAGCGTGGGATTGCAAATGGGATTATCTAAGGAATATGAAAACTTATTTTCAAATGAAAGGTAAAAGTTTGTTATTGAATTGTGTTTAAAAATTTCATATTCATATGCTTTAGATTATTGATATGATCAAAATAACCGCATTTTGTCATCAGAAATTAATAATTATGGATGATTGCAACACCTGTACTACTTAGTTTCAGTCTTTATAGTGGGAAATGTAACATCATCTTAGAAAAGTCTGCTTCCCTTGATATCTTCTCTCTTGGCTTGACAAGTCTATAGATGTTGCCTCGTCATTTCCATCATAAATTTGCAGAATAATGCATTCACATCCATTCCTCCTTTAACTGGGCAGACACTTGAGCACCGATTTAAGCACAAACTTCTGAGTCTGCCTCACCTCCTTTGTCCTTAGTTTGTGCACTGCCATCCCCTCTACTAGGGTTTTCTCTCGCACTTTCCATGGTGAAACATTAGTCACATAGGTTCATTCTCGTCTCCTACATAAGTAAAGGTTCGTATGCAAAGGAAATAAAGAGAGTGAGATCGATCGTAGAGGGGTAGATATATTCTTTTGTGTGTGTGTATATAGACACACCCAGATACACACACATGCATGCATATATATATATATGTATGTATGTATGTATGTATGTATGTATATGTATATGTATATGCATATATACAAGTACATTATATATAGCGTATACCGCTCTCTAAGGCGTTCATTTTCTATTAATAAGGTTTAACTTTGCTCTGTTTTACTTAAGTGTTCCCCTAACTTAAGCTATGATACCACATTGTAACATACCCTTCATCGAGACCCAAAAACATGCGCCAAGGATGTTGCAGTCATCATCAAAATTATTTTCAAGCGATAAAGTAAATTTATTATATTTTGCACAACAAAGTAAACAGAATGGCTAACTAACTTTTTCATTACATCAGTTTAGTTTACGTAATTCGTTACATCACTTTAACCCAAATCATTCCCGTGTAGTTTTAAATACAATAAGAAAAAAAGAGTGGTGTTGTGTCTAACATATGGAGATGCCAACACAACACATAACCATTTATATTTTCTAATTTTACACAGCGGAAATTTTAAAATATTTTTATTCTCTAGAAGCCTTCTACTTCATCTTTGAAATCTTTATTCGTCCTTCCAAGGATACATTTCTAACCCATTAACTTTGCCTAATTGAATGAGAATGCTATAGTTTATGGGAAATAATAAAAACATGGATCAGACATAAAGCCTAGTATGAGTAAAATCTTTACACTAGTCATCTATAGTAAGACCACACTTCTAACGCGGAACGGATCTTCCCCTCTCTTTGTCATCCTTAAAATACGTTATATGCATAAGCAATATCACAAAAATGCAATAACGTGTATATATTCAATCAAGAAGTGTATCCTATACTTACCATTCAGTTATGAACCATATCATATATCAAGTCAAATTAAGTATATCCTATACTTATCATCCA
Organism: Allium fistulosum; assembly: GCA_030737815.1. Lineage (NCBI taxonomy): Eukaryota > Viridiplantae > Streptophyta > Magnoliopsida > Asparagales > Amaryllidaceae > Allium > Allium fistulosum. The sequence goes on along the minus strand of CM060907.1, from coordinate 868,298,220 downwards.
GTTATGAACCATGTTATATATCAATTCAAATTAAGTATACCCTATATTTATCATCCAGTCATAAACCATGTCATACAAGCATTCATCATCCATTCAAACATCACTTAATCTCTTATTTTAGAATTCCATCGTTAAGTTATCATTGACTTATTTAGTGATTACCTCACTAGGTTTGTCTATCACTAATTTATCTTTTCTCAAACAACGTTACCTAATGAAATGACTACTCATTCCACCAATGCAGCCACCCTGACTAAAGCCATCCTTACTTTCCTAGGTGGTTGAATGTAAGACCTTGAATACATTCTAGTAAGCATCCTTACTAAACGTCAATAGCCCCTCTTAGTCTCTGAACCGTTACCATTTACGTTGTCGATTTATTTAGTTATTACTCCACCCCGATGTTTTGGCACCATACCATGGCACCCTATCATAACGCCCCTTTAGAGTTTAATAATCTTATAGGATTGAACCTCATTATGGCATCCGACTATATACCTTGGACTTTGGACTAATAGCCAAGGCACTCTGCCATCCAATAACTTAATGGGCTGATATATCTTTATGATCATAGTTCAACCCTTTTTTTCATTTGTTTATAGTGTACCGTAAACTTTCTTTAGATAAAACATTTTTATCTTTCAATTCAAACGATACCCTATCTTTTATTAGCTTCTCCAAGTTTTTCTTAAGTTCAAAAATAAGTTATCACAATTTTATCTTATAAATCCTTCCTTTATTTCATCCATATGAAATAGCTCATTAAAACTTGGAAACTTTCTTCTAAAGTTCTATAAGATATTTCTTATTTTACTTAGAAAAATATGGCTTCACAAGCTATCGTGAGTTGACATTAGTTGTCGTGTGCTAACTATCCCAAAGCTTTATGAAGTAGAGCCTTGTCATCGTGTATTGGTTATCTCATTACCATCACGAGTTAATCCTTCATATGCCATCACTACTTTATCTCCTTAGCCACCTTATTTTATCTCCCCGAGTCATCATGTGTTAACTCCCCTCGGTCATTGTATACCAACTCCCCTGAGTCAACGCTTATAAACTCCAAGTAGCCATCTTGTGCTATCTCCTCTATAGTTATCGCATGGTAACTCCTCTATAGCCATCGCATAATATCTCCCCTATAACCGTCATGCATTATCTCCCTTATAGCCATCACATTTTATCCACTCTATAGCCATCTCATGTTTATTTCAACCAGTCGTCGTGGGTTGATAACTTTCGAGGGTTGAGCTCAAAGAGCCACACGTCATGGCCTTCCTAAAACCATCGTGTATAAAGCTCCAAAGGGTCTTCAAGAGTTAAATATGTGGATATAAGGGGTTTAATGAGTTAAGGTGTCATTTTTATAATTAGATTAAACACTGATTCATTATTTTATTAAGTAGTAATTTACACCAAACCCCATTTGGTGTCAATTTCTCATTGGCTAATCTTCTTCTTTACGGTTTTCTTTTCAAAAATGAGCTAACTACATCTTACACTTGATAATTCCATTTATTAATTAATTACCATTAATTTTTTAATTCTTTCCTTCACCATTTAATTCATGGTGGCAGTATTCACAAGGCCAACCTTAATTGCTCTAATTACTGTTGGTTCATTCAATTAACCTTATAAAGTGTCACACAATTAATTAATAAATCCCTTTTGGTAATTCTTGCAAATAAAATTATTTTATTCATAGTTCAATAATTTCTCATAATTAATCAAATTTAATTTCTCATATTATGGACCCTTCAAACTATGGTGTGTTACAATCATAGTTTGAACTCCATGCTATAAATAACCACCATTGCCCACTTCTTCCTTACTTCCCTAGCTTTGGACTGATTCTTGTAGTGTCCATCCTTTTGGCGGTAATAGCATCTCCCTTTCAACTCTTCGATCATTAAGCTTACCTTGCAGTCCTTAGTCACATGTCCTTTTTTGATATCTACGATATGCCATACCTCCTTTCTTAATCTTCTCTTTGGCTTTCTTATCAGCCTAAAGTCCTTCTTTCTTTGTTCCACCTTGATTTTACGTCTGTCCTACTTTCTCTTTTTCCTTGATATTTACTGTTTGGAGTAGGGCTATTTCAACTATCATCTCATAAGTGGCTTCCATGGGAACTTGGATCAAAAGTAGCTCCCTAAGTGGAGAATTCATGCCTTGAACAAACTTCATAGCCTTCTTCGTCAAGGTGTCTATCGGACTCAATCCAAACTTAGCCAACTCTGTAAACTAGTTGATATACTCCTTCACCATAGAGTCTCCTTCCTCATTTGAATGAACTTCTCTAATGCCAAACTTACTTTAGATTTAGATATGAATCGCGACTTGAAGCAAGCACTGAATTCAAACCAAATAACTCCTTCTTTAGCATTCTCTTCAACTATTATGGTCCACGAATACAATGTCTTACCCTTTAAATGCTATGCAACCATCCTCCTCTTAATCTAATGTACCTATCCCAGCTTTCGGAATATATATTCACAACCATTAATCTAATCCTTGGTCTTTAAGAAATCTTTAGCCAACATGTATGGTCACCCTTCCATATTCTGAAAGTCTTTACACATCTTGGGGAAGTCTAGTGGGTGAGGTGCTACTTCAGCGGGCTGACCAACAAGTGTCATTGGTGCCGCTTGTTGAGGAATGGGAACTAGCCTCACGTGCCTTGGGTATTGCTTAAACATTTTGACATATCCCGTATGGTAAGTATCTCTTTGATGAAGGGGTTCTTGGCTTCCAAGCAGCTATTTTCAATCATAGTCAACTATCTATAGGTTATAGCTTTTTAGTTACAACTTCCTAAGATAGTATTATTTGCTAATGTAGAAATTTGATAAATGTGTTTGCATATGTGCAAATAAGTATATATATAGTGTGGTTTTGGAAAATACTTTCAAAAATAAAATACGTACTCTCATGTATACTTATTCACGCTTATCGGGTAACCTAGGCTTTGATACTAAATGTTTGAACAAAAAATGGCACAAACACCCAAGGGATTGTGTAGGGAATAAAAAGTGAAGAAAAGTAAATTGAAAAGAGCAAGAAAAGAACATGCATCGTTTACAGTGGTTCGGCTAAACTTGGCCTACATCACCTAGTCATTTTATTGCTTTGATTGCTGAGTTGCAAGTACATATTCTAATGGATCGGCATAAATCTATGGGTGATTACAAGATATTAGAGCAAGAAAGCAAGAGAGCCAATAAGATCCTTAAAATGAGCCTTGCCCTCCAATATATAGCAATAGGTAGCCTAAAATCTCGCCCTTATGAGCTCAACATAGTTTTCCATGTCATAGAGCACTTCTCCAGGAAATTAGGTGGATACCTCATTAATAACACGGATCGGTACCAATCCAAGGGCTTGGATCGGTACCGATCCATAAGTTTATGGATGAATTCAGACTTCTTGTCCTGGCTCGATAGGTCGTTAGCTTCATTATTCTAAACTTGTTTGCACCATTATTAGCTTGTTTCTGAGTCCAAATGATAGATCAATGGAAGAATGGAGTTATAATTTTGAGTGCTCATGGAGGTCAATAAATAATTGCATGGAATCAATGAAATAACACTTGAAATAGGCTCCTGGCATCACGTAGAGTGGATAGGAGGAAGTAGAGTTAGATCGCATGAAGTTTGGTGGATTGGTACCGACCCATTATGTTGGATTAGTACCAATCCAATACATTTTGGATTTTTGGGCTTGAATTATTATGGATTTTTTGTCTTCATCCCATGGCTCTATTTGAATTTGGTTTCTAGACTCTTATTGCTACCTCTCCGAGCTTCCTGCCTTGGTAGCTTCCAAGTTCAATTCATCAAGTCTATCCGAACATTGTCTAGTAAAAAGGCTGGATAACATTTGTCCCCCAAAGTACATCTTGTTTCAAACATGATGTGCTTTGAATTGAGACAAGTTCGAATTAATGTGAAGGACTCCACTCTATGCTTTGAATGGTCGTTATCCTTTTTGCGAATCATTTCTGTGAAGAATTATGTCTATAGTTATTCATGTAACACTCAACATCTGGCATTACAAAACGGGAATACGCTCTCACAATCCATTGTTCCAAATTCAACAATTTTGAATTAGATTCTCTCATGGACTTCCAAGTTTGAATCTAATTTCCTTTGACTCTGGTCATTGGGTGTGGGATATGTACATGCATATGCATGCACATGCATATGCACTCTCTTTTAGAAGCTCTCGATCATATGCATGTACTCATACAAGTGTATATAGGTAATCATTGTCATTATAGACTTTAAAAAAAATTGAGTCTCGGTACTGATCCAAGAATATACAAATTCTTGGATCAGTACCGACCCAAATTCTTGGATCCGTACCGATCCAAGACTTAGGATAAGTCTCCTAATTCTTTTGCCAGGAAATTTGAGCTTTGGGTTATATAACCCAATTCACTTGTCTTCCTCCTTACTTTTATTTTCCATCGAACCGAAGGTTTGGGTTATATTATCTTCGCTCAACATTTGCACCAAGTACCCAATGATGAGGAAGTTCGGCATACATATAGTTTCAAGAGCTGAAAAGGAAGCTATTCTCTAACATATTTGGAACTGGCTAAGAACTGTAGAGTTGTTACTGTTACATGGAACAAACTAAGCCACTTTAAGTGTGAATGGTTCTATGTCCGCTATCCACCTGGATTTGCACTTATCTGGACTTAAGTTTACTTCATGTGTTTGCTGTGAACTCACCTTATGACTTTGCAAGCTTAACTTATATTCTTTTTATTATTCAGATGTTCCGACCAGACCCAGTGGCGTGACACTTACAGATGTCGTTAGAGTTCTTATGGCACTTTCGGAAAAGGATAGAGATACTGGAGTTCTCCTTTCTGATGAGAATATCTTGGCCTATAATTTGCTGGAAGCGGGCCGTAGCACTGGTCAAGTCCAAGTGGTCATTGATGACGATGACGACGATAATGATAACTCTTCTGGAGATAATGATGTGAATCCTGATTGCCCTTTATTCGAAGTCCAAGGGTTGAAACTAGAACTAAATAATAGCACGCTAAAGAAGGAAACATTTGGGGGAAAGTGGCAAAGCGGTCCACGATGATGCTGATATGGGCTATGACCCTTTGGTTGAATAGTCCAAAGATGATCAATGGTCCATCCTGAAAAAGTGGCTCATCATGAAACTTCCAAAAGGACAATCTTCTACACAGCCCCGCTAGCAACAGCTGCGGAGATAACTCTTTACTCCCTTTTGAAAATACATTCACTAGTTTGGGGCCGATTCCTACCGAGGTCGGCTCTTTCGGCATTGATAATGTGGGACTTAAGGGTGTCGACTCTCCTCTTCGGTTTGATGAAGAAATCACTCCTATTAGCATGCGAGAAATCACTCCTGCTAGCAAAGCTCCAAACCAAGCATCCAAATTAAGTTTGGTTGGTTCGGTTGGTTATCCAATTTTACCAAACTAAAAACAATTCATATTCTATGTATGGAATATTTTTTGTAATTTGAAACAAAACCAATATATATGATTATAGTATTATTGTTTACTATTTTTATGCTTTCTAATAGTAATTTTGACACATAAATGCTAAATAAAATTTACTTAGATCACTAAACTAATTTTAAAAAAATTAGTATAACATTGGTAATTTCTAGAATATAATAAAAGCTTAATTAATTTGGTTATATCGATAACCAAACTAAATGTAATGACCCGCCTTTCTCTCCACAGAAAGACACATCATTATTAAGAAAGAAAGGGATAGAAAAGAGAAAAGATAGAGAAGAAAGAAAGAACAACATCAGAATCTCAACAGTGGAACGAATAAATTATATTAATCACATAAATATTACATAGTATCATATACTTTAGAGATACACAGCTTATAAAACACATACTAGACAGTTATAAACATCTGTCTAGTTATTACAATTCAATATACAACTCAAACAAAAGACTCAGAGATCAATACAGCGGAACCACTTATATATCTACAAACGCTGAAGCCTCCTGCTCCATTGCTCCTCCAGAATTTGTCAAAGCAAACCTGAATCCCTTGGCTACTCGTAAAAATTTGAGTACCCAAGAGTTTATAAAACAGAAAATAAATACTTGGGTCAGACATGGGTCTGGTGTGAGTAAACGGTTAAAGTTGCTTAACTTCAAAACCTTTTGAAAACAAAGGTATCACGTAAGACTTCCCACACATAAACATGGAAAAGTTTTTACCTTACGCTAACCAAAAATTTTGACAGGAAATCGAGTTATATTATAATAGGGTCTAGGATTTCCAAGTAAAATAGAAAATAGCCGAAATTGTTACATTCATTAAATTCCAGCATAAATAGGTATACAATCAAGTCCGATGGCACTTATTGGAAGTTGGATTTCCATACAATGGCAGGGCTACTGGGGTACCGCCCGTCACAGTACGTGGCCTAGATCAACGTACCGAGGATCACGCCCAATCCCCTGCAACACAAGGTCGGAACCATCCCTTACTGGATAATTCCCGCATAAGAAACCCCAACGGTTGTAGATATTCAACCGCCCACTCAGCCGAATAAAAAGGGACTCTAGATAGGGGAAATCTTATCCTACTTGGGCGCTACCCACTAGACTTGCTGCACCTCCCTTGTTTTTGCCATTCCCGGTTGATGAGGCTTGAGGATACGATTAACTTATCAGAACACATCACTTAGAATGCTCATCGTCCACCTGACGATGTTCTGAAAGCATTCAATCCATACAAGTTCGTTCCGGATTCGAACGAAACCGAAGGCATTATCTCGTTACACTCATTTTGGAATCACCCTCAGAGTTAACGACAATAACCCTTGCACTCTGAATCTTCATCTTCACTTGAGATTCACGACCTATCGTTAATTTGGATCGATGTGGTATTCGGATATCCAAATCTGGAAACCCAATCCCGGTCTCATCGAAATCCAAAATGTATCTTTTAAGGCCAAGTTGTTTTAAAGTTAAAACAATTCAATTTAATACTTGAATTCACACAGCAATTCACACAGCATTTAACATAGATAAATATCACACATTTATCACAGATATATCCAATATCATATCACAGAATATCATAGCATATCATCCAATAGATATCAACCAAATTAGATATTCTACACAACAATCATATATAAGCAACAATTATTAACCCTATGTTATAATTAATTTAATTATCTTAAATTAAATTAATTACTTAAGAATTAATTATCTAACCTTGCTTAATCAATCATTAATTAATTGCAAACCTTTAATTAATTAATTACTTATTAAATATTAATCATCCTTGATTAATTATTCATTAATTACATAAAGTAATTATCCTTTAATTAATTTCACAAATTAATTCTTCTTAACCATTAACAGTAATTAACCTTTAATTACTCATTAATTACATTAATTAATGATCCTTAATTAATTATTTTAATTAATCACTTCCATAAATCAACTTAATCATAAACAGTAATTACCCTCCTATAATTAATTAACTCCTTAATTAATTATATTAATCCTTTAATTAATTACACCAAGTAATAAATCCTTAATTACTTCTCCTAAGTAATTATCCTTTAATTAATTACATCTTGTAATTATACATTAATTACTTACAGTAATTACAATTATAAATTTCATTAATTATTTATACTTAATCAGCATCAAGATTATCTTTAATTAATTTACAAATTAATTAACTTAAATAATCATATCCATTTATTATTTACAATTGAGTAATTCATTCCTTAATTACTCTTAAACAAAATAATTAACCTTAATTATAGATTAATTATTCTTTAATTATTAATTAATAAACCTTAATTATCAATTAATAAACTTTATCAGTACTTCTTAATTACCAATCAAGTTATCTCTAATTACAAATTAATTAATCTTTAATTACTAAATTAATTAATCTCTAATCCTAACTTAATCAATCTTAATCGCTTAGTTAATTTATCTCTAATCATTAAATAATCAATCCTTAATTACCAGTTGATTAATCCTTAACTACCATTTATAATCAATTAAATAATCTTTAATTAACTAATTATAACCCTTAATTAATAAATTAATTAATCTTTAATCATTAATTAATTTAATTAATTAATTATACTTAAATTACTTTATTAACTTTATTAACCTCAAATTATTAAAACCTTAATTATCCTTTTTAAGGTAAACCATTATCTTAATTAATGACTTAATTATCATTAAAAACAAAATTAACTTCCTTAATTAAATCATTTAATTAAGTTTTGAAATAAAATAAACATTTAACTTAACAAATTAAAGTTAACAAATTTTATAACTTCCTTAAATCAATTACTTAAAAACATTTATTTTATAAAGAATAGATTTAAGAAATAGTTTAAAACTAGATTTTATTTTTACTTTAAAACTTACTTTTATATAAATTTAAAAAAAAACTTAGATTTAGTTTAAGTATTTAAAAGCCTGGAACCAATATTACACACGCGTCCCTACTCGAGTACATACTCGAGTCACATACCCCAAATCCCGACCTCTCCTTCGAGTCACCCCACAACCCAACCTACTGACACACACACGCAACATCGTGCACATGCACCACCGCCACAGCCACCTCCGACCATCCATGGCACCCACAACCAATCGACGATCGATGCAGCAACTAAACCCAATTATCGATTCACACATTCCAGCCTTCGATCGAAATCGAGCAATGCAGATGGAAATGGGAAATCAACATCACCAGAAAACACCTCGAAACCATGACGCCGTTCACCAGAACCCACTGCGATTCCGGCCACATCTTCGCGTATCATCCACGCAACCACCTACCAAAATCCATGCGACTCGATGCTTGAGAAATGACGCAGCAACCCAATTACAGCCCTCTATTAAACTTAGGGTTAAAACCCTTCTCCGACCCAACGCCGCCGCCACGGTGGGTAAATAAACCACCTGACATTTTTGCCGAGACTACCAAGCTTCACTCTTCCTCCAGCAAAGTTCCTGACCACCCCGAGTCCAAACATCACCAGAAATCGCTCAAAGACCATTTCCAGTTCAACCCTTAAATTCTCTTTCAAATCTAAGTTAAAATTTTTGATTTTATTTTTAGAATTCATGGTTCTCTAATACGAATCAGATGATGTATATGAAACCAGAAATTTTGACATTCGAATTTTAACATGCTTTGAGTTTTTACTGTTATTTCTCATATTTGAATTAACCACTAAATTAAAATACCTGAAACTATTTTTAAAATTTGACATTTCATTGTTATAATCACATGTCATTTGTAAATCACTGCCTAAGATCATTTGTAAGGGAGAATATGAATTTTTTGGAAGTAATTCTTGAGCCTGTGAAAATAACAGAGACCAGTTTATAAATATATACTCAAGCATGCACACATATAAACAGAGCAGTTCAAAATACATTCCAGATAAAAACAATCATGCAAACCATAATACAACATTTCTATACAAATTTATCACATGCATCCATAAAATCATAGATTAAAACTGTTTTTAAAAGGAAAGTTTACTCACTAGATTTTAAAGAGGCAGAGGCAGGAAACTTGAATCTAAGAATTTGTAGCAGCCACTATTTTGAAACTTGAAAAAAAACTAGATTGCTGCTTTAATTTAAACGCTGGAAACCATTCTGATGATTTAAGGCTTGATACTCCAGGCCTTGATTTCTTTAAAACTGAATGCTTTAGTTACTACTTTTGAAAAGAATATACGGTTGCTTGCTTACAGATTTTGGAAAATTGTTGCAGGGTTTTTGATTTTGATTTGAGGAATTTTACAGGTTTGAGTTACAGGGCTTGCATTTGTTTTAAAGGAGATTACAGGCTTTTGTTTGTTTGATTTCTGGTTTGAAATAGTTTTACAGGTTGAGTTTGCTTGAATTCTCTGGTTAGAGGATTTGTTTACCAGCTTATGTTTTTGAGTTTCTTTGTTTTAGGAATGAGAATAGAAAAAGGAATAAAGGGGAAAGATAGAGGTTTATATAAGTTAATTTAGATTTTATTAAAAATAAAAGAAAATCAAAATAAATGTGACACTTGTCTTTTACCTTGATTAATATGTTAACACATGTGCTTAGATAGTATAATATGTTAACACTTGTAATAATATCATTTTTATTTATTTTTAAAAGATTTTAAAAGCTTTATATTAATTTCTTAATTAATAAATACATTTGTAATTTAATAAATGCTTTCATAATCTTATACAAATAAAACCTTTAAAGAAAATAAAATAAAAAAACAATCATATCTTAAATAAAATTATATATAGTATATTTAGTCCATTTTTAAATGATAATATAAAACTTTTGTATTTATTACTATTTAATAAACGCTATCTTAATTTATATAAATAAAACTCTTTAAGGAAAATAATATAAGACAAATCTTATTTTAAATAAAAACTTTATTCATATATTTTATCCAAAATATTTTTAAGATATATATATCCTTTAAATTCAAATTTAAAATCCAATTCAAATTCAATTTCACTTTTTAAAATCCAACTCAAAAATCAACTCAAAAATATATATATTTAAATAAACACATTATTACTTTGAAAATAATAATTCTATTTTAAAATCTATTTATATCTATATTTAAAAACATCACATTATTAAAGTGTTTGAAAATAACACTTTTGCCAATTTTAAATAATTTAATTAAGAGATTATCACATTTTAAATTCCTTGAAATTCCGGGATATCACATTCCTCCCCCATTAAAAGAATTTCGTCCTCGAAATTTAAAACAAAAGATTATCCAAAAGTTTTTATTTTATTTCAAAAATTTTCAAACAATTTTAGCATACATATCAGCCAACACAAACAAACAACCAATTTCATCCAAACAAATAATTCAATCAAACAAACAATTCTAGCTTTCCGGACATAGATCCGGATAAGCTTCCTAAAATTTATCCTGAGTTTCCCAGGTACAAGTACTGGAATACTCGCTCTATTGAATCCAAATTAGCTACACTACTAAGCTACTGAGCTCCTACTCATCTAGATCTATAATCTGAACAAGATATCAGACCACAGACAAGATCAACTCAACTACCAAATCCTTCTGAACTGTTGGTTCCAAAACCAGAGATGGATCCTACACGTATTCCCTCAGAGATACGTGAAATACATTGAATCCCAGTCTTCCAAACTGGCAATTCAAACCTTAAAAGCCAAACACCGATCCTTACAAAACTCAAGAAGAATCCAATATACCTCAGAGCTAACTTCCTAGTCTTACCCAATCTTATTGCTCCCTTTACCGGAAAAAAAATCTCAACAACAACAAATTCTCCAACTTCGAATTCCAAATTCCTCCGTTTCTTAACTAAAAAGCTCTTCTGACGATCCTGGGTTGCCTACATCCATTCCGATCAGCTTAACCTTCACTGATGCTTCTAGAAACAAACTGGATCAAAACAACTCAATAAAATGATCCACTCAAGATCTACCAAAAATCCAGAACACAAACTCTACTCCACCATTATCAGTAGACTACAAAATTACTTCTCCAACCTGGAAAAGAAAAAACAGATGCACTCACCAATCTGGACTCAAATCCAGAAGAATTTCCTGTAGAAACTCTTAATCCAAACACTGCAACTTCCAGTTGCTTCCACTCTAGAACAACTGCCACCTTTCTTTCGCTGCACAACTCTGATCTGGAGTAGATGAGAATGCCGTCGATGAATTCGAGCACAAACTAGACAACACATCCTGGAAATATGGTTCAACAGATCCATAAAAAGAAAACACAGAAGTTCCAGAAAATCCTGAGCTGCTTCACCAAAACTTCTTTCTTGGAGACATCCTTCTAACTGGCTGAACTACTGGTACCACTCCTGGAATCCTAATCAATACGGAAACTCAATCTCTAATGCTGACGAACCTCTGACTTCCCTAAAGACATCCAGAAAATCTTTGATAACTCAAGAGAACACTCAAACTATCGCAAGTCACTTTTGCGATCCTATCCAATCCAATATCAAAGAAACTGCTCTTTCTTTACCAATCAGAACAGCTTATGCTTATCTAGACAATCCATTGAAGAAATGGATCCACTTTACTGCTTCTGAACTCCACCTCTAGAAAACTACTAAACCAAAAGATCTTCCTACTTGAACACAACACTCTTTCGAGCTGCACCGCTGACACAGATGCCAAGACTTCCTATCCAAAGCTTCTTGAGGAACTCGGACCTCAAACCAAACTCAAACACCCTGCTGAACTCAGCCACAACACCGAAGCAGACACACTTCCTTAACTTGTTCCAAAGAAACTTCTTCGGAGACATCCATAGTCATGCGTCTCACCACACAACTATTACTTCCTGAGGTACCCAAGATACCACCACTTACTTCTGCTCATCCGACAGATCCAAACTCTCCAAAAATCCGCTCACACGAGCGCGATCAAACTTACACTACAATGATGGACTCCGAACCTTAACAGGTTTCCTTCAGAGATCAGAGAAATCCTTACACCATAGCAAAGCTCACTTGAGATGGTATTAGGTCTACAGTCTCGACAAATACACTTCCAACCTCAAACATTCAAACTCCAACCATTGGTAGTCGTGTTACACACACCACCACCTTATATACCTTTATAACTCATATTGGAAAACCCGAACAGGTAACCCAACAAATAGGTAGAATAGATATATATATTTATATAAAAATTACAAATATGCTCTCTCAAGATAGACACCACTCCAGAGTCTAGGCATTCACTCAACCAAGAGCACTAGGTATTCACTTAACCAAAAGCTCTGATACCAACTGTAACGACCTGCCTTTCTCTCCACAGAAAGACGGATCATTATTAAGAAAGAAAGGGATAGAAAAGAGAAAAGATAGAGAAGAAAGAAAGAACAACATCAGAATCTCAATAGCGGAACGAATAAATTATATTAATCACATAAATATTACATAGTATCATATACATCAGAGATACACAGCTTATAAAACACATACTAGACAGTTATAAACATCTGTCTAGTTATTACAATTCAATATACAACTAAAACAAAAGACTCAGAGATCAATACAGCGGAACCACTTATATATCTACAAACGCTGAAGCCTCCTGCTCCATTGCTCCTCCAGAATTTGTCAAAGCAAACCTGAATCCCTTGGCTACTCGTAAAAATTTGAGTACCCAAGAGTTTATAAAACAGAAAATAAATACTTGGGTCAGACATGGGTCTGGTGTGAGTAAACGGTTAAAGTTGCTTAACTTCAAAACCTTTTGAAAACAAAGGTATCACGTAAGACTTCCCACACATAAACATGGAAAAGTTTTTACCTTACGCTAACCAAAAATTTTGACAGGAAATCGAGTTATATTATAATAGGGTCTAGGATTTCCAAGTAAAATAGAAAATAGCCGAAATTGTTACATTCATTAAATTCCAGCATAAATAGGTATACAATCAAGTCCGATGGCACTTATTGGAAGTTGGATTTCCATACAATGGCAGGGCTACTGGGGTACCGCCCGTCACAGTACGTGGCCTAGATCAACGTACCGAGGATCACGCCCAATCCCCTGCAACACAAGGTCGGAACCATCCCTTACTGGATAATTCCCTCATAAGAAACCCCAGCGGTTGTAGATATTCAACCGCCCACTCAGCCGAATAAAAAGGGACTCTAGATAGGGGAAATCTTATCCTACTTGGGCGCTACCCACTAACCTTGCTGCACCTCCCCTGTTTTTGCCATTCCCGGTTGATGAGGCTTGAGGATACGATTACCTTATCAGAACACATCACTTAGAATGCTCATCGTCCACCTGATGATGTTCTGAAAGCATTCAATCCATACAAGTTCGTTCCGGATTCGAACGAAACCGAAGGCATTATCTCGTTACACTCATTTTGGAATCACCCTCAGAATTAACGACAATAACCCTTGCACTCTGAATCTTCATCTTCACTTGAGATTCACGACCTATCGTTAATTTAGATCGATGTGGTATTCGGATATCCAAATCTGGAAACCCGATCCCGGTCTCATCGAAATCCAAAACATATCTTTTAAGGCCAAGTTGTTTTAAAGTTAAAACAATTCAATTTAATACTTGAATTCACACAGCAATTCACACAGCATTTAACATAGATAAATATCACACATTTATCACAGATATATCCAATATCATATCATAGAATATCATAGCATATCATCCAATAGATATCAACCAAATCAGATATTCTACACAACAATCATATATAAGCAACAATTATTAACCCTATGTTATAATTAATTTAATTCTCTTAAATTAAATTAATTACTTAAGAATTAATTATCTAACCTTGCTTAATCAATCATTAATTAATTACAAACCTTTAATTAATTAATTACTTATTAAATATTAATCATCCTTGATTAATTATTCATTAATTACATAAAGTAATTATCCTTTAATTAATTTCACAAATTAATTCTTCTTAACCATTAACAGTAATTAACCTTTAATTACTCATTAATTACATTAATTAATGATCCTTAATTAATTATTTTAATTAATCACTTCCATAAATCAACTTAATCATAAACAGTAATTACCCTCCTGTAATTAATTAACTCCTTAATTAATTATATTAATCCTTTAATTAATTACACCAAGTAATAAATCCTTAATTGCTTCTCCTAAGTAATTATCCTTTAATTAATTACATCTTGTAATTATACATTAATTACTTACAGTAATTACAATTATAAATTTCATTAATTATTTATACTTAATCAGCATCAAGATTATCTTTAATTAATTTACAAATTAATTAACTTAAATTAATCATATCCATTTATTATTTACAATTGAGTAATTCATTCCTTAATTAATCTTAAACAAATTAATTAACCTCAATTGCAGATTAATTATTCTTTAATTATTAATTAATAAACCTTAATTATCAATTAATAAACTTTATCAGTACTTCTTAATTACCAATCAATTTATCTCTAATTACAAATTAATTAATCTTTAATTACTAAATTAATTAATCTCTAATCCTAACTTAATCAATCTTAATCACTTAGTTAATTTATCTCTAATCATTAAATAATCAATCCTTAATTACCAGTTGATTAATCCTTAACTACCATTTATAATCAATTAAATAATTTTTAATTAACTAATTATAACCCTTAATTAATAAATTAATTAATCTTTAATCATTAATTAATTTAATTAATTAATTATACTTAAATTACTTTATTAACTTTATTAACCTCAAATTATTAAAACCTTAATCATCCTTTTTAAGGTAAACCA
Source organism: Allium fistulosum (assembly GCA_030737815.1). Taxonomy (NCBI): domain Eukaryota; kingdom Viridiplantae; phylum Streptophyta; class Magnoliopsida; order Asparagales; family Amaryllidaceae; genus Allium; species Allium fistulosum. Next base: position 868,282,886 of record CM060907.1, on the reverse strand, counting down.
TTATCTTAATTAATGACTTAATTATCATTAAAAACAAAATTAACTTCCTTAATTAAATCATTTAATTAAGTTTTGAAATAAAATAAACATTTAACTTAACAAATTAAAGTTAACAAATTTTATAACTTCCTTAAATCAATTACTTAAAAACATTTATTTTATAAAGAATAGATTTAAGAAATAGTTTAAAACTAGATTTTATTTTTACTTTAAAACTTACTTTTATATAAATTTTAAAAAAAAACTTAGATTTAATTTAAGTATTTAAAAGCCTGGAACCAATATTACACACGCGTCCCTACTCGAGTACATACTCGAGTCACATACCCCAAATCCCGACCTCTCCTTCGAGTCACCCCACAACCCAACCTACTGACACACACACGCAACATCGTGCACATGCACCACCGCCACAGCCACCTCCGACCATCCATGGAACCCTCAACCAATCGACGATCGATGCAGCAACTAAACCCAATTATCGATTCACACATTCCTGCCTTCGATCTAAATCGAGCAATGCAGATGGAAACAGGAAATCAACATCACCAGAAAACACCTCAAAACCATGACGCCGTTCACCAGAACCCACTGCGATTCCGGCCACATCTTCGCGTATCATCCACGCAACCACCTACCAAAATCCATGCGACTCGATGCTTTAGAAATGACGCAGCAACCTAATTACAACCCTCAATTAAACTTAGGGTTAAAACCCTTCTCCGACCCAACGCCGCCGCCACGGTGGGTAAATAAACCACCTGACATTTTTGCCGAGACTACCAAGCTTCACTCTTCCTCCAGCAAAGTTCCTGACCACCCCGAGTCCAAACATCACCAGAAATCGCTCAAAGACCATTTCCAGTTCAACCCTTAAATTCTCTTTCAAATCTAAGTTAAAATTTTTGATTTTATTTTTAAAATTCATGGTTCTCTAATACGAATCAGATGATGTATATGAAACCAGAAATTTTGACATTCGAATTTTAACATGCTTTGAGTTTTTACTGTTATTTCTCATATTTGAATTAACCACTAAATTAAAATACCTGAAACTATTTTTAAAATTTGACATTTCATTGTTATAATCACATGTCATTTGTAAATCACTGCCTAATATCATTTGTAAGGGAGAATATGAATTTTTTGGAAGTAATTCTTGAGCCTGTGAAAATAACAGAGACCAGTTTATAAATATATACTCAGGCATGCACACATATAAACAAAGCAGTTCAAAATACATTCTAGATAAAAACAATCATGCAAACCATAATACAACATTTCTATACAAATTTATCACATGCATCCATAAAATCATAGATTAAAATTGTTTTCAAAAGGAAAGTTTACTCACTAGATTTTAAAGAGGCAGAGGCAGGAAACTTGAATGTTAGAATTTGCAGCAGCCAATATTTTGAAACTTGAAAAAAAACTGGATTGCTGCTTTGATTTAAACGATGGAAACCATTCTGATGATTTAAGGCTTGATACTCCAGGCCTTGATTTCTTTAAAACTGAATGCTTTAGTTACTGCTTTTGAAAAGAATATAGGGTTTCTTGCTTACAGATTTTGGAAAATTGTTGCAGGGTTTTTGATTTTGATTTGAGGAATTTTACAGGTTTGAGTTACAGGGCTTGCATTTGTTTTAGAGGAGATTACAGGCTTTTGTTTGTTTGATTTCTGGTTTGAAATAGTTTTACAGGTTGAGTTTGCTTGAATTCTCGGGTTAGAGGATTTGTTTACCAGCTTATGTTTTTGAGTTTCTTTGTTTTAGGAATGAGAATAGAAAAAGGAATGAAGGGGAAAGATAGAGGTTTATATAAGTTAATTTAGATTTTATTAAAAATAAAAGAAAATCAAAATAATTGTGACACTTGTCTTTTACCTTGATTAATATGTTAACACATGTGCTTAGATAGTATAATATGTTAACACTTGTAATAATATCATTTTTATTTATTTTTAAAAGATTTTAAAAGCTTTATATTAATTTCTTAATTAATAAATACATTTGTAATTTAATAAATGCTTTCTTAATCTTATACAAATAAAACCTTTAAAGAAAATAAAATAAAAAAAACAATCATATCTTAAATAAAATTATATATAGTATATTTAGTCCATTTTTAAATGAAAATATAAAACTTTTGTATTTATTACTATTTAATAAACACTATCTTAATTTATATAAATAAAACTCTTTAAGGAAAATAATATAAGACAAATCTTATTTTAAATAAAAACTTTATTCATATATTTTATCCAAAATATTTTTAAGATATATATATCCTTTAAATTCAAATTTAAAATCCAATTCAAATTCAATTTCACTTTTTAAAATCCAACTCAAAAATCAACTCAAAAATATATATATTTAAATAAACACATTATTACTTTGAAAATAATAATTCTATTTTAAAATCTATTTATATCTATATTTAAAAACATCAAATTATTAAATTGTTTGAAAATAACACTTTTGCCAATTTTAAATAATTTAATTAAGAGATTATCGCATTTTAAATTCCTTGAAATTCCGGGATATCACACTAAATTTCTTTGCGGATCGATTATAAACTAATCTAGTTTTAGAATCGAACCAAACCAAACCGACTGAATTGGTATGGTTAGTTTAAGCAAAGAATGATCACCCTTATCCGTCGGGGGGACACTAGGACACTTACATAGATGTGCACCATATGGCACTACACTGCACCTGGCTTGTGTCCTTACTTATTGAATCTAACTTGTTCCTATTTCATTTACAGGATCCATGGAGAGGAAAAAGTATATATTTCAGTCTTTAGAACAAAATGTGTCTCAACAGCGGTGTCGTTCACACACGTATCATCATGGTGGTGGTCGAGACTTGAATTCCAGTCGCTGATTCAGCCATGAAAGAGGCAGTAGTGACAGGGTATCTATTGCATGACTCTGCTTTTAGATACCATTTTAGGTCCAGGTCACCTCCACCAAGAGGCTTAGACAAAAATTCCGGCCATCGTGATGACTTTCCATCGGACAATGCACCACCTCTAGCTTCCATTCCTATTCAAAATTTTACATCAACTCATGTCAATTGACCTTCTAACTTTAGGCACCATAAGGGCAGTTCTGATTCCTCTCATTAAGGAAAGCAAGAAACTGATTGAAGCTCCGGTAGTCACTGTGGAGCAACAACTTGCCATTGATGCCCGATAGCCTAACTAAAGGAATTGTTTCCAGATGATGGTTTGATGGACTCATGTTTGTGCCCAATCTGAAGAACATTTTGCCGAAGGTAAAAGACATGACAGTCGCTTATGTATCTGATGCTTACAATCAATATAACGGATGGAAATTGATAGCCAAGAAGGTCTATAAGGTTTTGAGGGAAAGGAAATTTTAGATCGATAATCTATAACTCATGGAGGCACAAGATAAAAGGCTCATCACTCATCTCGACGCCGAGGTTGATAAGTTGAAAACATCAAAATCCAAAGCGAAGAAAAGAGCCAAGGATGCTATCAATGCACTTGAAAATGAGAGGACGAAGCATCATGATGATACAGAGACTGAACATCAACGGAATCTTGACTTAGTGCTACAAAGAGATGCTTTGACCACAACAGCCAAACTTGAGAGCGAGACAAAAATGAAGGATGAAGCTCTCCAAGAAGCACAATGGTACTGTGAAGAGCTGCTTACTACTCATCATGAAAGGGACGAAGCAGTTGCATGTGCTTAAGATGTGGATGAGCTCTTTAAAAGGAAGTTAAATCCATTGAGAAGTGAATGATGGAGATGTTCAAGCCACTGATCATTAAGAACAATGTTAACGTGCTCAATTTTCACAACTTAGAGTGACTCAGTGATGATTATCCTAGGGCACTATCTCTCGCATGGGAACAAGTTGTTACAGAGGAGAAGAAATTTCTGAAAGGTAGTGCGGTAGACCTAGCTCTGTTGGAAAACGAGGTCTTAATAGGAGATGAGCCTAGCATGCTAAGCGAACCGAGCTTGCTCTTCATGCGGAGCGGCTGCTATGATACAAAAGGACATAGCCGAAGCCTCTGAATCGTCACCTCAAGATGTCACCACTAGCCACCCACCTAGACCCAAAGTTGCTATTGATTCATCCTCCATCCATGAATATGATCCAGAGAACCTTAAATGCACAAGCATGCCGTCCTTTCTCCCATCTTGAAGGGGAATTCCAGTGGTACTCCGGCCCATACAAAATCCTAGACTGAAGGAGGTATCCTATTGACTTCACCTGTATTTGAGAGAATCTATATGTCATCGATTGACATTGCTAATCTATCATTTTTTATCTCTCAAGTTTCAGGTCGACCCCAGGTCGTCCCGCATCCTAACCAGGGTCCTCAACGGGAACAAGAAGTATCCATAACAGAATCGGTGACCATAACTACTTCAACGACATTCTTAATGGGTTTAAACTCCTACCCCTACATCAAGTACAATAGTTAGTAGATGGATGTTCAATTCATGTTCGTTTTGATTTATACTCCTACCTCCACATTCTGGGCAAGAGCTAGTTGGCATCCATCTTTGGCGGCTAAGAATAGTTGAACTCCAAGGGTCAGGTCATGGACCGTAGAAGTTTGATAGGCACCTAACTCCTGGTACCTGCATACCTACATTACACACATACAGATTTATTTGAATTGGTCATATTTTGCAACTCTTAAGCTATGCAAAGACAGAATCATAGATTTAGAAAGCTATTTCGTTTTATTAAAGATGGAAAACGATAGGTTCTGTTTTATTACATGGCTTTTATTATATATAAATTGTAACGACCCATAAATTTTAATAAATTTTATTTGTTTTATTAGTAGATTTAATTGGATTTTGTGAAATTTTAAACAATAAAATTTTGAAATAAAAATTTTACATTTGAAATGCATCTAATTAAACATAGCAGCTGGTAAATTTTCATCAAATAATATGGAAGTTTATTTTATTATATAGTTCTATTTTAATTCAAATCAGTTAAAAGTATTTGATGATAATAAAATGTTTTTCAAACCTGAATATTTTTATATAGAAAATTTGTAAATAATCTTCTGAGTGAGACGTCACATTTCGTTTCTCCAAATTTGGACTTCTATTGCTCTGTTCATTTTATTTCTGACAAATTAGCAGCATTATCGGTACTGGTTATCGACTTTTGATGGGATGATCGTACCATTGATATCAGTATACCGTTTTGATCGTCTCGTCGTGCTGATTCCCGCAGTATATTCGTTCATGTATTTCGGAGTTCGGATGACAACGAAATCTACGGAACGATATCCGTATCGGTTCGACATTTTCTTGAACTTTTGAATTCCTGGTCCATTCAACTTTCCACCCTATAACTCTACATCCACTTGACTTTTATTTTTCCAAAATACGACTGTAGCCTTTTGTCATTCCGTCACTTCAAATTCATATCTTCGGGTTCATATCTGGTTTCAATGATAATAATAAAATAATATATATATATTATTAAGTTATATGCTAGCCAGTTCATCTCCAACCTGTTGTGCTTTCATCGGTTATTGGAAATCCACTCGCCGAGCAAACTTACCTGCTCCTTTGAATTAAATTATATATATAATACGTTAGTTTTTACTGCCTTCTTCCTCATTTCTTTCTGCCTTCTCACATTCTCACTTCTGCAAAACAATTTTCATTTTCTTTCTCTAAACATTTTTCCTTTTTACCTTTGAGTTCGGCCTTCAACTCGCCCACCAGAAACTCACTTCCCCTGAGCCGAAACCGCTCCAGCCTTAAACCCGAACCACGCACCGCCCCTCTTCCCACGCTGACTGGATCGCTCGCCACGTCAGCCATGCCGAAGCCGTCAGCCCAATCCAGCCCGTCCCATCTCCACGACCTCAACAGCAGCTCGCGCCTCCACCACCTCTGCCCCTCCGATCAACCGTAGCCGCATCACCTCCGCACCCCAAGCGCCACCTTGACAGCCCGACACATTTGCGCCTCCTCACCACTTGCAGGTAGCCTAGAAGCCACCCTCGATCTCATTACCCTAGCCGAGTCCTGTGCTTCTCTGGTGATGTTTAAGGTATTATATATATATATATATATATATATATTATGTTGTAGATATATTTACATAAAAAAAAGTTATAACTTACTACATAGCTAGGTATTCGACTGTTTATATAGATTTATAGATAGATATAGACTTATAGTTATTCGGTTTATATTTTAAAGTATATGAGTTTGATATAATAAATATTTGTTATATACATCAGTGAGTTCTATTTGTTTACAATATAAATAAATTTTATGTAAACTGTTGAGTGTATTTGTTAGTGTACAGGTTCATAATGTGTTCATATTTTATATTTTGCTATGTGTTACAAGGTCAGTCGTTTGCTATATAAATGTATAATGGTTTTCTTCTTGTTTATAAAAGGAATTAAATATATATGTTATGATCTGAGTTTTATTATATATAGTATAATAATTAGGGTCTGTTAGTTTTTATACGTGGGTTATGTTTTGACAGTATATATATGTTTTGTCTATATATATATGTTTGCGTATGTATTTAAGTTTATAATAGCATATGTGTACAAGTTGCTGTTTGTATATGAGGTTTTATCTGTTTGAATATATGAGCTTTATATATAGCTAATGTATTTTTCTGAGATATATGTATTGATTGTATAAGTTTACAATTATATTAGATATTTTATCTGTTCTATAGTTTATATAGTTTAGTTTATATATTCTGTTTTACATGTATATATAGATTACTGTAAGTTATACATGCAGTATTATATATGTGTTTTATAGATATTATGGCAACTCATATATGTTTTTTTTGTAAGTTGCATAATGTATTATATATAGATGTTTAAAACATTTCATTTACGGTTAAGTTTATCCATATTATAATAAATTGTTTATATTGATTTGATAATAATAAAAAAATTGATCTTTATTTATAACCTGTATGTAAGTTGTGTACATGTGTATATACATTTGTTTATATATAGGGAACTTGGTTTTCAATTTTATATTGATATAGTACGTTGGACTAACTTTTTATTTGAAATTTAATATATATTATTTTAGATGTATGTTTGATTTTAATTTATGGGTTTGAAATGCATGTATATTAAATTTTATTTGTGTTTGAATTTAAAATGTGAATTTTTGTTACGTAAATAGTTATATATAGTTATATATATACCTTTTGTCTTCAGCGATCCAATTCTGATTTGATTTCGTCAATTCCTATTTATCAGCTTGTCCATCGAATTCATGCCAATCTTGCTCTCCTTTGGGATCCGTGCTTAGTTTGTTCTATTGTCAAACTCCTCTAGCCTCGAAAGGTGAGCAATCGCTCATGATTAACGTTCTTATATTTATTAAATTTGATTTCAATTGAAACGACAATTGAAATATGCTGTTGTTAGTTATTTACATTGCTCTATATATGCCCTTTTCTGTATCTGTTCACCTGTGACATCTGACACCCTTATCTGTTATTTATCACTGATGATATATGCATGTTACTGATTGTTATATTATTATCATATCTGTTATCACTCTGTTATATACCTGTTACTCATTGTTATATTATTATCATATCTGTTATCACTCTGCAAGTTCCCTGTTAGTATAGAATTCACTATGGGTTGAAATGATACATACCCGAACGATCTGTAGAATATGAGAAAATCATTATGGGTGATGTTTGCACCAAAATTGGTCACAAACCCCAAGTGTTGTGAAAGCACCAGTGTATGAACACAAATCAGCAATATTCAATCACAAATATCAGATCTAAGCAAGCAACAAACAACAATCCAGAAATAATGAACAGTGACACACAATTTATAGTGGTTCGGCTATCTCCGGCCTACGTCCACTTCAAGGATTTTATCTTTTATTGATGTTCTTCGATGATTACAGATGATTACAGCAAATACAACGAATAAATCTGAGTATGACAGCAATGGAAAGGAGTAGAGTTGAATCCGGCAGAGTTTGGACGTTGAATGGCCAAAAAAGATCCCTTTTCTGTAGGCTTCAGGGGGCTATTTATAGGCGTAGGAGGCTGAGATCGCGCCCAAACTTCGAGAGATTCTTTCAGGCACGTGAGTGGGTCCACGCGCCCGGTCCCACCAAGTTTCAACTCCATCTGGGATCGATTCGAAACAACTTCGTATCGATCAGAAAATGCTCCAATCAAGCTGAAACTTAGCAGGATTGCTCTTTACCTTGTGTCGAAGCTACTGTGAAAATTTCATTGCATTTGGATCAACAGTTCGTGAGATATGATCGATTCAATATTGTGTTTTCGTGTGCACTGTCGCGTTCGAATCCATGTTTTGCATTCGTCCCTTCGTATCGATCAGAAGCACGTGCACAAGGATAACGTGGCATGAGTTTCCCGTATCGATCCACTTCCAGTGGCGCATTGACCGATTCGTATCCATGAATTTCGCCTTGTTTGTATCGAGTACTGTCATCTATTTTGAATCAGTCCTTCGCGTATCTCGTTTCAGCATTCAACGTCTAGTTCGAATTGTTCATCGATTCGAACTAGGCATCGATCAATCGATACGAAATTCATGGATACGAAGGCTTGACCATTCTGATCGATACGAAGTCAATGGATACGAACCAAGGTGCGGTGATGGATACGAGAAGATGGACTCGAGCTTCATGCCTGCGAATTGACCCGTGCATGATCGATCCGAAGATGATCGATTCGAAGTTGTCAAGCTCCAATGGATTCGAACTTGACGATGCCTCTCTGATGGATACGAATCTGATCGATTCGAACAGGTCGTCACCTTGGTTTTCTGATGGATTCGAACAACACCTTGTATCTAACTTGGATCGATCATATCTCATTCATACGAACTCCGATTAACCTGAAATTTGAAACGCTGGCTTTTATGGTTTTGCTCATCATGTCCTATCAATTGTAGCTTGACCCGGGCTCGAACGAAATTCATCGATATCCATGGTGAAACAGTGTATAACGAACTTTTACGACGAGCTATCTTTAGTTTCCCGGTCCACTTTTTGGTGTCACGGCCTTGCCAAAAGGCGGGATAACATTTGCCCCCCAAAACATGCCTTGCGATAGGAAGGTGTGTTTTGTAGTTCCATAAGGTGGATGTTCATATCCTATCATCGACCTGCAAAGAACTTGATAGTCTTTCCTAACCACGAATGACGATCGTTCGCGACCGTATGTCATTTGAGGTAAAATAGGACCGTTCGAGGTCGGATGGCGTGGAAAGAAGAATGTGATCGTTCGCGATCGAGTGCCGTACGAGGCAGAAACATGATCGTTCGCGATCGGGTGTCGTTCTAGACGAATTATGCTGGATTGTGACCGTTCGTGGTCGCACGGTGCACGAGATAAAATGTGATCGTTCGCGATCGGATGCCGCACGAGGCAGAATGTGATCGTTCGCGATCGAATGTCATATTGGGTGAATTGTGACCGTTCGTGGTCGGGTGCCGCACGAGGCAGAGTGTGATCGTTCGCGATCGACTGTTATATTAGATGAAGTGTGACCGTTCGCGGTCGGATGTCGTTCGAGGCGAATGAGAGTGCCCGGGGGGGGACTTAGTATTATCGATGTCAGATTCACGTTCGGGTGAATTTCTGATTCAGCGATCGCGGGGGTTCGTCGCCATACAAGGCGTGCTTGTGGACCATTCGCGATCCAAAGCATACACGAGTGACTTCTTCTACAGAATTGCAAATATCAAATTAACGTTCACATGAATTCCATAACATAAATATCCAAACAAACAAAGTCTAAATGTCCAAATCAACATGAAACAAAAAGCAAAGCAAGGATGTCAAAGTGTAAATTCTCACTACGAGACAGTCAATAATCATTCAGAGCATGCCTATGGATCGTTCGCGATCTCATACATGTGTAAATGGTTTGATGTTGTTAGTGAGAAGTTTACGACTTGTTCATCGTTATTTAAATCAATTGATAATCATACGGTGCCCCGGCTCGGGGTCACCCCTGGCTGATGCAGGTGGTGGCCGCTCTGGTTCCACCATTGGAGCTCGCCTTCTCACATACCGAAGTAGCCTACCGTTCCTGATATGCCCTTCTACCTCATCCTTCAGGTGTCTACAGTCATTTGTGCTATGTCCATTCAGCTCGTGGAATAAACAATATTTGTCTGATTTTCTCTCGTCGGTGGTTGGATCCCGTCGCATTGGTCTGCGATAGGCAACTTGCTCTCGGGTGTCTTGGTAGATTCGCTCCAAACCCTCGTTCAATTCTGAATAGGTGGTAAATCGCGGCTCCCTCCATTGCCGCTTTGACCTGTCATCATTTTCTTCAGCCTTTCGCTTCCCTTTACCAGTCTCTGCACCTTTTTCAGGTGAATTACCGCCTCTAACTGCATAACGATCGATTTCTTCTTCTCTCTCCGTACGAGCATCCTCTAATCGCAAAAACTTTTCGACTTCATGATAAAACTCTCCCAGATCCGTAGGTGGATCCTTAGTTAGTGAATTCTTGAACTCCGTGCCATCATATATTCCAGATACAGCTGCCATCATGACCATAGATGGATCTGGTCGATCCACTGACGCTACCGCCGCATTAAATCACGTCAGAAAATTCCTCAAAGACTCCCCAGCTTTCTGCTTTAGAGTCGCCAAACTCATCACGTTCTTGGGTCTCGAAATATGAACCCTGAATTGTCTCATAAACCTTTCTGTTAAATCTGTCCAAGTCCCAACGGAGCCACTCTCCAGTTGTCTAAACCATAGCGCTGCAATGTCCGACAAATACAATGGAAAGCACCGAGCCATGACTTCCTGTGATGCCCCTAGCACTTCCATGTGCCTCATATATTTCGTTAGATGGACTGCTGGATCTGTCCGCCCATCATACATTTCCACCGATGGTAGCTTGAAGTTTGGTGGATTCCTGGCCTGCCTGATCGTAGGAGTAAAGGGACTCCTATGTACATCCTCCAGACCTCTATTGACTAGTCCGCCTCTCATGGCCCGTCTGACCATCTCCGCCAACCTGTCATTGTCGCCAGGCTGTGATCTTTGAGTATCACCTTCGTTCTGCCCCCCTGGCTGAGCGTTCATCCCTTCATTGCCACTAGGTTGCTCGGATGTCCCTGAATCTCTTCCCGGGATTGGATCAACATGCTCTAAGTGTGTGCCCCTCAGCTCCGGCGCTGCGCCAGATGGTCCTGCTCCGTTCTGGATTTTGGTTGTTCCTTGATTTTGCGCTCCGAGTTGTCCAATCTGTTGAAGCAAATTCTGGATCATTTCCTCCTGTCTCTTCATCATTGTCTCCATCTCATCCCTGGTGATGAAGATCGATGCTTGGTTTGCCCCCGAGGAAGCCTCTTGACTCCCTTCATGCTGACTTTGCTCTGGCCTTTGTCTTCTACTAGTTTGCCTCATCATATCTTCTTAGATCTGAGCTCTTAAGTCTTCGAATTCAACTTCTAAATGATAGAACTCCTGAATTAGCCTTCTCAGTGAAAGCACCAAAGTGTTTGCACCAAAATTGATCACAAACCCCAAGTGTTGTGAAAGCACCAGTGTATGAACACAAATCAGCAATATTCAATCACAAATATCAGATCTAAGCAAGCAACAAACAACAATCCAGAAATAATGAACAGTGACACACAATTTATAGTGGTTCGGCTATCTCCGACCTACGTCCACTTCAAGGATTTTATCTTTTATTGATGTTCTTCGATGATTACAGATGATTACAGCAAATACAACGAATAAATCTGAGTATGACAGCAATGGAAAGGAGTAGAGTTGAATCCGGCAGAGTCTGGACGTTGAATGGCCAAAAAAGATCCCTTTTCTGTAGGCTTCAGGGGGCTATTTATAGGCGTAGGAGGCTGAGATCGCGCCCAAACTTCGAGAGATTCTTTCAGGCACGTGAGTGGGTCCACGCGCCCGGTCCCACCAAGTTTCAACTCCATCTGGGATCGATTCGAAACAACTTCGTATCGATCAGAAAATGCTCCAATCGAGCTGAAACTTGGCAGGATTGCTCTTTACCTTATGTCGAAGCTACTGTGAAAATTTCATTGCATTTGGATCAACAGTTCGTGAGATATGATCGATTCAATATTGTGTTTTCGTGTGCACTGTCGCGTTCGAATCCATGTTTTGCATTCGTCCCTTCGTATCGATCAGAAGCACGTGCACAAGGATAACGTGGCACGAGTTTCCCGTATCGATCCACTTCCAGTGGCGCATTGACCGATTCGTATCCATGAATTTCGCCTTGTTTGTATCGAGTACTGTCATCTATTTTGAATCAGTCCTTCGCGTATCTCGTTTCAGCATTCAACGTCTAGTTCGAATTGTTCATCGATTCGAACTAGGCATCGATCAATCGATACGAAATTCATGGATACGAAGGCTTGACCATTCTGATCGATACGAAGTCAATGGATACGAACCAAGGTGCGGTGATGGATACGAGAAGATGGACTCGAGCTTCATGCCTGCGAATTGACCCGTGCCTGATCGATCCGAAGATGATCGATTCGAAGTTGTCAAGCTCCAATGGATTCGAACTTGACGATGCCTCTCTGATGGATACGAATCTGATCGATTCGAACAGGTCGTCACCTTGGTATTCTGATGGATTCGAACAACACCTTGTATCTAACTTGGATCGATCATATCTCATTCATACGAACTCCGATTAACCTGAAATTTGAAACGCTGGCTTTTATGGTTTTGCTCATCATGTCCTATCAATTGTAGCCTGAACCGGGCTCGAACGAAATTCATCGATATCCATGGTGAAACAGTGTATAACGAACTTTTACGACGAGCTATCTTTAGTTTCCCGGTCCACTTTTTGGTGTCACGGCCTTGCCAAAAGGCGGGATAACAGGTGAAATGATAAACCCAAGCGATTTTCATTGACATTGAATTGGGATTGCGGGTTGAAATGATATATACCCGTATATATTTAAATTGCGGATTGAAACGATAAATATCTATATCACTTGACCATAGGATAGAGAATTATATACAGACACCATTGGTCTATATATATAATATTTTGAAAATGATTTCTATGGCTTTGGAAAGGAAAGTTATGGTTTAAATAAATATTAATTTTTAAATTTTTTATTAAAGTTGATTTAATCAATATAAAATATGTTTAAGCATAATGTTTCAGGTTGAAAGATAAATTTGAAATTGATTTGGAATTTTAATTATTTAAGAATTATACTTAAATAAGTTTGATTTGAAATTTATTAAATTTGAAATTTTAAAGATATGTTTTATAACTTGAATTTGATTAAAAGTGACTTAAATGGATATTTCAAATTTATATAAATTTAAATAGGATATTTTGTAAATTGAAGTTGTATTTAAATGTTATTGAAATGATTAAGTAGATATTTCAAAACTAAATAATAGTAAAATGAATTTGATATATATATATATATATATATATATATATATATATATCGAATTTAGTTTTGAAACGTTGAATATATTGACTTTGAAATATATTGAAATTTGAATGGATTATTTTATGGTTCAAATATGTAATTAAAAATTGAAAATTGATAATTTGAAATGGTTTATTGAGAAGCTGAATCGAGGTGAAATTGATGATTTGATATTTGATTAAATTTGAATTTTGGAATTAGAATTGATTTGTGAAAATTGAGGAAGCTATTTTATTATATGAAGTAATTTTAAATTTTATTTAAAACTATTATATATTTTAACTTAATAAATTATTTTATTTTATAAATTATTTTATTTTATAAACTATTTTAAATATACTAATTATTTTAATATAAATTGTTTTAACTTATAACTGTTTTATATAAACTATTTTACTTTACAAACTATTTTATTATATATACTATTATTAATATCTAAACTGTTGAAGGGAAGTGTTATGATTTTCAAAGTGCTATGATTTCAAAATGTTGTGATTTCTGAAGTGTTTTGATTTAAAAGACTTATGATTTCGAAATCGTTATAACTTTGGATAGTGAAATGATTTATGGAAATGAATATTATTTTTAAGTAAGAAATGATATCGTATTGATTTGGTTTTTGAAATGGATATGATATTTTGGTTTTAAAGTATAAACTATTTTGAAATAACCGCGGTGTTATAATAATGTTTGGTTGTTAAAGAGACCTGGATCGGATATGGGCATACACTCTATCGATACCGAAAACCACTTTAACAACTGTGTACGCGGTGGAGATTCCAGAATGAAGTAGGATGGTGGCGACGATCCTATATGGGGTATATACATGGACCCAACTCCCGTGCGTTGGCATAAGGAGGCTAAAACAGGAGCAATCGACGGGCTAATGAGGTAGCTCCTCTGATCGGACACATTCCATCGTATGCCATTCTATTACTTTATGATTGATTTGGTGCGCACCCTTGAGTCGGGAGTGTGGCTTGAGGTGGGCGATTGCTGCGGCTCTGCGTTACCACCGGCCCGGAAGTGTAAATGGTATATCTACCCTGGCATTGCCTAGTTGTGCCGTGTCACCTACTGTAGCGTGCTTTACTACGAGTTTGTTTTGTACCATACCTATGGAGTGCCCTCTGACGACGCCCATTATAGGGGAGATTACGGTACTGTATAGACTATGGGAATATATAAAATGTGTTAAGGTGGAAAATGTAAAGCCTTTACGCTATTTTGATAGTTTACTTTACTATAGACATATTATAATAGCGTATTACTACATAGTAGATAGTTTAACGGATCCTTAGAGGATGGTTATCCCAAACATCCTTAAAGTTACTATATTTCAGTTGGTATTTCACTTGAGTTGGATTTATTGATATAAGAATGTTAATCCTGACTCGAGTGTTTTGTGTTTTGCTTTACGCTCGGGTCAGACTGAGTGATACAGCATTTGAGACTCACCTTTGGAGTTGGAGCTTTGCTTGGAGATCCAGCTATCTATCCAGCTTTCTGTTATTCAGTTGATTCCAATGATGTATTCAGATTTTGTATTTGACTATTGTATTCAGACATCTATGTATTCGAGACCTCTGTTGTGTAACGATCCCAGTTTAATGACAAATTCGAATTTATAATTTGTTGAATTTTTGAATAAAATTTGTAAAATTTATTATAAACGGAAGCGAGTTTCCCCGATATTCGAATCGAAAATATGTTAAGTCGTGGATTTGAAAATTTGTATATATTGAATTTGAATATTTAAGTCGTATTTAATAAATATATGACTTACAAAATGTTGATAGTTAAAACTTTAAAACAAAATATCGTTATACAAAATAAATTTTTGTTAATAGTATTTTCTTTTAAAGTGATATGTATATGAATTTAAATCATGAAGAAATGGTTTAGAAATGAAATTATATAAGATGAATTTTACAAAATCATAAAATGAATTAAAATAACAACATTAGATAGATTTTAATCAAATATTGAACATAGAAATACATTCAAATACAAATTAGTACAAAATAGAATTTCATTTACATTGCAAAGTAATAAAACATATAAAGAAAAGCTTGCAAAAGAAGATACTACAATATCTTCAGCCGCAAAGAAAAGATTTTTCAAATATATTTGTACAAGTAAATAAGGGTAAGTATGTTGTACAAAGCAATTAATACCTATACCTTAGCACACTATAACATATCATCTCAGCCCATTGTTTGTACAGCTGGAAAGAAAAAAATATAAGTTGTACAAGATCATTTAATGCAAGCACAAGAACGTATCCATCAGCCTCCCATTTGAAAAAAAAGAAAAAAAAATCCCTGTCTTGTATTTTAATAAACAAATAATGTCACCTAGTACAAGTTTATATAACCTGTGCACTTATCTCAGCATATACATTTCAATACTTCACAAAACTTCTCATTTTTCAATTCATTTTCGTTCCATTCAAACAAACTAAAAAAAATGGAGTGAATGCCATTTGTAAACAAAACAAACATCTCAAATAAAAACATCAAAGCAATCAAGATAAAGGCTTCAACTAGCAATTTCAAAATCTGGTTTCAGCATAGCAGCTCTGCTCTTCTCCTTTGTTCTTCTTTACCATGTGAGCAAAATTTTCTACCCTAAAATTACTTTTTGTATTAATGCTTGTGAGCAAACTTTCAACTTGAATCTGTTATCTTTGTTTGTGAGTAAAAAAATTTCTCTTACCCACTTATGCTTGTTGCTTGTGATGATCATTGGGATTAAGTTTGAATGACCCTGTATATAGAAGAGCATGTCTGTCACCAAAATAATTCCATTCCTCTTCATATCATCAATGATAGGTCTTGATCTCCAAATAAACATTTGTTGTTAAACTATAACATCAGGGTTAAAAATGATTTCAAGGATTTATATTAAGAACTTATTATAAAAATATGAATTTACAGTAAGAAGACAACTCAAGGCATTAAATCAATTATTTGGAAATCATGTTTTTACTTTACAACCTGATTCGTATTTCAAGTTTATAATTTTTAAGATAAAATTCTAGATTTTTAATTCATTATCAAGTGAGAAATCTTGAGATGACCAGAGAATGTGTTTTCGCAAAATTCCGTTGATCGGCAAAGGGTTGATCGACCTGACTGGCGTTGGTGGTAGAGGAAGGACTAAGGATCATTGGAAAAATAATCAAAGAATTTATAATGAACCAAGGTGATCATACGAGATCAAAGTAGGGTTTCGACTCGTATTTTGGCATAGCTGGAAAAATCGATTGCCGCAACTTCATCTGAGCATCGGAATCGTTCGCATGGTGATGGGCCGATGTGTCACGATGTGGCGAAGATTTGGACAGGGTGGCATGGGTTCAGTCGATCACTAGTGGCGATGCGAGGTGAGTTTATGATCGAGGTTGGTTTTTCAAGAGGTGATTGAACTGTTAGATTTTGATCAACGGCGCAATCGTAGGTTCTAGGTGATTGTAGCGATCAAGTGAGGCCGTGGCGACGTGCTGGAGGTCTCGGCATGGACTGGAGTCGGTCGGAGGAAGGGTGCAGGTGTACGATGCACGTGTGCACGCCTGTTTTTTTTTTGGGTGTTGAAGAAGATGAAGTTGCCGAGTAACAAGTTGAAGTGTCTCGGGAAATCTTTTGTTTGGCTCGGGTAAAATCTGTTATGGCTCGGGTAAAAATCATGGGTACTAGGTAGTTTTGTAGTTAATGGTGATGGTCCAGGTTTCAAATTCAACAGAAAGAAAAAAAATGAACCAGATTTTTTATAAGAGTAAAATTTAGTTCAAACATTAATAAATGATTAAGGATTAAAAGGTTAATTAATTTAAGATTAATTAAATTGTAATTAAAAGATCATTAACTAGATTATTAATTAATAATCAGAGCTTAATAAATCAAGTAATTAAGTGTTTAAATCTAATTGTAATTACAAACTGTTAATTAGATGATTAAAGTTAATAAATTTATAATTAGTAGTCAATTTAGTTAATTGATTAAGAAATAAGTAATTAAGGTTTAATAAATTTATCATTAAGAATAGTTAATCATTGATTTAAATAAATCAATAAAAATAGTTATGTGGTTAATTCTTTTAAATCAGCTTCACCTCAAATTGAAGATGATTGATTATCATCAAATATTGTGTACTGGATTAATATTTCTGTTTGTGATTATGATACTATGTGATGTGACTTGCCTTATGCTGAACTGTGATTTGTAATTTGTTTCTGTGTATATGTGAAAACCCTTGGCCCGTAAAACGGCACTTTAATTTCGATGCGACAGGGAGTCGGATTCCAGTTGGTTATCCGAAACCCACATCGAATTGTAATAGTGAATCTTTGTGACTGATAAATTTATTTTATCTATGAATCTGTGAATGAAGATAAGCGTTATCGATTATACCGCTTATCGATATATCTGTGATGATTGATGTTGTGCACTATTGTGTGAAACCCCTGGGCTACACCTTTACACACACAAATATGGATTTCACGTGGAAATCGGTTAAGTCACAGATGGTTTAAATTTAATGTTTTTGAAATTGAAATTTTTAATTTCAATTTATTTTGGAATTGGAAATTTGGGTTTAAAAGTGAAAAGCTTTTGAAATGGAATTTCAAAGATAAAACTTATTGATTAAGTTTTGAAATTTAAATAATTTGATTTAAATTTGAATTCAAGTTTGAAATGGAATTAAAATGTTTTGAAAACTATGAAATGAGTCTTTGATTTCAAAGACCGGATGAGTTAATCTAACTTGAAATAGAATTGTTTTGAAAGACTATGAATGAATCTTTGAAAACGAGTTTTGAAAGCTATAAGTTAAATCTTGATTTAAAGATTTAACGAGTTAATCAAATTGAAATGGAAATCGATTTGAAAATCTATGAATGAATCTTTGTGAACGGGAAAAACTTTTTGAATTGGATCTTTTTGTTTAAAAGATTAAAAGTGTGAAAATTGTTTAAACCATTAAAGGTTTTTGAAATGAATCTTTTTGTTTAAAGATTGGAAATGGTAATTTGTTTTAACCATTCGAATGAAAAGTTTTGGGCTTTAAGCTGTGATTTATTTGAGACCCCAGTATCCATATGATTTTTAATTGCGCTCGTTATTCGGTTTAGCCGGGAAATGACCTTTGTGTCATATAACCCATTTCGAATAATGATACGACGTATATGGATAGCATTTGAAGACCGGTGGTGAAGACCGGATACTTTCGAAAACGAAAGGATTACCATCGATTGTCTCTGCATCGGCTGATCCCCGGTATAGAGATTTTTATCACCTTTAGTGATGGGAAGTCCGGACGTAATTAGAAATTATCCGGATTTGCAAGGGCTTCTCCGGAAGTGCCTTCGGTTCCGTTCAATCCCGGAACGGACTTGTATGGATGTATGTCTGATGTTACACTTTGACATGTAAAGCTGGTTTCTATCAAATACATTTCTATTGGTGGCGGAGAATTTATTCTCTTAGCTTAACACCCTTCTCTGAGACGTACGAGCTCAGAGGTTATGTAGTTGATGGTTACTAGTGATACATTCCCAATTTGGTAATGTGGCATATGAAGTGCTGATGATCATTTGTTGGTCAAAGCGTGCTTTGTGAAAAAGCGTTGCTTTGTGAAAAAGCGTTGCTTTGTGAAAAAGCGTTGCTTTGTGAAAAGGAGTTGCTTTGTGAAAAAGCGTGGCTTTATGAAAAAGCGTTGCTTTATGGACGAGACTTAGTCGAGCCTCACAACCCGGTAATGGTCGAAACAGGAATGTTGCGACAAAGGTTTGTAGGGGTAGCGCCCCTAGGGTATGTCATTTCCTTCTGGATAAAAGGTTTTATCATGGTATGGAGCCCAAATATTTTACCTATGTTGATTATACTTTGTGGCTGTTGCTTTATGATTGAGGATCCTCGGATAAAGGTCGGTAACGACCGGGGGATGACATGACTCGTGTGTTAGTTACCTAGTTACAACTGTACAGCGTGAGGTAGCATCAGTGTGTTAGTTACCTAGTTACAGCTGTACAGCGTGAGGTAGCATCGGCCTTTTGTTTGCAGAGATCCGGTTAGGTTCTCGGGGCGTCTTTCCAGAGGCGTTTCCATTTCGGTAAGGAAGTTCCTTAGCCTGATCATTTGTTGGACATCCAAAGAAACAATACGAACCCAGTACGGTTTTAGTTGTATTACCTGCTATGGAATGTGGCGGTAACCTGCTATTGAACATAGTAGCTATAGTAGGCATACAACAATGGTTGTATGCTGGCTAAGATTAATATTATATTTTCGAAATGTTTTCTGCACTATGCACTAGTAATAATATCAAATGATTTGATTTTGCGTAGTAAGCATCTTTGACTATCATAAGGAGAAATCTTCTCCAATTCTGCGTTTGCATTATGTGTGTGGCGGGAGGCCTTATGGTAGTTTCATTTTCCAAAAGCATTGCGAAATTGTTTTGTTTTCTTGTTTGAAGATAAACTATTTTTGTTGCTCATACCAGTCCCATGACTGATCCGGAATTTATTGTTCCCTTCCTAAACTCTGGGTGCCCACCATTTTCCACACGGGCAGTCTAGAGTTGGGTTTTCTCGGATATTTAGGTTGAGTAGATTATCTGGAGCTAGTTAGTTCTTGGAGTTCATGGATTGACGCTGCTTATCTTGGAGCATTCTATTGGAGACATTCTATCCGCTGCTGGTGTTATCTATTTTCTTTCCACTGCTATTTCTTGTATCATATCTCTGATGTATATAGATATTCATTGTATCATCATTGTATCTGAACATTGTATCAGATGTTGTATATCTATATTCTTTTTCTTTTCCGCTATGTTGTTTACTTAATGTTGTTATAAGCTCCGGCGACTCGGATTTGAACGGTCGAATCTGCGGCATTCGAGTACAAGTGACGTACGGGTGTCGATTTTCGAACTAGAAAATCCAAGACGTTACATTTGGTATCAGAGCTAAGGTTGAACTTTAGCTCAGGAGTATAACACATTAAGTAGCTCATTAGAGATAGGGTGAAGTATACCCTAGAATGAGTAATCTCTAAGATATCCGTTCGAATACCTCAGTAAATTCTCTTACTATCCACTGATAGTGAGTATGAGTGCAAGAAGAGGACGAGATAGGGGACAAGGGAATACGACTATAAATGGTCAATACCCTGTAACAACAACAGAAACATTCTTTCTTCTCAATCTTCTTTGATTCGTTTCCAAATTCTTTTGATTTCTTCGTAACAGCTACAAGAAGAAGTTTCAGTATGATGATGATTCTACGAATCGTTGTAGAAAATTTTTACTTCGTATCTTCATCAGTTTCTTATCAGATTTTTTGATTTAAACTTTAATGAATATGAATTGGAAATTTTAAATTGTGTTAAATTGATTAATAGAATATGAAGCTAAATTTGAATTAAATCAATAAAACGATTTCGTTTGAAACCAAATTTTGAAATTCTATTGTAATTTCTGGCGAATACCAAAGTCCGAAGAGGGACAAATTGGTATGTATTCTGAGATATTCCGACTTTAGTTTGGAATTCATATCTTAAGTTTGAGAAATTATAGGAGATCGAATCTATTTATTTGTGTTGTTTTCGTGCCTGCGAGTTTCGAGGACGAAGTTCTTTTAAGGGGGGAAGTTTGTAACGTTCCCAGTTTAATGACAAATTCGAATTTATAATTTGTTGAATTTTTGAATAAAATTTGTAAAATTTATTATAAACGGAAGCGAGTTTCCCCGATATTCGAATCGAAAATATGTTAAGTCGTGGATTTGAAAATTTGTATATATTGAATTTGAATATTTAAGTCGTATTTAATAAATATATGACTTACAAAATGTTGATAGTTAAAACTTTAAAACAAAATATCGTTATACAAAATAAATTTTTGTTAATAGTATTTTCTTTTAAAGTAATATGTATATGAATTTAAATCATGAAGAAATGGTTTAGAAATGAAATTATATAAGATGAATTTTACAAAATCATAAAATGAATTAAAATAACAACATTAGATAGATTTTAATCAAATATTGAACATAGAAATACATTCAAATACAAATTAGTACAAAATAGAATTTCATTTACATTGCAAAGTAATAAAACATATAAAGAAAAGCTTGCAAAAGAAGATACTACAATATCTTCAGCCGCAAAGAAAAGATTTTTCAAATATATTTGTACAAGTAAATAAGGGTAAGTATGTTGTACAAAGCAATTAATACCTATACCTTAGCACACTATAACATATCATCTCAGCCCATTGTTTGTACAGCTGGAAAGAAAAAAATATAAGTTGTACAAGATCATTTAATGCAAGCACAAGAACGTATCCATCAGCCTCCCATTTGAAAAAAAAGAAAAAAAAATCCCTGTCTTGTATTTTAATAAACAAATAATGTCACCTAGTACAAGTTTATATAACCTGTGCACTTATCTCAGCATATACATTTCAATACTTCACAAAACTTCTCATTTTTCAATTCATTTTCGTTCCATTCAAACAAACTAAAAAAAATGGAGTGAATGCCATTTGTAAACAAAACAAACATCTCAAATAAAAACATCAAAGCAATCAAGATAAAGGCTTCAACTAGCAATTTCAAAATCAAGATAAAGGCTTCAACTAGCAAACTATAACATCAGGGTTAAAAATGATTTCAAGGATTTATATTAAGAACTTATTATAAAAATATGAATTACAGTAAGAAGACAACTCAAGGCATTAAATCAATTATTTGGAAATCATGTTTTTACTTTACAACCTGATTCGTATTTCAAGTTTATAATTTTTAAGATAAAATTCTAGATTTTTAATTCATTATCATGTGAGAAATCTTGAGATGACTAGAGAATGTGTTTTCGCAAAATTCCGTTGATCGGCAAAGGGTTGATCGACCTGACTGGCGTTGGTGGTAGAGGAAGGACTAAGGATCATTGGAAAAATAATCAAAGAATTTATAATGAACCAAGGTGATCATACGAGATCAAAGTAGGGTTTCGACTCGTATTTTGGCATAGCTGGAAAAATCGATTGCCGCAACTTCATCTGAGCATCGGAATCGTTCGCATGGTGATGGGCCGATGCGTCACGATGTGGCGAAGATTTGGACAGGGTGGCATGGGTTCAGTCGATCACTGGTGGCGATGCGAGGCGAGTTTGTGATCGAGGTTGGTTTTTCAGGAGGTGATTGAACTGTTAGATTTTGATCAACGGCGCAATCGTGGGTTCTAGGTGGTTGTAGCGATCAAGTGAGGCCGTGTCGACGTGCTGGAGGTCTCGGCAAGGACTGGAGTCAATCGGAGGAAGGGTGCAGGTGTACAATGCACGTGTGCACGCCTGTTTTTTTTTTTTGGGTGTTGAAGAAGATGAAGTTGCCCAGTAACAAGTTGAAGTGTCTCGGGAAATCTTTTGTTTGGCTCGGGTAAAATCTGTTATGGCTCGGGTAAAATCATGGGTACTAGGTAGTTTTGTAGTTAATGGTGATTGTCCAGGTTTCAAATTCAACAGAAAGAAAAAAATGAACCAGATTTTTTATAAGAGTAAAATTTAGTTCAAACATTAATAAATGATTAAGGATTAAAAGGTTAATTAATTTAAGATTAATTAAATTGTAATTAAAAGATCATTAACTAGATTATTAATTAATAATCAGAGCTTAATAAATCAAGTAATTAAGTGTTTAAACCTAATTGTAATTACAAACTGTTAATTAGATGATTAAAGTTAATAAATTTATAATTAGTAGTCAATTTAGTTAATTGATTAAGAAATAAGTAATTAAGGTTTAATAAATTTATCATTAAGAATAGTTAATCATTGATTTAAATAAATCAATAAAAATAGTTATGTGGTTAATTCTTTTAAATCAGCTTCACCTCAAATTGAAGATGATTGATTATCATCAAATATTGTGTACTGGATTAATATTTTTGTTTGTGATTATGATACTATGTGATGTGACTTGCCTTATGCTGAACTGTGATTTGTAATTTGTTTCTGTGTATATGTGAAAACCCTTGGCCCGTAAAACGGCACTTTAATTTCGATGCGACAGGGAGTCGGATTCCAGTTGGTTATCCGAAACCCACATCGAATTGTAATAGTGAATCTTTGTGACTGATAAATTTATTTTATCTATGAATCTGTGAATGAAGATAAGCGTTATCGATTATACCGCTTATCGATATATCTGTGATGATTGATGTTGTGCACTATTGTGTGAAACCCCTGGGCTACACCTTTACACACAGAAATATGGATTTCACGTGGAAATCGGTTAAGTCACAGATGGTTTAAATTTAATGTTTTTGAAATTGAAATTTTTAATTTCAATTTATTTTGGAATTGGAAATTTGGGTTTAAAAGTGAAAAGCTTTTGAAATGGAATTTCAAAGATAAAACTTATTGATTAAGTTTTGAAATTTAAATAATGTGATTTAAATTTGAATTCAAGTTTGAAATGGAATTAAAATGTTTTGAAAACTATGAAATGAGTCTTTGATTTCAAAGACCGGATGAGTTAATCTAACTTGAAATAGAATTGTTTTGAAAGACTATGAATGAATCTTTGAAAACGAGTTTTGAAAGCTATAAGTTAAATCTTGATTTAAAGATTTAACGAGTTAATCAAATTGAAATGGAAATCGATTTGAAAATCTATGAATGAATCTTTGTGAACGGGGTAAACTTTGTGAATTGGATCTTTTTGTTTAAAAGATTAAAAGTGTGAAAATTGTTTAAACCATTAAAGGTTTTTGAAATGAATCTTTTTGTTTAAAGATTGGAAATGGTAATTTGTTTTAACCATTCGAATGAAAAGTTTTGGGCTTTAAGCTGTGTTTAACTGAGATCCCAGTATCGATATGATTTTTAATTGCGCTCGTTATTCGGTTTAGCCGGGAAATGACCTTTGTGTCATATAACCCATTCCGAATAATGATACGACGTATATGGATAGCATTTGAAGACCGGTGGTGAAGACCGGATACTTTCGAAAACGAAAGGATTACCATCGATTGTCTCTGCATCGGCTGATCCCCGGTATAGAGATTTTTATCACCTTTAGTGATGGGAAGTCCGGACGTGATTAGAAATTATCCGGATTTGCAAGGGCTTCTCCAGAAGTGCCTTCGGTTCCGTTCGATCCCGGAACGGACTTGTATGGATGTATGTCTGACGTTACACTTTGACATGTAAAGCTGGTTTCTATCAAATACATTTCTGTTGGTGGCGGAGAATTTATTCTCCTAGCTTAACACCCTTCTCTGAGACGTACGAGCTCAGAGGTTATGTAGTTGATGGTTACTAGTGATACATTCCCAATTTGGTAATGTGGCATACGAAGTGCTGATGATCATTTGTTGGTCAAAGCGTGCTTTGTGAAAAAGCGTTGCTTTGTGAAAAAGCGTCTCTTTGTGAAAAAGCGTTGCTTTGTGAAAAGGAGTTGCTTTTTGAAAAAGCGTGGCTTTGTGAAAAAGCGTGGCTTTGTGGAAAAGCGTGGCTTTATGAAAAAGCGTTGCTTTGTGGACGAGACTTCGTCGAGCCTCACAACCCGGTAATGGTCGAAACAGGAATGTTGCGACAAAGGTTTGTAGGGGTAGCGCCCCTAGGGTATGTCATTTCCTTCTGGATAAAAGGTGATATCATGGTATGGAGCCCAGATATTTTACCTATGTTGATTATACTTTGTGGCTGTTGCTTTATGATTGAAGATCCTTGGATAAAGGTCGGTAACGACCGGGGGATGACATGACTAGTGTGTTAGTTACCTAGTTACAGCTGTACAGCGCGAGGTAGCGTCAGTGTGTTAGTTACCTAGTTACAGCTGTACAGCGTGAGGTAGCATCGGCCTTTTGTTTGCAGAGAACCGGTTAGGTTCTCGGGGCGTCTTTCCAGAGGCGTTTCCATTTCGGTAAGGAAGTTCCTTAGCCTGATCATTTGTTGGAAATCCAAAGAAACAATACGAACCCAGTACGGTTTTAGTTGTATTACCTGCTATGGAATGTGGCGGTAACCTGCTATTGAACATAGTAGCTATAGTAGGCATACAACAATGGTTGTATGCTGGCTAAGATTAATATTATATTTTCGAAATGTTTTCTGCACTATGCACTAGTAATAATATCAAATGATTTGATTTTGCGTAGTAAGCATCTTTGACTATCATAAGGAGAAATCTTCTCCAATTCTGCGTTTGCATTGTGTGTGTGGCGGGAGGCCTTATGGTAGTTTCATTTTCCAAAAGCATTGCGAAATTGTTTTGTTTTCTCGTTTGAAGATAAACTGTTTTTGTTGCCCATACCAGTCCCATGACTGATCCGGAGTTTATTGTTCCCTTCCTAAACTCTGGGTGCCCACCATTTTCCACACGGGCGGTCTAGAGTTTGGTTTTCTCAGATATTCAGGTTGAGTAGATTATCTGGAGCTAGTTCAGTTCTTGGAGTTCATGGATTGACGTTGCTTATCTTGGAGCATTCTATTGGAGACATTCTATCCGCTGCTGGTGTTATCTATTTTCTTTCCGCTGCTATTTCTTGTATCATATCTCTGATGTATATAGATATTCATTGTATCATCATTGTATCTGGATATTGTATCAAATGTTGTATATCTATATTCTTTTTCTTTTCCGCTGTGTTGTTTACTTAATGTTGTTATAAGCTCCGGCGACTCGGATTTGAACGGTCGAATCTACGGCATTCGAGTACAAGTGACGTACGGGTGTCGATTTTCGAACTAGAAAATCCAAGACGTTACATGTTGTATCTTATTTAACTCTGTTATATATATATATAGTAGCTTCATGAACTACTATTCTTTTGTTTCCGCTGCATTATTGTTATATTACTCTATGTCTGTGATTCTGTGATCTTTATTTACTGTATATGCTGAGATTTGCCAAATTTAAATTAACAATCTGATATTTTGAGCAATTCCAGTCCGACATGTATGGATGCGAATGGCTGAAAATTTCAGGTCGTTATCTAAATTTATTTCTGAGTAAAATAGCATCATAAGTGCTCACTATCCATTTCCTCAGGAGTGAAATCCCGTCAACCGTTGCTATCCTGAAAATGCCATCTCCAAGCTTTTTCTCAATTGCGTATGGACCTTCCCATGTCGAACCCAAGTTTCCAAGGCATGGGAAGATTCATTTGGAGAACCAAGTCACTAATTTCAAAGGTCTGATTCCTAATCTTGGCATTGTAGTATCAGACGACTTGGTTGCGGCATGCAGCTGCTCTCAAGTTAGCTTCATCGTGCTTCTCATCGATCATATCAAGAGACTACAACTGGAGTTGCTCATTTGTCCATGGATTGTAGCAAGTTACCTGAGGAGAAGGTTTTTCTAGTTTAACTGAAATCATAGCCTCCAATCCATAGGCTAAAGTGAGTGGAGAATGGTCAGTCGTTGATTTGTGGGTCAACCGATATGCCCAAAGTGCCAATGGAAGTTCATCGACCCACTTTCCTTTGGCCTTTTCTAATTTCTTCTTGAGAATGGACTTTATAATCTTTTTCACAGCTTCCACTTATTGATGTGCACGTAAATGTACATATATTTATATCCATATTTTATCTATTTTTATTTAAATAAATGTCATAATTGGGTATTTTAACATGTTTAAACCGAAATTCAATTATTTTCAAATCATCATATATTCATCTTCATACAGAGGCAAAATGGCCATTTTTGTACATGTGTTAATTTGAGAATTTTTACCTGTACATTTTTTTGATTTTTTGTAGGAATTTGGATTCAAATGCAGGTGGTTTCATGAAGATATGCATGCACAAGAGAATACAAAGGAAGGAAGATGGAAATAATTCAAACTAATGATCATGGAAGACCACACCAACCCACTTACCTAAATCTACAATAAGAAGCTATGTACAACTAAGTGGATGTTAAAGCTTCATGCATACTTGATGATGAATTAATTAGAGGCTAATGGTTACTTAGTGGCCACACTTTCTAAAGGGCATTTCGGGAAGCACCCTAAAAATTGAATTAGGGTTTTATACCTGTATAAATAGCCCACTTATGTACATGTAAAGGATCTTCTTACTCTTTGAAATACTTAGAAAATTAGCATGCAAATTGTAATGTCAAAGTTACATGAAATAAAAATGGCTTCCTAGCCGCTTTCTCTTTTCTTTCTACTTGTTCTTATTTCATCTTGTTCATTTTTATTTACATGTTCTATCATTTTATGTTAGTAGCTTAGATTTACATTTATGCAATTAGTTTAATTTTGTTTCATGCAAGTAGTTAATTTCCTTTCCTTTAATTAGTTTCTACTTCTTGCTTTCTAATGTTGAAATTTACATGTGTTGATATGATAATACAAATGAGTAGTTAATCCCTTTCAATTTAAGGGTAATGAAGCTCTCAAATATTATGTAAATTCAACATTTCTTATGATTTATGGTTTCTTTTATTTGTGCTTCATTAAAGTAAATTTTGATGTAAGTTTATACAAATGAATTTGATAGCCTATGTTGTATTTGCAAATAGGCTATTCTTATTCAACATAAACACAATTTACATCATCATTTGCTAATTGATTTTTGATTTTGAAATGAAAGTAAAAACAAAATTTGATGATCTATATTACTAATTACAATAGTAAATAGATCATACTTAAAATAAATTTTGTTTTGACTTTATTTTCATGAGAATTGATAAGTGGTTTATTTGTTTTTTTTATAGTTTGATGGTTTAAGTTATGTTAATTAATAACATAAATAAATCATACTTATGATAAATACAACACTTATTTCACTTAATATAAAAAAATAGAGATCATAGATTATTTGTTTGTTGATTTACAAAAATGTAAGAGTGCATTTGCCTCTAAATTGTTTTCTAATCTCATGGTTTTTAATCTCATTTTCATTCTAGTTTTAATTTCATTTTGTTTACAATTTGTAGTTAACAATCTTCTCTCCACTTTGGTCTAATTTGATTGAATAGAAAATTTTAAAAGCTAAAAATTCCCTGCAGATCGACCCATACTCGCCATGTACTAAAATTGTATGTCGTGCGCTTGCGGTAATTTGATTATAAATTCACTCGACGGTTTTCTAGCCGATAAAATTTAAGTCGACGAACAAGTTTTTGGCACCGTTGCCGAGAAATTGCTTTGATTTTAATTTCTATTCTTCGAATTATTTTTTTGTTTGATTTTATTGTGTGTTCGTTAGTAGTTAAAAAAAATCTATATTTTTTGTGTGTGTTTGTGTGATTGTTGTTTTCAATTTTGTTTGTGTGCTTGTTGTTGTGTTCGTTGCTTTTCATCTTGTATTTGCATTTCTATTTCTAATAAAAAAGGGCATACACAAAATTTACAAAAAAAAATACATTATATTTCATTTTTCATTTTCTATTTTGTTTTTTTTTACAAGTTTTCACAAAACTGATCACATTGCCTACAGCACAAATCCACTCTCATCACTGTCATCATTGTTGCAACTTTGTTATATTTTTACAAGTTTTTAAAAGTTTTTTTTTTACAAGTTTGTTGTGTTTTGTTTTTTTACAACTTCCACTCTTCTACACTGTCATCACTGTTACAGTTCATCTCACCCTGAACAGCAAGCCATCTCCACATTCTCCAAATACCACACTGCCAAAGGGCCTATCCTCCAACTTCAACCATCCCATTGCTATACATTTGCTTTTCTTTCACATCTACTTCTACATCACAAACTGCTGCCAGAAATCAAATACCCCCTTCGACCAAACTTCATCATCCTCCAACACTGCTACAACACCAAACATAACAGTGTCATCATCACTGACATTTGATCATTACAATTCACATTACATTAGCCACCATCTTCCTTCAAAATTGCATCACACCATCTTCAGCTTATTCAAACTTCTGTTCACAGCCTGACACTTTTACACTCCTCCCCTCTGTCACACTACCAATCCTCCTTCCCACAAACACGCACAGTCACCAAACCAATATCTCCACAACAACACACACCTAATACAACTGTCCTCCCACTCCAACAACTCAGCCTTAACCCCACTATTCATCACATGCCCACCAACTTGAAGCATATGCATCTGCTATATCTCCTCCCTCTTACCTGAACATCACACTGTAGCATCAACTTCACCATTGACTCAACCTCTACCAAAACCATCCATACATCTTCAACGGCCACTTGCTAACCATCAACAGCAAGCTCCCCCTGGTGACTCTGTTGAACGCACTTCAGACCATCATACATCTGCCACACTTATCTACTGTTATTCCACGCAACATAGCTCCTACACTGCCATTACATATCATCAACAATCACTATACCCACCATACTACATCACCTTCACTGTAGTCGACATCATCCACAACCTATACCACTTCCTTAACTCACTGACTTGTTACTGCAAGCAAGTTCATCCCCCATACCACAGTTCCACTTCAAAAAAAAACTGTCACATTTGCCTCCAAGCAGACCCCTCCACATTCAACACTTCCAGTTCTACATCAACAGCAGCCTTCAACATCTAACTATCTCAATCCATACAACCCATCACCATAGTCTGCTTGCTACAACACGACACACTGACTGTTTCCCCGCATCTTCACTGCCCCATACAACTGAACCTCATCTGACCTGCATATCGCTCAACAGCAGTCTACAACAATATACATCTTCCCGCAACCTCCTTCCAGTTCACTGTGCCTATAGCAAGCAACTGCCACGAACAACTTCACTTCCTCCGCCCTCAATTTCATCACGACCAATCACAGTATAGTCCACGACAAATCCACAAACTCACGACAAATTCACGACCAAAACCTGACCGCAATTCCAACACAGCAACCACTGCAATTCACGACTTCACGCAACCCAATTTGCCAAGTCGAACAAATTAAATCGAACAACCACACCCATATCCTCAACCACAGCCTCGAACTCCGCTAACCTAGATACCTGTTTTGATTTTTTGGATTTCGTTTTGAACGATTTTGGGGTCGACTTCCAATTTTGAATGATTTTGGAAATTGTTTTTCTATTCTTAACGAGGAAATCAATAGGAGTTATTTAATTTTCTTTGATGTCGATTATTCTTCTGTGTGTAATGAACTGAAGGCATTGGAATGAGTTTTCTAATTTGGTTGGGCCTTTTATTTTTTTGTAATTGTTGAAAGTGATTTAATTTAACTCTTCTTTGATTATTAAAGAAGAAAAAAAACAAAAAAATTACAAAAAAATCTTTTGTTTAGATTGTTTTCACCAATTGTTCTTTTTTATTTAAAAATAAAAAATCAAAGATTTCAATTTGTTTTGTTTTCATTTATTTTGTTTTGTTTTGTTTTGGTTTGTTTACTTTGTTTTAATATAAAAAAACATTCTCTTTTAATTATTTTGTTTTAGTTTTCTTTTGTTTACCTTGTTTAAAAAAACTGTATATATATATATATATATCTTTTTTTAATTTTCCGGTTGCCAAAGCATAAAATCTAGAGGAATCACTTTGCTTTGCTAACAAATTGCCGCTAAAAAAAATATTGCTAATAATCTGCACGCTCTGGTATCGTGCCATTATATCTTGTTTTTAATTTAATTTGCATTGTTGGTTGCTTGCATTTGCATTTATATATAAAAAAACGTCAAAATCCAAAAATAAAAACAAACTTCATTTTAGTTGCATTGTAAATTCACGTTTAATTTTTGCTTTGCATTCATCTCATCTTGTTTTATTTTCTAAGGGCAACACCCCAATTCACATAAGGCGGGGGATTTTATAACTCTTTCCTTAGCCCATAAATCGCATTTCATCGTAGAATTTGACTAATAATAAATGTTAGACATTCAACTTAAGAGTGTCGCGAGCTCACCTAGGGCTTAATTGTATTTTGACAATTGTCTTCTTTGACGTTTATTTCTTGGTGTCTAGGCTACGGCAGAGTAATAACCATTTATAAATATTACGGTAATTCATAAATATTATAAGGGTTGTTCCTCTGAAGGTATTTAAACCTTAGGTTGCATTGCTATGGTGATTCGTGGTGCACCGATAACCCTTGCCCGTTGCATGGCTAAGAAATATTTTTGTTGATTTAAGACAAAGTGTGATTATACAATTTTGAGTTAGGAGCTATTAAGGACAGAAAATTTGTAATTACGTCCTTTGCATTCATTTAGTTGCATTAGTTCATGCATATTTAAAAAATAAGAAAAAAATCAAAAATCCAAATTCCAAAAAAATTGTAAAATTTAAGTAGCTTAGTTTTTATTCCAAAATAATCCTTTTTCTTTTCCTTTGAAATTTTTCAATCAAAAACAAAAAAATCCAACAAAAAAGGAAAATCTTTCAAAAAAAATTTGAAAATTCAAAAACAAAAATCAAAATCCCATTTCAAAAAAAAACAAATTTTATTTTCTTTTGGTAAATATATGAAAATTTGAAAGTTCGAAAACAAAAAAAAATTACAAAAACAAAAACATATAAAAAAAATTTGAAAAGCCAAAAAAAATCAAACTTTGAAAAATAAATTTCACTTGGTAAATATTTATTCTTCCTTTTTTCTTTAAAAAAACAATTTTTCACTTCATTTTCCAAATCTTGTTTCATTCTCTAAATTCGATTCTAACTTCGTTTTCTTCTTAACTTTCACTAGTGCATGAGTACTTGGACTCGTGACACTTCTACAAATACTGGATTTGAGACCCTTCTACAAATCGTTTAACTTGAACAAACGATCCTCCTGAAATGGCGGACGAGAACGCCTCTCGAACTCTTATAGATTGAATCTTCCCCAATCGAGTTTCTATCCCTTCATGCATCACCTTGCCTGCCTCTATGGGCAATCACTTTGAGATTCATTCGAATCACAATAACATGCTTTCGAAATTCGACAATCGTGAACATGATGATCCTTATATCATTTTAACCAAATTTGAACAAGTTTGTGGAACCATTAAACTCCAACAACTATGTGACGATGGAATCAAACATAGGTTAATTCCATTCGTACTTACCGATTACGCTGAAAAATGGTTGTATAGTTTGCCTTCGAATTCGATCAAAACTTGGGAAGAATTTAATAGAACCTTCTTAAAGAAGTTTTACCCCTTGGAAAAACAATAAAAGTTCGAAATGAAATTATAAATTTTCATCAATTCGGGGGTGAATCATTTGCAAAATACTTTGAAAGATTTAAGGAACTTTTAATCAAATGTCCACACCATAACTTTGAAAAATGGACTCTTTGCCAAATTCTATACGATGGACTTGGTAACAATTCTCAAATAATGCTAGAATCGATGTGCTAAGGAAACTTTCTAGCCCAACATCACGATGACACTTGGCAAATTCTTGAAAACTTGTCCGAAAAATCATCACAATAGGAACGATCTAACGAGAAATCGATCTATTCCCGATCAAGCGCTCATTCGGTAGGATCCCTTTTGGCCTTAGAAGCGAATATCGATGCAATGATAACCAAATTCGATAATGTACTTTCCTTAAATCAAATGAACCAAGCTTCTCAAGTCCTGTGTTACAAATGCAACGATCCAAATCACATCGCCGATCAGTGTCCATACTCATTAAAACAAATCAATGCTTTTAATAAAGTTAGGAATGATCCGTTTTCTCCAACGTATAATCCTAGTTGGTGAAATCAACCCAACTTCGCTTGGAATCAAAACAATTCGAACACGAGTTCGATTTGACCAGCTTTTCAATCATTTTCAAACAGTGCTTCAAATTCGAATCATCCTTTCCAACCGAAACAATTTCAATAAATTTTTTTGCCTCCTTCTCAAAACCAAGCACAACAATCTTTCGTTCCTCAAGATGACAAACGAAAGACCTCCCTTGAAAAGTGTATTGAAGCCTTGACTAACATGGCAACGCAATCGCAAAATTTGTTAAATTCGTACATGCAAAATACGTGCCAATCAATCTCTAAACTCGAAATGCAAATGGGTCAATTAGCCAACCTCGTGAGTGAACGAGAAAGAGGTACATTTCCAAGCCAACCAATTATAGACCCTAGGAATCAAAACGCGAACTCAAGTCAGGCTCATGTCATTCAAGATAGCAATTTGAGTCAAATGAATGCTATCACTACTTTGTGATCCGGTAAAGTAATCAATAACCAAGTTGTCAATCCAAACGACTTACCAGATGTTCCACTCGACACTTCGAAAACCACAAATGATGCTAATTAAAATATCAAGTCGAACCCTGATCTAAATTCTGAGTCTAATTCTTTTCCAACTCAAAAAGACTGTCCGACTGAGTTTCGAATCCCATTCCCAAATCGACTTCGACCTAAGAAACATTCGGAACAAATGGAAAAGATGTTAGAAATCTTTAAACAAGTCAAAGTGAACATTCCTCTCTTAGATATCATCCAACAAGTCCCGACCTATGCCAAATTTTTAAAGGACTTGTGTACTCAAAAATGCCACAATCAAATGCCAAAGAAAATCATTTTAGCCGCTGGTCTAAGTGAAGTCTTGTCTCAATCCAATCTCGTTAAATACAAAGATCCCGGTTGCCCCCACGATCTCATGTACAATAGGAGACAAGGGAATCAATTGGCTTAGGTGCCAGCGTAAACTTGCTCCCATATTCAGTTTACCAGCAACTAGGTCTAGGTGAGCTTAAACCGACTAAGGTCACCCTTCAATTTGCTGATCGTTCTGTAAAGAAACCGATAGGAGATATCGAGGACGTACTCATTAGAGTGGGGGAATTCATATTCCCCGTCGATTTCATTGTCCTTGAAACTCAACCTGTAAACAATCTGACGAGCCTAATTCCTTTTATTCTAGGATGACCTTTCTTAGCTACTTCAACTACTTTAATTAATGTTGAAACGGTTCAATGAAGATTTCTTTTGGTAACATGACCATCGATCTTAACATCTTTAATTTAGAAAATCAATTGAATGAACCATTCGACAGCATGTTGGAAGTTGGTACCATTCAAGAAAATTTTGAACATGAATCAATTAATCTTAATGATGAACGTGAGGCCGAGTACGAGAAATTGTTTCAAGATGTTCCTCATAAGATCGAAAACAAGCTTCCTTTCGAGCCTCTCACGGTTGAGTTTGAATCTCAACCGATTTATTTGATTAAGCCACCTCCCAGGCAAGAGCTCAAACCACTTCCTTCTCACCTTAAGTACGTACACTTAAGCGAAAACGAAACTTGTCCTATCATAATTTATATAGATCTTTCTCTTGACCAAGAAGCTTCTCTTCTCTCTATTCTTTCAAAAAACAGAGAAGCAATTGGGTGGTCCATTACCGATATTTAGGGAATTATCCCTGATATTGTTCAACATCACATTCACTTAATTGACGAAGCCAAAACCACTCGTGATGCGCAACGAAGGCTTAACCCAAAAATGAAAGATGCGGTTCGTGACGAAATTCTTAAGCTCCTCGATAACGGTATCATATATCCCATCTCCGATAGCCCTTGGGATAGCCCAATTCATGTCGTGCCTAAAAGGTTCGGACTTACCGTTATAACAAACGACGCTAACGAACTCATTCCTACTCGGACTCAAATAGGTTGGCATGTTTGTATTGATTATCGAAAATTAAATCCTGCAACACGTAAAGACCACTTCCCTCTTCCTTTCATTGACCAAATGCTCGAACATTTAGCTGGCCACGAATTCTACTACTTCCTGGATGGTTATTCTGGCTATAACCAAATTCCAATCGCTCCCGAAGATCAAGAGAAAACGACTTTCACCTGTCCATTTGGTACCTTTGCTTATCGACGTATGCCATTTGGCCTTTGTAACGGTCCTGCTACTTTCCAACAATGCGTGGTTGACATCTTTTCTGACATGATTGAACGCTTTCTAGAAGTTTTTATGGACGATTTCTCTATTTTTGGTGATTCTTTTTCCGAATGTTTACATCATCTCGAGTTGGTTCTAAATCGATGTAAAGAAAAACATTTGACTTTGAATTGGGAAAAATGCCACTTTATGGTCAAAAATGGCATAGTCTTTGGACATATCATCTCAAATAAAGGCATTGAGGTAGATAAAGCGAAAGTTGACGTAATTGCAAACCTACCCATTCCCAAATCTGTTAAGGACATTCGATCATTTCTAGAACACGCTGGCTTTTACTGACGCTTTGTGAAAGACTTTAGCAAAATCGCTCGTCCTTTGACTACTCTTCTTGGAAAAGATGTTCCTTTCAATTTTAATTTTGATTTTGTCTCTTATTTTGAACGTCTTAAAAACGAAATCATTTCTGCTCCAATCATTTGCGCACCCAATTAGGATCTCCCATTTGCAATAATGTGTGACGCTTCAAACTTTGCATTTGGTGCTGTCTTAGGATAATGCATTAACAAGATCCTTCACGTTATCTACTACGCTAGCATGACTCTGAATGATGCTCAGCTCAATTACACAACTACTGAAAAAGAGCTTCTAGTGGTAGCTTTTTCTCTCGAAAAATTTTGACAATATTTGTTAGGCTCACACATTACTGTGTACACAGACCATTCTATGCTTCGATATCTCTTCGCTAAAAAGGACTCTAAGTCTTGCTTAATCTGTTGGATCCTTTTACTAGAAGAGTTTGATCTTACAATCAAGGACAAAAAAGGATCCGACAATGTCATAGCCGATCACTTGTCTCGTCTTCCCAACGCACCATCACCTTTACCGATAAATGAAAACTTTCCTGATGAACAACTTCTTTCAATTTCTATCGATCCTTGGTACACTGATATACTGAACTACTTAGTCACTAAAGAAATTCCATGATCTTGGTCCAAACAAGACAAATGCAAATTCATGTCCCAAGTGAAATATTTCTATTGGGATGATCCATACTTGTTCAAGTACTGTCCCGACCAAATCATTCGACGCTGCATCCCAGATAATGAAATAAGGAGTGTACTTTCGTTTTGCCATGATCAAGCATGCGGTGGACATTTCGGGCCTAAAAAACAGCAGAAAAGGTGATTCGGTGTGGTTTCTATTGTCCTTCTGTTTTCAATGATTCATCCGAATTTTGCAAAACTTGTGATCGATGCCAAATGCTTGGAAAAAATTTCTCGATGAAATATGATGCCTCTAAACCCCATTCTTACGATCGAAATCTTTGATGTTTGGGTATCGACTTTATGGGACCTTTTCCCAATTCCTTTGGAAATTTGTACATACTTCTTACTACCGATTATGTCTCCAAATGGGTCGAAGCCGTTCCATGTAAAACCAACGACTATAGAATTGTTGTGAAATTTCTTAAAGAAAACATCTTTTCGAGGTTCGGCACACTTCGCACAATAATCAGTGATAACGGAACCCATTTTTGCAATCACTCTTTTGAAACATTAATGAAGAAATACTTGATAACCCACAATTTATCCACTCTAACTTATGGCCAAGTTGAAGTTTCAAATCAGCAAATAAAACAAATCTTGGAGAAAACTATTAACAAAAATCGAAAAGATTGGTCAGAAATTGACCGAAGCGCTTTGGGCTTACCGTACCGCTTTTAAAACTAACCTTGGGACGTCTCCATTTCGTTTAGTCTACGGGAAAGCTTGCCATTTACCTGTTGAAATTGAACACAAAGCGTTGTGGGCAATAAAGAACTTAAACTTTGATCTCGAGAAAGCTGGTGAAAACCAAAAACTACAACTCAACGAACTAGAAGAACATAGGAACAACGCGTATGAAAACGAGAAAAATTACAAAGAAAGAACAAAAATATTTCATGACAAGTTAATCCTAAGAAAAATGTTTTCACCAAACCAGAAAGTTCTTTTATATGACTCAAGACTTCATTTATTCCTTGGGAAACATAA
Source organism: Allium fistulosum (assembly GCA_030737815.1). Lineage (NCBI taxonomy): Eukaryota > Viridiplantae > Streptophyta > Magnoliopsida > Asparagales > Amaryllidaceae > Allium > Allium fistulosum. The sequence goes on along the minus strand of CM060907.1, from coordinate 868,245,547 downwards.
ATCAAGATGGACCGGACCATTTGTGGTACGAACTATTTTTCCACACGGTGCCATAGAAATACAAAACCCCAGGGATGGATCAATTTTCAAAGTCAATAGTCATCATTTGAAACCGTTCTTTGAGTTGTCGTGTGATCAAGAGGACAAGCTCATGATTCTTTATGAGCCAAGCTACGTCTAGTAAGAATGTTAACCCTCTTTTGTAAATATGTACATATTTGTCCCCGACACACTCATTATATCGTGCATTGACTGTAGGGACACAGTCAAAATTAAGTGTGGGGGTGGGAGTCTCATTTCAATTTTTTTAAGTTTCATGGCACTTTTGGATTTTCATTTTCTTTTAACTCAAAATTTCCAAAAAAAAACAATCAAAAAAATTATCTCTCAAATTTCTAAATCTCAAAAACATTTTCTTTTAAGCATTTTGGGTTATTTTTGAGGAAGCGCTATAGGATGAGTATAAGTTTTGGTTATTAAATTGAAAATTTTGAAAATTTATTTGTCTTAACAAAAATAAAAATGAAGTTTGATTACAAATAACAATGGTTCAACTAGTATATAGGAAGGTTCATACATGTTATTTATGAAGTATATTCTAATTGAAAATTATTGTTTAAAAAAGTGGTAAATTTAAAGTAAAGGATATACCATTTTTATCTTCTAATTTAAATGGTAGTAAGATGCTTTTGCAAAACTCTCTCTTCTAGAAAAACAAAAAAATATATAACTAAAAAAACATTTGTATATATGTATATATTTTATAACACTTAGAGTTATGTGTTCACACTCGTGTGTTCACTCGCCATGCTCTGTACCCTTCTCACGTAAGCTCGAAAGGCAGTGCAAGATCAGTATATCTGGCCTCAGTTTATCTGAGTTAGGTGTATATATATATATAAATTCTTTTACTAATAACGCCTACAGTCAATAAGTGTTCACACTTGTGTGTTCACTCACCACGCTCTGTATTCCCCTCACATAAGCCCAAAAGGCAGTGCATGGGTGATATATATGGCCTCAGTTTATCTGACTTAGGCAAATGTAAATATTGTTAATATCAATAAAATTTTCAAATAAGGGAGAGTAAGCAATTGAAATCCAAGCACTATTTTAACTTATTTGATTTGACTTATTATTGAAAAGAAATGAAAATCCACTTTGATAAACTTTGATAATCAACTAAGGATCCATTTCATAGTTGCACTGTGTTCTCAACCAAAACAACTAGACAAAACTATAGCCTATTATTATGATAACTTAATTTTTATTGGAATTTTGATGAGTAAAAGGACTTCAATTTCTTGATAATGACCAAAGCCTATATTTAACTTATTTGTGTCAATTTAAAAGTAAATCTTCATGTGTAAATATTTTCAGAAACTTTCATTCATCATTTTGTAAATAAATCTTGCAATTTGTAAATATTTTCATGTTGCATTTGGATTTTGTGGACAGTATCCGCTGAAAACCCTCACGAGACAACACTCGTCCTACTGGGGACACCTAGAGGTTTAACGGCTTGTTGCATACGCTCAATACAATCGTGCTCCCTACGAAAATGGATCTATCTTAGTTTGCCTTTATTCGAGGACGAATAAAAAGATAAGTGTGGGGGTATTTGATGTGCACGTAAATGTGCATATATTTACATCCATATTTTACCTATTTTTATTTAAATAAATGTCATAATTGGGTATTTTAACATGTTTAAACCAAATTTCATTTATTTTCAAATCATCATATATTCATCTTCATATAGGGGAAAAAGGTCAATTTTGTGCATGTGTTAATTTGAGAATTTTTACTTGCATATTTTTTATGATTTTTTGTAGAAATTTGGATTCAAGTGAAAGTGGTTTCATGAAGATATATGCATGCATAAGAGAATACAAAGGAAGGAAGATGGAAATAATTCAAACTCATGATCATCGAGGAACCCACCTGCCCACTTACCTAAATCTACAATTAGAAGCTAATGGACAACTAAGTGGAGATTAAAGCTTCATGCATACTTGATGATGGATTATGTAGAGGTTAATGATTACTTGGTAGAATTTTCTAACCGATAGAATTTCCGTCGATGAACACATGTCCATTTGTTTGGGGTGTGCCACCGCATCAAATCTCTTCTCTATGCAATATCAGTGGCAGAAATCTTTAAACTCGATACTATTGAATTGGGTCCCATTATCAGTGACAATTGCTTATGGAACTCCAATATGACAGATGTATTCCAAACCATGAAGTTGATTACTTTCTTTATGATAATTGTGGCTTATGGCTTCGCCTTAGCCCATTTAGTGAAGTAATCAATGGCGATGATGGCGTACTACGCGCCACCCTTAGATATTCACAATACACTGATAATATCAATTCACCAAACAACAAATGGCCGGAGACCAACCATTTTGGTAATTCCTGTCGGTGGGGCTCTCGGAATCTTAGCAAGCCTCTAGCACTTGCCACACTTTCTAGTGTAATTAAATACATCTCGATTGAGAGTTGGCCAAAAGTATCCATAGCGGAGAATCTTCTTTGCCAGGGTTTGCCTCCCAATGTGGTTTCCACAATCCCCTTTATAAACTTTTCTCAGGACTTACTTGGCATAATCGTTAGCGATACATCGTAACATTGGGACTGAGAATTCTTTCCTATAAAGTGCTTACTGCTGAAAGATATATCTTGAAGCTTGGCAAAGGAGCTTTCGTCGCTCATTCCTTCTATCCAAAAGGATTTCCCACTTCAAATGGTTCTTTACTGGAGTCGGCCATGACTCCTTCTCATGCTCGGCCTCCATGATCCAACCGACATCCATATGATCGATGCTCAGAGCTGACGGTACTTCCACCAAAACCAAGCCCATAAGGCCTCCATCTCCAGAATTGGCCAGCTTAGCCAGTGAGTCGGCCTTCGCATTTTTCTCTCTGGGAATATGCTTTATTGTGTAATATTCAATGTTATCAAGTAGCTAAAGAGTCCGGTTTAGATAAGGAGCTAGTCTCGCTCCTTTTGCCTATAACTCTTTCCTAACTTGACAAACCACCAGTTGGAAATCATAAAAGATGCGTAAAGTTTTTACTCCCAGTTCCTTGGCGATTATGAGTCCAGCAATCAATTCTTCGTACTCCACTTCTTTGTTTGTTGAAGGAAAGTCGAGTCTTAAGACATAACAAATTGAACGTTCCTTGGGAGTGACAAGTAAAACTCTTGCATCGGAACAACGATCATTTGATGCACCATCTGTGTATGTCTTGCACCTAGCACTCTGCTTACCACTGCTCTCCAGAGTATCATCTCGCGTAGTGTACTCTGCTATGAAATACGCCAAAGCTTGACCTAGGATAGCTCTCCGATAGTGATAGGTTATATCATATTAGCTCAGTTAAATGTTCCACTTTCAACAGCCTTGCAGAAGTCTTAGGTCGTTGCAAGACTTATCACAAAGGTTGGTCAGTAAGAACTTTGATTGGATGAGCCTGAAAGTAAGGGTGGAGCTTTCTTCAAGCGATCAATAGGTAGTATGCAAGCTTTTCTAGCTTGAGGTAATTTCTTTCTGCTCCTGTCAACTGCTTACTGATTTAGTAGACCGGTCATTGGATGTGGGATTCCTCACGTACGAATACAACACTCAAAGAATCACCGCACAGCCAGATATGTAAGCAAGTCCTCGTCATCCACTAGATCAAAATAATGAAGGATCTCTCCAAGTGATCCACCAAATCCTGGAATGCGTCTTTACACTCCTTTGTCTAAGCGAAGTTCCTTTTTCCCTTATTAACCATGTCAAAGAAAAGGATGCATTTGTTTGTTGTTTTGGAGATGAATCGACTCAGGACGGTTACCTTCCCGTTCGACCTCCTTGATCATCTTCGAGGCCTTGATGTTTCTCAATGCCTCGATATTACTGAATTACCTTTAAGCTCATGGGAGATCAAAATAAAGCCCAAGAGTTTCCTTGACACAATGCCAAATGAGAATTTAAAAGGGTTGAGCTTCAACCGGTATTTTCAGAGTATGCCGAACATCTCTGCTAAATCGTCAATGTGGTTCTCGAGTGTCGTGACTTCACGAGCATGTCATCTACATAGACTTTTATCGGCCCAATCTGATCTATGAACATCTTATTTACCAACCTTTGGTAAATTTCTCCAGCATTCTTTAGTCCAAATGGCATGACCAGATAGCAATACATCCCGGGTCGGTTATAAAGCTGGTGTGTTCCTGGCTTGGGATTTGCATTGGAATCTGATTGTATCCAGAGTACTCATTCGTGAATGAAAGTTGTTCATGTCTGGCTGTTGAGTCCACCAAATAATCAATTTCGACCAAGTACTCTGATTTGAAAAGTTTGGCTTAATGGCGGTATTCGAAATTTGTTCTGAGTGTTCAGCATGATGGACGCTCTTGGGCATATCCTCGATACATGGGTTCTCCAGGCTCTAGAAGATCCGTCTACCCGTAGTCCCCCTGTTTGATTCTTGGGTGGTAGATCATCGATAATAGCTTGATATTCTTGATTTTGATCATCCACGGCATGTCCAGAGGCCAGTCCATGCCACCATTATCGCCGGGAGCTCCAAAAACAACATCCACCGGATCGGTACCGATCTGTCCTCTTAGATCAGTACCGACCTCAAACGCTTGCCACGAGTGTGTCTCATCTCTTTATTTGAGGTCCCATCTGTGTTTTATGTCCTCTTTAGCTTCTTGTCCCTTTTTCATTCCTTAAATGATGAGGAACTTTCAGATTTTGAACCAACAGGTGTCAAATCCCTCCTACTTCTTCTACGTTCATTTTTTGTTAGCTCACTCAGTAGTCTCAAGCTCCCCTGCATCTGCTAATTCATCTCATTATGACTCTCCTGGAAGCTATTCTCCGTCTGCTTCATCATATAATCCATCTCCATTCTAGTCACGATGTCAGTTGGATTCTTGATCTCTAGCTAATTTGGCTGGGCAACTTAATCCACGTGTTGAATATCTTGGTTCCCATCTTCATTGACAACTATGGAGTACGTAGAGCATTCTCTCCTTGAGGCCATTGTGAATAGCTTACTGTAAATTATTGAAAATCTGAATAGTAGAACAGTAAGGTTGGAAAATTAAATCTATCTCTTGGATTTAAGAATTACAATAATATATGATGGATCTAAGTAACTTGAGAATGTTATTCTCAGTGAAAGCACCAAAATGTTTGAATCAAAAATGGTTCAAACACTTAAGAGTTTGTGTAGAGAATAAAAGTGAAGAAAAGTAAACTAAAAAGAGCAAGAAATGAAAATACAACGTTTATAGTGGTTCGGTTAAACTTGACCTATGTCCACTTAGTTTTTTTTTCTTTGATTGCTGACTTGCAAGTATAAGTTCTTACAGATCGGTATAAATCCATGGGTGATTACAAGAGATTAGAGTAAGAAAGCAAGAGAGCCAAAAAACCTTAAAAATGAGCCCTACCATCCTATTTATAGCAGTAGATAGCCTAAAGTATCGCCTCCATAATCTTTACATAGTTTTCCACGCCATAAACTACTTCTTCAGGAAATTAGGTGGACACCTCAATAATCATGGATCGATACCAATCCATATGTTCTTTATATGAATGGCTTTGAACTTATTATTCTGGCCCGATTCGTGGTTTGCTTCATGATTCCAAACATGTTTACACTATTATTAGCTTGTTTCTAAGTCCAAATGATGGATTGGTGGAAGAATGGAGTTGCTGACTTTGGGTGCTCGTGGAGATCGATAAAGAGTTGCATGGAATCAATGAAATATCACTAGAAATAGGCTTCTAACATAGTGTAGAGTGTATATGAGGAAGTTGAGTTGGATTGCATGAAGATTGTTGGATCGGTACCGATCCAATACATTTTGGATTCTTTGCCTTGAATTCTTACGGGGGTTTGGTCTTTATCCCATGGCTCTATTTGCATTTGGTTTCTGGACTCTTGTGGCTATCTCTTCGGGCTTCCTATCTTAATAGCTTCCAAATTCGATTCATCCAGTCTTTCTAAACATTGTCTATAAAAAGGCTCAATAATACCAAATGTAACAAGCCACTATGGAATAGGCCTAATTTTCGACCCAGTAAAAGCCCATCGAACCTTAGGTCCATACCAAAGTTGGTTGTTGGTTGGAAAAATTGATATAATAAATAGTGTTTATAGCTATATATCTATGATTTCAGAATCTCGATCGCAAGGAATATAATAATAGAAATAAGTACCCATTTCATAAAACTAAAATCTCAAAAGTACATTTTCCTAAAATATTCATAATACAACAACAAAATAAGACATCCTCATGTTTGAAATCTGGAATACATAAAAAATAGATAAATAAACAAACTGCCATAAATCTTCACCGCCACCTTCATCTTCTCCATCAGCATCAGTTCCCCTTACCCATATGTTGTGATAAGGAGGGAGTCAAAACAACAATGTCCGATGAATGAAAATCTCAAGTCTTACCATCATAGAATTTGGAGAGTATAATTTAGATAAGTAATGTCTTATGCATCATATACTATATCTTATCAAATATACCACCAACTTTAAGCCAAAGGCTCTTCTAGTCCAGCTTTATAACATACTTTTAATTGTAGACAAAAGGCCTTTTCCAGCCTTGTACTATAATTATAACGCACGTACAATGCAACTAATGACCATCTCCATCAATCATGTCCTAATGATGTGAGAGAAAGCACTTGAGCCACTTAATACCTCTTTAATGGGAACTAGGCAGACTTTGATCATTTAATACCTATGCGCTAGGCAGATCCTCATCATTTAATACCTAACCCAATGCGGACCCCTCCTTGGTACTTCCTAGTTAACATCGTAAGAAATCCTATAGGCTACTTAATACTTCTTTAAAGGGAAAGAGGCAGACTCTACAACAGCGACTTAGTACCTCAGCCCCGAAGCGGAACCTTTTCGAGCTTTCCTACCATGACACATAAAAGATGATCCTAACCTTTTAATACTTCTTAATTAAGAAGAAGGTGGGCCCTACAATTGCTACTTAATACCTCAACCCAAAAGCAGACCCCTATTTGATATCCGTCTTATGACCCATAATCGAAATCGTGACGTCTCACATTAGCCCGACTTTTCGTAGGTCCAAGTAGCCAGAATAGCTTGGTGGATTTATCCTATAGAATTGGGATTAACCTCGCATCCATCATGGTTACTTTTTATAGTCAATGTCTCACGTCAGTCCTAAAGCCACATTGCTGGTAGCCAGATTAGCTGGATAGACTTCTGTATGCTTTTAACTGACTTTGCATCCCTACAACTTAGACATATTTCCGCCCTCCGAATATCCTACCATATGTATTATATAGATATAATATATCCTCACCCACATTTACGCGTTAAGATAATATAAGAAGAAAATCCTTATTTCGCCTTTAATTATGGATTAATTTCCATAGTTATTCTCAATTTCCTTCTTATAGGGTTCAACACTATTTAGTAACCTTTTTTATACAACATGATTAATACATCATTAATTATACGTTAATAATACATTTATAATTACATAAATTTTAGGATAACTAAATATCCTAAGCATGCGTAAGAGTATTCCTATTTTATAGTTTTCGCTTTCTATATTGATCGTTCAAAATGTCAAAACTTGCATATTCATACAAGTCTCAATTCCACCCAATAATTTATAAAATAGCTAATATCCTTAGCTAGACAAAACAAACTTGCATATAAAAAAATGGGGAGTCCATTACCAATCTTATTTTACGTTAATATAATAGAATCAACGCCTCGATTTCAAGGAAACGGAATTTACAATTTAAAACCTTTATATTCTACTCAACTTTTACTTATACAAACTTGAAGTGAAAAGGGGATTTATATTTCTCTAAATCATGAAAATAGGCGGTGCAAACTACCAATAGAAGAATCCATACTTCGCACACCATTTCATGATTTTATTTTTAGAACCTTTCATCATAATAATAATAAAAAGGAAGTTAAATAGAACATAAATTGTTCCACTTGCAACAACAAATTAAATTTTACTATATTAATGTGAACCAATTAAGATTCCAACTAATCCAAGAGTTTCCATTTTATTAGGGACATTTTAGTTTTTTAGATTTCATATAAAAAATTCCCCAAAGCATAAAACAAATCTAAACTTCTATTATACAAATACTAAAAGGTGAAAAACAAAGATTTCCACTTAAAGTTAGTTTTTCCTGATTCCTTTTGGATTCGATTCCATGCCTTTACCTAATTCCTCCTTTGGTTTTCTTCTTTTTAGAATATATAACAATTCAATTGTATATAGATTAGGTTTAGAATTCATAGATTAGGGACACTACAAGGAAAACAGTAATTTGTGGCGGATCATTTCGACGGCCGCCGACAGCTCCATCGACTTGTTTCCGACAGCTTCCAACGACGCTTCATTTTATTTATTTACTTATTACTTTATTATAAAATATTTGTTATATAGATTTGAAATTTGATTAAATATATAATAATTCAAATGCTAAGAGTTTGATAATAAATTTCTATTCAATTATTCAAATTTATGAAAGTTTCTGACCAAATAAATTAGCATTGTCGAAAATCTTTTTTGCTATATAATTATATTTGATAATTAACTTTATTGAAAATCGAACACAGATAATTAGTTTCTACAAATTTTAGTTTATCATTACAGAAGTTTTGATGAAATTTATGATACATATAGTTTTATGAATTTATTTTGTAAACATTGTGTAACTATTAATTTAAATTTTTTAAATTAATTTGAAAAGGCAAGTAAGAGGTTGTATTACTAATATTTATTTCATATTCATTGATACGTAATACAAACTATTCAACTTTTTCTATAAAGTAAAATTTTCTAACAAATTAATTTATATTACATTTACTTTAAAAAGTGTGAAAATTTACTGAAAAATATAAAATAGCCATTAGATGTCGTTCCTTTGGAAGCCATCGGACAACGTATTATATTGAAGCTGGCCGAGAACAGAATCATTATTGTTTCTTCCCCCAAAACCCTAACTTTCTCCCCTAAAATCGCCATTTTCCATACTAGGCCGTTGCACTTCGTCCGCAACCACCAACATCTTCACCAACTTCTACGTCCGGCCTCCTATGCATCAATTTGGACCCAAAACAGGTATTTCTCCCTAAATCTAATTTATCCCAATGATGTGCACGTAAATGTGCATATTTTTACTTCCATATTTAATCTAATTTAATTAAATAAATGATCATATTGAGTATTTTAACATGTTTAAACCAAAATTCAAATTATTTTCAAATCATCAATTATTCGTCTTCATATAGGAGCAAAATGGTCATTTTTGTGCATATATTAATTTGAGAATATTTATTTCCACATTTTATTTTTATTTGTAGGAAAATTGGATGGAAATTACAAGTACCTTCATGGAAAATATGCATGCACAAGAGAATACAAAGGAATGAAGATGGAAATAGTTCATTTCATGAAACATGGAGGACCTCACCTACCCACTTACCTTGATGTACAATTAGGAGCTAATGCACATGCTAATGGCCATTAAAGTTTCATGCACATTTTAATGGAGGATTATCTCATGCTAATGATAACTTGGTGGCCACACTTCCTAAGAGGGTAGTTTGGGTAGTTCCCTAAAATATGGATTAGGGTTTCAAACTTATATAAATACCCCTTATGTTCATGTAATTAGCCTCTCTTCTCTTACCCTTTTCTTAGTTAGTTTAGTAGGAGGCTCATAAATAAACATTTCTTTCATGTAACTTTCTTTTTTATGCAAATTTTAATTCATGCTCTTTTCTACTTACATGCTCTCTTTCTTCTTATGTTAGTAGTGTAGTTTCTTTTCTTATGCAAGTAGATTAGTTTTTATTTCATTTTAATTAGCTCTCCTTTTACTTTGCTCTCTTTTTTCCTCTTGTTTGTGTTTCATGTTGCATTCTACATTTGTTGATATGATAATAAATATGAGAGGCTAAACCCCTTCAATTTATGGGTAATGAAGCTCTCTAATTATGTAGATTCAACATAATTTATTCATTTTGATCCCTTTTTGTGCTTAATGGATATGATAGAATATGGTAAATATTTTGTTGTTTAGCTATGAATTTGATAGCCTATACTATTGACATCAAATAGGCTATGCTTAAACAAACAAAACACAAATTATCTCTTCATCTACATATGATTATGGTAATGAAGTGAATATTAAAATCAAAATTTGATGGTCTATATTTCTAATCAATAATTAATAGGCCATGCTTAGAATAGATTTTATTTTCAAATTCATTGTCATTTTTCATGAGAGTTAAATAATGATTTAGTGGTTGTGTTATAGTTTGATGGTTTGTATTGGGCTAATTAATAGCACAAATATGCCATACTTATGATAAACACATCAATTAAAATCACTAATGACCAAAAAAGAGAGATAATAATTTCATGTTGTGTTGATTTATGTAACGACCCGTATTTTTCAATAATTAAAAATATTAATTAAATAAGATTTTAGAATTTAATATTGGAAGAAAACTAAAATTTGTGATTTATTTATGAGAAAAGTAATAAGAATAAGATTTAATAATGTTGTTGGAATGTAATTGACAACTATTTTAATGTGATTCCAATCAATTGAAATATTTGTAAAATTAATTTGGTTAGAAATTGTAAATAAGGAAATAAATTAAATGTTGAGTTTAATGGTGAAATTGTATGTAATTAATTAAAATTGGTTAATATTGAATAATTAATCAGTATGTGAATTTATTTGTTTTGTTGTTAACAATAAACATAGAAAGGTGTTTGAATTATTAATGTTGTAATAATTGTTATTTATCACCTTATTATTTAATACGTTTGAAATTAATTGTAAATCAATTTAATCTAATTAAATATTGCAGTTAATATGAATTAAGATGATAACTGTAGATTATTGATGTAATAAAACGTAAACCAATGTTAATTATATCCATAAGATGATAGTTGATTTAATAATAAGATGTAAATCAAAATAAATGAAGTTATTAGAATTTAAATTATAATTAATGAATTTATTGCGATTGAAATTGAACACTGTAATTAGTGCAATATTTAACATTGGATTTGACACGGAAATTATTTTAAAACATTATAAATTTCTTGGTAATCAAAAATGATGAAAAATGGTTAACCATTAAATTTGAATTGAAAAGTGATTAAATTAATAAAATAATAATTTATTTAATTAACGTGAAAATAGCCATTTTGGCCACTGTATCGGATTTTGATGAAACCAGTTTCATCGGATCCGTAACAGTGAATTATTGTAGGATTTCAAGTTTCGTAGCGATCGAACTTGTCGTTTGATCGTGCGGGCTCGAAACGCGTAGAAATCAATTTAATGAATCCAATTATAATAAGCTGATTTTAAAAGATAACTTCTGTATACAATAGAATTTGGATTTGAAACCGGTTCCATAGAGTTTAAAAATATCGAAAACCTATATTTCGATATATTGGATGACCTACTTTCATTTCGGAAACGGAATAAGCTTTTCGGGTCGTTGTTGTCGTTTCGAACTAATTCGATATGTTCATTCATTCTTATCGGGCCTTGTCTATATAAATAGTTTTTCCTAACTCTAGCAGCCTTTTATTTCTTATTCCTATACATACTAAAAATTTCTATCGTTCCTTTCTTCCCATGGCTGAAACCTAATTTCCAAAACCCTAAATCCAATTTCAAATTCAAGTCGAAATTAAAACTCCTCAAACCATAGCAAATTATATATCGTTTTGAAGCTCTCGACAATACGAATCTGCGTTAAGTGTTCATTTTTGGAAATGATGCTCAAGTCAATCTGAAATCTCGGTTAAAGCTCACAATTCACAAACCCTAAGCGTTGAATTGGGGGTTTTCGATTGTGGCGTCGATTGGCAAAATTGTGATATGGGTTTTAGAGAGTTTGTCATGCGGAGTCGATTGGTGGTGGAATAGTGGGCTATCTTCACCTTTGGCGGCCGAAAATCGATTGTTAGGGTTTCGAAAACCCTAATTCATGGTGGCGGTAGGCATGGTAGGAGCTCGGAGGGGGGTAATCTAGAAGGCGACGGTGTGACAAGTCGAACGGCGGTGATGCCAGGGGCTGTAGTAGCGTGTAGGGGACGCGAGGATTGGTCAACGTTAAAGGTTGTAGGCAGCAATTGGGTTCAGGGCATGAACGAACGAGGAAGATAAGGTGACATGGTATTTTTTAATAATTAATTAAATTTTTAAATTTTAAATTTCTTCAATTGTTCTAACGTATATAATTTTTCGTACGAGCTCGGATTCACGCGCAGTTTTCTCCATTGCGATTGTATCAAAATTTCATACATTATGAAACTGGTTTGATCGAATTCTGAGACTGTTGAATTTTGGGCCTTTATTTGGATTTTAAATCATCGACAAATCAAAGGTGAGTGTTTTAACCTACTCACGAATACTAAATTATCTTATGTTAGTTAAATTAAATTTATGATGTGATTAGAAATTTATTGATTGTTATTTGGTATTATAAATTGTCATTTAAGTTAAATTTAAATTTATATTGCATTGAATTGCCATTCAATTAGTATTGAATACAAATTGCTAGTTAAACACCTGAAAATGATAAACAATTAATTGTTGTGATTTATTGGCTGATTTAGATATTGAATACTGATAAATGTGGTTGGTTGACATTTTGGATGATTGGATGTTTATTTATGTCTATATCTCTGTTATCACTATGGGTTGAAATGATACATACCTAAACGATATTATAGATTAGGGAAAATCGTTATGGGTTGAAATGATAAACCCAAGCGGTTTTCATTGATTTGAAAATTTTGATTTTGGATACTGGTTGAAATGATATATATCCATACAATTTCTTGAATTTAGATTATGTATTGGAATTGAATTATTTGAAAGGTTTTAGTTAAACCTCAAATTATTTTAATTAAAGTGGTTAAAATTAGTATTTCGAATTATTTAAATCTCTTAAGAAATTATATTCACGTTGTACACCTGATAGGAGATGGAAATTCTCGTAACACCTCTGAAGCCATTGCACTCATATTTTATTTTAGATTAATTTGACTTACATAATATCTTTTAGTTCTGACTCGAGTGTTTTGTTTTTCATTACGCCCGGGTCAGTCTGAGCTTTTCAATGTTTTGAAGACTATTTTCTGGAGGATGAAGATGAAGATCCAGTATATAATTACTATTTATTATAATTATTCCACTACATCATGTGTTCCACTGCATTATTTGTTTATTCCTGTTGTATGTATAACTATGATTTGAATTGTAAAAGTGTAATCAAATGTTATTTATAAAACAGCTTCATGAACTGTTTATTTGATCATTATATTTTGTCATTCCACTACGAGATTCTGTGTTTTGTTTTCCTTCTTTTCTTTTATTTTCTTATTTACCCCATTAACAATCCTCCCTTTTGAATGGTTTGAATTAGACATGTGTGGTTTATTGTCGATTTAAACCGTCCAAAAGGTGGGTCATTAAAATTTATGCGATCAAGAGAGTGGATTTATCTCTAAATTGTCTTAAAACTCTCATATTTTTATCCATTTTCTTTTGTTAGTTTCCTACCTTTTTAGCTAATCACACTTTCAACTATTGGTTTAATTTGATTGAATAGAAAATTTTAAAATCTAAACAATTCCCTACGGATCGACCTGTACTCGTCATGTACTAACATTGTATATCATGCGCTTGCGGTTATTTTTTATTTAAATTCGATCGGCTATTTTCCAATCCAATAGGAAATTTAGCCGGTCTGAACAAGTTTTTGATGCCGTTGTCGTGGAATAGCTTTGATTTTGATTTCTATTCTTCAAATTTATTTGTTTGATTTTATTGTGTGTTTGTTGTGTGTGTTAATGTAATACCCCAAGATTTTGAGGAAAATTCTTTTAAACAAATGATTAAAATTCTGGGGGAAAAATCAGAATTATTATATAGGTGGGATTTTCAGTGGTGCAAGGTTGTGTGCATGTGTGCACGTGCACACTAGTTATGGCACTAAGAGAAATCCAGAATTCCTGAATAATAAAACAAGGAAGGGAAACATTTAAATAAAATGTTTTAAATAAAGGAAATATAGACCTAGACATGAATATTAAAAATTCCTGAGGATGTGTGTATATATATATATATCTATATATATATATGCCTATGTATGACTTGTCTGGAAATTAAGACAGAAGAGAACATTGATTTATAATGAATAAGTAAAATTTTATTTATTCAATAGGTGTAGAAATGCACATAAGTATGCACATGTTTTCTGCAAATAAAAGGTTAAAGTTAAATTAACACCCATAGTTGTATAAATGTATATATATATCCAGATTTTATTTGAGCAGAAAATAAATAAAGGAAGCACTAAAACAGTAAGAACCAAAGTGCAAGAAAGCAAATGTGCATAGGCAGAAAATAGAAAGTCACACCATTATCATGTTTGAGGTAAGTATAGTAAAAATACTTAAAGTTATCACTTTCTGAAAAGAAAGGAAAATAGGCACAATTTAGTCTTGTTTTAAATATTGGCCGGGACATTAAGGGTTAGGAGGGAAGGAATATGCAATGCCAAATGCATGATTCTGGTCTGGGCTAAAATAGGGATTTTGCATCACCCAAAACCCTAGACAGAACCCTTATTTAAACCAAGAGCCCAATCAGAAAACTGCTCTCTCACTAATTAATTAACCTAAGGAAGAAGAGGAAGATAAGGCTAAAGATTTGAAGGGTTTTCTGGTTTAAGCTTGAGTAAGCATTAGGTGAGTATCCTCACTCATATACATGGCATTAAGACCTGGGATTAGGCAGCCAAGCTTTTATATGTTATATTTTGCATGTTTTGATTTACAAGCTATGTTGGCTGCTGATGGTTTCATGAATGTTTGATGATATATGATCTGCTATGATGGATGTGTAACTTTGTTGTTCTGTTTTCATCTCTGTATGATTATACCAAAACCTTAAAGAATATATAATAGAGTATTTGTAACTAGTTTGAATAATGGCTTAAGACAAAGAATGAAAAGATAAAGAGAACTATGAGCTGCATATACATTGGTATGGTGCTGAGGCTTGAAATAATTGGTTAAGGGTGCAATGGAGTCTTTCTCTATAAGTGCTGAGCCCTAAACTAAACAGAAATTTACAAGCCTAAAAACTATGTTTAAACAAGATTGAAAATCTGGCTAAATATAGTTGCTTGCAAAATCAAAATAAACTCAATAGAGCCATGTATTTATTCTCAGTTGCAAACATTCTGGTATATGCTTGAATAGGGTGTTTATATGCTAAATAATGTGAGATGGAATGACTGGGGTGTTATACCTCTAGAAAGTAACCTTTAACTTGCTTGCAATATTATGTCTGCAAGGTAACTAGTATGCTTCATGAGTACAGGTGGTATGTACACCTAGCTATCATTGATAGAATGAACATAAATACACTTAGTGATATAACTAAGGATTTTGTGCCAAGAAGGCTGCTGGAATGCTTGTCCTATTTGAAGTAGACAAGTTGGCACATGGCTTGTTTAAGTCCTGAGATCTTTGTGCCATAATGTTAATTAGTTCATGGCAATGTGTCCCTTTGATTCCTTATAGCAGATGAGGCCAGGAATTTATAAGAAAAAAGAAAAAGGCAACCTAGTAGTTTCAGATAAAAGTTGTTTTATTGCATATGTTTGCTCTTATGTATTGTACATGATAATACCTGTCAAGTATGCAAAGTATATTTATGCTGTATTCTTAGCTTAATATCATGGATATGTTAGAAATGCTCACACCAGATCATAGATCTGACCCTTATTGCTCATGGCACATGGGGGTGTCTCATTTATAATGGGGCAGCCACTAATGCTTTTGCAGGTTGTGATGGAGCTAAGTAAGCAAGATTAAAAAGATATGGAATAGAGGATGCTAAGATAATTAGAAATAAAAGCTAAAATGTGTTAATTCATGCATGTATTCCCTGATTAATATGGTTATCTAAATGTATTAAGTAGGAAGAACTTGTAAGAGACACGTGCTATGTTGTTTCTGGTTATTTCTGATTTGGTATGTACAAGGATATTGTTGTTAAACTGATTTGAAAACCTATTTGCTAAAGTTGTTTTGATTTAGAGGAAAAAAAAAACCTGGATTTTATAAGTATAATCATTTCATGATGATTTCAGTTAATCCTGAGTACTTTCAAAAAGAATATAGATATACAGAAAAAAAAAATATTGGGAAAACCCAGAAAAGAATTAAACTGCTATATCTTCAATTTATGGTATTGACATAAGTCCAAATGCAAGAAAAAGTGTTTATACCCTGAAGATGTATTTTTGAAAGAGAAGTATGGTTAGGAAGAATGATATATATCTGATCACAAGGTGTCTGATTCATACAAATATATACACATGCTTTTGAAAAGGAAATGTATCAATGTTTTGTATATAATCTGGGTTGTAAATAATGCAAACAAAAGGATGGCCAGAGTAACCACATGGTTAGGCCATAGGTCAGGCCAAATGTTCCACTTCAGATCAATGAAGCAAGGGAACATTTGAGCTCAGTTTTCTGGAAAATGAACAAAGACACTGACATGTACATGTACATCTGTGTACATGTTGATATTAGGCAAAAATATAGATGTAAATTCTTAAAACAGTTGAAAGAATGGGTTTTAAAAATAGTTATGCAAGAAGAATTGTTTTGTATGTTAGGTTATAGGCAAAAATTAAATATATATGTACAATTATAGGTAGGTATTAGATTTCAGCCATACAGGAGAAAATAAAAAGAAAAACAAAAATTGTGTTTGAACCGACCAGCATAGTACTCGAACTAGTGACCTTGCATGAATAAGTTAGGCGCGTTTCCATTACGCCTAGATGTTGCTTGTGTTCACTTAGGATCCACTTTCTTTTAACCTGAGTTTGATAATATTCAGACTTTAAGACAATCATCTATATTATAAGCTTGCTTTCCACTGATTATTGCTTGGTTATTTCTTAATTATAATAACAGTCTAAGGTACATGTTTCCAGTGGACACTATAGTCAAAAATCAGGATACAATAAGTTTTAATTTAAAAGGGAATTTATTACATTTTTTCAAATTTTAAAAAGGATTTCTACCTATTATCATGCTCTGATTCAAGTAGAATATAACATAGATATCTTCATATATGTATGTTAAAAATGATTTAGAATTAAAACAATATTTCTATATTGTGAAAGATCCTGGATATATTTTTGTTTATTAGAGAAAGAAAATGACCCTGGGAAATATATTTGTAATAGATGATATATCTATATATCATCTCTAAAAAAAAAAAATCATCACTAATAAAATTAGTGTTGTAAATAGGAGGGTCATTTCAGTTAACTTCCATTTAAAAAAAATATTTATGTGTTTGTGTGTTTGCATTTTGATTTTGTGTGATTGTTGTTGTTATATTTGCGTTTCCATTTGCATTTTCATATTTTTTTAAAAATACACAAAATAAAAAAAAACATATATTTTATTTCATTTTTAATTTTACAATTTCTGTGTTGCTTGTACAAATTTTAACAAAACCGATCACATTTCTTCCTTCAAAATAGTGCCAATGCACATCTGCCCATAACCTATGCACTCCTCCTCCTGCACTGCCCATAACTATCTATCACTTACATCCCCTACAACACTCCACCCATTCAACATAGTACCACCACCATCTCACCATACTGCCAACTGCTCTGCCTACTGCAATGTCATAAACTCCACTACCCAGTTGGTTCAGGCAACAATTAACATTCAACTGTGCACTTCCATTCATACAAAAACTGCCATAACTCCTCCTTCCAACAACCAACTGCCTTAAAACCACCTTCCAGACTTCCATTCACTCCTCCAACCTGACCACACCCCTCTGCATACAACACATCTGTCACTGACCATCATTCAATCACAGCAAAACACGGTTTCAACCTTTCAACCAACAAACTACTGCCATCTCCTCAGTCTTGCCATTCAGCAACAACTCCTGTCGACCACACTAAATAGAAACATTACCCTATCACAAGCCTACTACATACCCATCCTCCGACAATCCCACTACACTTGCTCAAATCTTCTCCCACCATCACATTAACATCCACTACATAACCACTGACCACTATGCCACTGTTCTACAGCCTGAACTGCTCATCGTAACCCCATTACCCACCGCAGCCATTTCTACTTGTCACTGTGATGTGCACGTAAATATGCATATTTTTACTAACATATTTTATAGAATCAAATTAAATAAATGATCATATTGGGTGTTTTAACATGTTTAAACTAAAATTCAAATTATTCTCAAATCGTCACATATTCATCTTCATCTAGGGGCAAAATGGTCATTTTTGTGCGTATATTAATTTTAGAAAATTTACTTGGAAATTTATATATTATTTTGTAGGAATTTGGCTACAAATTACAAGTAGCTTCATGGAAAATATGCACGCACGAGAGAATACAAAGGAATGTAACATGGAGGACCCCACCTACCCACTTACCATGATGTACACTTAGGAGCTAGTGCACATGCTAAAAGGCCATTAAAGATTCATGCACACTTAATGGATCATTATTTGATGCTAATGATTACTTGGCCACCACACTTTCTAAGGGGTAGTTTGGGTAGTTCCCAAAAAATGAATTAGGGTTTTAAAACATGTATAAATACCCATATGTTCATGTAACCCTCCTCTCTCTTCCTCTTAGCTCTTTAGTTTATGATCAAAAATAAATTAGAAGCTCTTTTTTATTTTCATGGCTACTTAGCCATTTTATTCTTATGTAATTTCTTTTTTTATGCAATTTTAATATATGTTCTTTTCTTATTTATTTACTTTCATGTTAGTAGTGTAGATTTTTTTTATTTTATGCAAGTAGAATAGCTATTCTTTTACTTTGCTTTCATTTTCCTTTTTTTGTTCTATGTTGAATGCTACATTTGTTGATATGATAACAAATATGAGAGGCTAAACCCCTTCAATTTGAGGGTAATGAAGCTCTCTAGTATGTAGAATCAACATAATTTGTTCATTTTGATCTCTTTTTGTGCTTAATGGAAATGATAGAATGTGGTTTAACTTGTTGTTTTAGCTTTGGATTTGATAGTCTATGTTGTTCATAACAAATAGGCTATGCTTAAACAAACAAAACACAAATTACCTCTTCATCTACATTTGGTTATGGTAATGAAGTGAAAGTTAAAATCAAAATTTGATGGTCTATTTCTAATCAATAGTTAATAGACCATGGTTAAAATAAATTTTACTTTCAACTTGTTGTCATTATTCATGAGAGTTAGTAAGTTGTTTAAGGGGCATGTTATAGTTTGATGGCTTATGTTGAGCTAATAAATAGCATAAAATAGGCCATACTTATGATAAACACATCAATTAAACTAACTAATGACCAAAAAAGAGATCATAATTTCATGTTTTGTTGAACTATGTGATCTAGAGAGTGGATTTATCTCTAAATTGCCTTTCTACTATCATACTTTTATATTTTTTCTTTTGCTAGATTGTTAGTTTTCTCATTTTCTAGCTTAAACTACTACTCTCAAATCTTTGTTTAATTTAATTGAGTAGAAAAAATTAAAATCTAACAATTCCCTACGGATCGACCCGTACTCGCTACGTACTATCATTGTACATCGTGCGCTTGCGGTTATTTTTATTATAAATTCGTTCGACGGTTTTCTAACCGATAGAATTCCCGTTGAAGAACAAGCTTTTGGCGCCGTTGCCA
Source organism: Allium fistulosum (assembly GCA_030737815.1). Lineage (NCBI taxonomy): Eukaryota > Viridiplantae > Streptophyta > Magnoliopsida > Asparagales > Amaryllidaceae > Allium > Allium fistulosum. Next base: position 868,225,705 of record CM060907.1, on the reverse strand, counting down.
GGGAATAGTTTTGGTTTTATTTTCTATTCTTTGAATTATTTTCGTTTGATTTTTGTGTGTTTTATTTTTTGTGTTTGTTTGCATTTAAAAAAATTATGTGTTTGTTTTGTGATTTGTTCTTGCATTTGTTTATGTTCGTGTTTGCATTTGTGTTTTTCTATTTTGCATTTGCTTTGTAACTTGCATTTGCATTTTGTTATTGCTTTTCTAGTTCTTCTAGTTTAAAAAAAATATACACAATTTCACTTGAAAAATAATTTTATTTCATTTCATTTTCAATTACTATTAGAATTGCATTTTTTATTTCTTTTCTTTCCTCTGCCTTCTATATTCACTCTACTTTCATCACTTTCACTTCATCCCTTTGCCTCTGCAACTCACCTCCAAAATTGCCTGACTGACTCAACACCACAAACTCATAACAAACTGCCACAACCCATTACTGCTACTGCCCAGTGCTACTACATATTCAGTCGACCACCTTTGTTTCACTACTTGACAGTATCAACATCAAAACAACCACTTCCCATTATCACACAATTTCATTGTCCCAAACGTCGAACCACATCGCGATTCCACTGCCTCCATACAAACAGGCTTCATCATCATACAAATTTCCCCACTACAAACGTGCATACAAACTTCCTCATCCTACTAACTTCCCCACTACAATCGTGCACATACAAACTTCATCACATATCAATCCCAAAACTGCTCCTCATTAATGCACTGTGCACATCATTCCAGTTCATCAAATACCTGCACCTTCGATAACCTACATCACACTACTGCTCGTCAAACTACCATGGCTAACTTTCTTCATCAGTTCACCTTTGCCTGCCTGCCCTAACCACCATTCTGTCACATTTAACACTTCATACTTTCAACTGCCACTTGAGCAACATCCTTTAACACTTAATCTAAATACCCATTGTTGTGCATTTAATACTTCATACCCAAAACCAAAACATACATACAATTTCGAGCCACCATCTTCAAATTAACTAAAGTAATTTCTTCCTTCATCCATCACTTCCTAATCATACTCCACCATTACTTCCTTGATCCAGCCACCCTCAAAACCAAAACATCCTCCTACCATACATACAACCCTCCACCACACATTTCAACAATCTCAAAACTTAACATCAACACCACAGTGTTGTGCCACCCACCATCCTCCACCATATTCATATAAACAACTGCTGTCAATTCCCTTCTACATCAGCAAATTCACCTGCATTCAGCCTGACATACTCAACCACACATCCACAAACACCTCTGCTTCACTACTACCATCTCCATACTCTGCCAGCACCTTATCATCTACGACGAAACATCACCAAACAAACAACTCCCTTCTGACTACCAAACAACTGTTCAACTAACCACATATCCACCTTTTTGCCTGTACAACTGCTTATTACTTCTGTTCAAACACTTCCACACATCATCAACTACCTCCACCTTACAGCTACTCCACCAAGTAACAACATCGACAGTCTCATCTCTGCCTACAACCATTTCAACCGAACCACTTCACCATATCAACATTGCATATCTACACTACTGCACAAGCTTCGACAGCCATTTGCACTGCTACAATAACAAGCAAGCATTTGCCATGACATAAACTACTTCATCATCATTCAAGCACTACAATTCACTACATAGCTACAAACTTGCAATTCACTGGAATTCACTGTCATTCACTACGTCTGCTCTCTGCACTGCTCTACATCTTGCATTCTTCACAATCTCCTTATGTTGTTCCCACCGTCAGGCCTCAACACGACCTCCACGACCATCGACCAACCCCATATTCCCAAACACCATCACCTGCCTTCCAACACTCCTCCTTCAATCGCGCACAACCAAAATCACCAGAACACACAACACGACCTTCATCGAACTCGCAAATCCAATCACGAAATCACTGACCCCATCGAATCATGAAAAATAGAATTGGTTGAATGAATTTGAACGAGATTGGAACTGGTTTTGGGAAGTTTGATTTTGCGTGTTTTGATTATATATTTTGAACAGAATTGAAATAGAATTGGAATTGAAACGAGATTGGAACAGAATTGGAAAGTTCGAACGAGAATGTATTTTGATCATATAAGTTGCGGGTCTTGATTTTGCATTTGGGTCGAGATATAGTAGGCTAAGTTGATTAGTTTCTTTTATTTTTATTTTTATTCTAAACCCTATTGTTTTCTTTTGTGTAAATATCTTCTTATTAATATTAAAAAGAGTTGTGTTTGTTTTGATTTGCTTTAATTTTGTTTTAAATTGTTTTAGTTTCATTTTTTTATGATTAGTTCTACTTTCATTTTTCTTGTTTTTCTCTTGTTTTATTTTCTTATTTGATATTAAAAATAAGAGACAAAAAATTGTATATATCTTCTCTCTGATTTTCAGGTTGCGGGTGGCAGAAGTGCTTATGAAAAAAATTTCTTTGCTTGCTTATAAAAATATCGCTACTTAAATAATAAATTGCTAATAAATTCTACATGCTCTGGTATCGTGTTCTCTCCCCTTGTTTTTTGTTTGTTTTGCATTGTTGTTTGCTTGCATTTTATAAAAAAATTTCAAAAACAAAAATCCATTCGTAGTTGCACTGTTAATACTCTTTTAATTTCGGCTTTGCATTTCATCCTAGAATTATGATTAAAAATAACAGTTAGACATCGATAACGCTTAATTGTATATTGACCTGTGCAGTTAAAGCGCTCGGTGGATTCAATGCGGTAGAGGTGCAAAAAGTCATAGCGGGGATGTAGCGAAGATATAGCGGGATATATCGGATTACTCTAAAATAGCATATAAATCTCATACTTGTTGTTTTTACAAATATATAGATAGTAATTATGTGAAAAATTAACATTCAATTGAATTATAATTAATACAAAAATAATTTTAAATAAAAATATGTGCAAATGTATTGTAAATGAACGTAAAACTGTTATATAACTTAATTTAATTTAGTAGAATATTAGAGTATTATCATTTCTAAACATATATAAAAAATTCAATGAAATTAATTAATTTCATAATTTTTATAGCGTATAAATATCATTTTTCAATCCAATTTTTTATAGAAGATATAGCGAAAATAGCGGAATATAGTGGAAATAACGGGATATAGCGGAAATAGCGGGGATTAAAGCGGAAAGGCTATATGTTGGGGATATATGGAAAAATCGTAGCGGTAGGAATCCGCTATAAGATATATCGGAGTTATAGCGGGGATATAGCGGGGCATTAACTACACAGATGTTGACAATTTGTCCTTTTTGACAATTTAATTTCTTGGTGTCTAGGCTATGGCAGAGCAATAACCATTTATAAATATTACGGTGATTCGTAAATATTATAGTGGTTGTTTCTCTGAAGGTACTTAAACCGTCGGCTGCATTGCTACAGTGGTCCGTGGTGCACCGATAAATCATGTTTGTTACCTGGCTGAGAACTATCTTGTTGAATTAAGACAAAGTGTGATTCTACAATTTTGGGTTAGGTGCTAACTTAGGTTAGAAAATTTGTAATTAAACCCTTGCATTCATTTAGTTGCATTAGTTCATGCATATAAAAAAAACAGCAAAAAAAAATTTCCAATCCGAAACTAAACAAAATTTGTAAGTATTCCATTTGAATTTTTTTTTAATCAAAATCAAAAATCCAAAAAAAAAATTACTTAGTTTTTTTTTAGAAAAACAGAGATCCAAAAAAAAAATCTTTTCAAAAAAAAATTGAAAAGCCAAAAAAACAAAACAAAAATAAATTTTCCCTTTTGAAAAATAAATTCTTTTATAAATATTTTCCTTTATAAAAAAACCAAAAACATTCTTGAAAATGTTTGAGTTCCCCTGCTTGCTAGAATTTTACAATGGGTGTGAAAATCGATATAATCCATATAATTCCACACCAAATTCTTATTTTAATGACAACTTTTGTACAAACAATCGAATTTTGCGCAAAATTTTCAAAATGATGACCAATCCTCAAATCTCGAAATTATGATTGAAATGATTTCGTCTTCACTTGAATTCTCTACACAACAAAATCAAAGGATAAATGATTTGTGTAATTCATATTTGTGCGATAACTCAAGTCAAAGTTTTCAAAATAATCAAAATTTGAATTCACTTCAAAATTCAAATGATTTCGAGTATAACCCATGCCAATTCAATTTCGATCTTCAAACTGAATTTCAAAATCAAAAAGAAAATGGAAGCAACTTTTCAAATAATTTTGGCAATGGGAATAATCTTGACTACGGTGCGAGTGAAATTTTTTGTTCTTAACAAGTCCAAATCGAAAATTCTCAAGTTAATAATTATAAATTCGATTTTGTTGAGCAAATGGACGAGATTTACAATGATCACACAGATTTGTTGTTTGAAACATATATGAAACAACATGAAAAACAAAATCAAATCCCAACGCGTGACGAGTCAAGTGATAATCCATATTTTACCCAAATTGACGATTTTCAAATAACAACTTTTGAAAAACGATAATCTTAATGAAGTTGTTGAAAATACGGTAATTGAGTTGGATTTCAATTTTATTGAGGGTGTGAAACTTGATTTAAAATTCGATCTTCCTTTTCTCGATTTTGAAAATTTGAATACAAGAACTTTGGATTTTAAAAATGATGCACGCAATGAAGTTGTTGATAATCCAACAAACGAAGAAGAATTTAATGAACATGAATTTTTTTGACTTTTCGATGACAAGTTGTTGAATTCCAAAGTGGAAGAGTTAAATCACCATTTTATTTTGAAATCGATAATTCAGAAGAAGTATTCAATGACAAGCTTGAATTTCAAATTGGTGAAAATAAACTTGAACTTCAATCAATTGTTTTATCGACCCCAAAAATCATCGAAAATAAAAAACTCATACGATTTTTAATAAAACGACATTCGTTTTTCTAAATCAACATTCAACTCTAAAATCTTTTATGGTTTGGTTTTCCGAGCTTAAGCCGCGTCTCTCATACTTGATGAGACAAATGAATCGGTCTTTGAATGACCGTTTCATTTACCCTTTAACTGTATATTTTCTGATGTCGTGTAAATAAAAATCTTTTCATTTAAATATAGGTCATATTTTTATTTTTTAAATTTTCTCCTTTTCACTTGGGTTGACTGTGGGGACACAATCAAAATCAAGTGTGGGGGGAATTCTCATCTTCATTTTTAATTTTTCATGGCTTATTTTTACATTTTCTTTACAAAATTTAAAAAAACAAAAGAATCTCAAAAACAACTTTTTTTAAGCATTTTAATTTATTTTTAAAGAAACACTATAGGGTAAGTATATGGTTTTGGTTATTAAATTAAAATTTTTGAAAATTTATTTGTCTTAACAAAATAAAAATAAAAGTTTGATTACAAGTAACAATGGTTCAACTAGTATATAAGAAGGTTCTTACGTGTTAATTATGAAGTATATCCTAATTGAAAATCATTTTTTAAAAAAGTGGTAGATTTAAATAAAAGGATATAATTTTTTTTTTGTCTTCTAAGTTAAATGGTGCTAAAATGGTTTTGCAAAACTCTCTCTTCGTAAAAAGAATACAAACAAACAAAAAAAACCAAAAATTATTTGTATATATGTATATAATTTTTTTATTAACACATAAAGTCATGTGTTCACACTTGTGTGTTCACTCCCCATGCTCTGTACCCTTCTCACGTAAGCTCGAAAGGCAGTGCACGATCGGTATATCTAGCCTTAGTTTATCCGAGTTAGGTGTATGTATATAAAAATTCTTTGACTAATAACGCCTACAGTCAATAAGTGTTCACACTTCTGTGTTCACTCACCACGCTCTATGTTCCCCTCACGTAAGCCCGAAAGGCAGTGCATGGGTAATATATCTGGCCTCAGTTTATCTGAGTTAGGCATATGTAAATATTGTTAATATCAATAAAATTTTCAAATAAGACAGAGTAAGCAATTGAAATCCAAGCACTATTTTAACTTTTTTGATTTGACTTGTTATTGAAAAGAAATGAATACCATTTTGATAAACTTTGATAATCAACTAAGGATCCATTTCATAATTACACTATGATTCAACCGAAACAACTAGCCAAAACTGAGTTTAATTGTGATAATAACTTAATTTTTATTGGAAATTTTGACGAGTAAATGAGTCAAACTTTCAAGATAATGACCAAAACCAATATTTAACTTATTCATGTTAATTTAAAAGTAAATCCTTCATTTGTAAATATTTTCAAAAGCTTGCATTCGCATATTTGTAATAAATCTTGTATTTTGTAAATATTTTCATATCGCATTTGGATTTTGTGGGTGGTATCCGTTGAAAACCCTCACGAGACAACACTCGCCCTACTAGGGACACCTAGAGGTTTAATGGCTTGTTGCATATGCTCAATGCAATCGTGCTCCCTACGAAAATGGATTTATCTTAGTTTTTCTTTATTCGAGGACGAATAAAAAGATAAGTGTGGGGGTATTTGATGTGCACGTAAATGTGCATATTTTTACTATCATATTTTATCGATTTAAATTAAATAAATGATCATATTGAGTGTTTTAATATGTCTAAACAAAAATTCAAATTATTCTCAAATAGTCACATACTCATCTTCATCCAAGGGAAAATGGTCATTTTTTGCATATATTAATTTTAGAAAATTTACTTGGAAATTTCTATATTATTTTGTAGGAATTTGGCTTCAAATTACAAGTGGCATCATGGAAAATATGCATGCACAAGACAATACAAAGGAATGAAGATGGAAATAATTCATTTCATAAAACATGGAGGACCCCACCTACCCACTTACCATGATGTACACTTAGGAGCTAATGCATATGCTAAAATGCTATTAAAGCTTTATGCATACTTAATGGATGATTATTTAATGCTAATGGTTACTTGGCCACCACACTTCCTAAGGGGTAGTTTGGGTAGTTCCCAAAAAATGATTTACGGTTTTAAAACATGTATAGATACACCATATGTTCATCTAACCCTCCTCTCTCTCTTCCTCTTAGCTCTTTAGTTTAGGATAAAAAATAATTTAGAAGCTCTCTTTTATTTTCATGGCTACTTAGCCATTTTATTCTTGTGTAATTTCTTTTTTTATGCAACTTTAATATATGTTCTTTTCTTGTTTATTTACTTTCATGTTAGTAGTGTAGATCTCTTTTATTTTATGCAAGTAGAATAGCTCTTCTTTTACTTTTCTTTCATTTTCCTTTTTTTGTTCTATGTTGAATGCTACATTTGTTGATATGATAACAAATATGAGAGGCTAAACCCCTTTAATTTGAGGGTAATGAAGCTCTCTAGTATGTAGAATCAACATAATTTGTTCATTTTGATCTCTTTTTGTGCTTAATGGAAATGATAGAATGTGGTTTAACTTGTTGTTTTAGCTTTGAATTTGATAGTCTATGTTATTCATAACAAATAGGCTATGCTTAAACAAACAAAACACAAATTACCTCTTCATCTACATTTGGTTATGGTAATGAAGTGAATGTTAAAATCAAAATTTGATGGTCTATATTTCTAATCAATAGTTAATAGACCATGGTTAAAATAAATTTTACTTTCAACTTGTTGTCATTATTCATGAGAGTTAGTAAGTTGTTTAAGGGGCATGTTATAGTTTGATGGCTTATGTTGAGCTAATCAATAGCATAAATAGACCATACTTATGATAAACACATCAATTAAACTAACTAATGACAAAAAAAAGAGATCATAGTTTCATGTTTTGTTGAACTATGTGATCTAGAGAGTGGATTTATCTCTAAATTTCCTTTCTACTCTCATATTTTTATCACTTTTCTTTTGCTAGTTTGTTAGTTTTCTCATTTTCTAGCTTAAACAACTATTATCAAATCTTTGTTTAATTTAATTGAGTAGAAAAAACTAAAATCTAAAAATTCCCTACGGATCGACCCATACTCGCCACGTACTATCATTGTACACCGTGCGCTTGCGGTTATTTTTATTATAAATTCGTTCGACGGTTTTCTAACCAATAGAATTCCCATCGACGAACACACTGCATCCCTTCGCCTTCCCCAAACACAGCTACGACTACTACTCCACTTGCGAACCAAGCGGATACTACCCACATCGCGAACCAAGCAGTAACTGACCTCAACATCAAACCATGCATTGCATAAGCAACTGTTGCATTTACACATATCATTTAGACTGACTTTCCCATCCCCCTTGCAGTCAACTACATATCTTCATCATCCGAACACACTTGTGTTACCAATTACCACATTGAAATGACCCTCCTATATTCTATTCTAATTTCATAAGGAATTTTTTTTTTAAGGTAAAGAGGATATATAGATATATCCATTGCAAATATAATTCTCAGGGTCAATATCTTTCTACAATAAACCAAAATATATCCAGGATCAAAATAATCAACCAATATAAATATATCAGTACATTCACAAAGATAAGCACATACATGTGAGGATGTATATGCCTCTCTTGTTTTGAATCAGAGTTCTGGAAAAACAAGAGGATTTTGGATTGCTAATTTATTTTATTTTTGACTAAACAATCCACTGGAAACATACACATTAGTCTGTTTATACTAACTAAGAAGTGATCAAGTAATAATCAGTAGTAAACAAGCTTTTAATATAGATATTTGTGTTAAGTTCTGAATAGTGACAAATTCAGTATAAAAGAAAGTGGATCCTAAGGAAACACAAGCAACATCTAGGCGTAATGGAAACGCGCCTAACTTATACATGAAAGGTCACGAGTTCGAGTGCTATGCTGGTCGGTTCAAACACAATTTTTGGTTTTTTTTTTTTTTTTTCATTTTTCTTCTGTACAATTTGGAATCTGTTATTTGCCTATATCTGCACATACATGTCTTATTATTGCCTATATTTCAACATACTAAACAATAATCCTGGCTTAATTATTTTTGAAATCCATTCCTACATCCTAGAAGGCTTCAGGATTGATATGAATTAAGAGTCTGGTTCTTGGGTTTTGAGGATGATAGAAGTGTTTACCATTATTCAGGTTTGTATCTCTTCTTATAAGATCTGTCTGGCATTTTAAAACACATTTGGTTAAAGTCTGAGTGAACTTCAGATTCCTATTACAAGTGCAAAGGAAAAGGTGTGGTAAAATTTGCACTTAAACATGTTTATGTGCATATATATCTGCAACTATTTGAATCTGGCTTCCATCTACCTTACTACAGATTCTTTCCTTATTTAAAAATAGGACATGAAACATTTGTATGGAACAAGTTAAATAAACCTTGCAGCCATATAAAAACATTCAACCTATGCCTATCTCTTTTGCATACATATGCCATAGTAGAAAATAAAACCATTTAATTTTCTGAGAATTCAACTATCCTGATTATCCAAAACTTAAATCCTTTTCAAAGACTCAAGATTGACTAATACATTTATAAAATGTAATCATTCAATTTTTAACATGGTGTTCTTGCTAAATCCACTTACAAGATTTGATCAAGATCCTTTTTAAACATAACAGATATTTAACTTAATTCATAGTTTCCAGATACAAATCAATCTCTTAACAAAATGCCTAACAAAATACCCATCCAATATTCAACACTTAATACAAGTAGCAATTTAAATTGTCAATACATGCAGATTTCAACATTTAGGCTCTTATCTAACTAAGTTTTAGCATGCTATATCTTCTTCTCAAGGCCTTGCTCCTACCCCTACTTAGTTGCTGCAATCCCTGAAAAAGCATTGGAAACTGCCTCATTTTAAATGAGACACCCCAGATGCCATTAGCACACTAGGGTCAGACACATGTCTGGTATGAGAAAATTCACAAAAGCAATTTGTTAATTAGGTTAAAATCAAGTTAAGTACAAATACATAAGGTTCTGTCCTTTGGAATCAGGTAAATACTTGTGTGCATGCTCTGTGTCATTGTGCATGTGCACACTTTAACTTTCTTTCCAGAGACTACACATATGAATATGGCGCATACATTCAAGCATACAACTCAATCATAGACAAACAATCATTCATACCAAACAGGAAAATAACTAATATGAGTTAAATCACTTATTCAATTCTCATATCTCAAATCTGGGAAAAACTCTAGTTTTCTCATCTGCTTAAGTATTATTTCCTTGGTATATTTATCTATCCTTGGTCTCATCTGCAATATTTATGAATCAATGGACACACTGTAATGAACTAATTCACTCCATTACACAAAGATCTCAGGACTTAAACAAGCCATGTGTCAACTTATGTTACTCAAGCACACAAGTCATTCCTGCAGTGTTCTTGACCCCAATTTCCTAATCAGGTTTTAGTTAATAATAACTCTTTTGATTGTTCATGACAAAACCATTCAGTGATCCATTAACTGAAAACATCTATATCATGGTATCTCATATTATTCATGACCATTCAGAGACAACAAGCAAACAACCATTGGTGACTACAAAATAAGGTTCTGTATATATATACAGATATTCATCCTGGTATTTTTAAAAGGAGTTTAGGCAACTAACATTGGCTTATAGCTTCTGGGAGAGTTTTTCTTTTGCAAACATTTGTGCTTGAGTTAAACTCAGGATGACCTGGTTTCACTGAATCACAAAATTTTGTTTGCTATGCTTTTTATTGAATCAGGAGCATCAGCACATAGGCAACCCTATTGCACCCCTAATTCCTTTTTATTTCAAGCCTCAGCACTTATACATGAGTATATTGCAGCCCAACATTATTTTCATCTTTCTGGGTTGAGCCAAAACCAATACTACTTGCCTATTCTCAACATTTTATTTTCTGGGTATTTGTTTATATCCCTAAATATTAACATATCAGAGATCTGAGTGTATAAAACAGATATGTATACTAACAACACATAAGACTTTGTTATAATAAAACCAGGGATCAACCAAAGAAAATCAAAACATATTCAGGTTTAAATCCACAGATAAACATTCATATAGGAAAATACTCTTTTACTAAAAATACTTTTATCTGGCTGCCTACATTAGGACTTATTGCCTTAGATTTTTGAGTGAGTTTTCTCACCTAGCTCTCTCCTTTGTTTCCTTAATTAATTGATGAACTCCTGCTCTTATCCTCAAGCTCTCTTTCTTCCCTTGTCTTATGATTTCTGTGGTATTGTTTTTCTTCTTCTTTTTTTCAAAATTCTTTTCTGAGGAGAAGAGGAGGCTGCTGCATATACATGTATATATACAGGGTCTTTCTTAGCGTTTTGGGTATTGGCTAAAGCCATTTTTGCCCACCAGAAAATCATGTTATCTGAATTTTAAACCCAAAGTTTTACCCCCTTCCCGGCTTAATTTGGGTGAAGAGAAAAGTGGTTACATTTTTCTTTCAGAAATTTGCTTTTCAGAAAATACTTTTCCCCCTTGTCTACAATCATGCTAAAAATGTGACTTGGTTTTTGTTATTTATTAAATACTCTTTTCTAATTCTGCCTATACCAAGAACTTCTCTGTTTTATCTTATTTTCCTATTTTTAGCTTTCATGTAAATGGTATGTACTTCCTTCATTTGTTTATAAGAGAATTATTCCTTTTTATATCTCCATTCTTTTCATTTCTGCTTATATTAAAATGTGTCTGTATATTATATTTCACTAGTTTAAACTCTAGTATGTTATTAACACATATATATTTGTATATAAGTCTTTCTGAAATAATTAGTATTCCCACCTATATATATTCATACATCATTCTATACTGACACACACACATGCACATGTACACTCAAAATACCCAGTAGCATTCATATATACATTTACTTATGCATACTACTTTTAAAAATTTTATCTACATATATATTTACATATATATATATTTATATATATTTCCATACACATCAATATGTATGTATTCTTGGAGTTCAGGGTTTTAGCTTATATTCATGTGCATTTCCTGTGCACTCATGTACACACACTGATACACTATCAAGCTACATCAATTCCTCCTTCAAAATTTATTTAAAACTCATTTTAAATTTATTTATATTTTCCAGAATAAATTCCTAAAATCTTGGGTCATTACATACACCCCTCCTTTTAGAAATTGTGTCCCACAATTTTCCTAAGCTTAAAATAAATTTTAAACTTAATTCAGAGAACAAGTATATTCTCTACTAAATAGATTCTTTGTTCTATACTAACTAAAAATATATTCATCCAAAATAAATAAAACAACCAAAGATCAGAATTACCTTAATCTGAAAATAGCTTAGGATAATTCATCCTAACTTTGTCTTCTAATTCCCATGTGCAGTCACTAGGATCTAGACTCCACTGTACCTTCACAAATTTCAGAGATTTATTCCTCAACTTCTTCACATCTTTTGCCAAAATTCCCACTGGATCCTTTTCATAAATCAAATTAGGATTTATCTGCACTTGGGTTGGGGTTTCTAGAATTTCTGCCTTGTCATGGACCCACCTTCTCAATTGTGATACATGGAAAACATCATGTATGCCTTGCATGTTTTCTGGTAATTCCAACTTATATGCCAAGGGACCAATTCTCTCCAGAATTTTGTATGGTCCAATATATCTTGGGGTTAATTTGCCTTGTTTTCCAAACCTCAACACATTTTTCATGGGTGAGATTTTGATGAAAACAAAATTTCCCACTTCATATTCTACTTGTCTCCTTCTCATGTCTGCAAATTTCTTTTGCCTATCTTGAGCTGCTGTCATTCTTCTTCTTATCAAATCAATTTTCTCCTTGGTTTCTTGTATGTACTCAGGTCCTAAAATAGACCTTTCTCCTGCTTCTACCCAGCAAACAGGTGACAAACAGGGTTTTCCATATAAGGCTTCAAATGGAGCCATTCCTATGGTGCTTTGGTAGCTGTTGTTGTATGTGAATTCAACTAGATGAAGGTAATCTTCCCAGTTGCCCCCAAAATCCAGTATACATGCCCTCAACATGTCCTCCAAAACTTTGTTTACCACCTCAGTCTGCCCATCTGATTGGGGATGGTAGGCAGTACTTAAACATAGTTCACTTCCCATTGCTTCTTGAAAGCTTCTCCAGAATTTTGAAGTGAAGATGGTATCCCTATCACTCACAATGGTTTTGGGAATGCCATGTAACCTTACCACCTCTTTTATAAAAATTTGAGCTAGTTTTGGTGCTGTTCTTTCTGACTTGACTGGGATGAAGTGTGCTACTTTGGTTAGCCTATCAACTATCACCCATATACTTGTATTACCTCTTTTAGATCTAGGCAGTCCATCTATGAAGTCCATAGATATGTCTTCCCACTTCCACTGTGGTACACTAAGAGGTTGCATCAACCCTGATGGTCTTTGAGTTTCAGCCTTGACTTGTTGGCAAGTCATACATTTGGCAATGTACTTGGCTATATCAGATTTCATCCCCTTCCACCAGAAGTCTCTTTTCAAATTTTGGAACATTTTTGTATTACCTGGGTGTATGGAGTATTTACTTCTGTGATATTCATCCAATATCTCCCTTTTCAATTCTATGTCCTCTGGTACACACATCCTATTCTGGTATCTCATATAACCATCTTTATCAATGTGGTGATTCATTACTTCCTCCCCTCTTGAGAGGAGCATTCTCTTCTCTAATAAGTGAGCATCTTGTTCTTGCATTTTCCCTACCTTCAGAATTAAATCTGGTTGAAGTGTCATTAAGCTTAACTTCCCTTTATCTTCTTGTGCACCATGCATCTGCACACAACCATTCTCCTCAATCTCTAACTCAGTTAGCAAAGACAAATCTTTAAATTCTGCTATCATCATCATAGCCAATTTAGCATGCTGTCTGCTTAGAGCATCTGCAACTTTGTTTGCTTTGCCTGGTGTATAGAGTATGTCAAAATCATAGGCAGCTAAGAACTCCACCCATCTATGTTGCCTCATGTTCAAATCTTTTTGTGAAAACAAATATTTTAGAGACTTGTGGTCAGTGTAGAGTTCAAACTTTGTGCCTAATAAATAATGTCTCCAAAGTTTTAAAGCATATATCACAGCTGCTAATTCGAGATCATGTGTGGCATACCTTACCTCATGGGGTTTAAGTTGTCTGGATGCATATGCAATGACTTGGCCTTGTTGCATCAACACTGCACCCAATCCAAATCCACTAGCATCAGTGTATACCACTAATTCTTCATTTCCATGTGGTACCTTTAGAATTGGAGCATTTACCAATGCCTCCTTCAATTGTTCAAAAGACTTTTCACATTTTTCTGACCAAACAAAAGCTTGGTTCTTCCTGGTTAGGTTAGTGAGTGGTGTAAAAATTTTTGAAAAATCTTTTATAAACCTTCTATAATACCCTGCCATCCCCATAAATGACCTCACTTCACTCACAGTGCTTGGCCTCTTCCATGCTTGAATAGCCACTATTTTATTGGGGTTCACAGAAATTCCTTTGGCAGATATAACATGGCCAAGGAAATGTACTTCCTCCTTCCAAAACACACATTTTGAAAATTTTGCCTTTAAATCTTTTTCCCTTAGCCTAGACAAAACCAGGTGCAAATGATGCTTATGTTCCTCCACTGTCTTGGAATAAATCAAAATGTCATCTATAAAAATAAGCACAAACTTGTCTAAACAATCTCTAAAGTTTCTGTTCATTAAATCTACAAAGTAAGATGGTGCATTGGTCAAGCCAAATGGCATAACCAAAAATTCATACAACCCATACCTAGTGTTAAAGGCAGTGTACTTGATGCTTGATTCTTCCACCTTCATTTGATGAAAACCAGATGCTAAGTCTAGCCTAGAAAATACTTTTGCCCCTGCTAATTGATCAAAAAGATCATCTATTCTTGGCAATGGGTATTTATTTTTAATAGTTACTTTGTTTAATTCTCTATAATCTATGCAGAGTCTTAAAGAGCCATCTTGCTTCTTAACAAATACCACTGGTGCTCCCCAGCAAGAATTACTTGGTCTTATAAAACCCTTTTCTTCCAATTCTTCTAACTGTTTCTTTAATTCTTTTAGTTCATTTGGCCCCATTCTAGTTGGCTTTTTAATCACTGGGCTTGCTCCTGGAACTAGATTGATCTGGAATTCTACTGGTCTATGGTGTGGAATACCCTTGACCTCACCAAACACATCCAAATATTCGTTGACTATGGGAATTTCTTCAATGGTTTGTTCACTGAAATCTTTTTCTGAGTCAACTAAATGATATAGTTTTCCTTCCTTAGCTACCTCACATAAAACTGTGATTCTCTGGCCTCTAGAATTTTGCAATGATATGGTGGATGAGTCTAAATTAATTATGGCTTTAAATTGCCTTAACCAGTCTACCCCCAATATAACACCTATATTTGGGTAATTCAAAACATATAAATTGGAAATAAAAATATTTCCTCCTATGTTTAATTCCACATCCACACAAATCATATTTAAAACACTAGAACTCCCCAATGGACTGTGTATATGCAATGGGGTTTCAACCAATATGCAATTCAGTTTTAGCATTCTAACCAGTTCATAAGAAATTAAAGAGTGAGTTGCCCCAGTATCATACACTACTGTTATGGGTATGGTACAAATAAGTAATGTACCTTCCACTTGGCTATGGTTTACAGTGTTACTTTCCACTGTGGCTTTGCCTTTTCCTTCCAAATTTGCCAATTTGCCTTGCTGTTTATACTCAGGACAATTCCTCTTCATATGCCCCTCTTTCCCACATAGATAGCATTTGAAAGCTCCTCCTTTCAATTCTGGACATCTTGGTTTGATATGCCCTTCCTTTCCACACTGATGGCACACAATTTTCTTCTTGTCTTCCTTAGCTTTGACATCTCCAATGCTTTTGTTATTAGCCTCTTCTTTCTTCTTATCATAAGGGTGATACCTCCCCTTACCTTTCTTGTTATTATTGCTCTTAAAATTTCTGAACTTCTCCCTTTCCTTGTCATGCTGTTCCAACCTCAAAGCTAAGTCTATCACATGATCAAAAGTCTTGTCTGCATAGGGTAACATGGCTCTGCTAAGTCCTGGGTTCAGCCCTTTTATGTACCTATCATTTTTAGATGCCTCATCTGCCACAAGCATTGCTCCATATGTGGAAAGCCCCTCAAACCTTTGAGTATATTCTGTGACAGTCATGGTTCCTTGTCTAAGTCTAATGAATTCTTCTAGCAAGGTAGTCTTTGCTGATGCTGGTACAAACCTTGCTTCCAACATCTCTTTGAATTGATTCCAAGTGATTTCATTCTCATTTCTTCCTGCAATGATTACTTCCCACCAGCCTAAAGCTACTCCTTTTAGCTGTCTTGAAGCCACTTGCCTCTTTCTTTGATCATCAAGTTGCATATCATTGAAAATTCTTTCCAATGTTCTCAACCATGTTTGAATTTCCATGATACTTTCTGTCCCTTCAAAGCTTTTGCCTCCTAAATGAGTATATGTTTTAAGTAATTTTGAGAGTTCTTCATAGGGATTTTCTTGCCTTTGTCCTGCCCCATCCCTAAATGCTCTCACCAAGTCTTGCAGATTGACCATTGGTGGTGCATGGGAAGATCCTGCTCCCTGATTGGGTGGTCTCCCTACCATAGTTTGCTAATAATAATTTACATAACCGGTCAGTTTGATTAGTAATTTTATTATTTCAGTGGTTTTTTTTTTCACACTGAACACATTGTTATATATATATATTTAGTTCCTTTAAATTTTATTTCTATCTAAGAACTTGATCCTTACTTCTACTATGTTAAATAACATAGCTCTGATACCAACTGAAATGACCCTCCTATATTCTATTCTAATTTCATAAGGAATTTTTTTTTTTAAGGTAAAGAGGATATATAGATATATCCATTGCAAATATAATTCTCAGGGTCAATATCTTTCTACAATAAACCAAAATATATCCAGGATCACAATAATCAACCAATATAAATATATCAGTACATTCACAAAGATAAGCACATACATGTGAGGATGTATATGCCTCTCTTGTTTTGAATCAGAGTTCTGGAAAAACAAGAGGATTTTGGATTGCTAATTTATTTTATTTTTGACTAAACAATCCACTGGAAACATACACATTAGTCTGTTTATACTAACTAAGAAGTGATCAAGTAATAATCAGTAGTAAACAAGCTTTTAATATAGATATTTGTGTTAAGTTCTGAATAGTGACAAATTCAGTATAAAAGAAAGTGGATCCTAAGGAAACACAAGCAACATCTAGGCGTAATGGAAACGCGCCTAACTTATACATGAAAGGTCACGAGTTCGAGTGCTATGCTGGTCGGTTCAAACACAATTTTTGGTTTTTCTTTTTTTTTTTCATTTTTCTTCTGTACAATTTGGAATCTGTTATTTGCCTATATCTGCACATACATGTCTTATTATTGCCTATATTTCAACATACTAAACAATAATCCTGGCTTAATTATTTTTGAAATCCATTCCTACATCCTAGAAGGCTTCAGGATTGATATGAATTAAGAGTCTGGTTCTTGGGTTTTGAGGATGATAGAAGTGTTTACCATTATTCAGGTTTGTATCTCTTCTTATAAGATCTGTCTGGCATTTTAAAACACATTTGGTTAAAGTCTGAGTGAACTTCAGATTCCTATTACAAGTGCAAAGGAAAAGGTGTGGTAAAATTTGCACTTAAACATGTTTATGTGCATATATATCTGCAACTATTTGAATCTGGCTTCCATCTACCTTACTACAGATTCTTTCCTTATTTAAAAATAGGACATGAAACATTTGTGTGGAACAAGTTAAATAAACCTTGCAGCCATATAAAAACATTCAACCTATGCCTATCTCTTTTGCATACATATGCCATAGTAGAAAATAAAACCATTTAATTTTCTGAGAATTCAACTATCCTGATTATCCAAAACTTAAATCCTTTTCAAAGACTCAAGATTGACTAATACATTTATAAAATGTAATCATTCAATTTTTAACATGGTGTTCTTGCTAAATCCACTTACAAGATTTGATCAAGATCCTTTTTAAACATAACAGATATTTAACTTAATTCATAG
This sequence comes from Allium fistulosum, assembly GCA_030737815.1. Classification (NCBI taxonomy): domain Eukaryota; kingdom Viridiplantae; phylum Streptophyta; class Magnoliopsida; order Asparagales; family Amaryllidaceae; genus Allium; species Allium fistulosum. The sequence continues at coordinate 868,207,645 of CM060907.1, read as the reverse complement.
TTTCCAGATACAAATCAATCTCTTAACAAAATGCCTAACAAAATACCCATCCAATATTCAACACTTAATACAAGTAGCAATTTAAATTGTCAATACATGCAGATTTCAACATTTAGGCTCTTATCTAACTAAGTTTTAGCATGCTATATCTTCTTCTCAAGGCCTTGCTCCTACCCCTACTTAGTTGCTGCAATCCCTGAAAAAGCATTGGAAACTGCCTCATTTTAAATGAGACACCCCAGATGCCATTAGCACACTAGGGTCAGACACATGTCTGGAATGAGAAAATTCACAAAAGCAATTTGTTAATTAGGTTAAAATCAAGTTAAGTACAAATACATAAGGTTCTGTCCTTTGGAATCAGGTAAATACTTGTGTGCATGCTCTGTGTCATTGTGCATGTGCACACTTTAACTTTCTTTCCAGAGACTACACATATGAATATGGCACATACATTCAAGCATACAACTCAATCATAGACAAACAATCATTCATACCAAACAGGAAAATAACTAATATGAGTTAAATCACTTATTCAATTCTCATATCTCAAATCTGGGAAAAACTCTAGTTTTCTCATCTGCTCAAGTATTATTTCCTTGGTATATTTATCTATCCTTGGTCTCATCTGCAATATTTATGAATCAATGGACACACTGTAATGAACTAATTCACTCCATTACACAAAGATCTCAGGACTTAAACAAGCCATGTGTCAACTTATGTTACTCAAGCACACAAGTCATTCCTGCAGTGTTCTTGACCCCAATTTCCTAATCAGGTTTTAGTTAATAATAACTCTTTTGATTGTTCATGACAAAACCATTCAGTGATCCATTAACTGAAAACATCTATATCATGGTATCTCATATTATTCATGACCATTCAGAGACAACAAGCAAACAACCATTGGTGACTACAAAATAAGGTTCTGTATATATGTACAGATATTCATCCTGGTATTTTTAAAAGGAGTTTAGGCAACTAACATTGTCTTATAGCTTCTGGGAGAGTTTTTCTTTTGCAAACATTTGTGCTTGAGTTAAACTCAGGATGACCTGGTTTCACTGAATCACAAAATTTTGTTTGCTATGCTTTTTATTGAATCAGGAGCATCAGCACATAGGCAACCCTATTGCACCCCTAATTCCTTTTTATTTCAAGCCTCAGCACTTATACATGAGTATATTGCAGCCCAACATTATTTTCATCTTTCTGGGTTGAGCCAAAACCAATACTACTTGCCTATTCTCAACATTTTATTTTCTGGGTATTTGTTTATATCCCTAAATATTAACATATCAGAGATCTGAGTGTATAAAACAGATATGTATACTAACAACACATAAGACTTTGTTATAATAAAACCAGGGATCAACCAAAGAAAATCAAAACATATTCAGGTTTAAATCCACAGATAAACATTCATATAGGAAAATACTCTTTTACTAAAAATACTTTTATCTGGCTGCCTACATTAGGACTTATTGCCTTAGATTTTTGAGTGAGTTTTCTCACCTAGCTCTCTCCTTTGTTTCCTTAATTAATTGATGAACTCCTGCTCTTATCCTCAAGCTCTCTTTCTTCCCTTGTCTTATGATTTCTGTGGTATTGTTTTTCTTCTTTTTTTTTTCAAAATTCTTTTCTGAGGAGAAGAGGAGGCTGCTGCATATACATGTATATATACAGGGTCTTTCTTAGGGTTTTGGGTATTGGCTAAAGCCATTTTTGCCCACCAGAAAATCATGTTATCTGAATTTTAAACCCAAAGTTTTACCCCCTTCCCGGCTTAATTTGGGTGAAGAGAAAAGTGGTTACATTTTTCTTTCAGAAATTTGCTTTTCAGAAAATACTTTTCCCCCTTGTCTACAATCATGCTAAAAATGTGACTTGGTTTTTGTTATTTATTAAATACTCTTTTCTAATTCTGCCTATACCAAGAACTTCTCTGTTTTATCTTATTTTCCTATTTTTAGCTTTCATGTAAATGGTATGTACTTCCTTCATTTGTTTATAAGAGAATTATTCCTTTTTATATCTCCATTCTTTTCATTTCTGCTTATATTAAAATGTGTCTGTATATTATATTTCACTAGTTTAAACTCTAGTATGTTATTAACACATATATATTTGTATATAAGTCTTTCTGAAATAATTAGTATTCCCACCTATATATATTCATACATCATTCTATACTGACACACACACATGCACATGTACACTCAAAATAACCAGTAGCATTCATATATACATTTACTTATGCATACTACTTTTAAAAATTTTATCTACATATATATTTACATATATATATATTTATATATATTTCCATACACATAAATATGTATGTATTCTTGGAGTTCAGGGTTTTAGCTTATATTCATGTGCATTTCCTGTGCACTCATGTACACACACTGATACACTATCAAGCTACATCAATTCCTCCTTCAAAATTTATTTAAAACTCATTTTAAATTTATTTATATTTTCCTGAAAAAATTCCTAAAATCTTGGGTCATTACACACATACATATCTTCATCATCCTTTACCATCTACATATTGCCTTCTTCCAGTCCATCATATACACAACCGTCCATCCATCATATACACACAGTAATGCCGATTGAACAACTCCATCCACCATCAACTATTAAAGTAATCTACCCTGCTCCAACTTAAACAGTACATTGCCTACCTGCTCCACCTTCAATCTCCATGGCTGCCACAAAACCACCACAATAGTGCACAGTAAGCTAAACACCAAACAACCAATCACTACTCCATTTATTATCAACACAAACACCATCTCCATTCATCACTCTACCACCACAGTGACACAAACTACGACATATTCACAAACATCACAAGCCTGTACCACTGCATGCTTCATCTCCTCCTTCTTACTGCCACACCACTCACATCATTAACCACAACCATCAGTTTCCTGACCATCTTAAACTACCATCATCTGATATCTCCCACAACAAACAACTACCTTACATCAACATTACTATCACAGTGAACTACAACTACAACTTGCATTCCTCCACCTTATCTGGAACCACAAAGTCGCATACCCAAACTTCACCCCACAGCCTCAGAACCGCGATCACGCAGTAGCCAATCACCGAAATCACCAAATCACTCATTGCGACCACATAGCAGCCAATCACTGAAATCAACAACGCCAAGTCGTTGCGACCTCCATCAATCATTGCCCATCGCATCGCAAATCGCCCACGCCCCAAATCGAACTCGCAACTCCATCTCCTCGACAACCTAATCTTCAATCACCCAATCATTTCGACAACCAAATCCAATCACCGTGACCATTTCACGAAACTTCAAATCACCCTCTTCTTCCTAAAACAGTAATCCATAACTTCGGCAATCACCTAAGCAGCCTCCACCAACATCGAAATCCAAATCAAGCTTCGCGACCTCATCTTAATTCTCTAAATTTTGATTTGATAACCAGAAATTTTGCGGTGCTATGAAAAAATCATTTTCGAATGTTAATTGTTGTTAAGAAAATGCTTTACGCTTGTGGAAAGTTTGAGTTTTATATTATGACGCCCCACCTCTATACCCACGCTAGCCAAGGACACTACGTGGTAATGACGTCGACTAGCGCGGAGAATAAGGCTGTTGAGGAGCGACCATCCATGTAATTGCTTTGTGCGAGTACCGATATGCTAGATAAAAATATAAAGTTTTCATTTCAAGAGGAAATCCGACATACCGATACAAACTCAATGCTACTACACGGTGGCTATGTATATATATACTTCGGAAACAAATATAGAAATAAACATAACACAAATCAGTCACAGACAATTCATATCACAAAGGCGGAAATAGATATGAATATAACACATGAAAGTGTACATCAGAGTAGTGGTCAAATAAGATCCACAATAACACAAAAGAAAAGATACAAGTGCTAGAAAACAGAATATGTATACATCAATGAGTCAATATATCGAATGTATACAACCAAAAACTATAATGCTAGAGTAGTTAGCCAAAAGTTGGAAGATAGTCCCAGATAAGAAGTCATGAGGAAGCACCTGTAAAATCTCAGTCTGACCCGAGTATTATTTAATAAGAAAATAATAAACGGATCAGTCTAGCTATAATTATCAGATAAAATGAGATATAAGAAGAGATATAATAAAAACGTATGATAACCAAAAATGTCATACCTTGACAAGTATACACAAGAAAATCAACAAAGGAAAATCATACAAAATATCTCACGAATCTCATAGCATAAAAAAATGTCATATTCTTTATTTAATTCACCAAGCCACAATAAATGACATACATATCAATGCCAACTGGAAAAGGTGGTGAAATATAAATTCCGGAAATCACAACGAGAAATCCAGAAATCACAAGAAAAGAGGATGGCCAATCCCATAAACTGAACATCGACGCACCTAGAAAGATACGCCCCATGTAAAGTCTAGCATCGATACACCTAGAAAGATGCACCCCATGCAAACATCGACGCACCTAGAAAGATACAACCCATGCTCTCGCATCGACGCACCTAGAAAGATACACCCCATGCATAAATAAACATTGACGCACCTAGAAAGATACGCCCCATGCTCTAGCATCGACGCACCTAGAAAGATACACCCCATGCATAAATAAACATTAACGCACCTAGAAAGATACGCCCCATGTAAAGTGTAACATCGATGCACCTAAAATGATACGCCCCATGCCCCGACTTATTGAGCCGATTGCTCGACGAAGTAAACAAACATCGACGCACCTAAAATGATACGCCCCATGCCCCGACTTATTGAGCCGATTGCTCGACGAAGTAAACAAACATCGACGCACCTAAATAGGTACGACCCATGCGTGAAATAAACATCGACGCACCTAAATAGGTACGACCCATGTGAAAAGTGGTACGAAGCTCATTAAAACGAGGAACAGTCCTCCACATGGACAAAGAGACATCGCACATTGCTAGTCTAAACCATAAAATGATCATCATCGATCATCAAGAAGTATCGATTACACTAAGCTAGTAAATATAAGAGTTTAGCTTCATGTCCCATAACCACTTGCTTAACTTAAATATTTGCGAACAAACTGTAGATCTCCACTAGAAAATTGTCACAAGAGTTTCAATCGAACAAGTCCAAAAATTAACCGACGAAGTAAACGCAAGCGTTTCATACCACTTGTTTTACTAAGCCGTTTAATTAGATTTCTCATACGAATGAGGTAAAGGTTTGTATATACTAATAGAATGGAAAACGGTTTTATAAACGAACTTTTTATTAAAAATAGAGTTGAAATCATCTTTGTGAAAGAGTTTGAATATTTAGTACTAGTATAGAAAACCTTTAAATTTTTAAAGTGACAAATCACAAAATGATTGTAGAAACAATCGATTGATAAAAATTCACATACGAAGACGTGAATCAATTCCAAAGAAATCGATACCAAATCCATCAAAATGGATATTCTCAAAAATCCCGAAAAAGAAGTCATTAATGTCAATATTAAATGATAACAATAAATCGGATAATCATGAATCGATAAAAGTTGGATTCTCAAGCAAATCAGGAAAAATAGGCAAAATGAAGCAGGTCAGTCGACTGGCCTTCTGCAGTCAGTCGACTGAACCAGAACCCGAAAGTTTTCTGGGCCTGCAGTTAGTCGACTGACTGCAGAGGGTCAGTCGACTGGCTGTAGCTGAATCTGTTTTTCAGCCTATCAAATGGAGGAGCAAACTCACCCCATTTGCAACCGGTCGAGCAATGAACTTAATGGGCTTTTGCCAATCGACATCCCAGCCTTATAGGCTCTCCTATTCACCACCAAAACATTTTCATAAATCAAAGCTAGGATTTTCAAAGTTTTAACTTCAAAACACCAAAAATTGAAATGTTCACCAAATCAATCCAAACCAAAATCAAATGAACACGTAAAGGTGTTAGGAATTCATACCAAGAAATCAAGGATAGTTATAGACATAGATGTGAGATAAAAAAATCTCACCTTTTCACAAAATCAATGAAGAAGAAGCTATAGAGCAATGGCAAGGACAATCACTCTTCAATTCCAACTCAACAAGCTTGAATCTAAGCTTAAAAGAGAAACATTTCCTAAATTAGGTTTAGGGAATTTTTGAAATTGAAAGGAGAATGAGTTGGAGAAGATGAAGAGGATGCTTACCAATAGCTTCTCTTTGAATTTGGAGCTAGAAGAAGGATTTGCAAATGAACTAGGGCTTGGAGTTTTAATTTCCCATTCCACTCTCCATTTTTGATGAAGCTTAAGTGTTAGGAAATGAAAGTGAAGTAATGAAGAGGAGAGGGAGTGGAGCTTGAGTTAATGAAACCAGAATTGGGTAAATGGGCTGAACCAAACCCAAAGTCCAAAGTGAAAAAGTAGCAAAATTCAACTAACTCCAAACATATCGAAGTTTATACTCAAAAAGGTCGCAAACGTCATTTTTAACTCAATGGTGAAAGGGACGCGGAAGATGATCTTAAGGCTATTTAACACTAGAGGGGGGGTGAATAGTGTTTTAAGAATTTCTTTAAAACTTCTTTGATTTAAATTGAATTAACTAACTTAATGCAAATACACAATCACAGATCAAATCACAGAATCACAAACAAATGCAAATATAAATAAAAAGCAAGTAAAGGAAAGAACACACCAGGAATTTTATACTGGTTCGGTGTTACCCTACATCCAGTCCCGCACAACCCGTACGGCTTTCTATTCAACAATAATCTAGATTACAATCCCTCGATTCCAAGGCAACGAGGTACACCCTTCAGATTCTCAGGTCTCTGGGTAGAACCACTTGATTCACAGGACACAAGTTCACCCGATCGATTTCCAAGGACACGATCACACCTTTATAACCCCACACAAGTTTCTTTGAGTACAAATGTATCTATAACTCTGATAAGCACTGAGATTCTTTGGAGAGAGTGGCAGAGAATCAAACTAGAGATATTCTGGTTTGATTCACTTAAGATTTTGGCAAAATATGGATAGGATGATTAGAAAATAAGATAAGAGAGTAAAGAGGAGAGAAAATAAAGAAAGTAGTTACTGGAAAACGTCCATAACAGTCTCTATTTATAAAGAATGAATGGATGTGTCCATTCGAAGAGGTTTAAAAGAATAGACACTTCTTTTGAAAACAACCTTTGCTGTAACGGGAAGCATGTCGACATGACAGGTAAATAGGATGTCGACATGGTCTAGTAAAAAGTGATGATTTGCTTTACTTTGAAAATGATGATTTAAAACATATGCAACTTTATTCAAATGGACTCTATGTATTTGTAGAAGGTATTTAGAAGTAGAAATACTTATGAATGTATATATGTATATATATACTAAAATATATTTAAAATCAAAGTAAATAAACTAAAGTAAATATAATATTAAAATAGATTTTGAGGCTAAAATATCAAGGACAATATTGAAATCAAAATATAACAAAATGATAAATATGATTTTGAGGCTAAAACATTTTTGGAAATGTGAACGAAGGTTTTTCTTTTGAAAAGGAATATTTGAAAATCATTTTATAAAACAAGAGATAATTTTGAAAATCATTTTGAATCAAAATTAGTGGATAACAAAATAGGGCTACTATCCGTTCCACTAGATATTTCGTGAGTTCCATCTCACTAGGGTTCTATCCCTTTAACAAGAACGAAGTGGATTCCATTCCACGAGTAAATTGGATAAAAAAGAATGATAGTGCTTTCAAGGAGTTTTAACAAATATCTAACCTAACTATATTATTTGTCTTGAACTCTTGAATATCTTGAATCTCATGAGTCTTCAATCTTGAACTCTTGATCTTTGTCTTCATCAATTTTGTTTTCTTTACTGTACAGTCTTCTTCTGTTGATACTTGCATATAGATTTCCTGCACATATATATTTTATAACACTTTTATAGTTGTTGTCATCAAAACCACTATCCTATGGACTAACAAATGGAAGTGGTCACGAGTCCTAATTTGACTGTTTGCAAAAAGTAGCTTTTCGGACCTCATTCCGATTAACGATTCTATATTTAAATAAAATATTTAAATTTGCAATCGAAAAATATGCCGGTTGTTACAGACTCCCCTCCTTAAAGAAATTGCGTCCTCGCAATACTTAAGAAGAAAATAAAGAGTAACAACCATAAAAGCATATCAACACAAAAGAAAATTTGAAATAAGAAGTTCACTATAAAGAGCACGAAAGAGTTATCCCGAACGTGTTCGCTCGATGAATTCTCTGGATTCCCAAGAGAAATCCTTAGGATTTGAGAACCATCGGATTTTCCCAAAAAGAACATCTTTATTTCGAAGGCACTCAACCCCCGAAGAAATGATGCGAATAGAATGTTGCTCAAAAGTCAATCCGGTGAAACTTCAATTCCTACTATAGCACCAGGCTCAAGAATAAAAATTGGAAACCTAAAATCATTTCCATAGTTAAAAGACGTGGAAAACGTCAAGAATAGCAGAAAATTGAGCCGGTGCAACGGCGTAGTACAAAAACGGTACGCCCGAGAAACGAGAAACTCGAATAATTTGGAACAACGGCGTAGTATAATAACGGTACGCCAGATGAACCAAAGCTCGAATAATTTCGGAACACCAACGTAGTACAAAAACGGTACATCCAATGAACCGAACACCATAAAAGAACATCGGACGCTAGTCTATAAAAGAAATGAGATAAAGCTCAATAAAACGAAGTCTATCAAAATGTCCGATGAACTTGATAAAAAGATAATTTCATTCAGACATCATCAAAGAATCAACCACTTGTTACTTTCGACTAAGCGCATTGGCAACACGATTTTCCTTTTGGGAATAAAAAGAATATTAAGATCATAAGATGCCAGGAACTCGAGTCAACATGAAGTTCCTTATGAGAAAATAAATATTCCAAAGATTTATGATCGAGATGGAGAACAAATTTCTCCCCCAAAAATGATGATGCCAAACTCTAAAAGCGAAAACAATAACCGCGAGCACTAGATCATGAGTGGCATACCTAGTCTCGATCGGCTTTAATGATTTAGAAGCACATGTGATAGCACGTTCTCTTTTGCAAGAGAACGACATCCAAACCAATACGATTAGCATTGGTACCAAAGATAAAGTCTTGGTTCCCTTTGGGAATCACAAGAATAAGAGTATCGAAAAGAAAGAATTTCTTTTAAATAATCTTCTTTCCTGAAAAGCTAAAACTTTCAAAATTACATTTATCTTTATGTAATAATCTTTCTAGAAAAATTTACATTTTTACAAGTCAATATATTGTGTCTGACTGTCTCATCAAAACGTTTAGGAGATTCTTATCGATAACGTTGATCAAGCGCATCGACCAGAATTCTTAAAGCACTCAATGGGCAATACAATCACAAAATCATCTTCTATATGATAAACATGTTCTTAAAAACCTTTAAGAATATTATTTGCTCGCTTAAGAGAAAAATCAAATTGTACTTATAAATAAATCTTATGAAAAAGATTTGCAAAATTTTAAATTGCTGTTTTCATCCAAAATCAATATATACAAGAATGGAGTCATCGAGATCGTAGAATACTCGATTCATAAAATGGATGAAATAAGCTGGACAAACTGAATGACATAATAAGTCATTCATAAGTTTCATAACGAGTGCGGAATGCGGTAAATGGAATGCTAACTCCCGCAACTCGTAGCAAATGAAAATCGGTGGCAAGGTCGAGCTAAAAGACCTTATCACCACTCAAAAGATTGCTTAGGTGATAATCCTAAGACAAACTCAAAAATACCGGAAAATTCTCAAACTACATGAATGAGAGAAATAACACTTTCCTCATCATGTGAGCTTAAAGAATAAAATGATGCCATCAAATTGGAATCAAAATCACAAAGGAGAAACAGAAATCTTCTTAACATATTGAAAATGTCGAAGATGAATAGTCCACACGGGACAAAGGATATGGCTTCATAATAATTAAGCCAATCCTTACAAAAGTCAATTCCGAAGCATAAGTAAAAATCGGCCCAGAAAGAAAAATCTCATAAAATAATTTCGACATCAATAAAAAAAACAAATTGAGTGTTGCGGATCCACCAAATCGAATCCGCAATTCTCAATGAAATCATCTAGCCCAGAGATGTTTAAAGAAAAAAAATCACAAGTTCTTTTGATATAAAATAATGAGATGAACCCAAATCAAAAAGAACTCAAATAAGATAATCTCAAAAAAAATATCATCAAGGATAGAAAATACCTTGACCAAGAGAAGTGCTAGTAGAGGCTTGCACAACCTTTAGCTTTCCCTCCTTCTTTCTTGAAGTATGGGACATGTAGATATATGATGACTCAAACTTTTGCAATAGCGACAATAGAGGGGTTGCGGACACTCCCTTGCATAGTGGTCCATAGAATCACAATTGTAGCATCGTCCACGACTAGTGGTAGGAGTCTTTGCTACAGAAGTTTCTTGCTTCCCTTTCTTGTCGGGATTGGGGCCTTTGAACTTAATAGGCCTCTTCAAGTTATTGTTGAAGTTCTGTTTGGCACCCACAACTTCAACATTGCTTTCATTTTCGGCCTCTTCCAGTCGAAGAGCGATATCAAATAGCTGATCAAAAGAAACTTCCAATTTCAGAAGCAAAGGCTTTTTAAGGTTCTTATTCAACCCATAGACAAATCTCTGATTTTTCTTCAATGGGGTATTAATATATTCGACCCCATATTTAGAGAGAGATTCAAAAGATGCGACATAATCTGCCACCGAAGATTCACCTTGAACAAGGTCAATAAAGCGTCGGGCTAAAGTTACTTTTTCAGCCTCCGGCACAAATTTCAATTCGAATCTTTCCCGGAATTGCTCCCAAGTGAGATCCGCTTCAACAATTTCAAAAATAAGAAGCTCATACCAATCCAATGCTCTTTCTTGGAGCATGCTAGAAGCCACTTGGACTCGGTGGAGATCAACAAGATTCATGCGAGAAAAGATGCGGTCGCATGATCTAAGCCAAGCTTGGATTTCAATGACACTCTCGGATCCCCGGAATGGCCTTCCACCCAAATCGGTATAATCTCTACACAAGCGTGCAAAACCGGATCTAGGATGAATAGGCTCTGGAATGGGTCTGATAGCTTGAGCATTCTTAACAAGATCTAGAAGCTGCTGGGCAGACATAAATACTCCCTCCTGAGGAGTAGCACTGGATTGATCGACGTTGGTACGGCCAGGTCTAGCCATTTCTCTTCTTTAAGAAAGAAAGAAAGAGAAAAAGATTAATCTTAGAATGAATATCAAACAAATTTGATTGATAATACAAGGAATCACAAAAGAAAATAGTATAGAATGGTACGAAGACTCGAATTAAATCCTATGGCATGATTCCTAAGAAAGACTTAGGACAATGACCCTTGCTAGGTTATTCTATATTGTTCCGAAGTTTGGCTCTGATACCATGCTGTGATGCCCCACCTCTATACCCACGCTAGCCAAGGACACTACGTGGTAATGACGTCGACTAGCGTGGAGAATAAGGCTGTTGAGGAGCGACCATCCATGTAATTGCTTTGTGCAAGTACCGATATGCCAGATAATAATATAAAGTTTTCATTTCAAGAGGAAATCCGACATACCGATACAAACTCAATGCTACTACACGGTGGCTATGTATATATATACTTCGGAAAAAAATATAGAAATAAACATAACACAAATCAGTCACAGACAATTCATATCACAAAGGCGGAAATAGATATGAATATAACACATGAAAGTGTACATCATAGTAGTGGTCAAATAAGATCCACAATAACACAAAATAAAAGATACAAGTGCTAGACAACAGAATATGTATACATCAATGAGTCAATATATCGAATGTATACAACCAAAAACTACAATGCTAGAGTAGTTAGCCAAAAGTCGGAAGATAGTCCCAGATAAGAAGTCATGAGGAAGCACCTGTAAAATCTCAGTCTGACCCGAGTATTATTTAATAAGAAAATAATAAACGGATCAGTCTAGCTATAATTATCAGATAAAATGAGATATAAGAAGAGATATAATAAAAACGTATGATAACCAAAAATGTCATATCTTGACAAGTATACACAAGAAAATCAACAAAGGAAAATCATACAAAATATCTCACGAATCTCATAGCATAAAAAAAATGTCATATTCTTTATTTAATTCACCAAGCCACAATAAATGACATACATATCAATGCCAACTGGAAAAGGTGGTGAAACATAAATTCCAGAAATCACAACGAGAAATCCAGAAATCACAAGAAAACAGGATGGCCAATCCCATAAACTGAACATCGACGCACCTAGAAAGATACGCCCCATGTAAAGTCTAGCATCGATACACCTAGAAAGATGCACCCCATGCAAAGTCGAACATCGACGCACCTAGAAAGATACGACCCATGCTCTCGCATCGACGCACCTAGAAAGATACACCTCATGCATAAATAAACATTGACGCACCTAGAAATATACGCCCCATGCTCTAGCATCGACGCACCTAGAAAGGTACACCCCATGCATAAATAAACATTGACGCACCTAGAAAGATACGCCCCATGTAAAGTCTAACATCGATGCACCTAAAAAGATACGCCCCATGCCCCGACTTATTGAGCCGATTGCTCCACAAAGTAAACAAACATCGACGCACCTAAATAGGTACGACCCATGCGTGAAATAAACATCGACGCACCTAAATAGGTACGACCCATGCGAAAAGTGAGACGAAGCTCATTAAAACGAGGAACAGTCCTCCATGTGGACAAAGAGACATCGCACATTGCTAGTCTAAACCATAAAATGATCATCATCGATCATCAAGAAGTGTCGATTACACTAAGCTAGTAAATATAAGAGTTTAGCTTCATGTTCCATAACCACTTGCTTAACTTAAATATTTGCGAACAAACTGTAGATCTCCACTAGAAAATTGTCACAAGAGTTTCAATCGAACAAGTCCAAAAATTAACCGACGAAGTAAACGCAAGCGTTTCATACCACTTGTTTTACTAAGCCGTTTAATTAGATTTCTCATACGAATGAGGTAAAGGTTTGTATATACTAATAGATTGGAAAACGGTTTTATAAACGAACTGTGTATTAAAAATAGAGTTGAAATCATCTTTGTGAAAGAGTTTGAATATTTGCTACTAGTATAGAAAACCTTTATATTTTTAAAGTCAAAAATCACAAAACGATTGTAGGAACAATCAATTGATAAAAATTCACATACGAAGACGTGAATCAATTCCAAAGAAATCGATACCAAATCCATCAAAATGGATATTCTCAAAAATCCCGAAAAAGAAGTCATCAATGTCAATAATAAATGATAACAATAAATCGGATAATCATGAATCGATAAAAGTTGGATTCTTAAGCAAATCAGGAAAAATAGGAAAAATGAAGCAGGTCAGTCGACTGGCCTTCTGCAGTCAGTCGACTGAACCAGAACCCGAAAGTTTTCTGGGCCTGCAGTTAGTCGACTGACTGCAGAGGGTCAGTCGACTGGCTGTAGCTGAATCTGTTTTTCAGCCTATCAAATGGAGGAGCAAACTCACCCCATTTGCAACCGGTCGAGCAATGAACTTAAGGGGCTTTTGCCAATCGACATCCCAGCCCTATAGGCTCTCCTATTCACCACCAAAACATTTTCATAAATCAAAGCTAGGATTTTCAAAGTTTTAACTTCAAAACACCAAAAATTGAAATGTTCACCAAATCAATCCAAACCAAAATCAAATGAACACGTAAAGGTGTTAGGAATTCATACCAAGAAATCAAGGATAGTTATAGACATAGATGTGAGATAAAAAATCTCACCTTTTCACAAAATCACTAAAGAAGAAGCTATAGAGCAATGGCAAGGACAATCACTCTTCAATTCCAACTCAACAAGCTTGAATCTAAGCTTAAAAGAGAAACATTTCCTAAATTAGGTTTAGGGAATTTCTGAAATTGAAAGGAGAATGAGTTGGAGAAGATGAAGAGGATGCTTACCAATAGCTTCTCTTTGAATTTTGAGCTAGAAGAAGGATTTGCAAATGAACTAGGGCTTGGAGTTTTAATTTCCCATTCCACACTCCATTTTTGATGAAGCTTAAGTGTTAGGAAATGAAAGTGAAGTAATGAAGAGGAGAGGGAGTGGAGCTTGAGTTAATGAAAACAGAATTGGGCAAATGGGCTGAACCAAACCCAAAGTCCAAAGTGAAAAAGTAGCAAAATTCTACTAACTCCAAACATATCGAAGTTTATACTCAAAAAGGTCGCAAACGGCATTTTGAACTCAATGGAAGTGGTCTCGAGTCCTAATTTGACTGTTTGCAAAAAGTAGCTTTTCGGACCTCAATCCGATTAACGATTCTATATTTAAATAAAATATTTAAATTTGCAATCGAAAAATAAGCTGGTTGTTACATATATCGATTGTATGGCTAAGTTCTATAGAATTTTTTTTAGTGGGCTGTGGGCTTATTTTTTTTAAAAAAAGGTATAAGAAAAGGGGGTTTGTTTAGCCTTTTCTCACTTAAAACAAAGTTTGCTTTTCTTTTGTTTTGCTTTGTTTTATCTTTTAAAAAAACTTCAAAAACAAAAAATTTTAAAAAAAGTGAAAAAGAAATTCTTGCTTTGAAGTACCATGTATGTTGTTTTTGCTTTGAGTTGTAAATAATTTCTTTTAATTTCCTTTTCTCACTTAAAAAAAGGTTTGCTTTCCCTTTGTTTTGTTTTGTTTTATCTTAAAATTTTTTTTGTTTAGTTTTAATTTGTTTTAAGTACCACCCTTATGTATTTAAAAAAATGAAAAAAAAAACGAAAAAAAAAACAAATAAACAAGTTGTTTTAATTTAACTTCTATTTTGTTTTCATCTGTTTTAGTTTTACTTTGATATATGTAAGAAAAAGAAGTTTTGTGTATATATTGTTTTTATTTCAGGTTGCCAAAGCAGATTAAGGAAGAACCACTTGCCAGAAACAATCGCTTTGCTTTGCTTGCTTGCTTAAAAAAATTGCTGCTTTTAAAAATAATTTGCTAATAATTCTGCACGCTATGATATCGTGCCCCTTTCTCTTGTTTCTAATTGTTTTGCATTATTGGTTGCTTGCATTTAAAACATAATTCAAAAAAAAATCATTGTAGTTGCACCGTTAATATACGTTTAATTTCTACTTTGCATTTCATCCTAGAATTTTGATTGATAATAACGGTTAAACATCGGCAACTCTTAATTGTATATTGACAAGTTGTCCTCTTTCGACAATTTAATTTCTTAGTGTCTAGGCTACGGCAGAGCAATAACCATTTATAAATATTACGGTGATTCATAAATATTATAGTGGTTGTTTCTCTAAAGATACTTAAACCTTCGGTTGCATTACTACGGTGATTCGTGGTGCACCGATAAATCATGTATGTTACCTGGCTGAGAAATATCTTGTTGAATTAAGCCAAAGTGTGATTATACAATTTTGGATTAGGAGCTACTTAGGATAGAAAATTTATAATTACTCCCTTGCATTCATTTAGTTGCATTAGTTCATGCATATTTAAAAAAACAGAAGAAAAAAAATTCAAAATCCAACACTAAAAAAATTGTAAATATTTCTTAACTTAGTTTTAAATCCTTTTCATTTGAAATTTTTGAATCAACATAAATTTCAAGTTAGTTTTTTTGAGAAAAAACAAAAATCCAAAAAAAACTATAAAACCTTTTCAAAAAAAATTGAAAAACAAAATAAAACTCAAATTTCCATTTTAAAATAAATTCTCTTTGGTAAATATTTTTTATTTTCCTTTATAAATAAAAAAAACCCAAAAACATTCTTGAAAATGCCCGAGTTTCCGTTTTCTTGCTCGCCAGAATTTTACAATAGTTGTGAGAATCAACATAATCCATATAATTTCACACCAAATTCTTATTGATATTTTAATAACAACTATTGTATAAACAATTCGGATTTTGAACCACAGAATTTTCAAAATGATGACCACCCCTCAAATCTTGAAAATAGCATTGAAATGATTTCGACTTTACTTGAACTCTCTACACAACAAAATCAAAAGATAAATGATTTGTGTAATGATTCAAGTCTTAGTTTTCAGAATAATCAAAATTCACATCAAAATTCAAATGATTTCGAGTATAACCCATGCCAATTCAATTTCGAACTTCAAAATGAATTTCAAAATCGAAATGAAAATGGAAACAACTTTTTAAATGATTTTGGCGAAGGGAATAAAATCGGCTACGATGCGATTGAAAATTTTTGTTCTCAATAAGTTCAAATCAAAATTTCTCAAGTTAATAATTACAAATTGGATTTTGTTGAGCAAATGGACGAGATTTACAATGATCACACGGATTTGTTGTTTGAAACATATATTGTAACAACCCGCAAATTTTGAAAATATTTTAAATGCAAATTTATTTGAAATTTTGAGTATGATTATTTTAAAATTGATATTTAATGTAATATTTTGAATTTTGATGTGAAATGTTTTTCCAAATTTAATAAAATAAAGATTTTTCTTAAAATGCAAATTTTGGTCAACTTTGGTCAAAGTTTGACATTCTGTGGAAATTTTAAATTTTGAATTTTGAACTTTTACTTATTTTTATGAAGATGAATTTTCGTTTTGTTAAATTTTGATTTCTACTTCTCTAAATTTGTTGTTTTCAGCGTATTACACGCAGTTGTTTTCTCTTAACCTATCTTATTTATATTTTAATGTGGGCTTGTACTAATGGGCTGAGAACCTGAAATGACCCTCCTATATTCTATTCTAATTTCATAAGGAATTTTTTTTTTAAGGTAAAGAGGATATATAGATATATCCATTGCAAATATAATTCTCAGGGTCAATATCTTTCTACAATAAACCAAAATATATCCAGGATCACAATAATCAACCAATATAAATATATCAGTACATTCACAAAGATAAGCACATACATGTGAGGATGTATATGCCTCTCTTGTTTGAATCAGAGTTCTGAAAAACAAGAGGATGTTGGATTGCTAATTTATTTTTATTTTATTTTTCTTTTTGACTAAACAATCCACTGGAAACATACACATTAGTCTGTTTATACTAACTAAGAAGTGATCAAGTAATAATCAGTAGTAAACAAGCTTTTAATATAGATATTTGTGTTAAGTTCTGAATAGTGACAAATTCAGTATAAAAGAAAGTGGATCCTAAGGAAACACAAGCAACATCTAGGCGTAATGGAAACGCGCCTAACTTATACATGAAAGGTCACGAGTTCGAGTGCTATGCTGGTCGGTTCAAACACAATTTTTGGTTTTTCTCTTTTTTTTTTTTGAACAGTTTACAATCTATTATCTACCTATATCTGCACATATGCATAAATACTTTATTTTTGCCTATATTCCATCATACAAAACAATAATTCTTGCTCAATTATTTTTGAAACCCATCCCTATAACCTGGAAGGCTTCAGGATTGATATGAGTTAAGAGTCTGGTTCTTGGGTTTTGAGGATGATAGAGGTGTTTATCATTATTCAGGTTTGTATTTCTTCTTATAAGATCTGTCTGGCATTTAAAATGCATTTGGTTAAAATCTGAGTGAAGTTCAGATTCTTATCACAAATACAAAGGGAAAAGGTGTGGTAAAATTTGCACTTAAACATGTTTATGTGCATACCTATCTGCAACTATTTGGATCTGTCTTACTCTTCCCTTATTACAAATCCTTTCTTAAAATATAGTACATAAGACATTTGTATGAAACAAGTTTAACTATAGAAACCTTGCAGCCATATAAAACATTTAACCTATGCCTATTTCTTTTGTATACATATGCCATAGTAGAAAATAAAACCATTTAATTTTCTGAAAAATCAACTATCCTGATTTTCCAAAACTTAAATCCTTTCCAAAGATTCATGATTGACTAATGCATTTATAAAATGTAATCATTCAATTTTAACATGGTGTTCTTGCTAAATCTACTTACAAAATTTGATTAGAATTCTTTTTAAACATAACAGATATTCAACTTAATTCATAGTTTCCAGATACAAATCAATCTCTTAACAAAATGCCTAACAAAGTATCCATCCAATATTCGACACTTAATACAAGTAGCAATTTAAATTGTCAATACATGCAGATTTCAACATTTAGGCTCTTATCTAACTAAGTTTTAGCATGCTATATCTTCTTCTCAAGGCCTTGCTCCTACTCCTACTTAGTTGCTGCAATCCCTGAAAAAGCATTTGGAACTGCCTCATTTTAAATGAGACACCCCAGATGCCATTAGCACACTAGGGTCAGACACATGTCTGGTATGAGAAAATTCACAAAAGCAATTTGTTAATTAGGTTAAAATCAAATTAAGTACAAATACATAAGGTTCTGTCCTTTGGAATCAGGTAAATACTTGTGTGCATGCTCTGTGTCCTTGTGCATGTGCACACTTTAACTTTTTTTCCAGAGACTACACATATGAATATGGCACATACATTCAAGCATACAACTCAATCATAGACCAACAATCATTCATACCAAACAGGAAAATAGCTAATATGAGTTAAATCACTTATTCAATTCTCATGTTTCAAATCTGGGAAAAACTCTAGTTTTCTCATCTGCTCAAGTATTATTTCCTTGGTATATTTATCTATCCTTGGTCTCATCTGCAATATTCATGAATCAATGGACACACTGTAATGAACTAATTCACTCCATTACACAAAGATCTCAGGACTTAAACAAGCCATGTGTCAACTTATGTTACTCAAGCACACAAGTCATTCCTGCAGTGTTCTTGACCCCAATTTCCTAATCAGGTTTTAGTTAATAATAACCCCTTTTGATTGTTCATGACAAAACCATTCAGTGATCCATTAACTGAAAACATCTATATCATGGTATCTCATATTATTCATGACCATTCAGAGACAACAAGCAAACAACCATTGGTGACTACAAAATAAGGTTCTGTATATATGTACAGATATTCATCCTGGTATTTTTAAAAGGAGTTTAGGCAACTAACATTGGCTTATAGCTTCTGGGAGAGTTTTTCTTTTGCAAACATTTGTGCTTGAGTTAAACTCAGGATGACCTGGTTTCACTGAATCACAAAATTTTGTTTGCTATGCTTTTTATTGAATCAGGAGCATCAGCACATAGGCAACCCTATTGCACCCCTAATTCCTTTTTATTTCAAGCCTCAGCACTTATACATGAGTATATTGCAGCCCAACATTATTTTCATCTTTCTGGGTTGAGCCAAAACCAATACTACTTGCCTATTCTCAACATTTTATTTTCTGGGTATTTGTTTATATCCCTAAATATTAACATATCAGAGATCTGAGTGTATAAAACAGATATGTATACTAACAACACATAAGACTTTGTTATAATAAAACCAGGGATCAACCAAAGAAAATCAAAACATATTCAGGTTTAAATCCACAGATAAACATTCATATAGGAAAATACTCTTTTACTAAAAATACTTTTATCTGGCTGCCTACATTAGGACTTATTGCCTTAGATTTTTGAGTGAGTTTTCTCACCTAGCTCTCTCCTTTGTTTCCTTAATTAATTGATGAACTCCTGCTCTTATCCTCAAGCTCTCTTTCTTCCCTTGTCTTATGATTTCTGTGGTATTGTTTTTCTTCTTTTTTTTTTCAAAATTCTTTTCTGAGGAGAAGAGGAGGCTGCTGCATATACATGTATATATACAGGGTCTTTCTTAGGGTTTTGGGTATTGGCTAAAGCCATTTTTGCCCACCAGAAAATCATGTTATCTGAATTTTAAACCCAAAGTTTTACCCCTTCCCGGCTTAATTTGGGTGAAGAGAAAAGTGGTTACACATTTTTTTCAGAAATTTGCTTTTCAGAAAATACTTTTCCCCTTGTCTATAATCATGCTAAAAATGTGACTTGTTTTTGTTATTTATTAAATATTCTTTTCTAATTCTGCCTATACCAAGAACTTCTCTGTTTTATCTTATTTTCCTATTTTTAGCTTTCATGTAAATGGTATGTACTTCCTTCATTTGTTTATAATAGAATTATTCCTTTTTATATCTCCATTCTTTTCATTTCTGCTTATATTAAAATGTGTCTGTATATTATATTTCACTAGTTTAAACTCTAGTATGTTATTAACACATATATATTTGTATATAAGTCTTTCTGAAATAATTAGTATTCCCACCTATATATATTCATACATCATTCTATACTGACACACACACATGCACATGTACACTCAAAATACCCAGTAGCATTCATATATACATTTACTTATGCATACTACTTTTAAAAATTTTATCTACATATATATTTACATATATATATATTTATATATATTTCCATACACATCAATATGTATGTATTCTTGGAGTTCAGGGTTTTAGCTTATATTCATGTGCATTTCCTGTGCACTCATGTACACACACTGATACACTATCAAGCTACATCAATTCCTCCTTCAAAATTTATTTAAAAATTATTTTAAATTCATTTATATTTTTCAGGATAAATTCCTAAAATCTTGGGTCATTACATACACCCCTCCTTTTAGAAATTGTGTCCCACAATTTTCCTAAGCTTAAAATAAATTTTAAACTTAATTCAGAGAACAAGTATATTCTCTACTAAATAGATTCTTAGTTCTATACTAACTAAAAATATATTCATCCAAAATAAAGAAAACAACCAAAGATCAGAATTACCTTAATCTGAAAATAGCTTAGGATAATTCATCCTAACTTTGTCTTCTAATTCCCATGTGCAGTCACTAGGATCAAGACTCCACTGTACCTTCACAAGTTTCAGAGATTTATTCCTCAACTTCTTCACATCTTTTGCCAAAATTCCCACTGGATCCTTTTCATAAATCAAATTAGGATTTATCTGCACTTGGGTTGGGGTTTCTAGAATTTCTGCCTTGTCATGGACCCACCTTCTCAATTGTGATACATGGAAAACATCATGTATGCCTTGCATGTTTTCTGGTAATTCCAACTTATATGCCAAGGGACCAATTCTCTCCAGAATTTTGTATGGTCCAATATATCTTGGGGTTAATTTGCCTTGTTTTCCAAACCTCAACACATTTTTCATGGGTGAGATTTTGATGAAAACAAAATTTCCCACTTCATATTCTACTTGTCTCCTTCTCATGTCTGCAAATTTCTTTTGCCTATCTTGAGCTGCTGTCATTCTTCTTCTTATCAACTCAATTTTCTCCTTGGTTTCTTGTATGTACTCAGGTCCTAAAATAGACCTTTCTCCTGCTTCTACCCAGCAAACAGGTGACAAACAGGGTTTTCCATATAAGGCTTCAAATGGAGCCATTCCTATGGTGCTTTGGTAGCTGTTGTTGTATGTGAATTCAACTAGATGAAGGTAATCTTCCCAGTTGCCCCCAAAATCCAGTATACATGCCCTCAACATGTCCTCCAAAACTTTGTTTACCACCTCAGTCTGCCCATCTGATTGGGGATGGTAGGCAGTACTTAAACATAGTTCACTTCCCATTGCATCTTGAAAGCTTCTCCAGAATTTTGAAGTGAAGATGGTATCCCTATCACTCACAATGGTTTTGAGAATGCCATGTAACCTTACCACCTCTTTTATAAAAATTTGAGCTAGTTTTGGTGCTGTTCTTTCTGACTTGACTGGGATGAAGTGTGCTACTTTGGTTAGCCTATCAACTATCACCCATATACTTGTATTACCTCTTTTAGATCTAGGCAGTCCATCTATGAAGTCCATAGATATGTCTTCCCACTTCCACTGTGGTACACTAAGAGGTTGCATCAACCCTGATGGTCTTTGAGTTTCAGCCTTGACTTGTTGGCAAGTCATACATTTGGCAATGTACTTGGCTATATCAGATTTCATCCCCTTCCACCAGAAGTCTCTTTTCAAATTTTGGTACATTTTTGTATTACCTGGGTGTATGGAGTATTTACTTCTGTGATATTCATCCAATATCTCCCTTTTCAATTCTATGTCCTCTGGTACACACATCCTATTCTGGTATCTCATATAACCATCTTTATCAATGTGGTGATTCATTACTTCCTCCCCTCTTGAGAGGAGCATTCTCTTCTCTAATAAGTGAGCATCTTGTTCTTGCATTTTCCCTACCTTCAGAATTAAATCTGGTTGAAGTGTCATTAAGCTTAACTTCCCTTTATCTTCTTGTGCACCATGCATCTGCACACAACCATTCTCCTCAATCTCTAACTCAGTTAGCAAAGACAAATCTTTAAATTCTGCTATCATCATCATAGCCAATTTAGCATGCTGTCTGCTTAGAGCATCTGCAACTTTGTTTGCTTTGCCTGGTGTATAGAGTATGTCAAAATCATAGGCAGCTAAGAACTCCACCCATCTATGTTGCCTCATGTTCAAATCTTTTTGTGAAAACAAATATTTTACAGACTTGTGGTCAGTGTAGAGTTCAAACTTTGTGCCTAATAAATAATGTCTCCAAAGTTTTAAAGCATATATCACAGCTGCTAATTCGAGATCATGCGTGGCATACCTTACTTCATGGGGTTTAAGTTGTCTGGATGCATATGCAATGACTTGGCCTTGTTGCATCAACACTGCACCCAAGCCAAATCCACTAGCATCAGTGTATACCACTAATTCTTCATTTCCATGTGGTACCTTTAGAATTGGAGCATTTACCAATGCCTCCTTCAATTGTTCAAAAGACTTTTCACATTTTTCTGACCAAACAAAAGCTTGGTTCTTCCTGGTTAGGTTAGTGAGTGGTGTAGAAATTTTTGAAAAATCTTTTATAAACCTTCTATAATACCCTGCCATCCCCATAAATGACCTCACTTCACTCACAGTGCTTGGCCTCTTCCATGCTTGAATAGCCACTATTTTATTGGGGTTCACAGAAATTCCTTTGGCAGATATAACATGGCCAAGGAAATGTACTTCCTCCTTCCAAAACACACATTTTGAAAATTTTGCCTTTAAATCTTTTTCCCTTAGCCTAGACAAAACCAGGTGCAAATGATGCTTATGTTCCTCCACTGTCTTGGAATAAATCAAAATGTCATCTAT
This sequence comes from Allium fistulosum, assembly GCA_030737815.1. Lineage (NCBI taxonomy): Eukaryota > Viridiplantae > Streptophyta > Magnoliopsida > Asparagales > Amaryllidaceae > Allium > Allium fistulosum. The sequence goes on along the minus strand of CM060907.1, from coordinate 868,184,502 downwards.
AAAAATAAGCACAAACTTGTCTAAACAATCTCTAAAGGTTCTGTTCATTAAATCTACAAAGTAAGATGGTGCATTGGTCAAGCCAAATGGCATAACCAAAAATTCATACAACCCATACCTAGTGTTAAAGGCAGTGTACTTGATGATTGATTCTTCCACCTTCATTTGATGAAAACCAGATGCTAAGTCTAGCCTAGAAAATACTTTTGCCCCTGCTAATTGATCAAAAAGATCATCTATTCTTGGCAATGGGTATTTATTTTTAATAGTTACTTTGTTTAATTCTCTATAATCTATGCAGAGTCTTAAAGAGCCATCTTGCTTCTTAACAAATACCACTGGTGCTCCCCAGCAAGAATTACTTGGTCTTATAAAACCCTTTTCTTCCAATTCTTCTAACTGTTTCTTTAATTCTTTTAGTTCATTTGGCCCCATTCTAGTTGGCTTTTTAATCACTGGGCTTGCTCCTGGAACTAGATTGATCTGGAATTCTACTGGTCTATGGTGTGGAATACCCTTGACCTCACCAAACACATCCAAATATTCATTGACTATGGGAATTTCTTCAATGGTTTGTTCACTGAAATCTTTTTCTGAGTCAACTAAATGATATAGTTTTCCTTCCTTAGCTACCTCACATAAAACTGTGATTCTCTGGCCTCTAGAATTTTGCAATGATATGGTGGATGAGTCTAAATTAATTATGGCTTTAAATTGCCTTAACCAGTCTACCCCCAATATAACACCTATATTTGGGTAATTCAAAACATATAAATTGGAAATAAAAATATTTCCTCCTATGTTTAATTCCACATCCACACAAATCATATTTAAAACACTAGAACTCCCCAATGGACTGTGTATATGCAATGGGGTTTCAACCAATATGCAATTCAGTTTTAGCATCCTAACCAATTCATAAGAAATTAAAGAGTGAGTTGCCCCAGTATCATACACTACTGTTATGGGTATGGTACAAATAAGTAATGTACCTTCCACTTGGCTATGGTTTACAGTGTTACTTTCCACTGTGGCTTTGCCTTTTCCTTCCAAATTTGCCAATTTGCCTTGCTGTTTATACTCAGGACAATTCCTCTTCATATGCCCCTCTTTCCCACATAGATAGCATTTGAAAGCTCCTCCTTTCAATTCTGGACATCTTGGTTTGATATGCCCTTCCTTTCCACACTGATGGCACACAATTTTCTTCTTGTCTTCCTTAGCTTTGACATCTCCAGTGCTTTTGTTATTAGCCTCTTCTTTCTTCTTATCATAAGGGTGATACCTCCCCTTACCTTTCTTGTTATTATTGCTCTTAAAATTTCTGAACTTCTCCCTTTCCTTGTCATGCTGTTCCAACCTCAAAGCTAAGTCTATCACATGATCAAAAGTCTTGTCTGCATAGGGTAACATGGCTCTGCTAAGTCCTGGGTTCAGCCCTTTTATGTACCTATCATTTTTAGATGCCTCATCTGCCACAAGCATTGCTCCATATGTGGAAAGCCCCTCAAACCTTTGAGTATATTCTGTGACAGTCATGGTTCCTTGTCTAAGTCTAATGAATTCTTCTAGCAAGGTAGTCTTTGCTGATGCTGGTACAAACCTTGCTTCCAACATCTCTTTGAATTGATTCCAAGTGATTTCATTCTCATTTCTTCCTGCAATGATTACTTCCCACCAGCCTAAAGCTACTCCTTTTAGCTGTCTTGAAGCCACTTGCCTCTTTCTTTGATCATCAAGTTGCATATCATTGAAAATTCTTTCCAATGTTCTCAACCATGTTTGAATTTCCATGATACTTTCTGTCCCTTCAAAGCTTTTGCCTCCTAAATGAGTATATGTTTTAAGTAATTTTGAGAGTTCTTCATAGGGATTTTCTTGCCTTTGTCCTGCCCCATCCCTAAATTCTCTCACCAAGTCTTGCAGATTGACCATTGGTGGTGCATGGGAAGATCCTGCTCCCTGATTGGGTGGTCTCCCTACCATAGTTTGCTAATAATAATTTACATAACTGGTCAGTTTGATTAGTAATTTTATTATTTCAGTGGTTTTTTTTTTTCACACTGAACACATTGTTATATATATATATATAGTTCCTTTAAATTTTATTTCTATCTAAGAACTTGATCCTTACTTCTACTATGTTAAATAACATAGCTCTGATACCAACTGAAATGACCCTCCTATATTCTATTCTAATTTCATAAGGAATTTTTTTTTTAAGGTAAAGAGGATATATAGATATATCCATTGCAAATATAATTCTCAGGGTCAATATCTTTCTACAATAAACCAAAATATATCCAGGATCACAATAATCAACCAATATAAATATATCAGTACATTCACAAAGATAAGCACATACATGTGAGGATGTATATGCCTCTCTTGTTTGAATCAGAGTTCTGAAAAACAAGAGGATGTTGGATTGCTAATTTATTTTTATTTTATTTTTCTTTTTGACTAAACAATCCACTGGAAACATACACATTAGTCTGTTTATACTAACTAAGAAGTGATCAAGTAATAATCAGTAGTAAACAAGCTTTTAATATAGATATTTGTGTTAAGTTCTGAATAGTGACAAATTCAGTATAAAAGAAAGTGGATCCTAAGGAAACACAAGCAACATCTAGGCGTAATGGAAACGCGCCTAACTTATACATGAAAGGTCACGAGTTCGAGTGCTATGCTGGTCGGTTCAAACACAATTTTTGGTTTTTCTCTTTTTTTTTTTTGAACAGTTTACAATCTATTATCTACCTATATCTGCACATATGCATAAATACTTTATTTTTGCCTATATTCCATCATACAAAACAATAATTCTTGCTCAATTATTTTTGAAACCCATCCCTATAACCTGGAAGGCTTCAGGATTGATATGAGTTAAGAGTCTGGTTCTTGGGTTTTGAGGATGATAGAGGTGTTTATCATTATTCAGGTTTGTATTTCTTCTTATAAGATCTGTCTGGCATTTAAAATGCATTTGGTTAAAATCTGAGTGAAGTTCAGATTCTTATCACAAATACAAAGGGAAAAGGTGTGGTAAAATTTGCACTTAAACATGTTTATGTGCATACCTATCTGCAACTATTTGGATCTGTCTTACTCTTCCCTTATTACAAATCCTTTCTTAAAATATAGTACATAAGACATTTGTATGAAACAAGTTTAACTATAGAAACCTTGCAGCCATATAAAACATTTAACCTATGCCTATTTCTTTTGTATACATATGCCATAGTAGAAAATAAAACCATTTAATTTTCTGAAAAATCAACTATCCTGATTTTCCAAAACTTAAATCCTTTCCAAAGATTCATGATTGACTAATGCATTTATAAAATGTAATCATTCAATTTTAACATGGTGTTCTTGCTAAATCTACTTACAAAATTTGATTAGAATTCTTTTTAAACATAACAGATATTCAACTTAATTCATAGTTTCCAGATACAAATCAATCTCTTAACAAAATGCCTAACAAAGTATCCATCCAATATTCGACACTTAATACAAGTAGCAATTTAAATTGTCAATACATGCAGATTTCAACATTTAGGCTCTTATCTAACTAAGTTTTAGCATGCTATATCTTCTTCTCAAGGCCTTGCTCCTACTCCTACTTAGTTGCTGCAATCCCTGAAAAAGCATTTGGAACTGCCTCATTTTAAATGAGACACCCCAGATGCCATTAGCACACTAGGGTCAGACACATGTCTGGTATGAGAAAATTCACAAAAGCAATTTGTTAATTAGGTTAAAATCAAATTAAGTACAAATACATAAGGTTCTGTCCTTTGGAATCAGGTAAATACTTGTGTGCATGCTCTGTGTCCTTGTGCATGTGCACACTTTAACTTTTTTTCCAGAGACTACACATATGAATATGGCACATACATTCAAGCATACAACTCAATCATAGACCAACAATCATTCATACCAAACAGGAAAATAGCTAATATGAGTTAAATCACTTATTCAATTCTCATGTTTCAAATCTGGGAAAAACTCTAGTTTTCTCATCTGCTCAAGTATTATTTCCTTGGTATATTTATCTATCCTTGGTCTCATCTGCAATATTCATGAATCAATGGACACACTGTAATGAACTAATTCACTCCATTACACAAAGATCTCAGGACTTAAACAAGCCATGTGTCAACTTATGTTACTCAAGCACACAAGTCATTCCTGCAGTGTTCTTGACCCCAATTTCCTAATCAGGTTTTAGTTAATAATAACCCCTTTTGATTGTTCATGACAAAACCATTCAGTGATCCATTAACTGAAAACATCTATATCATGGTATCTCATATTATTCATGACCATTCAGAGACAACAAGCAAACAACCATTGGTGACTACAAAATAAGGTTCTGTATATATGTACAGATATTCATCCTGGTATTTTTAAAAGGAGTTTAGGCAACTAACATTGGCTTATAGCTTCTGGGAGAGTTTTTCTTTTGCAAACATTTGTGCTTGAGTTAAACTCAGGATGACCTGGTTTCACTGAATCACAAAATTTTGTTTGCTATGCTTTTTATTGAATCAGGAGCATCATCACATAGGCAACCCTATTGCACCCCTAATTCCTTTTTATTTCAAGCCTCAGCACTTATACATGAGTATATTGCAGCCCAACATTATTTTCATCTTTCTGGGTTGAGCCAAAACCAATACTACTTGCCTATTCTCAACATTTTATTTTCTGGGTATTTGTTTATATCCCTAAATATTAACATATCAGAGATCTGAGTGTATAAAACAGATATGTATACTAACAACACATAAGACTTTGTTATAATAAAACCAGGGATCAACCAAAGAAAATCAAAACATATTCAGGTTTAAATCCACAGATAAACATTCATATAGGAAAATACTCTTTTACTAAAAATACTTTTATCTGGCTGCCTACATTAGGACTTATTGCCTTAGATTTTTGAGTGAGTTTTCTCACCTAGCTCTCTCCTTTGTTTCCTTAATTAATTGATGAACTCCTGCTCTTATCCTCAAGCTCTCTTTCTTCCCTTGTCTTATGATTTCTGTGGTATTGTTTTTCTTCTTCTTTTTTTCAAAATTCTTTTCTGAGGAGAAGAGGAGGCTGCTGCATATACATGTATATATACAGGGTCTTTCTTAGGGTTTTGGGTATTGGCTAAAGCCATTTTTGCCCACCATAAAATCATGTTATCTGAATTTTAAACCCAAAGTTTTACCCCTTCCCGGCTTAATTTGGGTGAAGAGAAAAGTGGTTACACATTTTTTTCAGAAATTTGCTTTTCAGAAAATACTTTTCCCCTTGTCTATAATCATGCTAAAAATGTGACTTGTTTTTGTTATTTATTAAATACTCTTTTCTAATTCTGCCTATACCAAGAACTTCTCTGTTTTATCTTATTTTCCTATTTTTAGCTTTCATGTAAATGGTATGTACTTCCTTCATTTGTTTATAAGAGAATTATTCCTTTTTATATCTCCATTCTTTTCATTTCTGCTTATATTAAAATGTGTCTGTATATTATATTTCACTAGTTTAAACTCTAGTATGTTATTAACACATATATATTTGTATATAAGTCTTTCTGAAATAATTAGTATTCCCACCTATATATATTCATACATCATTCTATACTGACACACACACATGCACATGTACACTCAAAATACCCAGTAGCATTCATATATACATTTACTTATGCATACTACTTTTAAAAAATTTATCTACATATATATTTACATATATATATATTTATATATATTTCCATACACATCAATATGTATGTATTCTTGGAGTTCAGGGTTTTAGCTTATATTCATGTGCATTTCCTGTGCACTCATGTACACACACTAATACACTATCAAGCTACATCAATTCCTCCTTCAAAATTTATTTAAAAATTATTTTAAATTCATTTATATTTTTCAGGATAAATTCCTAAAATCTTGGGTCATTACAGAACCCATGCAGTAGATGAGAAGCCACCTGTTGAATAGCCTATATAACATCTCCTATGGTTTTAGTTAGCCTCCTCATCCTTCATTTGTGCCTCCACCGAGAATTATGTAAGTCTTCTTCTTCTTCATCCTTCTCCTCCAAACCCTAGACCTTCTTCCTCTTCTCCTCTACAAATTTCCTCCTCCTCTCCTTAGAAATTTCGGCCACACCTATTCCATCACCTCCCCATCACCAAACTCCAACCAAAACCCCTTTCTTCTAATTCCTTTCCCCCTCTTCTCTTTACCAATTTCGGCCTCCATTCCCCCTTCTCTATTTTCGGCCACCACTTCACCAAAACCCTACCAAAGTCGATCCTTGCCACCACAAACCCGAGCCTCCACCTCTTCAAAACCCTAGCCTAGCCGAACCTACCCAGACCCGAGCCTTCTCCACCAAAACCCTAGCCTTTGCACCACTAAACCAAGTCCAAAAGCCCTAGGCCGAGCCTAACCCTAACCCAAACTCCTATTGCCGAGCCTAACCTAACCCAAACCACCTCTAAACCCTAGTCTATGCATCCCCTAGACAAGCCCCTTCTATTGTATTTTGCAAAAATAATTTTTTTCTATTTTATTTTTCTATGTGAATTATTTGTTTACGTATGGAATTTATTTTTATTTTTCAAAGCGTCAGATTTGGATTCTCCTCTCATTCAAGTTTGTCCATAATTTGTTGTGCTTGTTGCGCTTTGAATCACTTTGCTAACCAAAGAAAGGTGAGTAATCACTCTTGACAACGTACTTATATTTTGGTGAATTGATGACAATGGAATTGTATGGATTTGTATATGCAAGTTAAGAAATTTCACTATTGAATATTATTATGTTATTTCATACCATATTTTACCTGTTATGATCATATGCCATGATATGTTGTATATTGTTATGTTTATTTAATATTCTAAAATCATACCGCAAGTTCCTTCACTATGGGTTGAAATGATACATACCCGAATTGATCTTTAGATTAAGGAAAATTGTTATGGGCTGAAATGATAGGCCTGAGCAATTTTATTTGACTTGGGATTGCGGGTTTGAAATGATATAAAACCCGGAAAATTAATAAATTGCGGATTGAAATGATATATGTTCGTATTTACTTGACCCTAGGGTAGAGAATTTTATACAGACTCCGTGGTTGATTTTGAAATGATTTTCTAAAAATTATTAAGTATTTTGGATTTCTATATATGAATCTCAACTAAAATTTAATGTAAGGATTTCTGTAAATTTCTTTACATGTGTTAAATTTTTTATAAGAAATAAATAGTTGGAAATCTAAAGTTTTGGAATCTAATTTACAGTATGAAGGTTAATTAAAAATTTAATAATCCAATTTGACCTAATAATGGTATTTTATTCTAACCTATAAATTGTAAGTTTTAATTTATGTAATAGTAATTAAAATGATAAATGTTTTGTGGAAAAAAATGCAAGTTTTAACTAATGTAAATTGTATCATTTGGGAAATAAAGATGATAAAATGTTATTTACTGAAAAGAAAATAAAGTATAAGTTAATAACGTACTTTTAACTTAGCGTAAGGATTTCAGCTTTAAAATTTGACATTATAGTAACAAAGTTATGTAACTAAAGGTGTGGTTTCTTTAATAACCAAATAGCTAAAATTAGAGTAATATAATAAGAATGATACAATGACTATGATAAAAACTGTAAATATATGTACCATTTGAATTTTATAAACTATTGTAGTAGGAAGTATTACAGTAACAGTTCTCCACTGCTGCGAATTCTTACAGTAGCACTTCTGTACTGCTGTGTTTCTTAAAAGTGATATTTTCATAATGCTACAAATTTTCTAAAGGATTATAGTTCCGAATGCATGGTTCTAAAAGTTACATTTTTAAAGTGTTATGATCTCTAAATTTTACGTTTCAAAGGGGTTATAATTAAATGAATTTGGAAGTATTACTACTTTGGAAAAATGAATATTATTTTAAAAGGAAATGATATGGAATTTATATGGGTTTGAAAGGAATATGTTTGATATGAAATATAAACCATTTGAAATTGAATAACCAAGGGTTATAATAATGTTTGGTTGTTAAAGAGACCGGGATCGGATATGGGCATACTCTCTGTCGATACTGTAAACCACTTTAACAACTGTGTACGCGGTGGAGATTCCAGAATGAAGTAGGATGGTGGCGACGATCCTAAAGGTATACATGTGACGACCCGGTATTTTAGTAGTATTATTTTAATAGATATCTAATCTAACTTAAATAAAAAGTAAAATTATCATTTTAAAATGAATATGACTTTTGAAATAATTGCCATTTATTTGTATGGATTGTATTTTTGAAAGGAAATTTATTTGAAAATTTTAATTACAAATAGAATACAATTAGTATAGTCAAAACAATAACTATGTTAACTTTTACCCAAACATATAAGATAAGTTAGCCTAAACAATAACTTGTGAAATATATTTAAACAACACAAATCTTCAACAAGGATTATATCAAGCTGTTGTAAAATTAAGTATGCAAAGAGACAAAGAAACAAATATTCACACATATGTACAACAAAATGTCTTTATACATATTCACAATATCTTTGTCCAGTACAAGTACCTTTGTACAAATTACTAGTATCAGAAACCATAAATTTTTTTTTGTTAACAAAAATGAAGACATGCATTAATTAGCACAACAAGTGGTCATTTCAGTTTTACAAAGGATATTTTCTCAGTACAAATTAGAGGCCAGCCGAAATTTTGCAAGATCTTTTCGAATATATAGCATATCTGACACAAAAATCTGGTCAATACAAGCTAAGACTTGTACCAGATATAACCTACTGAAAAACCCTTTCTATTTATATATATCATACTATATTTGTTCGTTGGTAAAAAAAAAACTTAACAAAACTTAACAGCAAACCTGAGATAAGAAAAAGAAAATAAATAGCTTTACTTTGCAAACTTAAATAGATTCAAATTCAGGGAAGAAAAGCTTTCTGGAAATTCAACTACAGCCTTTCAACAAATTGCTTTCCGTTCAACAAATATTTTTGGTGAGTAAACATTTGGTTATTTGATTTATTGCTTGTGATGAATGATTTGAGCAGTATGATTGGTATTAGTGTTTGATATGAATGCATTAATATACATATGATCTGTTATGTCTGAATATGTATGAATAATATAAAAACCCCTCTGTTAAATCTAGGAACAATTTCTTTATAGAATTCATATCTTCCCAAACCTTCAGAAATAGGTTATGATTTATATTGAAATATTATTAGCTTAGTGTAATACAAATTTTAAAAATAGTTTTAAAGTTTTATATTTAGAAATTATTTCAAAAATGAAATATTACAGGAATAATCTGAATATGGCTTAAAATAAAATATCTTAAATTCATGATTCAAAGGCACAAACAAATTGGTAATAGGATATGATGAATTTAGGGACTAGATTTACAATTTTTAGTGTGGCATTCTCTGAGTAAATCAAGGTTGAAAGATTTGGGGGTTTTCACCAATATCTGGCGATCGGCATGGTGAATTTCATCGGGATCTTGGTTGAAGTTGTCTAGAGGTCTGACGAGTATGGGAAAAATGAGACTGTATTTTATTTTTAGCCATGGTGGCCGGAAGGAGGTAAATTAGGGTTTGGAAGGGTGTTCTGTTGAGTGCAATTGGCGAGGCAATTTCGTCTTTATCGGAACGTCGAGTTCGATTGCGAGTGTTAAAATAGCTGCGTGGTGCGTTGACGAGGTCGAAGTCAGAGGGACGCGAGTTCCAGTCGCCGTGATCGTCGTGGCGATCCAGTTTTTCTAGTGTGGTTTGGGTTCTGTCATCGTTCGAAGGCTCGTTTGCTTGACGCGAAGAAATCTTGATATCTGGGTGGTCGAAATGTTGGAAGGGTTCGTTAGTGACTGGTGGACAGCGTCAGAGGTGATTGGATTGGCGGCAGTCGTGTGTGCACGTGCACAGTGGTGACACGAGAAATAGGTTTGGGGAAGAAGGCTTTATCTCGTGCCGAGTTCGAGTGTTTTTCGTGATAGGCTCGAAGCAGTTGAGGTAGGGGAAACTCGTGAGTTATTTCGTGTATTCTGGTGTTAGAACTCGGGTATTTGTTCGATTAACATTTGGTTTCCTCAGGTATAAATGGTTCTGTTTCAAGTGTTAAGGATAACATAATTAATTTTCCTATTTCTCCATTTAAATCGCTATTTCAAATAATGGTGTTTGTTTTAACAGTAAATGAAGTTGATTCTTAAGTGTTAAATGTAATTAATAATAAGAAGAATTATTGTGTTTAGATTATTAATTTAGTAAGGTTTTAATAAATAAATAAATAAATAAAAGTAGAAGGTTACTTAAGATAAATATTTAATGATTGTGAAAAATTAATATAATATAAGCAATTAAAGGTTAATCAATTCTAGAGTGATTAATAATTTGAATAATTAATGATTAATTAAGGTAATTAATCAATGTAATTTATAAAGTTAATTAATAAAAGTGATCGAAGGAAAGTTATTTAATATTTTTATTCTAGGAGGGTACTAAATGGTAATCACTTAATTGAGGATTAATTACTTGTTTAATTAGTAAGAAAATTTATGGAGGGTTAGTAAATTTATGAGTATGATCAATTAAGGAATAATTAATCAATGTAAGTAATTATAAGATAATGAATTTAAGTAATTAATCAAGAATAAAGTGTGATGATTGTGGAAGGGGAAGGTAAATAATATGTGAAATTTATTAAGAGTTAATTACTTAATATAATTAAAGGTTAATTTAAGTAAGCAGGATTAAAAGTGGTTTAAGAAATCAATATGATCTAATTGAAATGGTATAACAAATTGATCTTGCTTATATGATTGGTTGGTAATTTTGATGTGAAATATTGTGATCTGATATGTTTATCCATCAATGATAAGATAATATGGAAAATGACATCCTGTATTTTTAAATTTGAATTGTATTTCACTTGATTAATTTTTGTATAGATAACATTGAATTCGAAGATGCCGGTCGGATACCAGTAGATACCCGAACCCACTTCGATTTGTAACCTGCAACGATTCTTTAAAGGTTGATTTGTGAAATTAATAGGCTAGTATGGAATGATTTAAATAAATTGGATCATTTAATTTAAGTTTTGGACAGTTTGAATGGATGTGTGAAATAAGTCAATGTCTATAACGAGTATTTGAATTTGTAAAAGGGATTTGAGTTACCCCGGGTTTTTATGTAGTTTCATGCTATTATATTCCACGTTAGATGGGTTTACTCACGCTGGTTTCCAGCCTGACCCGGGTGTTACTTTGATGTAATGCTCGGGTCAGACCGAGTATTACATATTTTCAGGTAAGGACGTTTTGGAGCTCAGAAGGCGAGCTGAATGGCAGGAACGTATGGAGTGTATTCCGCTGTGATATATTGTAGTTTGTCTGGTACATGTTGATTGTATCAGTCCAGTGATTGTGTATATGTTGCAACTCTGATGTATTTAAGTGTAATCAACTGATACAGTATTCTTTTATAAACTATTATTATTTGATATTATATTTTGATCCGCTGCGAATGTGAGGTTCTGTATTTTGTTTTCTGTTTCTTCTTCTTCTATCTCTTTCTTATTTCTTAACTATCTGGAATTTTCGGGTTCGAAAATTCCGGGTCGTTACAGTTGGTATCAGAGCTGAAAGGTTAAGCGAGAACCTTGGCTCTGGTGGGAATTACTCATTTAATAGAGTCCGTAGTACTCTAGAATGAGTTGAATATATTTATATGAGAGCGTACTTGTTATTTCCATATATAAAGATTTTAAATGATTTTATGTAAGAATATATTTTGATATATAAAGTAATATTTCTTTCTAATAAATATTAAGGTAATTGGTTGTTTAATTAATGGAATTAAATTAAGTGGCAATGGAAATACAACCAAATTGAAATTAAGTAAAGGTAAGTTTGAAATGGATTCAAACTGAAATTAGATCTTGAATTTGGAGAAAATTTTTCAGAATAAGATAATAGTGAATTGATCTCCAACTGTAATTACCTTGGTTATTATCCTAAAATGATGAAATGTTCTAGGGAAATAAAACATTTAGGGAAGTATGACATACAAATGGGAATTGAAAATGATGTAATTATGAAGTTCTAAACCTGGGTCCAGAATTTGAAAAATTTTCAAGGTAATAAAGAAATAATAAATACCATTATTTAATATATTTAAATGGAAGGGTCATATTTCAACAAAGGTTGTTGGAAATTTGTTTTGAACCAAAAGCGGTTTAAAATTTAAAGATAACTTGGTGTGTAAAGGAAATAATATGTATAAGGGGTATACATAAGATCAAAGTTGATTGGAAGTAAACACTAGGTGTCCAGTTTTGAATTTTCCCTAAAATGTGATAAGTTTTTGAGCTTATAAGTGGGTAGGGATATTGATAGGAAGTTTAAGAATTTGAAATGGAGAAATTCAAATTTTGTGAGATTGACTGGATCAAGGGAATTGAATTTAACTTAGGGGAAGTTAAATAAGAACAACTTAAATTGGAAATTTCAAGATGAAATTAAAATTTTACTTAGTGAAGTTAAATGGGTTGTGTAACGACCACGACTTTCTCTCCATAGAAAGTCGTATCGCTAATAAGAAAGAAAGGGATAGAAAGAGAAAAGAAGAGAAAGAAAGAACTAAACAATATCAGAATCTCACAGCGAAACGAAACAAAATATATTATATCACATAAATATTACATAGTATCATATACAACACTTATCAGAGTTACACAGATTCACATCATATACTAGACAGTTATAAACATCTGTCTAGTTATTACATCTCAATACAAACAAAGATCTAAACAAGATCAACACAGCGGAAACTACTATCTATATCTACAACGCTGAAGCCTCCTGCTCCATTGCTCCTCCACAATTCGTCAAGGCTAACCTGAATCCCTTGGCTACTCGTAAAAATTTGAGTACCCAAGAGTTTATAAAACAGAAATAAACAACTTGGGTCAGACATGGGTCTGGTGTGAGTAACAGGTTAAACTTGTTTAACTTCAAAACCTTTTGAAAACAAAGGTATCACGTAAGACTTGCCACACATAAACATGGAAAAGTTTTTACCTTACGCTAACCAAAACATTTGATAGGAAATTCGATTGTATTATAATAGGGTCTAGGGTTTTCAAGTAAAATACAGAAATAGCTGAAATGCCTACATCTCACATTTCAACATAGTTGGGCACAACTAATACGTACGGCACTTATTGGAGTTTGGATTCCATACAATGGCAGGGCTACCGGGGTACCGCCCGTCACAGTACGTGGCCTAGATCACCGTACCGAGGATCACTCCCAATCCCCTGCAACACAAGGCCGGAACATCCCTTACTGGATAATTCCCGCACAAGATACCTCACGGTTGGGATCAGCAACCGCACCACTAAGTCGAAAATAGAAAGGGACATCTAGACAGAGGTAATCTTGTCCTACTTGGGTGCTACCCACTAACCTTGCTGCACCTCCCCTGTTTTAGCCATTCCCGGTTTGTGAGGCTTGAGGTCACGATTACCTTAGAAAAGAACACATCACTTAGAATGCTCATCGTCCACCTGACGATGTGCTGAAAGCATTCAATCCATACAAGTTCGTTCCGGGTTCGAACGAAACCGAAGGCATTATCTCGTTACACTCGTTTTGGAATCACCCTCAGAGTTAACGACAATAACCCTTGCACTCTGAATCTTCATCTTCACTTGATTCACGACCTATCGTAAATTTGGATTGATGTGGTATTCGGGTCTCCAGACCTGGAAATCCGGTATACGGAAACCCGATCCCGGTCTCATCGAAATCCAAAGCGTATCTTTTAAGGCCAAGTTGTTTTAAAGTTAAAACAATTCAATTCAATTATCTTTATACACATAGAAGGATAATTCACAATAGATAATCAACATTATCAGATAATCCATATTATCATCACAATTCAACTAAACATCCATATCACACAGCATATATCTCATCAGAGATATCAATCAATGCAAAGCATTCAATATTATCATCCATTCTTAAGTAATGATTTATACCATTTCTAATTAATTTAAAATGAATTAAATTAATTACTTCATTCTATAAATCCTGCTTACTTAATCATTAATTAATTACAAATTAATTAATTATCCTTTAATTACCCTTTAATTCCATTCAGGTAATTTATCTTTAATTAATTACTTAAATTAATTATCCTTAACCACTTATAGTAATTAACCTTTAATTACTTCATTAATTAATTAACTAAAATTAATTAAGTTAATCAACTATAATTAATTATATTAATCCTTAATTAATTACATTGATTAATTATTTCATTTATTAATTATTACTAAATTAATCAATCTTAATTACATCATTAATTATATTAATTAATGATCCTTAATTACAACTTAATTATTAATTACTCAATTAAATTAATTACATTAAGTAATTAATCTTTAATTAAACAACATTTATTAACCACCCTTGATTAATCTTCAATCAGTAATTAATTACCCTTAATTACTTTCATTATCTAAATTAATTACTCCTTAATTAATTCCTTAATTAATCCCTTGATTAATTATTCAAAGTAATTTACTCAAATTACTTCTATTAATAAAATCATTATTCAACTAATTACTTCCAGTAATTATCTTATTATTTACTTCTCTAAATAAACTTACCTTAATAATTACATTAAGTAATTATTATCAAATCATCTCTTGATTATCCTAAATTAATTAAACTTAATTAATTAACTTAACTAAATCAAATTAACTTCAATTAATTACAATAAGTAATTAATTCTTAATTACTTCCAATAAGTAATTACATTTAAACAAATTCATAAATGATTATCTTCAAATTAATTAATCTAATTAACTATTAAAATTAATCTTATTAATTTATTATTTAATAATCCATAGTTAATGACTTCATTAATTACTATTTAATTACTTTCCTTAAGTAATTAACTTATACTAATTTTTATTAATTCTAAATTAATAAATCTTAATAACCAATTTATTAATCTCTAATTACTAAATTAATTAAGTGTTAACCATAACTTAATTAATATTTAATTACTTATTAATTAATTCCTAACCATTAATTAATACTCTAATTTATAATTCCTAACTACAAATTAATCATCCCTAATTAATTTATCTTAATCATAAATAAATTAGTTTAATCCTTTAATTACCTATTTAATTAATCCAAATGATTAATTAATCAAATTAAATTAATTATCTATTAAATCTCCTAATAAATTAAATAAACACAAGTCTTTAATTATTTTAAGATAAACTTTATTTTTATTGATAAACAAGTTATCATTTACAATTTATATTTGAAACATCCATTTCAAATCTACTTTTAAATTTCATTTTAAATTCTGTATTTAAAATGAATACCAATTTATTTTTAACTAAGTTTTTAAAACCAAATTAAAACTTTTACTTATTAAAAATCTTATATTTTCTAAGAAGTTTTTAAAAGAACTTAAATCAAATTTCTTCTTAGATTTAACATTTAAACATATCTACACTTAACCTATTTAAACATTTAAATTCATAAACTAATTTATTTCCAATCTAAGATTTAAACTAAACCTGAATCCATATATTTAAACTTTGATTTAAATTCCTGTTTTTTTATATTTCTTCACAAATTTAAATTTAGTTTAAATTTAAACAAACAGGTTTTTAAAAACCTGGCAACACTAATGTACTCGAGCTCCACCCTAATTACTTCGAGTCGTAACCCAAAAACTTCGATCATCCCTCGAAACAAAACTCGAGAAACTCGAGTAGCCTTCCTGTTAAAAACCCAGACTCACCAGAAATTCCGATGTGCACGTGTGCACAGTGCACCACCCTCCGACCATCTCCAGCCACCTCCGGTGGCCTCCCCACCTCGACAACCAACCCCTTATTCTACCCCGGCCATCATCTATCTTCCACACTACTCGAATTTGAATTCGAGTTCAATTTCAAAACCTGGAACAGAAAGACCAAACCCCCACCAAAACCTGTCAGCACTTCCCCCACGGCGCTCCGTCCACCAGAGAGCTTCCACCACCGGCCACAGCCTCGCCTACGACCAAACTTTCAACACCTAAAACCAAATTTAACTCGATCATCCCTACAGGCCGTACCAACCCAAACAAGTTGCTTAGTTAAAACTAGGGCTACAGAAAAGAAACCATCACCGCGGCTACCAAAATGATTTGCATCCCCATCACTTATTTTTCCAAACTTCTCTGATTACTCCTCTACCCACTAAAAGAATTCCGACCCTTCAATATCAATAGATCACCAGAAATCACAAGTTTCCCACTTTTTGTTAAAACCAGAACTGCTCCTTTATTACTAAACTAAAAATTATGATTTCAATGCTAAAAATCATGTTTTTGGATAAGCATTCAATCTATAACCCTGAATTAACAAATTAGAGTATTTGAATTTTCGCTTATATTTAGCTTGTTCTGTTCTTTTCTTGTTTCCAGATACATTTTAACTTATTTTGTCTTAAATAAATTTTTAAACTATAATTCAAGATAAATCAAACAAATTTTGTTTAAGTCTTAAATCCAAATCAAGACTAGATCATGGGATAATGATTTTTAATCAAAAACTGGAGCCTGGAATTAAAAGAAAACAGAGAAACACTGATACAAAGCAACATGCACACCTATATATATTGATATTGTATGGAATCCAAACTCCAATAAGTGCCGTACGTATTAGTTGTGCCCAACTATGTTGGAATGTGAGATGTAAGCATTTCAGCTATTTCTGTATTTTACTTGAAAACCCTAGACCCTATTATAATATAACTGGATTTCCTATCAAATGTTTTAGTTAGCGTAAGGTAAAAACTTACCCATGTTTATGTGTGGGGAGTCTTACGTGATACTTTTGTTTTCAAAGGTTTTCAAAGTTAAGCAATTTAAACCGTTTACTCACACCAGACCCATGTCTGACCCAAGTGTTTATTTTCTGTTTTATTAAACTCTTGGGTACTCAATATTGTATTGAGTAGTCGAGGGATTCAGGTTAGTCTTGACGAATACTGGAGGAGCTGTGGAGCAGGAGGCTTCAGCGAATAGATATATAGAGTTTCCGCTGTGTATGATAGATGTACTTGTGTTGTATAATAG
Organism: Allium fistulosum; assembly: GCA_030737815.1. Classification (NCBI taxonomy): domain Eukaryota; kingdom Viridiplantae; phylum Streptophyta; class Magnoliopsida; order Asparagales; family Amaryllidaceae; genus Allium; species Allium fistulosum. Next base: position 868,167,298 of record CM060907.1, on the reverse strand, counting down.
ACAGAAGTTTATAACTGTCTATTCTGTGATGTATAAATTGTGTACTCTGGTGTATATGATACTATGTAATATCTTATGTGATATAATATATTTCTCGTTCCGCTGTAAGATTTCTGATGTGTTGTTGTTCTTTCTTCTTTTCTTTTCTTCTTCTATCCCTTTCTTTCTTCATAACGATGCGACTTTCTATGGAGAGAAAGTCGTTGGTCGTTACAGATCTCTTATCTTCAGAACTCTTCTGACGACCCTGGCTGCCTTAATTATCATTAAAACATCTGTATTGAGTAGTCAAGGGATTCAGGACAGTCTTGACGAATTCTGGAGGAGCTGTGAAGCAGGAGGCTTCAGCGAGTAGATATATAGAGTTTCCGCTGTGTTTGTATTAGTCTGTATTGTACTGATGTACTTGTGTTGTATAATAGACAGAAGTTTATAACTGTCTATTCTGTGATGTATAAGTTGTGTAACTCTGATGTAATATGATACTATGTAATATTTTATGTGATATATTATATTTTATTCGTTCCGCTGTGAGATTCTGATGTGTTGTTCTTTCTTCTTTTCTATCTTTTCTTCTTCTATCCCTTTCTTTCTTCATAACGATGCGTTTTCCTGGGCATAGGAAGGCGGGTCGTGACAGTTGGTAATTAGCTTTGAAAGATAAATTTTATCCATTTTAAATTATTAGAAAAGATCTAATATTACCAAATTAAATATTTATTAGCCTATAAAGGATTAAATTACCAATTTAAATTAAAATTATAAGGGAAAATTATCAATCCAATTAAATTATTAATACTGATTATTAAATTGATATTGCCCAAAAATCCCGGGATATCACATTCCTTCTTCAGTATTAATAATTTAATTGGATTGATAATTTTCCCTTATAATTTTAATTTAAATTGGTAATTTAATCCTTTATAGGCTAATAAATATTTAATTTGGTAATATTAGATCTTTTCTAATAATTTAAAATGGATAAAATTTATCTTTCAAAGCTAATAAACAAAAGATTCTCTATTCACAATATCAATATATACATTATATTAGGCAAGCAACATGATATCTATATATATATCTAAGTATTAAAAACTAATTAATTAAGTTAAAAGCTTTTTATTAACACTTAAATTATAAATACAAATTACTTACAAGACAAGTGTAAACATTTGAGAGCTAAATTAACATGTGTTAAGTAATAAACCATTTAATGTGACAAATGTAAATAATTAATTAACTGTAACGACCACGACTTTCTCTCCATAGAAAGTCGTATCGCTACAGTGGTATCAGAGCATAGGTTGAGCGAATGCCTAAGCTTTTGGTTAATTGAATATCAGAGCACTAGGTTGAGTGAATACCTAGGTTCAGAAGGATTGTTCATTAGAGATAGGATCTGTAGCAACCTATTTGAGTCTGAGTATATATATATACGAGAGCGCGTATTTGTTAGTTATATAAAATGGTTTTATATTGTGTTAATTGATCGGTTGAGTGGTATATGGATTCTGGTCAATACGAGTAGCTAACGTTATTGATAGGGATCTCTAAACACTTGAACCAGGTCAACGGGCACAATATTGTTTTAAAGAGGTAGATGAAATAATTTTACCCAGAAATAATCTGTAACGACCACATATATAATCATACATCAATACATAGATATGCAGAACCACTTATAAATATTCACATGCAACCATCTTTCATAACTTAAATCTTAATAATAGAATGTTACTCACTGTTATTTATAAACTTTCAAATATTTAAACACAACAGAGCATATATACAGACATTCAATACTATCACATACACATGCATCCATTTCAATCTGAGTTTTAATCAAAATCAAAAAGGGCTGCGTGTATTTTCTTTGGTCTGGAATCAAGCTGGAGTCATCACTTCAACAAATTTCAAAAAGGCAAGCATGCAAGTCTTAAATTCAAAAACAAAGCAAGTTCCAAATTAAGCAATTAAAGCCTGCTCTCTGTTTTCAGGTGAGTAAACTATAATTTTAAAAACAGTTTAAAACCCTGGATTTAACTTTGATATATAAATGAAAATCATGTTGCTTGCCTAAAAATCTGGATTGAAATGGATGCATGTGTATGTGATAGTATTGAATGTCTGTATATATGCTCTGTTGTGTTTAAATATTTGAAAGTTTATAAATAACAGTGAGTAACATTCTATTATTAAGATTTAAGTTATGAAAGATGGTTGCATGTGAATATTTATAAGTGGTTCTGCATATCTATGTATTGATGTATGATTATATATGTGGTCGTTACAGGTTGGGAGTTATGTGTGATCTCAAACGGATTTGAGATCTAGAAATGGGAAATGTGTGTTATTGATGGATGCTGTTTTAAATAATCTGGATGTTTATTTACTTTGGCTTATTCCGATATTATCCTTTTGTTATTAATAATCCATGAAACTGTGAATTGGATTATTCTAATTAAGTTAAGAAATGGATTGAGGTAATATACACCCATTGCAGAAATTTAATGGAATCACTTTGAACTTAAGAATTAAGTTTGCAAACTAAAATTGTTTAAGAATTGGTTTCAAAGTTAGAAGTTAAAATTTTTTAGGGATAAATGAAATTCTAAAGATTAAATTGTTTAAAAATTTCGAACTCTTATTTGAACCTTGAAATAAGTTAAGTAAAGGCAATTTAAAATGAAATTTGGATTTAGAGTTGAAAATCTGTTGAAGATTTAAGTTGTTAACTTTAAAATAAAGGTTAATTTGGTTTAAAGGATTAAATCAACATTTAAAGATTTAACTCGAATTTATATAATTCGAGATGGTGTAAATTTGGAATTTAAATTGAATTGGTCCAAATGGAATTCGATTTGAATTAATTGGAATTATGATTGAAAATGGATAGGTTTAAAAATTCAAATGGAAAATTTGAATTGGGTTAATTTGAAATAAAATTGAAGATTGAATGAGTTCAAAATTCAAATGGGAATTGGGATTAATTCATATAGAAATTGAAATGATTTGAAATTGAAGTGGATTCAATTTGAAATTAGTCTAGAATAATTTGAAATTGTAATTAAAGTGAATATGTTTAAAATCAAATGGAATTTGATCTGAACTTGGAAAGAAGTTGAGGTTAATTCAACTTGAATTGGGGATAAATCAAGTTCAAGGGAAATTGAAGTTATTCAAATTTGAAGCGAGTCAATTTAAATGGATTAAATTGATGGGGGATTGAACAGTTTGACTCTGGACTATTTTCAAAATAAATTGTTTAATCTATTTTCCAAACTATTTACTATACAACGTTTCTTTTTAAACCTAAAACTATCTTCAGCTTGTTTTACAATTACTTTTGAAACTATTTAACAATTTTACAACTGTTTTATAAACCAATTACTATTTCTCAACTATTTTATAAATTAATTACTATTTTACAACTATTTTGCAATTATTTAAAAATTCCTATAACTATTTGATTATTTTTCAACTATTTTACAACTACTTATCTATTTTGCAGCTATTTTACAAACTAATAATTATTTTTCAACTACTTATTTATTTTAATTTTTTTTCAAGCTATTTTCCCTAAATATAAACTGGTCGGAGTTCAAACTGTTGAAGTAAAACTTCAATTGGGGATTAAGGCAAATATGAATAAGTGAATAAAATAAAAGTGAATGTGAATAGAAAGGGAATTGATTTAACTGATAATCAATGAAGATAAATACGTACGATGTACGTATATTATTCTATTTGCATAGTGGTTTGATCCAGATTCGAGCACAGAATTTCGAGATAGTATTATCGATCCGAGTTGGGATTTTTCGCTTGATTTTCGACGGCGAACCTGGATATGGATTTTTGATTAGTTCTGGATATTCTCTATCATAGTTGTGACCTATGTAAGGAGAATGATGGTTTCTGATCAAGAAACCAGATCTGAGTCCGCACTAGGAAGTCAGGTGGACGATACTAGTTCGGAAGTGAAATTGTGTGATCGAGCGAGCGATCAGATTGATACTGCGTACGAATGAGATGTGGACATCATACGGGTTTGAATAAAATTGATATTGAAATTTGTGGATAAGAACTGTAAATGGTTTTTGAAATGGAAGGTATATTTTGTGAAATATATGATAAAGTAAAATGGAAATTGGAGGTTCCGATAATAAGAATTTACTTTATGGGAATAAGTCATATGGTAAATGACTTTATAAAAGAGTAAATCAAATTTGAATATATGATTTGGAATAAACAAAGTTATATATCTTTGTTATATAAGATAAAACTTCCCTTGTTGAATCTAGCCAGAATAAAAAGGGGTTTTTGAAAGTTTTGACGTATACAAAGGGAATTTGTATAAGTATAAAGTGATTTAAAGATTTCCCAAGAAAATTATATATATATATATATGTGCATATATATATAAAAGATTTTATGGAAATGGTTTTGAGAAAAGGTTTTGGGAACCTTTGGATTTGAAAAGGGCTTTTGATTTTCGAGGAAAATCAAATTTGAAAGTTAGGAAAGCCTGATTTGTGAATTATCGATTTTGGGAATCGATTTTTTGTAAAGGAGCTTTATATAAAATTCATACTAGGTGTATGATTTGGAAAATACTATATGTGTATAGTATAAAGTGTTTTGAGATTGGCTTTGGGGAAAAAGGCGCTCCCTTGAAATGAACTTCTCAGGAGTGCCACAGGGTGGTACTGCCTTGAGCCTCTATGGGGGAGGTTCTAAAGTTGATCCTGTGAGGAGTCCGGACAAAACTAGTTCCTGAGGATTATTGTGTAGCGAAAGTCGAGGGGCTGGTGCCTACAGAGGCATTTGGGTTATGCTGTGACGATAGTGTAACTCGATGTCACTGCGATCTACTGCAGACCATAGCGAAAGTCGTGTGTGCCGCTGAGAGCCAACAGTCTACGTTTGATTTTATATCGATAGACTACGACACTATGGTAACATAGCGAAAGTCGTGTGTGCCGCTGAGAGCCAACAGTCTATGTTTGATTTTACATTGGTAGACTGCGACCTATGTAGGAGTGGAGAAGTTTCATTTTGACAGCGTAATCGAGAGGCCGCAGAGAGCCTGCAGTTACATGGACTTTTGCCGTGACGGCAACGTAACCCTGGATGTAACTGCGATCTGTTGTGGGTTCTATGGTGTAATCAGTTACATGGACTTTTGCTGCGATGGCAATGTAACCCAGGATGTAACTGTGACCATGGATGGGTGTGATGATTTCCAGAGCAATTTCACCAAAGATATTTCCTCTATTTTCAGAAAACTGTTTTCTATATTTTCAATAAAAATTATTTTTCAAAGTACTTTCACTGGGTGTTGAAACGAGTTTACCAAGCACTTATAGATTTTCAGTCCTACGCCCGATCAACGTATGACCGAATTTCTATGAGAACAAGGATGGACTTGTCAAACATCGAGTTATAAGGTATTTTTATAAAAACTATTTTGGAAATATTATATAGATTTTTAAAGTAGTTTAAAAATGATCAAAGAAAATTTATATGATTTTAAGTATCTTAATAAATCTGGCTTCGTTCCTTTTCGAGGATGAAAAGATTCAAAGGGGGGAGAAATGTGACGACCCGGTATTTTAGCAGTATTATTTTAATAAATATCTAATCTAACTTAAATAAAAAGTAAAATTATCATTTTAAAATGAATATGACTTTTGAAATAATTTCCATTTATTTGTATGGATTGTATTTTTGAAAGGAAATTTATTTGAAAATTTTAATTACAAATAGAATACAATTAGTATAGTCAAAACAATAACTATGTTAACTTTTACCCAAACATATAAGATAAGTTAGCCTAAACAATAACCTGTGAAATATATTTAAACAACACAAATCTTCAACAAGGATTATATCAAGCTGCTGTAAAATTAAGTATGCAAAGAGACAAAGAAACAAATATTCACACATATGTACAACAAAATGTCTTTATACATATTCACAATATCTTTGTCCAGTACAAGTACCTTTGTACAAATTACTAGTATCAGAAACCATAATTTTTTTTTTGTTAACAAAAATGAAGACATGCATTAATTAGCACAACAAGTGGTCATTTCCGTTTTACAAAGGAGATTTTCTCAGTACAAATTAGAGGCCAGCCGAAATTTTGCAAGATCTTTTCGAATTTATAGCATATCTGACACAAAAATCTGGTCAATACAAGCTAAGACTTGTACCAGATATAACCTACTCAAAAACCCTTTCTATTTATATATATCATACTATATTTGTTCGTTGGTAAAAAAAAACTTAACAAAACTTAACAGCAAACCTGAGATAAGAAAAAGAAAATAAATAGCTTTACTTTGCAAACTTAAATAGATTCAAATTCAGGGCAGAAAAGCTTTCTGGAAATTCAACTGCAGCCTTTCAACAAATTGCTTTCCGTTCAACAAATATTTTTGGTGAGTAAACATTTGGTTATTTGATTTATTGCTTGTGATGAATGATTTGAGCAGTATGATTGGTATTAGTGTTTGATATGAATGCATTAATATACATATGATCTGTTATGTCTGAATATGTATGAATAATATAAAAACCCCTCTGTTAAATCCAGGAACAATTTCTTTATAGAATTCATATCTTCCCAAACCTTCAGAAATAGGTTATGATTTATATTGAAATATTATTAGCTTAGTGTAATACAAATTTTAAAAATAGTTTTAAAGTTTTATATTTAGAAATTATTTTAAAAATGAAATATTACAGGAATAATCTGAATATGGCTTAAAATAAAATATCTTAAATTCATGATTCAAAGGCACAAACAAATTGGTAATGGGATATGATGAATTTAGGGACTAGATTCACAATTTTTAGTGTGGCATTCTCTGAGTAAATCAAGGTTGAAAGATTTGGGGGTTTTCACCAATATCTGGCGATCGGCATGGTGAATTTCATCGGGATCTTGGTTGAAGTTGTCTAGAGGTCTGACGAGTATGGGAAAAATGAGACTGTATTTTGTTTTGAGCCATGGTGGCCGGAAGGAGGTAAATTAGGGTTTGGAAGGGTGTTCTGTTGAGTGCAATTGGCGAGGCGATTTCGTCTTTATCGGAACGTCGAGTTCGACTGCGAGTGTTAAAATAGCTGCGTGGGGGCGTTGACGAGGTCGAAGTCAGAGGGACGCAAGTTCCAGTCGCCGTGATCGTCGTGGCGATCCAGTTTTTCTAGTGTGGTTTGGGTTCTATCATCGTTCGAAGGCTCGTTTGCTTGACGCGAAGAAATCTTGATATCTGGGTGGTCGAAATGTTGGAAGGGTTCGTTAGTGACTGGTGGACAGCGTCAGAGGTGATTGGATTGGCGGCAGTCGTGTGTGCACGTGCACAGTGGTGACACGAGAAATAGGTTTGGGGAAGAAGGCTTTATCTCGTGCCGAGTTCGAGTGTTTTTCGTGATAGGCTCGAAGCAGTTGAGGTAGGCGAAACTCGTGAGTTGTTCCGTGTATTCTGGTGTTAGAACTCGGGTATTTGTTCGATTAACATTTGGTTTCCTCAGGTATAAATGGTTCTGTTTCAAGTGTTAAGGTTAACATAATTAATTTTCCTATTTCTCCATTTAAATCGCTATTTCAAATAATGGTGTTTGTTTTAACAGTAAATGAAGTTGATTCTTAAGTGTTAAATGTAATTAATAATAAGAAGAATTATTGTGTTTAGTTATTAATTTAGTAAGGTTTTAGTAAATAAATAAATAAATAAAAGTAGAAGGTTACTTAAGATAAATATTTAATGATTGTGAAAAATTAATATAATATAAGCAATTAAAGGTTAATCAATTCTAGAGTGATTATAATTTGAATAATTAATGATTAATTAAGGTAATTAATCAATGTAATTTATAAAGTTAATTAATAAAAGTGATCGAAGGAAAATTATTTAATATTTTTATTCTAGGAGGGTAATAAATGGTAATCACTTAATTGAGGATTAATTACTTGTTTAATTAGTAAGAAAATTTATGGAGGGTTAGTAAATTTATGAATATGATTAATTAAGGAATAATTAATCAATGTAAGTAATTATAAGATAATGAATTTAAGTAATTAATCAAGAATAAAGTGTGATGATTGTGGAAGGGGAAGGTAAATAATATGTGAAATTTATTAAGAGTTAATTACTTAATATAATTAAAGGTTAATTTAAGTAAGCATGATTAAAAGTGGTTTAAGAAATCAATATGATCTAATTGAAATGGTATAACAAATTGATCTTGCTTATATGATTGGTTGGTAATTCTGATGTGAAATATTGTGATCTGATATGTTTATCCATCAATGATAAGATAATATGGAAAATGACATCCTGTATTTTTAAATTTGAATTGTATTTCACTTGATTAATTTTTGTATAGATAACATTGAATTCGAAGATGCCGGTCGGATACCAGTAGAAACCCGAACCCACTTCGATTTGTAACCTGCAACGATTCTTTAAAGGTTGATTTGTGAAATTAATAGGCTAGTATGGAATGATTTAAATAAATTGGATCATTTAATTTAAGTTTTGGACAGTTTGAATGGATGTGTGAAATAAGTCAATGTCTATAACGAGTATTTGAATTTGTAAAAGGGATTTGAGTTACCCTGGGTTTTTATGTAGTTTCATGCTGTTATATTCCACGTTAGATGGGTTTACTCACGCTGGTTTCCAGCCTGACCCGGGTGTTACTTTGATGTAATGCTCGGGTCAGACCGAGTATTACATATTTTCAGGTAAGGACGTTCTGGAGCTCAGAAGGCGAGCTGGATGGCAGGAACGTATGGAGTGTATTCCGCTGTGATATATTGTAGTTTGTCTGGTACATGTTGATTGTATCAATCCAGTGATTGTGTATATGTTGCAACTCTGATGTATTTAAATGTAATCAACTGATACAGTATTCTTTTGAAAACTATTATTATTTTATATTATATTTTGATCCGCTGTGAATGTGAGGTTCTGTATTTTGTTTTCTGTTTCTTCTTCTTTTATCTCTTTCTTATTTCTTAACTATCTGGAATTTTCGGGTTTGAAAATTCCGGGTCGTAACAGTATACATACGTGGACCTAACTCTCGTGAGTTAGCATAAGGTGGCTAAAACAGGAGCAATTGACGGGCTAAGTGAGGTAGCTCCTCCGATCAGACACACTTCATCATTAGCCATTCTACTACTTTGTGATTGATTTGGTGCGCACCTTTGATTTAGGAGTGTGGATCGAGTTGGGAAGTAGTTGTGGCTATGCGTTACCAACAGTCCAGAAGTGTAATTAGTATATCTACCCTGGCATTGCCTATTTGTGCCATGTCACTTACCCTAGCGCGCCTTCTATGAGTTTGTTTTATGTCGTACCTATGTGGTATCCTCTAGCGGCTCCAGTTTACGGGGAGTTACGATACTGTATAGACTATTGGCATTATAAAATTTGTTAAGGGCGATATGGGTAACGCCTTAACGCTATTTTAATAGTTTACTTTACTTTAGACATTATTATAATAACGTATATTACTACATAGTAGATAGTTTAACGGATCCTTAGAGGATGGGCGATCCCAAGCATCCTTTAAGTTACTGATGCATTTCTTTTACAATTCACTTGAGTTGATTTACATTTTATAAGTATGTATGTCCTGACTCGGGTGTTTTTTGTTTTTGCTTTACGCTCGGGTCAGCCTGAGTTTCACAGCTTTGGTTTCATCTTTTGGAGCTAGAGATCTGCCGGAGATTTAGCCGTCTACCTGATATTTCTATTCCAGTTATTTCCACTCAGCTTTTGCTTTTGTAGTAGAGAACTTATGTACCTTGAATTTCCAAATGTATTGGTTTCAAGCTTTGGTACTATGTATTAGTTTTGAGACTTTGTATCTAGTAGCTTCTGAACTACTATAGTTAATTTATTCCGCTGTGAGTTATTCTGATATTTTATGTCTGTGATTTTGTGATTGATTTTATTTGCCTCAAATTTTATTAACAATCTGTTGTTTTGAATTATTCAAGTCTTACATGTGTAGTTTTATTGTCGATTTGAATGGTCCAAAATGGCGGGATGTAACAGTTGGTATCAGAGCTTTGGTTTTAGGCAAACCTTAGCCTACGGGGAAAAAACTCATTAGAGATAGGGTAGAAATACCCTAGAATGAGTAAAATCAATCTTAGAATCATTCTTTTTGAGAGAATGTATTTTTAAGTATAAAATGGTTTTCAAATGATTTTTAAATGATTTTAAAGGATTATTTTGGATATAAAAAATTTCTTTAAAATCTTAAATTTTCTTAGAATTTCCTTCCTTTCGAATCCACCTTGTTTAATAGAATTCTTTGATTAGGATTTCCATTTTAGTTGAATCTTTTCTTTATCTTTTCCTATATTTTGTCCTAAAATTCATTCTTGAATTTCCAGGATGAATCGTAGGAATGCCAGAGGTCAGGGTAGTGGTGTTGCCCCAGTAACAACACCAGTTGCACCCATTAGGTTTACCATTCTCTATAAGGAGTTCACTCAGCTAGGTGGTACTAAGTTTACGGGATCAGAGACCATCATTAAGGCTCAGTAGTGGCTGAGAAGTTTGGAAAGGATTTTTATGGGTTTGGAGGTCACCGACGCTCAGAAGCGTCAGCTAGCAGCATGGCAGTTGCTGGAGGCAGCCCAAGATTGGTGGGAGTCTGTTACAGCCAACACTATTGAGGTAGATATTTCTTGGGAACAGTTTCGGTATTGTCTTGAGTTAGTCCTTTTGAATTTGATTTAGGTTATCCCTTTGGAATCTTTCTTAAGTTTGGATATCGTGTTTTTGGGAGGCTTTTGTGGCAAAGTGGATGCCAGAAGCTGGGAAGTCTCAGCTGTATAGGGAGTTTATGGATCTTAAACAAGGGGATATGTCATTTTCTGAGTATGAGCGGAAGTTCAACGAACTTTCCAAGTTTGGTCCTAGCCTGATTGATATCCCTCTTAAGAAGAATGAGAAGTTTATAGCTGGAGCCCGCCCAGAGTTTTATGATCGTCTGATTTCTCATGTGCACAGCCATTTTACTAGATTGATGGATATGGCTATTAGATATGAGAACCCCACTTCTAAGGAATCATCTGTTGCTCGTGCACCTTCATCTCAGCCTTCTTCTGGCAACTCTAAGAAGAGGAAATCTAATTTCCATCGACAGAAGCAGAATTAGCTTAAAAATCCAGGTTTAGGATCTTCTTCTTCCCGGAGGCAGCCTGTTGATCTTTCTTTCATCACTTGCTTCAAGTGCGATCAGAAGGGTCACTATGCCAATAGTTGTCCCACTTTAGCCGGAGCTGCTGTTCCTCTAGTTCATGTGACTAGGCGAGACCTCTGCCATGTCTGTTTGCAGCCTGGCCACTTCAAGCAGGATTGTCCCTTTTATCAGAAGGGCAAGACATATGGAGTCTTTGCCATGACCTCATCCACTCATGCTCCGCCTACTCCACCTGCTCCTAGTGATACCCAAGGTACTCTCCAGAGCTCCTTTACTTTGTTTGATTTTCCGGTTCGTGTTCTATTCGACACTAGAGCTTCGCATAGTTTCATTTCTGTGGACCTTTGTGATAAGTTTGAGCATATCCTTTCACCCAAGTTTTCAACCGAACCTTTGTGTGTTACTAATCCCATTGGTGGTCCCGCAAACCTTAGTAGGATTTGTAACAATGTGAAACTCTTCCATTATGGCTATCGTTTTTCTGGTGATTTCAATGTTCTTGGTTTCGATGCTTTTGTCTATTGCTTGGAGGAGATTGGCTGAAGAATCATGAAGTTGTTATTTCTTGTAAGCCCGAACTGTTTCTCTCGTTGGTGATAAGGGTGATCCTTTGGTGATTCAGTGTCGTATGCCTCAGGAGTATGCAGGCAGTTTTATCTATTCTCTTGATTCTTCCCCTAGTGATCTTGATTCTACTCATGTAGTCAAATTCTACCCCAATGTATTTGGTGAAGTCACTTCTTTACCTCCTAAACGGGAAATCGAATTTCGTATTGATCTTATTCTTGGAGCTCGACCTGTAGTTCTTCCTCCCAGAAGAATGGCACCCCGCGAGAAGGTTGAGTTGAGGAAGCAAATTGAAGACTTGTTCTCCAAAGGTTTGATTAGACCCAGTCATTCCGAATGGGGAGCAGCAGTGGTTTTTGTCACTAAGTCTAATGGTTCTTTGAGGATGTGTGTTGATTTTAGGGAGCTAAACAAGCTCATTATGAGAAACATATATCCAATGCCTCGTATTAATGATATGTTCGATCAGCTTTATGGAGCTACTATAATCTTTCAGCTCAATCTTGCCACCGGTTTCCACCAGCTCAGAATTGCCGAGGAAAGTTTTCCCAAAACTGCTTTCCATTCTGAGGATGGTTTCTTTGAATGGTTAGTTATGCCTTTTAGTTTAACTAATGCCCCAGCCTTCTTTGTCGGCCTTATGAACCGGGTTTTTCGTGAGGTTCTTAATAAGTTTGTTCTAGTCTTCGTCGATGATATTCTTGTTTTCTCTAAGTCCAAGGAGGAACATGAAACCCATTTGAATTTTGTTCTGAAGACTCTCAGAAGTCATTAGTTGAAACCCAAATTCTCGAAATGCCATTTGTGGAAAGATGAAGTCCGATTTCTTGGACATATTGTTTCTGGTGATGGAGTTTCTGTTAATCCAGTTAAGATCGATGCGATCAATGTAAGTCCATCTTCTCTTCTTCCTTTGTACATTAATTATTCTATCTCTTTCTTGGTTCTTATTCTCCCTATTCTATTTTAGAATTGGGAAACTCCTAGGAATCCATCTGATATCTGTAGTTTTCTGGGCCTTGCCGGTTATTATCGGAGATTCATTGAGAATTTTGCTCGGATTGATGCACCTCTCACCGCTCTAACCCGTAAGAATGCTAAGTTTAGATGGAATGATAAGTGTGAAGCTGCATTCAATGAGTTGAAGCGCAAGCTTACTTCCGCACCAGTTCTTACCATTCCAAATGGAAATAAGGGATTAATGGTATACACTAATGCCACTCGTGAAGGTTTGGGTGCCGTTCTGATGCAGGATGGGAAGATTATCGTTTATGCTAGTCGCCAGTTGAAGACTCATGAAGCCAACTATGCAGCCCATGATTTGGAATTACTTGCCGTAGTTTTTTCTTTAAAGCTTTGGAGACTCATCTATTGGGAACTAAGTTTGAGCTCTTTATGGATCATAAGTCTTTGAAATATATTTTCACCCAGAAGGACTTGAATTTGAGGCAAGTTAGGTGGCTTGAGTTTCTAGCTTCTTTTGACCTCGACATCAACTATACCCCGGGGAAAGCTAATGTTGTAGCCGATGCTTTGAGTCGGAAGAAGGCGATGTTGTGTCAGCTTGTTGTTTCTTCTCCTCTTATGGATCGTATTGTTGCTAAGCAGAATGAGGATAGGATGCTTAGGCTTATTAAGGAGAATGTTCGTAGCAGGGTTGGTGATAGTAACCAAGATGGTAGTGGAGCTCAGATCGATGATAGAGGGATTTTGAGGATTAATAATTGGATTTGTGTCTCGGATGTCGATGGATTGAGGCAAGAGTTACTTCGGGAAAATCAACGGTCCAGACTTTCTATTCATCTAGGTGTGACGAAGATGTATCAGGATAGAAGAAGTTGTATTGGTGGAAGGGTATGAGGCGTGATATTGTTAATCGGTGGATATTCTATCGGATTAGAAAACCATCGAAAAATTTATAATAAAATTTATACCGCAAGCCCAAAAACTTGTTAATCGGCGAAAATTCTATAGGATTAGAAAACCGTCGAAAAATTTATAATAAAATTTACACCGTTAGCGCACGGCGTACTATCGTAGTACGTGGCGAATACAGGTCGATCCGCAGGGCATTGATGATTTTAAATCTCTTTTCAATCAAGTTAACCAATGTTGAAGAGAAAGTTAAGCTAGAGAATTAGAAAGTTAGCTAACTAACTAAAAGAAAAGAGATGCAAATATAAGAGTTAAATGACAATTTGGAGAATAAATCCACTCTCTAGATCATGTAGTTCAACACATATGAAATCATGATCTCTCTTTTATGGTCATTAGTGCTTTAATTGATGTGCCTATCATAAGTATGGCATATTTGTGCTATTAGTTAGCCAATATAAGCCATCAAACTTTGACACACCCCTTAAACCACTTACTAACTTTCATGAAACTTGACAATGAAAATGAAATCTATTTTAAGTACGGCCTATTAACTATTGATTAGAAATATAGACTATCAAAATTTAATTTCAAATCACTTTCTTTTGCCATAATTATATTTTGATGAAGAGGCAATTAGTGTTAGTGATTGTTTTAGCGTAGCCTATTTGGTGTCAACAATATAGGCTATCAAATTCAAAGCAAAAACAACTAGTAAACCATTTCTATCATCATCATTAAGCACAAAAAGAGAGCATGAATTAACAAATAGATGAAGCTACATAATTAGAGAGCTTCATTACCCCTAAATTGAAGGGGTTTAGCCTCTCATATTTGTCATTTGATTAACAAATGTAGCTTGCAACATGAAACTAAAAAGAAAGGAAAAAAGAGCAAAATGAAAGGAAAAACTATTCTACTTCCATAAAGTAAAAGAGATCTACACTACAACATGAAAGGAAATATACAAGAAAAGGAGAAGATCATGTATTAAATTGCATAAAAAAAATTACATGAAGATAAAAATGGCTAAGTAGCCATGAAAAGAGAAAGAGAAGAGCTTGTTTACTTGTGAGCCTAAACTAAACTAAGAGAGACTAAGGAAGAAGAGGGTTACATGAAACATAAGGGGTACTTATACATGTGTTAAACCCTAATTCATATTTTTGGGGAATGCCCAAAATACCCTTGAGAAAGTGTGGAGGCCAAGTAATCATTAGCTTCTACTAATCATCATTTAAGTGTACATGAAGCCATTAATTCCATAAGCATGTGCATTAGCCTCTAATTTGTACATGAAGAAAGGTGGGTAGGTGGGGTCCTCCATTATCATGCCTTTGAATTATTTCCATCTCCATTCCTTTGTATCTTCTTTGTGTATGCTTATATCTTCATGAAACCACTTGTATATGAAGCCAAACGATTACATTGAGCGTATGCAACAAGCCGTTAAACCTCTATGTGTCCCTAGTAGGACGAGTGTTGTCTCGTGAGGGTTTTCAGTGGATACTACCCACAATTCAAATGCGATATGAAAATATTTACAAAATGCAAGATTTATTTACAAAGACATGCTTGCAGGTTTTTGAAAATATTTACGAATGAAGGATTTACTTTTAAATTAACACAAATAAGTTAAATATAGGTTTGGTTATTATCTTGAAAATTTAAGTCATTTATTCATCAAAATTTCCAACAAAAATTAAGTAATCATAACAAATAGACTATAGTTTAACTCGTTGTTTCGGTTGATAACAAAGTGTAATTATAAAATGGATCCTTAGTTGATTATCAAAGTTTATCAAAGTGGTAATTTTATTTCTTTTCTATAACAAGTCAAATCAAATAAGTTAAAATATTGCTTGGATTTCAATTGCTTACTCTCTCCATTTTTTCTTTTGAAAATTTTGCTGATATTAGCAATATTTACATATGCCTAACTTAGATAAACTGAGGCCAGATATATTACCCATGCACTGCCTTGCGGACTGATGTGAGGGGAATACAGAGCGTGGCAAGTGAACACACAAGTGTGAACACTTATTGACTGTAGGCGTTATTAGTAAAATAATTTTTATATACACACACCTAACTCAGATAAATTGAGGCCAAATATACCGATCGTGCACTGCCTTTCGGGCTTACGTGAGAAGGGTACTGAGCATGGCGAGTGAACACACAAGTGTGAACACATGACTCTAGGTGTTTATTAAAAACTATACATATATACAAGAAATATCTTTTGTATTTAATTTTTTTGTTTTTTTTCGAAGAGAGTTTTGCAAAATCATGTTAGCACCATTTAACTTAGAAGACAAAAAAATGTTATATTCTTTACTTGAAATTAACCACTTTTTAAAACAAAGATTTTCAATTAGGATGTATTTCATAATTAACACGTATGAATCTTCCTATATACTAGTTAAACCATCGTTATTTGTAATCAAACTTCATTTTTATTTTTGTTAAGACAAAAGAATTTTCAAAAATTTCAAATTAATAAACCAAAATTATATATTTATCCTATAGTGTTTCTTTAAAAATAAATCAAAATGCTTAAAAAAAAATTGTTTTTGAAAATTGTTTTATATTTTTTTTAAGTTTTGGAAGAAAAAATGAAAAATTAATCATGAAAAATAAAAAAGAAGATGAGTCTCCCCCCACACTTGATTTTGACTGTGTCCCCACAGTCAACCCAAGTGAGAGGAGAAAATAAAAAACAAAAAAAAACACGACCTTTATTTAAATGAAAATTAACGGTATTTACACGAGATCAGAAAGTATATCATCAAAAAGTAAATGAAACGGTCTTCCAAAGACCGATTCATTTGTTTTGTCAAATATGCGAGACATAGCTTAACCTCGAAAAACCAAACCATACAAGATTTCGAAGTTGATTTTGGATTTGGAAAAACGTATGTCGTTTTATTAAAAATTGTACGAGTCATTTTATTTCCAATGATTTTTAGGGTTGATAAAACGATTGATTGAAGTTCAAGATTATTTTCACCAAATTGAAATTCAAGCTGTTCATTGAAAAATTCTTCAGAATAATTGATTTCAAAATCAAAGTGATGATTTAAATCTTCCTTGTCGGAATTTAATAACTCATCATCGAAAAGTCCAAAAAATTCGTGTTCACTAAATTCGTCTTCCTTTGTTGGATTATCAACAACTTCATTGCGTATCTCAAGTTCAAAATCTAAAGTTGTTGTATTCAAATTTTTGAAATCGAGAAAATGAAGATCGAATTTTAAATTTGGTTCCACACCCTCAAAAGAATTGAAATCCAACTCAATTACCGTGTTTTCAACAACTTCATTAAGATTATTATTTTCAATTTCAAAAGTTGTTATTTGAAAATCGTCGATTTGGGTAAAAGATGGATTATTACTTAACTCGTCACACGTTGGGATTTGGTTTTGTTGTTCACGTTGTTTCATATAAGTTTCAAACAATGAATCCATGTGATCATCGTAAATTTCGTTCATTTGTTCAACAAAATCTAATTTATAATTATTAGCTTGAGGATTTTCGATTTGGATTTGTTGAGAACAAAAAATTTCACTTGCATCATAGTCAAGATTATTCCCATTGCCAAAATTATTTGAAAAGTGGATCACATTTTCGTTTTGATTTTGAAATTCATTTTGGAGTTCAAAATTGAATTGGCATGGGTTATACTCGAAATCGTTTGAATTTTGAAGTGAATTCAAATTTTGATTATTTTGAAAACTTTGATTTGAATTGTTGCCCAAATATGAATTACACAAATCATTTATCATTTGATTTTGTTGTGTAGAGATTTCAAGTAAAGACGAAATGCTCTTTTCAAGATTTGAGGGTTGGTCATCATTTTGAAAATTTTGTTGTTCAAAATTCGAATTGTTTAAAGAATAGCTGTCGTTAAAATATCCATACGAATTAGGAGTGAAATCATATGGATTATATTGATTTTCACAACTATTGTAAAATTCAAGTGAGTGGGGAAACTCAGACATTTTCAAAAATTGTTTTTGGTTTTTTTTATAAAGGAAAAAATATTTGCAGATAGAATTTATTTTTCAAAGCGGAAAACTGATTTTTTTTTTGTTTTTGATTTTTCAATTTTTTTTTATTTTTTTGAAAAGATTTTATATTTTTATTGGATTTTTGATTTTCTGAAAAAAACTAAGTAATTTTTTTTTTGAATATTTGGAATTTTGATTTGAAATTTTCAAAGGAAAGGGAAAAAAACTAAGTTAAGAAATATTTACATGTTTTTTTAGTTTTGGATTTTGAATATTTTTTTTAAATATGCATGAACAAATGCAACTAAATGAATGCAAGAGTTAATTACAAATGATTTATCCTAAGTTAACCCAAAATTATATAATCACACATTGTCTTAAATCAACAAGACAGTTCTCAGCCACATAACAAACATGATTTATCGGTGCACCACGAATCACCGTAGCAATGCAGCCGAAGGTTTAAGTACCTTCAGAGAAAAAACCACTATAATTTTTACGAATCACCGTAATATTTATAAATGGTTATTGCTCTGCCGTAGCCTAGACACCAAGAAATTAAATTGTTTAAAGAAGACAATTTGCCAATATACAATTAAGTGTTATTGATGTCTAACCGTTATTAATAATCAAAATCTAGAATGAAATGCAAAGCAGAAAGTAAACGTGTACTAACAATGCAACTACGAATGGATTTTTGTTTTCGTTTTTTACAATTTTTGAAATATATATATATATTTAAAAAAAATGCAAATGCAAACAAACAACAATGCAAAACTAATAAAACAATAGATAAGCAAGCAAGCAGTTTATATTTTTTTTGGCATGCAAAGCGAAGCAATTATTTTTGGCAGCAGTTCCTCTCCTTTGAATTTATGCTTTTGCAACCTGAAATTAAAAAAAATATACAATTTTTGTTTTTAAATATGGACCGATGGAACTTAAACAACAAAACAAAACAATTTTTTTTATAAAAGGATGAAACCAAAATAAAAACAAAGAAAAAGCTTCTTTTTTTTGGACTAAAAACAATTTAACAAAACAAATATAAAAAACACATCAAATATAAACAAAATAAAACAAAAGAAAAATAAAATAAAATTTTCACTCAAGCCCTAAATTCAAACCCGGCTCACAAACTCAACATGATACAAAATATGCACTGAACACACTCAATATTCAGCTCTCACAACATTCAAAATTCCAAAAAAAAAATAGAATATCGAAATCAAATTTCTAATCGAATTCTCCAATATCACAATTTCTCAACCCAGTAAGCAAATTCCTAATCAAATTCCAAATCGACCTTCCCAAAACAGAACTCCAAATCCAATTCCAATAATCGTGATTTGTTGAGTTTAAGTTCAAAGTTCGATTGTGATGAATGATGTGATTTCAAATCATGTTTGCGGTTTGCTATTTCAGGGGGGTCGCAGACAATTGCAGTGAAGCTAGATGTGATTTTTGTTTAGTAGCGAGTGCAGTGATTGGAGCGGTGGGTGTTGCTGACAGGGTGGTTGCAGTTATGACGTGACAGGTGTATTGCTGAGGTCGAAGCTGCAATTGATTGTGTCGAGTGATCAGATTTGTCTCTCCTTTTTTTGTGTTTGAGAATTTGGGTATGAAGGTAAGTTGTGTTGTAGAACTGGTAGGAGGATGGTGCACAGAGGTAGTTGCTCTGTTGCAAGCCGTGATGAATGTGTGAAGTTGAGATGGGTCATTTGGAGTTGATTGAACTTGTTCGTCGATGGTGCTGCTATGTTATAGGGGGATGTATAAGGGGATGCAACGATTGGTACGAAGGCGATTAGCGATTTTAGGGTCGGGTGTGAAGGCAGTCTTGCAACTGTTATGTTGAGGCGGTGATATGTGACTGACAGTTATGGGAAGAAAGGAGAAGATGATGGTAGAAAGAAGTGATGCAGTGATGGGGAGTTGTTTATGAACCAGGGAGATGATTGAATGGCAGTAGAGGGAGGTTAAGAAAACAGTCAAACAACAGTTTTGCGATGGTATTGTAGTGGTAGTCTGATGTTATTGTAGTGATGAATGTTGTCTGATGTGAATGTCGAAGTAGTGTGGTATGTGCAGAGTGTTTTCAAGCGAGAGATGACTGGCTATGGGAGTTGATTGTAGAACCAAGTGGTTGGTCTATTTAGGATAGTGGAGTGAATGAATATGGTTGTTTGGAACTGGTTAGTGGTATTGATCAGTGGATGGTGTATGCTTGCTTGTTGCCAAGTGGTTGAATGTTGTGAGCAGTTGAGTAAATGGGTGGTGAGTGATATTTGATGTATATGGAGCTTGTTGGATGACTTTGTTGTGGCTGTAGAGGCAGGTAGGTGTTGAGGTGAATGAGATGTGCAATGAAGTTCTGTTTACGAACTTGTTCAAGGTGATGGTAAAATTGAGTTGTTGTTCAGGAGTGTAGTCTATTGTTTGAGTTGTTTGTGGATATTGGCAAAGTTTGGTGGATGGATAAATGAGTTGTGGTGTGAATTGGATGGTATGATATGGTATAAAGTGGTGACTGATGGTTGTAGCTTTGTTTGTGGTGGAGTGCTGAATGGTGAGGAAGAACTGAGCAGGGTGTGAAGTTGGATTGTGATGGTGGTTCGGTGTATTGCAGTCAGGTGGTGGTCGAAGTTGAACTTGTTGAAGGGATGAGTGATTGATTTGTGGGTATATGTGATAGTGGAGATGTAAGTGTGGGATGTACGAGTTTGGAAGTGGTCTGTTTGAAGTAGCAGCAGCAATTTCTTGGTAGTAGAACGTAGAGTTTGTATGCACTGTGTGGTTTGTAATGTGGCAGTAATGGTATGTGGTGGTGGTTCTATGATTTGTAGAGTATGAGTATGGTTGTGTTTGGTGGTCACTGTCTGGTTGAAGTTTGGGGTGACTGGTTGTTGTTGGTGATGCAGACAGAGGATATAGGGGAGTGTTGATGGTATATGGCAGTTTGAGTGTTGGAAGAACAGGTCAGTGATTAGTGGAGTGTGAAGTCGAATGCAGTGTTCAATCGGTTTAAAGGTCTCTGGTGGATGAAGTGTATCAGTAGGATGTGGTGATGTACAAGGATGTAACAGTGGTTTGAATGAGCAAGAAAGGAAGTTGGTCTGAAGTGAGAAGCAGTGTCACAGGGAATGGTAACAGAGAAAGAGAGTGGGCTGTACAGAGTGATACACAGAGAAATGAGTGAAAACAGTGAAGTAAAACTGTGGTTGATGTAACAGAGAAATGTGAATGTTTTGCAAATGAAATGTAAAAAATGAATATGAAATAGAAATTCTTGTTTTTCAACTGAAATTTGTGTATATTCTTTTTTTTTAATATGAAATGCAATGCAAATGGAATAACAACAAATGCAAACAAACACACAAACAAATGCAAGCAACAATCACACAAACAAACAACAACTTTTTTTTAATGCAAATTCACACACAAAACAAACACACAATAAAAAGCAAACAAAAATAATTCGAAGAATAGAAAACTAAAATCAAAACAACTCCCCAGCAACGACGCCAAAAACTTGTTAATCGACGGAAATTCTATCGGATTAGAAAACCGTCGAAAAATTTATAACAAAATTTATACCGCAAGCCCAAAAACTTGTTAATCGGCGGAAATTCTATCGGATTAGAAAACCGTCGAAAAATTTATAATAAAATTTATACCGCAAGCGCACGACGTACTATCATAGTACGTGGCGAATACGGGTCGATCTGCAGGGATTGATGATTTTAAATCTCTATTCAATCAAATTAACCAAAGTTGAAGAGAAAGTTAAGCTAGAGAATTAGAAAATTAGCTAACTAACTAAAAGAAAAGAGATGCATATATAAGAGTTAAACGACAATTTAGAGAATAAATCAACTCTCTACAACACATATGAAATCACGATCTCTCTTTTATGGTCATTAGTGGTTTAATTGATGTGCCTATCATAAGTATGGCATATTTGTGCTATTAGTTAGCCAACATAAGCCATCAAACTTTGACACACCCCTTAATTCACTTACTAACTTTCATGAAACTTGACAATGAAAATGAAAATGAAATCTATTTTAAGTATGGCCTATTAACTATTGATTAGAAATATAGACCATCAAATTTTAATTTCAAATCACTTTCTTTTGCCATAACCATATTTTGATGAAGAGGCAATTAGTGTTAGTGATTGTTTAAGCATAGCCTATTTGGTGTCAACAATATAGGCTATCAAATTCAAAGCAAAAACAACTAGTAAACCATTTCTATCATCATCATTAAGCACAAAAAGAGAGCATGAATTAATAAATAGTTGATGCTACATAATTAGAGAGCTTCATTACCCCTAAATTAAAGGGGTTTAGCCTCTCATATTTTTCATTTGATTAACAAATGTAGCTTGCAACATGAAAATAAAAAGAAAGGAAAAAGAGAGCAAAATGAAAGGAAAAACTATTCTACTTGCATAAAGTAAAAGAGATCTACACTACAACATGAAAGGAAATATACAAGAAAAGGAGAAGATCATGTATTAAATTGCATAAAAAAGAAAAATTACATGAAGATAAAAATGGCTAAGTAGCCATGAAAAGAGAAAGAGAAGAGCTTGTTTACTTGTGATCCTAAACTAAACTAAGAGAGACTAAGAAAGAAGAGGGTTACATGAAACATAAGGGGTACTTATACATGTGTTAAACCCTAATTCATATTTTTGGGGAATGCCCAAAATACCCTTAAGAAAGTGTGGAGGCCAAGTAATCATTAACTTCTACTAATCATCATTTAAGTGTACATGAAGCCATTAATTCCATAAGCATGTGCATTAGCCTCTAATTTGTACATGAAGAAAGGTGGGTAGGTGGGGTCCTCCATTATCATGCCTTTGAATTATTTCCATCTCTATTCCTTTGTATCTTCTTTGTGTATGCATATATCTTCATGAAACCACTTGTATATGAAGCCAAATTCCTATAAAATAATATAGAAATTTTTAATTAAATTTTCTCAAATTAATATATGCACAAAAATGACCATTTTGCCCTTGGATGAAGATGAATATGTGACGATTTGAAATAATATGAATTTTGGTTTAAACAAGTTAAAATACCCGATATGATCATTTTTTTAATTTAAATAGATTAAATATGGTGGTAAAAATATGCACATTTACGTGCACATCAGATACCTCTCTTTTTGTTAGTAGATGTGCTACTTGTCAGCAGGTTAAAGCTGATCATCAGAAGACCGCTGGATTATTGCAATCCCTTGAGGTTCCCAATTGGAAATGGGAACAAGTTTCTATGGATTTTATTGATGGATTATTGAGGACTAGGAGAGGTAATGAAAGTATTTGGGTTATTGTGGATAGATTGACTAAGTCATCTCATTTCTTTCCAGTTAGGTCTAACCGTTCTGCTTCTAGTTTGGCTGAGATTTATATGGGAGAGATAGTCCGTCTTCATGGTGTTCCAGTTAGCATTGTTTGCGATAGAGACCCCATCTTTACCAGTCAGTTTTGGAAAGCTTTTCAGGAATCTCTAGGTACGCGCCTGAATCGGAGCACTGCTTACCATTCGCAGACCGACGGTCAAACAGAAAGGGTAAATCAGATTTTAGAAGATCTTCTTCGTGCCTGTGTCCTTGATTATGGACGATCTTGGGAAGATCGTCTCCATCTCGTTGAATTCACCTATAACAATATTTATCAGGCTAGTATCATAATGGCTCCATTTGCTGCGCTTTATGGACACCTTTGCAAATCTCCGTCTTGCTGGATTGAATCCGGTAATTGTTTGGTTCTTGGTCCGGATATGATTCTAGAAGCATCTGAGAAGGTTGAGGAGATTAGGAGAAAGATGAGGATTGCTCAGGATAGGCAGAAGGAGTATGCTTATAGGCGTACGAGGAGTTTGGAGTTTTCTGTTGGTGATCAGGTTTTCCTTAAGGTCTCTCCACTAAGAAATGTGATTCGGTTTGGACGGAAAGGGAAGCTCGCTCCTAGGTTTATTTGTCCTTTTCGCATCTTAGAGAGAGTTGGTTCCTTAGCTTATCATTTGGAATTGCCTGAGAAACTTTGTGAAGTGCATAATGTGTTCCATGTTTCGCATCTTCGTCGGTATCTTCAGGCTCCATCTTTGATTGTTCAGCCTTCTGCTCTCGAGAGTTTGGATGTCGAGCCAAACCTTACTGTCGAGAGGAAGCCACTTCGTATTATCGATAGAGTTACGAAGCAGCTTTGAAGAAAATCTGTCAACCTAGTCAAAGCGCAATGTAGCACTGATGATTGGGATTGTACTTGGGAAATGGAAGAGAGCATTCGTGCTTCGAATCCGGAATTGTTTGTTCCAGGTATTATTCGTTATCCTACCTTATCCTTCTTTGTTTTCTGTGTCTCGTTCCTTTTCGAGGACGAAAAGTTTTGAGTGGGGGAGAGTGTAACAACCCGAAAATTTTGAAAATATTTTAAATGAAAATTTATTTGAAGTTTTGAGTATAATTATTTTAAAATTGATAAATTGGGAAGTTTAATGTAATATTTTGAGTTTTGATGTGAAATGTTCTTCCAAATTTAATAAAATAAAGATTTTTCTTAAAATGCAAATTTTGGTTAAATTTGGTCAAAGTTTGACTTTCTGTGAAAATTTTAAATTTTGAATTTTGAACTTTTACTTTTTTTATGAAGATGGATTTAATTCTAACATTTTCCTGGTTTTTCGTTTTGTTAAATTTTGATTTCTACTTCTCCAAATTTGTTGTTTTCGGCGTATTACACGTAGTTGTTTTCTCTTAACCTCTATCTTATTTATATTTTGATGTGGGCTTGTACTAATGGACTGAGAACCCCTGTAGTAGATGAGAAGCCACCTATTGAATATCCTATATAACATCTCCTAGGGTTTTAGTTAGCCTCCTCATCCTTCATTTGTGCCTCCACAGAGAATTTTGTAAGTCTTCTTCTTCTTCATCCTTCTCCTCCAAACCCTAGACCTTCTTCCTCTTCTCCTCTACAATTTTCCTCCTCCTCTCCTTAGAAATTTCGGCCACACCTATTCCATCACCTCCCCATCACCGAACTCTAACCAAAACCCCTTTTTCCTCCTGCCTTTCCCCCTCTCCTCTTCACCAATTTCGGCCTCCATTCCCCCTTCTCTATTTTCGGCCCCCACTTCACCAAAACCCTACCAAAGCCGAGCCTTGCCACCACAAACCCTACACAAACCCGAGCCTCCACCTCTCCAAAACCCTAGCCTAGCCGAACCTACCCAAACCCAAGGCTTCTCCATCAAAACCCTAGCCTTTGCACCACAAAACCAAGTCCAAAAGCCCTAGGCCGAGCCTAACCCTAAACCAAACTCCTATGGCCGAGCCTAACCTAACCCTAACCCAAACTCCTATGGCCGAGCCTAACCTAACCCAAACTACCTCTAAACCCTAGCCTATGCACCCCCTAGACAAGCCTCTTCTATTGTATTTTGCAAAAATATTTTTTTTCTATTTTTTTTTCTATGTGAATTATTTGTTTACGTATGGAATTTATTTTTATTTTCCAAAGCGTCGGATTTGGATTCTCCTCTCACTCAAGTTTGTCCTTAATTTGTTGTGCTTATTGCGCTTTGAATCACTTTGCTAACCAAAGAAAGGTGAGTAATCACTCTTGACAACGTACTTATATTTTAGTGAATTGATGACAATGGAATTGTATGGATTTGTATATACAAGATAAGAAATTTCACTATTGAATATTATTATGTTATTTCATACCATATTTTAACTGTTATGATCATATGCCATGATATGTTGTATATTGTTATGTTTATTTAATATTCTGAAATCATACTGCAAGTTCCTTCACTATGGGTTGAAATGATACATACCCGAATTGATCTTTAGATTAAGGAAAATTGTTATGGGCTGAAATGATAGGCCTGAGCAATTTTATTTGACTTGGGATTGCGGGTTTGAAATGATATAAAACCCGGAAAATTAATAAATTGCGGATTGAAATGATATATCTTCGTATTTACTTGACCCTAGGGTAAAGAATTTTATACAGACTCCGTGGTTGATTTTAAAATGATTTTCTAAAAATTATTAAGTATTTTGGATTTCTATATATGAATCTCAACTAAAATTTAATGTAAGGATTTCTGTAAATTTGTTTACATGTGTTAAAATTTTTATAAGAAATAAATAGTTGGAAATCCAAAGTTTTGGAATCTAATTTATAGTATGAAGGTAAATTAAAAATTTAATAATCCGATTTGACCTAATAATGGTATTTTATTCTAACCTATAAATTGTAAGTTTTAATTTATGTAAAGTAATTAAAATGATAAATGTTTTGTGGAAACAAAATGCAAGTTTTAACTAATGTAAATCGTATCATTTGAGAAATAAAGATGATAAAATGTTATATACTGAAAAGAAAATAAATTGTAAGTTAATAACGTACTTTAAACTTAGCATAAGGATTTCAGTTTTAAAATTTGACATTATAGTAACAAAGTTATGTAACTAAAGGTGTGGTTTCTTTAATGACCAAATAGCTAAAATTAGAGTAATATAATAAGAATGATATAATGACTATGATAAAAACTGTAAATATATGTACCATTTGATTTTTATAAACTATTGTAGTAGGAAGTACTACGGTAACAGTTCTGCATTGCTGCGAATTCTTATAGTAGCACTTCTGTACTGCTGTGTTTCTTAAAAGTGACATTTTCAGAATGCTACAAATTTTCTAAAGGGTTATAGTTCCAAATGTATGGTTCTAAAACTTACATTTTTAAAGTGTTATGATCTCTAAATTTTACGTTTCAAAGGGGTTATAATTAAATGAATTTGGAAGTATTACTACTTTGGAAAAATGAATATTATTTTAAAAGGAAATTATATGGAATTTATATGGTTTTGAAATGAATATGTTTGATATGAAATATAAACCATTTGAAATTGAATAACCACGGGTTATAATAACATTTGGTTGTTAAAGAGACCGGGATCAGATATGGGCATACTCTCTGTCGATACCGAAAACCACTTTAACAACAGTGTATGTGGTGGAGATTCCAGAATGAAGTAGGATGGTGGCGACGATCCTAAAGGTATACATACGTGGACCTAACTCCCGTGAGTTAGCATAAGGTGGCTAAAACAGGAGCAATTGACGGGCTAAATGAGGTAGCTCCTCCGATCGGACACACTTCATGGTTAGCCATTCTATTACTTTGTGATTGATTTGGTGCGCACCTTTGATTCGAAAGTGTGGATCGAGTTGGGCGGTAGTTACGGCTATGCGTTACCAACAGTCCGGAAGTGTAATTGGTATATCTACCCTGGCATTGCTTAGTTGTGCCGTGTCACCTACCCTAGCGCGCCTTCTATGAGTTTTTTTTATGTCGTACCTATGTGGTATCCTCTGGCGGCTCCAGTTTACAGGGAGTTACGGTACTGTATAGACTATTGGCATTATAAAATGTGTTAAGGGGGATATGGGTAACGCCTTAACGCTATTTTAATAGTTTACTTTACTTTAGACATTATTATAATAACGTATATTACTACATAGTAGATAGTTTAACGGATCCTTAGAGGATGGGCGATCCCAAGCATCCTTTAAGTTACTGATGCATTTCTTTTACGGTTCACTTGAGTTGATTTACATTTTATAAGTATGTATGTCATGACTTGATGTTTTTTGTTTTTGCTTTACGCTCGGGTCAGCCTGAGTTTCATGGCTTTGGTTTCATCTTTTGGAGCTAGAGATCCGCCGGAGATTTAGCCGCCTACATGATATTTCTATTCCAGTTATTTTCACTCAGCTTTTGCTTTTGTAGTAGAGAACTTATGTACCTTGAATTTTCAAATGTATTGGTTTCAGACTTTGGTACTATGTATTAGTTTTGAGACTTTGTATCTAGTAGCTTCATGAACTACTATAGTTATTTTATTCCGTTGCGAGTTATTCTGATATTCTATGTCTGTGATTCTATGATTGATTTTATTTGCCCCAAATTTTATTAACAATATGTTGTTTTGAATTATTCAAGTCTGACAGATGTGGTTTTATTGTCGATTTGAATGGTCCAAAATGGCGGGATGTTACATATATGAAACAATGTGAGAAACAAAATCAAATCCTAACATGTGATGAGTCAAATAATAATCCATCTTTTACCAAAATTGATGAGTTTCAAATAACAACTTTTGAAATTGAAAACGATAATCTTAATGAAGTTGTTGAAAAAACGGTAATAAAATTGGATTTCAATTCTTTTGAGGGCGAGAAACTCGATTTATATTCTGATTTTCTCTTTTTCGATTTTGAAAATTTAAATACAAGAACTTTGGATTTTGAAATTGATACATGCAATCATGTTGTTGATAATCCAACAAAGGAGGACGAATTTAATGAACATAAATTACTTTTCGAAAATGGGTTGTTATATTCCGAATGAGTAGAGTTAAATCACCATTTTGATTTTGAAATCAATCATTCTAAAGAAATTTTCAATGATAAGTTTGAATTTCAATTTGGTGAAAATAAACTTGAACTTCAACCAATTTTTCTATCTACCCCCAAAATTATCGTATATAAAATAACTCACACGATTTTTAATAAAACGACATTCATTTTCCCAAACTATTCAACATTAAAATCTTTTATGGTTTGGTTTTCTTCGCTTAAGATGTGTCTCTCATACTTGATGAGACAAATGAATCGATCTTTGGAGACCGTTTCATTTACTCCATAGCAACATATTTTCTGATGCCTTGTAAATAATAATCTTTTCATTTTCATACAAACATAGATCATATTTTATTTATTTTTAATTTTTCTCCTTTCACTTGGGTTGAATGTTGGGACACAATCAAAATCAAGTGTAGGGGAGTCTCATCTTCATTTTTAATTTTTCATGGTTTATTTTTACCTTTTCTTTTCAAAATTTTAAAAAAAATCTTAAAAACAAAAACAATTTTTTTTAAAGCATTTTGATTTAGTTTTAAAGAAACACTATAGGATAAATGTATGGTTTTGGTTAATTAAATTGAAATTTTTGAAATATTTGTCTCAACAAAAATAAAAATCAAGTTTGATTACAAGTAACTATGGTTTAACTAGTATATAGGAAAATTCATGGTGATAATTATGAAATATATCCTAATTGAAAATCTCTGTTTTAAAAAAGTAGTGGATTAAAAGGAAAGGATATAACATTTTTTATCTTCTAAGTTAAATGGTGCTAAGATGATTTTGCAAAACTCTCTTTACAAAAAAAAACAAAAACAAAAAAAAATATAAAAAACAGAAAAAATATTTGTATATATGTATATATTTTTTATTAACACCTAGAGTTATGTGTTCACACTTGTGCATTCACTTGTCATACTTTGTACCCTTCTCAGGTAAGCCCGAAAGGTAGTGCACGATCGGTATATCTGCACTCAACTTACCCGAGTTATGTGTATGTATATAAAAATTCTTTTTAATAATGCCTATAGTCGATAGGTGTTCACACTTCTGTGTTCACTCGTCATGCTTTGTATTTCCCTCACGTAAGCCTGAAAGGGAGTGCATGGGTGATACATCTAGCCTCAGTTTTCTGAGTTAGGCATATGTAAATATTGTTAATATCAAAAACAAATTCAAATAAGAGAGAGTAAGCAATTGAAATCCAAGCACTATTTTTACACATTTGATTTGACTTGTTATTCAAAAGAAATGAAAATACCACTTTAATAAACTTTGACAACTAAGGATCCATTTCATAGCTACACTATGTTATCAACCGAAACAACGAGTTAAACTATAGTCTATTTGTTATGATAACTTTATTTTTGTTGGAAATTTTGACAAGTACAAGAACTTAAATTTCTTGATAATAACTAAAACTTATATTTAACTTATTCGTGTCGATTTAAAAGTAAATCCTTCATTTGTAAATATTTTCAAAAACTTGCATTCATCCCTTTGTAAATAAATCTTGCATATAGGAATTTTTCACTTTGCATTTGGATTTTGTGGGTAATATCCGCTGAAAACCCTCTGAGATAACACTCATCCTAATAGGGACACATAGAGGTTTAACGGCTTGTTGCATATGCTCAATGCAATCGTGCTCCTACGAAAATAGACTTATCTTATTTTTCTTTATTCGAGGACGAATAAAAAGATAAGTGTAGGGGTATTTGATGTGCATGTAAATATACATATTTTTACTTCCATATTTAATTTAATTTAATTAAATAAATGATCATATCAGGTATTTTAACAAGTTTAAACCAAAATTCAAATTATTTTCAAATCATCAATTATTCATCTTCATATAGGGGCAAAATGGTCATTTTTGTGCATATATTAATTTGAGAATATTTATTTCCACATTTTATTTTTATTTGTAGGAAAATTGAATGGAAATTAAAAGTGGCTTCATGGAAAATATGCATGCACAAGAGAATAAAAAGGAATGAAGATGGAAATAATTCATTTCATGAAACATGAATGATCCCACCTACCCACTTACGTTGATGTACAATTAGGAGCTAATGCATATGCTAATGGCCATTAAAGTTTCATGCACATTTAAATGGAGGATTATCTCATGCTAATTATAACTTGGTGGTCACACTTCCTAAGAGGGTAGTTTGGATACTTCTCAAAAATATGAATTAGGGTTTCAATCTTGTATGATACCCCTTATGTTCATGTAATTAGCCTCTCTTCTCTTAGCCTCTTCTTAGTTAGTTTAGTTGGGGCTCATAAATAAAAACTCTTCTTTCTTTTCATGGCTACTTAGCCATTTCTTTCATGTAACTTTCTTTTTTATGCAAATTTTAATTTATGCTCTTTTCTACTTACATGCTCTCTTTCTTCTTATGTTAGTAGTGTAGTTTCATTTCTTATGCAAGTAGATTAGTTCTTATTTCATTTTAATTAGCTCTCTCTTTTAGTTTGCTCCCTTTTTTCTCTTGTTTTTGTTTCATGTTGCATTCTACATTTGTTAATATGATAACAAATATGAGAGGCTAAACCCTTTCAATTTAGGGGTAATGAAGCTCTCTAATTATGTTGATTCAACATAATTTGTTCATTTTGATCTCTTTTTATGCTTAATGGAAATGATAGAATGGGGTGAATATTTTGTTGTTTAGCTTTGAATTTGATAGCCTATATTGTTGACACCAAATAGGCTATGCTTAAACAAACAAAAAACAAATTACATCTTCATCTACATATGATTATGGTAATGAAGTGAATATTAGAATCAAAATTTAATGGTCTATATTTCTAATCAATTGTAATAGGCGATGCTTAGAATAGATTTTATTTTCAGATTCATTGTCGTTTTTCATGAGAGTTAAATAGTGGTTGTGTTATAGTTTGATGGTTTATATTGGGCTAATTAATAGAACAAATATGTCATACTTATGATAAACACATCAATTAAACTCACTAATGACCAAATAAGAGAGATCATAATTTCATGTTGTGTTGATTTATGTGATCAAGTGAGTGGATTTATCTCTAAATTGCTTTCAAAGTCTCATATTTTTATCCACTTTCTTTTGTTAGTTTTCTACACTTTTTTAGCTAATCACACTTTCAAATATTTTTTAAATTTGATTGAATTGAAAATTTTAAAATCTAAACAATTCCCAACGGATTGACCCGTACTCGACACGTACTAACATTATACGCTATGCGCTTGCGGTTATTTTTAATTTAAATTCGATCGACTATTTTCAAATTTGATAGGAAATTCATCTGGTCCGAACACCCAATATGCTAAACTAGTGTTAATTTCTATCTGTATTTGATGATATTAGCCCCTTGATTGTTTACAATTAAATATTGATTGATTAGGATATGCTAATTACGGTTATAACTGTCTAAATCTGATAATTAAAATATAATTAAGGCTAACTTAGGTTAGTTAATTTATGTGTTGATTAGTCTAATAATTTATTATTAATTAATGTGCTAAAATGTCTATAATAATAATATAATTAAAGATTATCCTTTAATAGTTTATATAGTAAATCTAGTTTACTTGTATGTCGCGTGCGGCAAAATAAATGAATGAGTGTATATTAAAGTTTATTTTTTGAAATATAATACTATATCCATAATTTGTTATAATAGAAAACATCTAAGATTTTATTAAAAAGGTAAAAGGAATAATATATTATATAGTTACTAAAACATTAAAATGTGTAAATGAATTATGCCAATATATGTTATATAATTTAGAAAAATTTAAAATGTATAATAGTAATATATAAACAAATTGGTGCATAATGAACTTTATTTTTTAAATTCTAAAGAGAGTTTTTGACCCCGTCTGACAAGTAATGTATATGGTCATTATATAGGGTTTCGTTTTAGTCACAAAACGGAGATCCATATTCATATGATACAATATTTGTCGAATTTGTCCCTATATTGGACATTTTACAAACAAAGTAAAGTAATTACATTTTCTAAATCATTTCATCTTAACTGTTTCATAAAATTTCAACAAGACTTCCTTTTTTCTTTTGTACATGCATTTATGTATGATACAGAAAACAAAGGGGAAGTACTATCAAACTTTTGTTGAATCGTTTAAAATGAAATGATTTACGAAATCTAATTATGATTGTGTTTGTAATGGAAAGTAGGATGACCAACCATTAAAGTAGAAAACATTAAACTAAAAATTTGATATTATATTGCTAATTTGTTAAAATTGAAAATATATAATATTTTATTAAAAATCAAAAAAGAATAATATATTATATAATTAATAAAACATTAAACTATATAAATGAATTGACAAATAAAATGTATATCATAAAATGGTCAATACTTCTTCATTTTTTATCATATCTTTTTAAATAGGAAAAACAATCAATTATTTTGTTGATTGGAGTTGGACGTATCAACCATGAAGGGGATTGAGAGGCTCAATAAAAGAACATTTTTATAATGGTATATGGTATTTATTGAAATCGCTTTAAGTAATAATGGAAACGACAAAGAAATTCATTGTTCATGTGGTAAGTGCAAATACTTGAAGCATTTGATACTGGATATGGTTAAAGTTAATTTGTGCCAATATGGTTTCATGCAGGATTATTATGTGTGGGATCTTCAAGGAGAATTTGAAGCACATAATCCTATACAGTCAGAGGAGGAGGTGGGTAATGACATTGTTATGGCGAATCCCATAGAAGATATTTTTTAAGATGTAACACGATGGATGTTCTCTACTTTTGAAGTTGATGATGATGATGTTAATGTCGAAGAAGAACTAAATATTGAAGCAAAAAAATCTATGACTTATTGGATGCTGCTAAGAAACCCCATTGGGTTGGCTGTAAAAGCGATACCAAATTATTAATAACGGTAGAATACAATATGATGAAATCAAAACACAACTTCATAGAAGTCGGATTTATAGTAATTGTACAAGCTGCAAAACGGCATATGCCATCCAATAATTCAATGTGCGAAAATCATTATGAAGTGAAAAAACTTATGTCTAATTTTGGTTTGCCGTATCAAAAAATAGATACATGTTTAAATGGTTGCATGTTGTTTTGGAAAGAAGACATAGATCTTAGGAAGTGTAGAATACGTAACGAGGAAAGATACAAACCAAGAAAAAAGAAGGAAAATGAAGTTTTATTATTCGGGTTTTAATCACAACAGAATCCAAAGGAAGTCGGAACAGTAGGTCGAGTCAGAATAGCTCAAGAGCAAACCAAAAAGACTATAACCACAAACCAAGAGAAATCAAAGGAATAGAAAACAAAAAAACATAAAAGTGATGGATCGCGAACGATTCATCATCTTTGGATCGCTAGCGGTCCATAATCATGGCTCATGGATTCATGAATTCATTTGCATCATGGTCCAATGCGTATTCTAAGAACAATGGCTAAGTTTGATAGGATTCTGATATAGCTAAATCGAGAGGCAAGCATTCGTCTAGTTCAATCAGCGGTCTAATGCAACCAATATGCGGACCATCATAAATACAAGACAACATGTTATGGAATTATATGGATGACACCAACACGAGACAACAAATGCTCCCTAGAAGACAAAGTCCAAAAATCGACTAAGTATATGGATCGCTAGCGATCCATAGCATCTCAACAGGTCGCCATGATCTATAAGGTAGAAGGCAAGGGGAAGCATCTGAAGATGTTGGATCATAATCAAGCCAGAAGCTATGGATCGCTAGCGATCCATAGCCTATGGATTGCTAACGATCCATCAGGTTAGCTCGGTCCGAGATGAAACTTGTAGTGTGTCTTCCTACAGTCATTTGCAAGCATATAGCAAGAAAGCCTAGCCCAATAGCTCTCCAACCTCTATAAGTACTCACCTATCTGCAACATAAAGAGGATCCTCCGGACTAGCTTTTGAAACTTTGCAGAAAACCTTCTTCACTCTTCTCATCCCTCACAACAGTCATCCAAGGAGTTCACTATGATTCTCTAGTGAACTCTAGCATTGGGGACTTTGTCTAACTAAGGATATTCAATGACTTCGTAATCCAATTCACCTTGTAACAGCAATCAATCAATAATAAAAGTTATAAGGTGGACGTAGGCTTCATTAACAGTCAAATCACTATAAAAATCTTCTTGTCTTCCTTTTGTTTTTGTAGTTTATACATTTATTCTCTGTATTATTTCTCTGTAAGAACAGGGCTAGTGCTTTCACAACTTAATCCAAGGTGTTGAGCCATTTTTAGGTTAACATTTTGGTGCTTTCATTGAGAACCCAACTCAGGGTTTCGATCTAGCTATCTACCTTGGATCAGATAGGTTCAAGAGTTAGATCCTCAATCTTTGCTTAAAAAAGCTATTGCTTAGAATCAATGGCTCCAGGGAGGAAAAGATCTACCGGTGGAAGATCCATAGGGGTAGTAATAGCCGAAGAAGAGATGAGTTATCAGCAAACCGAAGTAGATGGCGCCAACATAGGAGATCGGGTGCCAAGATCCTCCAATCAACACGAAGTCATTACAAGAGACGAGTTGAATAAAATGGTTGATGAAATCAACTAGAAAATGGAAAGTAGTAAGAGAGTTCTGATGGATAAGCTTAATGCACTCTTTACCTTACAATCACATCCTTCTCCAAGAACTATAGCCGAACCCACGGCTGCTGTAGAACAAGATAATTCTTCTGTTTCTGGTCTAAACAGAAGAAACGAAAAGCAGCCACAAAGAGGAGTGACAACTCAAACAGTAGGAATTAATTTAGAAGAAAACAAAAGTACTCCACCGATCGCAAGACAACCAGCTATGAACTTGATTCAAGGAGCGAAGACCCCACAAGAGGATATAGCCATGGACCTTTCCGACTCAGAAGATGAAGAGTAATTTAACGACGGCAAGTTGGAAGGAAATGCCAATGCATTCGTTAACGCCAGGAATGTTCAAATTGCCCCCAATCAGGCTAACCGTATGCCAACGTGATCTCGAGGGAGTGGCTCTTCCAAAGACAGGGCTTCATCCCACTCACCAAGACCATTTGCAAAGCCAAACACTCGATGTAGTGACCGAGAGCCGACCTCTGGACTACCAGACACCAAAGGCATTTATCTCGGATTGGTGAAGCGATTAATGGATGAGAATAAGAATAGAAGAGATAATGAATGGGGATCCGCCCCAAGTCGGACTCCCTTCACTGATGAGATATTGAATGAGCGATATTCAGAAAAGTTTACGATGCCAACTATTCTATCCTATGACGGAACAAAAAACCCAAAACCTAATCTTTACAAGTACGGTTGGTACATGGATGGAGCAAATGCTTTGGACATTGTTTGATGTAGATGTTTCCCAATTTTCCTAGAGGGAAGTATTTCCATGTGGTTCACCAGACTTTCGCCGAGTTCCATCTCCACTTTCGACCAGCTAGCAAGAAGATTCTTCGATCAATTCAGGCTTTACACCGCGCAACCTAAGGATGTGATGTCCCTGTACGGACTATTCCAGGGACGAAAAGAATCGCTGAAGTCTTTCATGAACCAGTTCAGTACCGTAGTGATAGAAGTAAGCAATCCAAATGAGGACATGGTTTTTATGGCTTTGGTCCGTGCCATCCACCCCAAAACAAAGTTTGGAAAGTGGACCAAAATGAAACAACTCACCACAAGAAAGGATGTTAGTCGCAAGGCAGGCCAATATTTGAGATTGGAAGAGCCGCGAGAGTTAGAAAGGAAGTCTACTAGCATACAACCGATGAACGTCGGGCAGAGTGACATGCTCACAACACAAACGAGTTTCGTCATATAAATAACTTGATCGAGCAGCTAATCCGGGAAAACAAGTTCAGCAATACGTGAGAAAATCACAAAATCCTGACCAGTCCATGGCTCCCTATCGAAGAAAGTAAGCCAGAACCAGTGAGGAAGGATCAAAGCAAACTGACCAAAGAATCATCATTGGAATGATATCTGGAGGACCATATCTCGCATAGAGAAGTTGTGGAGAAATGGAGCAGTATGCGAGTTCATTAAAGCACGCTTCGAAGGAATCATGCCTTGCAATCGAAGATGGAGTTCCAGCCAAGCAGTAGAAAACTCTGAGTGATGATATAGTATTTTAAAATCGAGATACCGAAGGGATCGAAGATCCAACTCTCGATCCCATAGTAGTGACAATAGGGATCGACCCCACTATGGTCCGCCAGGTATTGGTTAATAGCGGCAGTTCTATGAATATTATTTTCAAACATACCTTTGAGTAGATGAAGATCAATATGAAAGACGTATTTGCATGCCAAACAAAAATCCAGGGATTCATTGGCGAACCCAAACAACCCATAGGGACGATTGACTTGCCAGTAGAACTTGGGGAGTCACCCTCATCTAGACGTTCGTAATTATTGATGAAACTTCCACATGCAATGCCTTCTTAGGACGGCTTGCACTGGCAGATTTCAGAATCGCTTTAGTCCAATGGTGCCTTACCATGAAGTTTCCAACAGCAAATGGAACCGGGGTGATCAAAGGAAATCAATGCACCACCAGAGAATGTTACATTGCAGAACTTCGTGAATCCAAAAGAAAAGAAAAAGGAAATATATGGGGAGAACTCTCCACATCCGTGAACCAGCCAAATAGCAACTACAGAGCCGCCCCTGGCTTGGGGACCACAGCCGATTTGATAAGGCTTTAGACCCTAGAAAGAAGAGTTCAGGGGAGGATCGGGCAGTATCGGTAGAATTGATGGTGACTGTACCTATCGATATGGATAACCTGACGCGAGTCTTGAAAATTGGGTCGCATCTTGGAAACAAGTAGCGACTAGAAACCATCAAATTTCTTCGTGCCAACTTGGATGTGTTCATGTGGACACATTCCGATATGTGTGGGGTGTCACCCGAAATAACATGCCATGCGCTCAACACTAACTCCAGGTTTACACGGTAAAGTAGAAAAGGCGTAGCCTGGGCCCTGAGCGATCTAAGGCATTAAGAGAATAAGTAGACAAGCTGATGGCCAACGGTTTTATCCGTGACGCAACTTACCCTGAATGGGTATCTAACCAGGTCTTGGTCAAAAAGTCCAATGGGAAGTGGGAACTTGTATCGACTACTTGGACTTAACCAAAGCTTTATCGAAAGATAGCTTCTCTCTGCCTAGAATTGACCATCTTGTGGACGGGATGTCGGGGCATGAACTGTTATCATTTATAAACGCATACTCGGGATACAACTAGATCCCGATGCACAAACCTGAATAGGAAAACACCAGTTCCATCATTGATCTAGGACTATACTGCTACAAGGAAATGCAATTCAGTTTAAAGAATGTTGGGGTAACCTACCCAAGATTAGTAAATGCTATGTTTAAGCATCAAATCGGAAAAACCATGGAAGTCTATGTATATGACATGTTGGTTAAATTGCGAGTAGCTGCCAACCACTTGGATAATCTTGTTGAAATGTTTGAAATACTCTGAAAATATGGAATGAAAACCAATCCACTTAAATGTGACTTCACGGTAGCCTTCGGAAAGTTCTCGGGATTCATAGAAAGTGCCAGAGGCATTGAAGCAAATCCAGAGCAAATAACCGCCCCACGAGAAGTCCAAGCCCCGAAGAACAAGAAGGAATTACAAAGCTTGAATGGGAAAGTCATAGCACTAAGTCGGTTCATCTCGAAAGCTACTGACAAATGCATACCATTCTTTGATGCATTAAAACAAGGAAAGAAGAATTTCGAATGGAATGAGGCTTGTCAAACCGCATTTGAAGAATTGCTGCGACATATGGAAGCCCCGCCAATCCTATCAAAGCCAATGGATGGAGAGGACCTATTCATCTACGTAGTAATCTCACCTCGCGCATTGAGCGCTGCTCTTGTGCGTGAAGAAGCAAAAATTTAGCAACATGTATACTACATTAGCAAGCGGTTTACTGGAGCCGAGAAAAATTACCCGAACCTGGAAAAGCTAGCATATTGCATCTAAGAAGTTACGACCATATTTCCAAGCGCATCCGATCAAAGTACTGGCTGATCAGCCTCTGAAGCAGGTATTGTACCGACCCGAAACTTTCGGGCGACTCCTCAAATAGAATATTGAATTGAGCCAATATGATATCACTTACCATCCAAGAAGGGCAATCAATGGGAAAGCTCTATCAGATTTCATCGCTAAGTTTACGATACGAGATGGCGAAGAAGAAATACCATTGGAAGTGGAAACATGATGGAAACTCTTCGTCGATGGCGTGTCTAACAACCTCTGTTCGGGGGTGGGGTAGTCCTAGAAATTCCCAAAGGGTGAGCCATTTGCTACGCCTTATGCCTGGAATTCCCTGCAACAAATAACGAAATGGAATATGAAGCGTTGATAGCAGGCCTGAAGGTTGTGAAGGAACTCAGAATAAAGTCCGTTTACATCTATAGCGAATCTCATGCCAAGTAAAAGGTGAATACTAGGCTCGAGGGGAGAAACTTGCCCCATATCTATCTAAAGTACAAGAGTTGCTGAATGACATCGAACATTACACCATAACTCACATCCCACAGGAGAAAAACACTAAGGTTGACTACTTAGCTAAATTGGCAAGCTCCGGAGAAGCTCAATCGTTGGGACTAGTCCCTGTTGAGATCCTGACCTCTCCAAGTGTAGACGAAATAGATGTCGACTGGATTTTTAAAACCACCGTCGAACCTGAAACATGGATGACGCCACTCAAAGACTACTTGCTTACATGGACCCTTCCAACTGATAGGAATCAACGGAAAAGGCTTCTTTGGAAGTCACCGCGATTCGTAATATAGGTGGAATACTCTACCAAGGGGATTCTCTACCCCTTGCTTAAATGTGTGACCGACTATGAAGCTCGACGGATCCTGAAGGAAGTTCACAAAGGTGACTGTGGAGACCATACTGGGGGCATACTCTTGCAAAGAAAGTCCTTCGGAATGGATATTTCTAGCCAACAGTAAACCGCGATGCAGCAGACTACGCCAGACGGTGTGATAGTTTCCAAAGATTCAGCAAGACTAAAAGAACCCTCTCAATAGAGCTAACGCAGATGGTCAACCCATGGCCATTTGCAATATTGGGAATTGACTTAATTGGTGTTTTCCTAATAGCTAAAGGAGGGGCTAAATATGCTATAGCTGTCGTTGACTATTTCACAAAATGGCCAAAGTGGAACCGCTTGACCACCATTACCACAAAGAAAGTCATTAAGTTTGTTACTAAAAACATTATTTGCAGGTTTGGTGTGCCATAGAAAATCATCACTGATAACGGAACCCAATTCAAAAGCGCCAAGTTCAAAGAGTTTTGCAAACGCTTCCGAATCGAGAAGGGCTTTTCCGCGGTCGCTCATCCGCAAGTAAACGGGAAAGTGTAAGCAATAAACAAGATCATCTAGTCCACTATCAAAAGGTGACTAACTAAAGCAAAATGGAGCTGGATTGATGAACTTCCACTCGCACTATGGGCTTATAGAACAACACACAATGTGGCAATCGGGCATATTCTGTTTTCCTTGGCATATGGTTCAGAGGCAATGATTCTCGCCGAACAAGAATTACCCTCTCATGGAAGGCAAAATTTCAATCACAAACATAACGAGCAACTCCTACTCGAGTCGCTTGATGTGATTGATGAGAGGAGGGAAGAAGCCGAGCCGAGGACTACTGCCCACCAAAAAAGGGCCGTGCAGTACTTCAACTTCAAATGTCATAACCAAACCTTCAAATTCGGAGACCTCATCCTCAAATGAGTCTATCCCATGCCAGGAGCCTTCGGACCAAACTGGGAAGGGTCATATGTGATTAATCAAAAGCTAAGAGACAGAACTTTCAAACTAACAACCATTGACGGAATCCAAATTCCTAGAGCATGGAATAGCGAATTGTTGCATCGTTACTTTATCTAAAACCTACCTTATGTACTTTCTATTTTTAAGAAAATAGCCCGTCCCCAGATACCGTGGGCATTGTAAATAGGCAGAACTTGCCCAACTTTTCTTAATAAAATTGATTTGCTTTTTGAACCAATAAAACTTCGTTATAATAGTAACCTGCTGAGTCGATTGAGTCAAATCAGCTCAAAACCATCCAATTTCTTCTAGAGATAGTGGAATCACGCTCAAGTATGCCCACTTACCTACCGGGTCGACGGAAGCAAATCAACTCAAACCGTTGGATCGGCGGAATCCGATCCCCGCCTTCTAAGAACCGGTGTTGCTCCGACAACATCGGGAAGGCTCAAATCAAAAGCCACACATCCCATAAGCCATGCATTACCTTTTCGAGCCATGGAATTACGCTTATAAAGCATAAACTCCTCACGTTGCTATAAGATTGGCAAAGTCGAGAAGTTCCAAAACTGTTATGGGTCAACGGGTCATATCGGTCCCAAAAGCCGCACATCCCATAAGCTGCACATACTTCTAAAATGTCGTGCATTTAATAAACCACACACACTTTTAAGTACTGGAATTTCCCAGCCGCTACTGGGCTATTCATCCATTGTAGGAATAATAAGGATCTCGCTCCCATTATCAGGAATAATGGGCATGAATCCAACAAAATCAAAGTGTTGCAAATCGGCAAAAAATTCCAATTGCTGACCAACAAAAAATATGTAATTAAGCCGTTCAAATCGTGAGTTCCCAAGGATAGGAACCATAAAACAGGTCCAGTGATAAAGAAGACAATAATAAACAAACAGTCGGATCAACCGGTCATTTGTCAGGTGTTCGAAGTAAATAGCCCTATGAACTGGGGGCATACACCGGTACTTAAATAGAAATGCTCAAGAACGAAAACACTTCACAAGTTCTATTACTCCAAACAAATAATTTTAGTGGTAATCACAGGACTAGATAAAATAAAATAGCAGTAAATTAAATAGATATAAGTACATAAAACATGGATAAGCAGACAGGTAAAGTTACAATCAAAATGTCAAGCATTGTATCACTTATAACTTTTTTGTACAAGGTTAAAATGAGAGGGTCGTACCCTCACAACATCGGCCAACAAAAATTATAGATGCTACAACAAAAGCAGTAAGTTCAGACTCTGCACTTGAACAAAACAAAACAAAATGCCTCAAAAATCAACTCCACTACCATTTGGGCTTCTCAACACCTTTTTCCTCCACTCCCCTTCCCGCCTTTGGTTGGAAGTTTTTGCTTCCCCTTTGAATCCTGGCCAGGGATAGTGTCGCTGCCGATGATATTGACTATCTCCTTGGTGCGGATATCTCCTCCCTGCTCTTTAACCTTCTTGGAAGTCTCCCCTTTTGTCTTGCGCTTTCGGGATTTTCAAGGGCTCTTCAAGCACTTTATCGCTTCAACCTTTTTCTTCTTGATAGCAACCAGTTGCCTGTTCATATTTACGCGGTTGCTCAATCTGGACCTCCTACTCCCGAGCTTCGACTGTTGTAAATTCGCACTCCAAAGATATGGAAGGGTCAACTAAGCCATGCAATGTAGCAATTTTCTCAAACTCCAACCTTGGCTGCGAACCGTGCACAGACACAGCAAACAGCCAGTTACAGAGACTAGCACAGAAGCGGTTGAAATAGCGACGGGTCCACGTATCAAGGAAAGTGGCAGATCAGCGGGTAAGGAAGATGGACCTATAAGGTCAAAAATGAAAGAATTAAGTTCGTCTTGCTCTTGCGGTATGAGTTGAAAATTCTCGAACTCAGGAGAAACAAGAAAGTTACCTGCATTAGAGGAGTGGCTGAGAATGTCGATCTCATATTCACCACCTTCTCCTTCTTTGGATGGTTGCATAATCTGTGGAGAAGCTTCAGTACCAAAAATCGCCAATGGATCACGAGGTTGTCTCGACGATTTTCCTAGTCTGAAAATAAGGGGCTCCGACATCGTTTTGGCAGTCGCTGCCATAGCAGCATCGGCACCTTCCCTTTCCTTTTCAATTTATAGAATTTCCCAGCCCTCTATTAGTTCTTTCTTTGACTCCTCATTAATGTAGGCATCCCCAAGCTCCCGCTCAGTGTAAACATCCCCGCTATCTCGGAAACGGGTCAAAATTTCCTTCCTAACCATGGCGAGAGTGCGTGGGAACTTGGGGCCCAGGTAACTGAGACTCCCTTGGTGCAACAGAGAGTTGACGTAGAAGTTTAAGATGGTATCGTCCATCTTCTCCATCTTCCTCTCAAAAGTGTCATGTAGCTCCAAATAATCCACCGTAGTGGCGGCCTTTTTAACTTCAACACGAGTTTCGTCGGCGCTGAGCTAGGCAACTCTTTCCTGGAGCAGGGCAATCATCTGGGAATGGTTGGAAATGATCTTATCATGTGATTTCACGACTTACTCATATTCCAAGACTATTTTTATTACATTTAACAATCTTTTTGTGGCCAGCAATGGTCTTCTTCTAGGCTTCGATAGTCATATTGCGAGCTTTGAGTTCCTCGTGCAACTTAACTTTTTCCGCATGCGCCTTTTTAATTTCGTCTCAAAAGCCGATCTCATCTTCGCATGAGCCTCTTTCAGCTCTATTAGCAAGCCATCGTTATTCTTACTTTTCCGAAGTGCGGTGTCCCTTGCTTATACCAGTCGTTTGATTTTGGCATCGTGTTCCACCAACGCCTTCTCGAAGTCATCCTTCTCCAATTCAAAGGAGAAAATATCATGGTAATTGTTGCGGTTCGTATCAGCCAGCTGCTTGCATAGTTTTTCCCGTTCCTCGGCTTGCTCCAAATCAATTTAGATCGCTTGAAGGTGGGGTATATATGAATCTTTGCGGACTGGGCGAAGAACGCGATCAAACTTAACCCCTTTTAAAAACAACCGGGGAGTGCTGCTTCAAGTCTAGGAGGACTAGATGGAAGAACGTAAGCCAATCTTCGGTGAGGGTACGAAGAACCAGGGGCAAGCACCACATGGGACGATGGAACTTCGAGACCGACTTAAGCTGGGGATGGGGCAAAGGCCTGTTGCTTTGAAGGATGAGAACTACGATCGACCTTTGACTTTTTGGACGGTTCCTTTCACTCATTAAAGTTCTTTCCCTTCTCGTAACCTCTTTTGAACGCACAACTCTGTTCCCTCTCATATCGACGATGAGCGTTAGCCTCCAAGTCCTTCCGTCTTCTCCATTCCTCTACGATCTCACGAGGTTGATGACGGGTGATGGATCGTTCGAATAGCATTGCGAATCGGTGAACTCCTTGAGATTGTCATAAAGACCATGTCCTCTCATGGTACTTGATATGAATAATAGATAAAGAGCTTTAGTAATGGAAAATAGGCTTGAATAATGTATGTATAAGTGAATGTGACCTTAGTAAAATGTGCAACGTGTTTGGGGGACCTAAAATGATGTCACAAACCAGATTGGGTGGCTGTTGTGTTAGAAATCGGACTGATTTTTTAGCACAACATGGCCCGGGCAAGGAGACGTCTCTTCAAATTGAAATCTTCCCTCATAAGTTCATCAAAATCGATGTAGACGTTGCTCAAATCCCCAATGTCAACACCGATGACTTTAATTGGGGAATCCCAACGTCGCTTGACTTCTGGGGCAGCATCTTTATTGCGGGTCTCTTAAGGAGGCGAGTTCGGAATAATGGGACCCATCTCCGGAGTCTCGTCACATGATTCAGAGTCTCCATCACCAGAATCTGCATAGAAATCATCATCACTGGAGGAGGACCCACGACTACTACTCTCGACTTCACCCTACTCTTTTTCCAGGGCTATTGCGGCCTTGCCTTCTCGTTGTTTAAACTCTTATTCCCCTTAACCCGGAATCAGGGGCATTCTGGCCGGGTAGCTGGCTTCGGTCGCAACATCTCTTTCCTCATGAGTCTCTTCAGCTAACTTGCCAGACAACCCTTCCTTTTCTTGAAAACACCCTCTTCTGAATAATGAAATGAAGAAGTAGAGCACATTTGTATTCTAGAACGAGGAGGAGACAGGACCTCAACTGCTACAGTAGATCTCCTTGGAGGCAACAGTCCATACCAAAGTAAGTTTTCATCCGTCAACAAGAATTTGACCGATCTTTCCCCGACTTCTACAACCTTCAGGGTAGGGAAAGTTTCGTCAAGGGGTAGATCTTTATTCGACCTCGGAATAACTGTAGGAAGTATTTGACATGTCAGAAATTCCATAGTGATGTATCAGATCTCAATAAGTAAGGAAGAGAATTTACCCCCCGTTGTCCAAAGGTGATTGAACCCTTTAGGACATCTAACGAAAAAGTACCGATTCTTGAATTGAGCCAAATTTCTTTGCAGTTGCAGCAAGATTTTGCAATTCCTTTGAGCCTCGATGACGACTATAGATGTGCACTTGCTTTCTATTTAAACGAGATAAAATATCTCAACTCATCGAACCTTGGAGCACGGTTAAATGTCCGCATAAAAAGAATGTGCAGGCAAGTTAAGATAGCATATCCATTAGGGTGAATCTGGAACGAGGTAATTCCCAATTTCGAAAGGGTTACTGTCCAGAAATCATTGAAAGGGGGCACTGCTCCTTTTAGGCACATATATCGATGGCAAGTGGTATATCCCGGAGGCGGCATATGGGCGAATTCATTCTTCTCCGGGGGGCGCATGTCGTCCTTTGGAATGTCATGTTGCAAAAAAATGCTGTGCAAAACCTTAGTGGAGATCACAAAGGAGGATCTTTCCATTGGATTAAGAAGAACTCCAAAGTTCGAAGGAGTTTGATCCACGATCGGACCAACTATAGCTAGTTGACCATATTCAACCTGCAAAGCAGAAGAGGAAGGGACAACAGACGACGACTCAGCTTCTGAAAG
The DNA here is from genome assembly GCA_030737815.1 of Allium fistulosum. Classification (NCBI taxonomy): domain Eukaryota; kingdom Viridiplantae; phylum Streptophyta; class Magnoliopsida; order Asparagales; family Amaryllidaceae; genus Allium; species Allium fistulosum. Next base: position 868,122,331 of record CM060907.1, on the reverse strand, counting down.
CGTTGGACTTCCTCCGTTGGAACTTATGGCGAGAAGACGGGTACTTCATTCTAAACAACAAGACTTGCTTCCAAAGCAGTTAGGTAATTCTACTCTAAACTAAAAATCCCCATAGAGCACTTGAATTCAAAGGAATATCGATTCACCCCGCCACGTCGGATTTCAAATATGTACTGGTAAGGTTTGAAAATACACAAAACATCCCTCTGTTTTTTAGTAAGTTTCCGGTTTTTGTTTTCAAATTCACGCGCGCACAAAGACCCAAATACCCTTTACGTTTTTAACATTTCAAACGCGTATAACTTTTTGTAGAAACATCGGATTAGCATACCGTTTTCACCAAAAATTCAAAAAAAATTATGGTCTTTAAAATGAGATCCATTGTTGATACCATAAAATCATATTTGTAGTAAAGGTGCAATTATTCCATATATTTGCAGATAATTCTACAAATTTTAAACGTCTTCAGTTTTTCTTCAAATCTGCAACTATTGCGTATAATTGCAGACATTTCTGCAATTATAAGGTATAATTGCAGACATGTCTACAATTATTTCATATAGTTGCAGAAATGTCTGCAACTATTTCATATAATTGCATTGCATATAATTGCAGACATTTCTACAATTATATGTATAATTGCAGACATGTCTGCAATTATTGCATACAATTGCAACTATTGCGTATAATTGCAGAGTTGTTTGCAATTATTGCATATAGTTGCAGAAATGTGAAAATTTGTGATTTAATGGTGAAATGGTTTTTTAATCGTTGTTTTTACATATGCACAATGCCACTCGTTAGAAAGATAATAAAATTTGTGATTTAATGGTGAAAACGGTTTGTTAATCTGTCGTTTCTATAGGAAGTTATTGCGTTTTAAAGATTGATAATTAATGAGGTGAAAATTTTAATTATGGATGTGAGAATAACATCCATATATGAAGAATCAACATTGCCGCAATAGAGAAGAGGAGTATTGTACGGAAGAAAATTGTAGTATTTGAAAATAGGGATGTAATTTATATTTTTTTTATGAGGAGGATGTTTTGTGTATTAAGTTTGATTTTAGGGATGTGTCCCTTATTTTCACTTTATTTAATGTAATGGAGCATTTACCCGTTCATCTTACAATCTTAAGCACATCTTCGAGGTCCTATGTAATATGGTTGGATGTATCAATTTGAGAGGTATAAATATTGAGTATGTTAAATATTAGTTTAATTACATATATTAGTAAATTTAATTTGAAATAATTTTTTAATAGGTACTTCAATTATTTAAAGAAAAAAGTTATACAAAAAGCATAAGTTAAAGGTTCGATTTGCAAACCATACAATGAAGAAGTAGCTTCATTATTTTTCTCTCATTATTTCAATGACCATGTTAACTTATCATTTGAAATTGTTCCACGTAATGATGAAGGTGTTGAACAATATTCGTTTCAAGCATGTTATCTATTTTTAGACAACACGGTTTACCTGCTAGAAAATGTGTGGAACTATTGTTAGACGATAGAGATTATCATATGGCACACATATAACTTCTTCTTAATAGTGTTGAAGTTGCACCATTTGTTAGGTAATATTAAATAATAATTCTTATATATTTATTTCAATAATATACGTGTAGATTATAATGCTATATACTATCTATATCTGCAGTGTTTATGAATCACAACATCCTCCGTAAAGAATTTGCTAATTGGTTTTCGAATTACGTTTATGGTCCGAGATATTGTGTTGTTGACGAAGGATTGAAACAACTTGCACAGGGACCAAAAAGAGATGTCAAGACATATCCAATATTCTTCGTCAATGGATATAAATTCAACGCCAAAGAATATGGTGCTAAAAAAACTAACAAACAATATCGGTGTATTTGTTAAAGCTATTAACGATCCAGATAATCATATAAATGATTTTTATGGCATGTTAACCTAGGTTTTTCAATTGACATATTTCACAAGACCTACGGAAGAAGTTTTTCTATTAGATGCAATTAGTTCAGCAACGTTCCAAGTTTTAGAATGAATGTGCACAAAAATTATAATCTTATTGAAATAAAGCATACCACACATTATCATAAGTACGATCCTTTTGTACTAGCCAAACAAGCCCTTCAAGTTTATTATCCTCCTTATCCATCTCTAGAAAGAGATAGAGTAGATTGGTCGGTAGTATTTAAAACAAAGGCAAGATTTATGTTTGATGGAAAGAATATTCCAGACGAACAAGCTTATCAGGCAGATGTTGAGGAAAATAGTGAAATAATAATAACCGACAATTATACCTATTTTGGGCCTCTAAATGATGAATCAAATGTTTTAGTAGAAGCATTTGAGACTACAGAGGAAAACAATATAGAGTCTGAGACTGAGTCTGAATAAGAAAACGACGAGGACTGATTAACGATGTACTTTTTGATAGAAGGTAATTTATGCGATTATTAATGTCACATTTTTCTCATAAAAATGATATGTTTTCTCATAATTAAATGATATGTTCTATCATAATAAAATGATATGTCTGTGACAGGTATTATATCATTTTTTCAATGTTGGAGTTCTTCCCATTTAGGCTCCCCCTCTTCAACTCAGAGAGGGACCGCCATGGGACGTGATGGTAGTGGCCCATCAGAGCAGGAACAACATCCTATAGTGACATTATAGCCCAAAGCTAATGGGTAAGTATTAAATTTATTTCAGCATCATAAATATTTTGTGGATGATATATTAGTTATGATTTATTAAAGATTTGTATCATATTTCACACATGAGATTTGAGTTGGAACGGTCAGAAATTTTTCTGGAGATTTCCAAGCTTTCTTCCAAGATCAAGATGACTGCATGCTGGCCAAGTTGGGATAATGCTATATCCCACGTCATAAAGTGAATACGGTAGGACTTCCTCGTAGGTGTAAATTTGTATAGCAGTATATATAACCACCGTACAATTTGCTGACTAAGTATAAATGCATAACTTATATTTTTTTAGACGTGCAGGAGTGGTAAAGTTGCATGAAGTTGACACTCTCCTTTGCAGAAATTACTAGGTGAAGAAAATAAGGAAGGACCACCGCGACACGATGTCGGGCATAAAAAGGCAAGGAAGAAGCCTGACTGGATGAGTGCAAGCGTGTGGATGCTTGGGTTGCTTGGCGATAGCGATGAAGCAAAGGTAAGTTTACTAATCTCTTATTAATTATTTAAATTGAAGTTTTGTATACAATCTATCACACATTATCTAGAGCATATTCTGATAAGTCAAAATATCACTTTAACTTGTTCCGTATATAATATATAATCTACAGATGTAAAATATAACGTTCAATTTAAATTTACAGGCAGAGTCAGAGAGGAACTCTACGAATAGAAAAAAGAATCCAATCACACATCACGTTGGTTCTAAGTCCTTCCAGCGTTACCGTTAAGAGATAGTAAATTTATTAATTTCGATTATACGTAGTTATTACATTGTATGATTTTGTATATAAAAAATAATAATACATAATAATTATTTCAGGAAAGAGAGCATATTTTTCTCTTCTCTTACAAGGACGTTTTTGCCCGTACTCATGTTATTGAGCATGAAAATGAAGATGGCACATTCTCATACACATGGCATGACTCAAAATCAAAAGAAGCCCATGTAAGCCTATTTTAAGTTTTAGGTTATTAATAATCAGTTTAATCAATAATCAGTTTAATTAATTAGTTTTAAAAAATTAAAATAATGTAGTGTTAATTTCAATTGTACTTTTATTTTGTATTGTAGGAAAAATTTATGCAACAACGAGAGCAGCTGCTTCAGGGAATAGAACAGAATCAGTTGACTACTAACAAGGAGGACGTGATTCTTAAACCTATGATAGATCCGCCAATATGAAATAGGTGTAATGGCTTTTGGCAACCAAGAGGTACTAAATAATATGTTTTGATTTGACTATTTACTAATCTCTTGACTACAGAACTTGAAATTATTCAGATTATCCATCGGAAATTATTTAGCTTATAAAATTACTTTCTCATATAAAAGTTAACCACACATCAAAATGTAGTTAGATAATAGCATGAATCTATACTATATTATTATTAGTGAGTTCACTTTCAAGCTCACCCATGCCTCCTTGAAATTTGGCAACTGAAGGGTCCCGACTATCCCAAAGCAACGTCACGAAATTCTTTCCCCTCCCTCATTCCTCTTCCTTTCTCGCCTTTTCAGCCTCCCGTATCCCAAACACTTTCGCCCCCAAAAACCCTAGAATTTTGTTCTCTCCCTCCAGACGACGTCCTCCTTCCAGATGTGAGCCTCCCGTATCCCAAACAATTTCGCCCCAAAAAATACTCCGCATCCCGTTTTCCTTTCTCAAAAACCCTACAATTTTGTTCCCTCCCACCAAACGACGTCCTCCTTCCAGACGTGGATCAACTTCCTACTTTCAAGGCTACAGCTGTAGCTTGGCACACTGTTGCTGGCCTACCATCTTCACGGCTGTCGATTTCAGTTATCGTAAACGTTCTCTCCATTCTTCTAAATAAATCTTCAAGTTATGGACTCCACGCCTTGCATTTGAAGGTTCGATAGGGTGGGTTTTCCCTAATTTTTATCTTAATTCATTACCATTAATTATAAAGTAAATCATTTATTCTATTACTGGATTAGTATAAAGCAATATTAAATCTTTGAAAAGGTAAAAATCTATTATTGGATTAGTATAATTACATCAGTATAAATCGTATATTTCTTAGTCTTGCTCGATTTTGTTCTTTTCTGTCTAAAAACCCTAATTTGCTCGATTTATTTTACATTTCTTTTATTCTCATGTATATGCTTAATCCTGGATATTTGTAAAAGGTTTTTCATTCTTCCATAATATATTTTTCAGTGCAACTTTTAAATTGGTCAGCAAATTTTGAACGATTTTTGAGCTAATTGCATTCAAATTCTTTATATCCAACTGTGGTGCATTTTGGGACAATATGGTCAATCAAAAACTGTTTGCAGTACTATACAACTAGGTTTCTTTGAATCAACAACTTGAATTGTAATTCAGGCTCTAGTTGGATTTTACTTGCATTCTTGCAATTTTCCCTCTCCTAATCTGTTCACTATATATTGTGAATTCTATTGATCATTTGTTAATGGTTAAGCGGTTTTTTTAGTGGTTTTGCTGTTTCTTTTTGTTTATTGATGCTGGCTAAAGAATAATCTTCTAGAGTTGGGATGATTGTGTTCATGATATTGAAACTTAGGATACCCACTATTTTAATTAGAATTTTATTTTGCTTGATTACTACTTTATTATATTTTATTTTATTTAAAAGTAACTAATTGCTGAAGTTATTTGCATCAAATCAGATTCCATTTAGACTCTTTAAATTTATTACAACATATATTTTTTAAAATTATCAATTCCATATACTATTTATTTTATCTTATCTTATATTCAATATTTATGTCCCTTTCAATTTTTTTACATCTATCTGAAATCATATGCATCATATTGGATGCAAACCTGTTCACTTGATCAACTACAGTATGCACTTTAGAAAAATATGATACATAACTATTTATCATACATTAGTTAAAAATTTTTCAGTGAATTTGAATTTAAATTTAAGGAATCCAAACTTAAGGTCGTTTTTTTCTTCATCTAATGCCTCATCAATACGTATAATCCGATCAATTTAGTTACGACTAAATTTTTCTTGATTTTGGATTGGACTTGGTTTCTCTAACTTATTATGATATAATTTATTATAACTCATAAGTGTAAAAATCAAGCAGCCATTTATTATTGATTTGCATTTAAAGGTGTTGAGGAGCTGTAAGTGCAAATAACACTATTTGTAAGTTTGGTTACCTGTTTAATTTCAAATTAATCAAGGTTTTACCTGCTTTCATCTAACCAAACCTGTAAAATTTCCACTGGAAATTAATTTGGAAACTACAGGTAGAATTTGATATGAACTCTGCACATTTGCTTCAAATTTTCCACGTATTTCAGTTTTAGTTTGATGCATCCAATTTGCTCTTTTCCACCTGTTTTCTCAATTTGATTTTGTATTGAGTGAACAATTAAAAATTTTTATTATGGTACTCGATAGAAAATATATGCTTGAGCTTGCAAACCAAGCTCTTCTTTAATCCTATCTATTACTCAAGTGAGATATGTATATGCTTAATTCTTGCACTGATTCTTACAATATAGAAAGGATATAGTAGACGTCTAATAATTCTATCTTTTATCATGTACTTTACTACCAATGGATTATGAAATAAGAAATTAAGTTTTATTCTACAAATTACAACAAATAGTTTTACATATTTGGATTTCATACAATATTTGTTTGCTTAATTAGGAGAAGAGGATAATAATGTATACTAATGGATTTTATATAATATTTGTTAGCTCAAAAAAATAGATGTTGATATATTGACTGTTTCATAGTTATACTTTAATCAATAATGCGATTTATTAGTTTTAGTTCAGTGTAATTCAAAGCTTCAATTTTGAATGAACTTATTTTTTACAATTGTGCATAAGCTATAGCTTTGGATTGTTTGTGTGTAAACCATAATAGGTGAGCTTAACATGGACATTGTTACTTATAAGAATTTAAAATCTGTGCTTTTTAACTATAACAATATCTAATTTTATTTGCTTTTAGCTGCTGTTGTGTGTTTGATAAGTAGAGCATGGTTAATTTTTTTGCTTATATGATTAGAAGCTAAATAAAATAGGTAAATTTAAGTGATAAAGTTTTATGGATTATGGTGTTAGATTGTAGTATATTTTAGTGGTCTACCCAGCTAAAATTGAACTTGAGTTTATGTTTATATAAACCCTTTAATTTTATGAAAAATATCCATCCTTTTATTTTCTTCCAGGTTATTGAAAACATGTGGTTTATTTTCTTGGATATACTACAATTAAATTATAGTGAACAAGATAATTTCTTTTCTTGAACTTGAATCATCAAGCTTAGTTTACTATAAGCAAATAATGTTTTTTTAAATTCCTACGGTTTCAAAATTGTAAACTTTTTTGATGAAAGAGTGGAGTACACTCGAAATTTATTAAATTATATTCAAAACCATACGTATCTATACACATTTTTGTTAGTTACATGTACAAAAAGATCATCCCATATATGATCAACAAATAGGAAAGTCAGTAAATGAATGGGTTATATACATTATCTAATAAATATAAATGCTCCTAAAAATGGTGGAACTGTGTATGGGTGTGTATGCCTCAAGATATAAACATCAAAGTTGCAATAAATGAGTAGGCATGAAGAATTTAGGCAAGACAACGTGTTTGTAAGTAGGCCAAACAAAGTGCGAGTAGACTAGACAGGTATTTGTAAGTAGGTATGGTACAACTGCAAGGTGCGATTAGGCTGGACGGAGAGATATCTGGTCTCAGTTAGGTATGGACAGCGAGTTTGCAACTGAATTTTGCGATCTGTAAGCAGCTTCAAGTAGGCACTCGGCTTCAAGTAGGTTGAGTGAGTGTAAATTATAGGTTCAACTATGTATACAATAGCGACAACTGCTGAGTGAGTGTGCTAATTACTTTCAAGATTAAAATGGATTTTCGACGATATAAGTCGATGGACTTGACTGTATATGCATGCACATAACGACATTGGAGTTGTTACTTCTGGGAGGTAAGTCGATGTTGTGTAGTAAAGGAGTAGTTTTTGAAAATACATATAGGATAACTGTATTACTACGAGCAGAAGTGTGTAGCCACTTTCCCTTTAATTGTTATTCTAAATGCATCCTTCTTTTCACTAACAGTATATAATTTATAATTTTCAATTGCAATATGTTTGTAGGTGGCACGAAGATTGTCGGAGAGGCTTGGTGAATGATTGGTAGCTGCAGCTAGGACCGAGTGAAGGTGGTCTGATGAAGAGTTCAGCTGCATCTACTATGTAATACTAAGGGTGTTGTAGGCATTGGGCATGCACAATAGAAGATGTGCAGATATGCAGCATGCATTGATGAAGGCTGTAACGAGTATTTTGGATTAGAGATGCTGTAAAAATTAGGCATGCGAGACTGTCAAAACTATTATGAGTAAGTTCGCATTTCTTTACTTCGACATGTTAGCTTTTTCCTTATAGGTTCCATATGTGTACTTAAGCTAGAACTTTTCAGTGGATTCTTACACTTGAGAAATCCGTAATATAGTTAATCTAAAAGGATGGAGGAAAATTAGAAGAAAAAAATAAACTTATGAATGATTAACTTTGATGGCCATTAGTTTGTCTCCTTATAATTTATTAATTAATAGAGTACACAATCTAACCTAGCACAGTTTTCTCTAAAATCGCATATAGGTAACCTGACGAGTCAATATATCATCCTTTGAAATTCTTTGAGTACGCAAGCATGATATACTATTTTAGAATTTGTTATGAATAAAAGACCGAAGCTTTATAAAATGGATATACATAGGTAATTCATTTGGAGATGCACCGGTTATAAAATGGATATAAATAGGCTTACGATATTTTTAGATTCAACAACTTTGATATTTTTGACAATTTACTTTTGTTGGAATAATTTCATATATTTTCTAGAAACTATATAACTATTACTCCTTTAACCACCTTATATTTTAAGAGTGCAAAATTATGCAATTCATGTATTGGTAAGCACTCAAAGTCAAGACATTAGTTTCAATATAACTTCTTAATGTTGCAATTTATTTACATTTTACACATCTTGGGTTACCAAAAGTTCATTGGTACATTACCTTCCCTCTGCCTAATCTCATAGAGCATAAGTTATGCTTCTTCTCTCTACTTGATATGTCTAATCTCATGGAGTGTAAGTTACCAAAATATAAATGTTTAAAAAGGCATTTTATTCTTGATATTTCATTCTTACAATATTTTTAATTATTCGTGATTGACAAACTACTCATTGTGCAAATATTCCTAGGTATAATTATGTGCAAAATAATATGTTTTCTACGACAATGCCACACCGGCTTATTACACAAGTGTGTAACTATGATCTTTTTCTACCGATACAAATTACTATGTATACACTTACTCTGTTTGACGTATCATCTCGATAATATACACTACCATTACATATATTTTTGGTGAAATCAATATGTGTTTTATACCATTGCTATTTTTGTCAGTCGTTTTAGGAAAATCAACCATAAAAAATAGTATACCATATCATTATATATTTGTGATTCAACCAACACTTGCTGAGCTATTTTATTTGTCATATAACTAGAGTTTAGATCTCCGTTCCTCAAAATAATGTTAACTCATTTATGTCCATTTTTATACAACATATAATACAGTTCTTGAGTTTGAAAATACAATTCTGGATAAGTTTGGCAACCAATTGATGTAGGCTATCATAAGTTTCTTTTCCCATTAGGAGGATTTGTTTGTGTTAACTTGATGTATATATATTGTTCCCTACCTTTTATCTAATCAAATATATGGCTTCAGTTTCATTTGGTTGTTTCACCCTTTTTTCATCATGTGAGATTTAAAAAACCTACCGAATTTCATTTCGTAATATACGTTGAATTTTTTTACTGCTTTGGTTAAATAATAAATTCCAGCGAAGTCAAATTTGCTTACTCCTACGTGATTGCATAAAATTGATGGGTTATTTCCCCATGTTATCTGTACCTATATACATTTGTGTGAGGTTTAAAAGCATAGGACTCTAACAACAACCTTATCTACATGTAGAATTAGCTTTATAGAAACAAACAACGTGTCTATTACTTATCGGTGGCGTGGTATATAATAAGGTCATGTATTTGCTTTTTTTCTTTGACTGACCATGTACTACATTCAAATTAAATTTTGAAGAGATTTTTTTTTACATTTTATACTCTAAAATTAAGTTTCATTTGGTTGTTTAACCCTTTTTTCATCATGTGAGATTGAAAAAACCTACCGAATTTCATTTCGTAATATACGTTGAATTTTTTTACTGCTTTGGTTAAATAATAAATTCCAGCGAAGTCAAATTTGCTTACTCCTACGTGATTGCATAAAATTGATGGGTTATTTCCCCATGTTATCTGTACCTATATACATTTGTGTGAGGTTTAAAAGCATAGGACTCTAACAACAACCTTATCTACATGTAGAATTAGCTTTATAGAAACAAACAACGTGTCTATTACTTATCGGTGGCGTGGTATATAATAAGGTCATGTATTTGCTTTTTTTCTTTGACTGACCATGTACTACATTCAAATTAAATTTTGAAGAGAATTTTTTTTACATTTTATACTCTAAAATTTGGTTTTGAATACGCTGCTATAATTATATAGACCCAGAATAGAGTAAATGAATATTAAGTTGCTTTTTCATGGATTAAAAGATTATTATATTGGGCTGGAACTATATCATTGTATTTTTTGATTTTGAGTTGTGGCTTTTGAAAATCTATGTATATTTATGGTGTATTAGTCAGAATATACAATTATTTGAAAAAAATAAGTAAATTTCTCATGTTATATCTATATGGCAGTGGAATTTTTAATATAGTTTATTCACAAATTCTTTTACCTTGCAGGTTTACACATAATGATATAAAACAGATAGAGTGCAATGGTTGAATTGGAATGAATCCACACAATTATGTTTATTGTTTATATATTTAACCGTATATCGAGTAAATGGAGACATCATATTTAACTTCTTTAACTTTCTTGATTTAATAAGTGAGTTCATGCATTATAATACTCACTCATCTTATTACCTGGCAATTCATTTTTTCAATTGACTATGTTTACACAGTGATGCTGTTTAAATTCTATCTAATTTTTGCCTGCCTTGCTTACCATTTACTTGGTAAATTCCTTTTGTGCATAGTCCAAAAATTGATTCCTTTTTTGTATATGAACAAATAAATTAAATATTATCCGCTTCCACAAATTAGTATTTTATAGCACTTACCTTTCTCTACGTAAAGCTTCCAGGTATATAATAATTTTTACCAACTTTTTAAATTCCTGATTTATTTCAATCTTAGACTATAGCTTCAAGATAATGAAGTGCTTTTCTTCAAATCTATTTGAATTCTTTTAGTTTTGTAAATCAATGAACAATTCTAACTTCAACTTTCGCCGTCGATTGTTAAATTATTAATCTAAAAATCTATGTTTATCCTTTATTACACGACTACTGGGAAGTATACGCTACATTTTCTTTATTATTTTGGATTCACAAAATTCTGTGCACCAAACAATGATTAAAGTCACAAATGTTACACAACAACACAAACAGAATTGGAACAAAAACTATGCAACTTTGTTTTTTTTTGGTCTAGCTAAGTTATATGCATGCCGTTGTGCGATACTTTTTCAAACTGTTTTCGTCATCCCATCATCAACGAGTACCAGTTTTCCTCAATTAGCCCATGTATTGTCTGTTAAGCACCAATCAATTGCCAAGGAAGCTGCATGTTCGTCTCCCGCGGTATGTAGTTATATGTTTTTATGTTTTGGACCATGCTCCATTTTTCTTTCTATCAGTAGTTAGTTTTGTGGACTCTGCAATTATAGTTGGGTGATTTTAAAAATTATTGTAGATTCAAAGAATTGTTCCAGGTATATAGGGCCGATTCCTGTCTTATGTTTGAGGTAGGATTATTTTCAATTGATTGGGTAATGTTTTGTGAGATGCGTTTGTCGTTAACATTACATAGGGCAATTGGTTTGTAATCAGCAACTGAGAAAGGGTTAGTAGATTCAAGGATTAGAGATATTATAGTAGCGTTTATTTCAGATAGCAGTCAGTTACTGGAAAATAAATTCTGAACTGCTTTGATGAATTAGTGGAAACTATGTGCCAACAATATTAAAAAAAGTGGGCACTAAACCCATCAAGCCACCACAACTTGAAGTATTCATGGAGAAAATGAAATTTTTTATTTCTTTTGGACAGATATGGTTAGTTAAATCATGAGATTGTGGTTGGCTTATTTGAGATAAACATAGTTCATTTAGGTAAGGTTATCTTGAGTGCTTTGCGTTGAGTTAAAAATTGTTTCAAAGTACTTGGTGAAGGCTTTGTTGAATTTATCCGGTTGAGTGTAAGATATGCATCCATAGATATTATAGATGTTTTTATTGCAGTTTTTGTTTTCAACGTAGTGTGAAATAATGTAGAATTTTTATATCCTTGAAGTTCATGTATATCAACAAGTTTTTGCTTCATCATACTAATCTCAATGTTAGAAGCTTTTGCAAGTTTACTTTTCAGCTCTTTTACTTAGAGAAAAGATGGTTAGGATTTTGAGTATTGGCAATTTTAGTTTGAATTTTCTATAGTTGTTCCCTGATTAGATTTGAGACTTTGTTACCAGCCTACAGGTTTAAAGAACTGTTTCATGGAATATTGAGAAATTTTGAAATTATAACATAATCAATAAAAATAATTAATAAAATTTGACATTTTTGAATAATTGCATTCTCAGCCAAAGACATATTCGAGTCACAATTGGAGGGCGTGTATGGAGGAATGGGCGGCGGGATGAGCTCTGCGTCCTGTGCTTCCCACCGATGTTCGATCCAAGGCTATGGCGGGACTTACAACTTCACCTTCAATGCTGTCATCTTGGGCGTCGAGAAGGAGTTCGAAATCACTCGCTTTGAGCCCTGCTCCATCTGCTCCGACTCAGGCTCCAAACTGAGCACCAAACCTAATATCACATAGACTACTAAGTTGATGGAAAAGAAAGAAGTTCCTTATCCTCGAAAGTAATACATTAGAGGGGATCAGTTGGCTAGAGTGTAGACCCAGATTCTGAAGAGGACATATGCTAAAGAAAGGATGTTGAATAAAGAGTTGCCAATCAAGAATAGAAATCTGCTAATAACATGTGAACTCTTTTGCATTCAGATATTGTTTATTTGGTATATTCCTAAAATTACTTTCTTTTAATGGAAACAGATTTGGAAAAACACTTGGACTTGATATTCTAAAGTGTTTTTTTTTCTGTCTAAAAAAATCTTAGTGAAGTGTAGTTTTAGTTAATATGACATGGGAACTGTAATATATCTCAAAGTGGAGTTCATCTTCAAAATGTTTCCTTACCATAATTCATTTTGGCATTTAGCAAATGTTTTTACATTGCGCTTAACAAGTCTGATATTACATGGACATAATAGAAATGCTTGCATTAGTTGAACTCCTTCTGCATTATGGTAGCATATGCACTCCTACAAAATGTAGATTTAATTACATAACATAAGTTTTGTAATACATTTCTTAAGGATTTTTAATACATTTCCAAAGAGGAGACAACAAAGATGACTGAGCTATTTTTCCGTAAAAAATAAACAGGTATAATCGAGCATGACAGTTTCTACCGAAAAATTAATCTTATAGACATGTTGCTTACAAGGTAAACATAACTTAGTCACCTCCCTTTTATATGTTGTGTAAGTAGTGACTCACTAAACATTTTAGATTATTAGTATTGATAAGCTTAATTTTAATGTCTTATCATTTCCATGATTTAATGTTTTATACTGATGTTAATTTTTATATTCTATTATATGAATAAAAATTGTGAATGCATAGTAGTTTTGGCGATGGATATTTTTGTATATCTTTATCTTGAATTAGCTTCTGGCAATTTGATTGCATATAACTTTGCGTATAATTAGCACAAATCAAGCATTCAAGTTCTTACTATTACTAAACTACTCCGTTCTTCCATGAATATTGCTCATACAAACGTATAAGGAAGATTGTTCACCCCTAATCATCGACACCTTCTTTATTTTTCCAGGTTTCTCTTGATATTCTGGACAAGCTTTAAAAAGGTGGACGAAATAAAGCCAATGAGTACCTGAAATTTAACCAACTGCAATGCACTAAGTGTTATTAGATTTTTACTATTTTTGTTCTGTCGTCAGCTAAAAAACCAATAACACACTGTTTTTAGTTCATTGTTTTCTTTCCCTTATGTATTGCAGCATTAAATATATTATTGGAAATGGGAAAAAGTATCCAACTATTATTATACGCTTATATGATCCTAATTCATGCCCCTTTGAGGCCTTACATAGTCAGTGTTGTTTACTAAATTTAATTTGGGAATACTTGGCAATTTTAGTTCTTTAAATAATTGTTCATTTTATGATCAAGGGCGGCACCATGGTTTCAAGAATATTATGTTTCAACTCATATATAAATATAAAGAAAGGTGTTGCTTCACGTAGACAGTAAAGAATTTAGTGCCATGTGCATTTCCTCTGACAATTAGGAATGAAAGTGCTCAAGTGTTTTTCCAAATACAATGCACTTCAATAGTCCTTTTGTTTTCATGCCCAAATCTTGGCGGTACGTTAAGTGGAAAAAAATATTATTTAGATATATCTAATTGATTATCAATTAGCTGATAGCTCTTTCATGTCTAATATCACTCTTGCTGTTAAGTTATAACTACTACCATATACCCAGCCTCTTTAAATGGATACTACATCCACACACTGCAGCCTTCTCCCTATGCTTACTTGGAAAGTATTGGCTTTTCTCCAAATCTAAAAAGTCATATATCAGTTGAGGAGCCACATTAAATCTGCAGACGCAAAAGACTTAACATATATTGTATGTCTTGATGCCTCAAAATCTCGGAACTCTTGGCCCTTATGTCTTCCTCTTACAAACAATGATCATATCATGAATGTTTCAAAGGCATTGCATTAAGTTTTTCTTCATAATGGAGTTGAAAGTTGTAGCTGATAAAGAGGTTGCACACCACCTTCATATTGTATCACGTCATTCCAGTTTTCATATGCACGCTTCACTAATAGATCAACAACATCTGTATACAGTTGAAAAACAATGAATTAAGTTGTTACATAAGAAGGATACATGTTGACCAACTTAGGATTTATTTACTGACCATATGGTCATGAGAAATGGATTCAATGGATTTGGTGCCACACCCATTCTTCCTATTTGATTCCGACCTATATGAATGCAATGTTTTCGCGACACCCGTTCTTCCTATTTGATTCTGACCTATATGAATGCAATATTTTCACGACATCCGTGTGCAAAGCTATTCATTATTGCTCAAAGTTAGCTGCTACGAAATATTTGATGATTGAAAGTGCTTTCAAACTATTGCTGACTTCATATCTTTATATAACTACTTTCACCAACCCGTGTACGAAGCACGGGTTCACACTAGTATTATATGACTACCTACTGTAAGAACAAATTCTTCTAAAATATTAATTAATATAGCTTATAAATAAGAGTGATTTTGTTATAAATTACCCATAAGTATTAAATTTAGAAATAAATTGCAACAATTTTTGCCTGATATTCGATCACCCCAACCAATTAATTTTCAAATTGAGTCAGATCTGACTTATAGTTTGGACAAATTAGATGTATAGGTTAGAAACTTAAGATTAGACTAAAATTAGATCTTATAATTAATATAATAGAATATGCAGATTGGACTTATATTTTGGATAAATTAGATGTAAGTTAGAAATTTAAGATTAGACTAAAATTTGGTCTTATAATTAATATAATAGAATAGGTAGATTATCAAAACGAAATTTCAAAAATAAACATAAGCAAAATTTTAGTTTTAAACACAATCATGATAACATAATTGTGTAACCTCTTTCTTTTAAATTTGGTTTCTCTTCAATATATATACATGCCCAAACGTTGGATTGAGAAGACACCCCAACTATTCTCAATTTAACCAAAGCAAGTAGGGTAATATGTTTTTGAATCCCAATGTTATTCCATTCCACACTGTTATAGGGGCTGTTAATCTTATATATCACATTGTTATATCGGTAGTTAAGGCCGCATTTTTTGCTAGCCATTAGACAAAAATCCCTTATTAAATCTTATAAGTGTTGCGGGTTAGAAGCAAGCAAAGTGCCTACAGCAAAGCTTAGGACCAAGCAGAGATTCAAGAGTTAAGAGCCAGGATTGCTGAGTTGGAGGAATGAGACCGCCATCGCATTGAGTTGGACAAGCGCATTGCTACATATCTGCAGTAGCATGGCACATTTCCTTCGTTATGTGGTTCTAGAGGCGATGATAAGGCTTGACAGGTATGATTTTTTTAGTTTTTGTTTGGATATTGTACATATATGCACTGGGAGATAGTGAGGATGATATATTTTGATATGCTTAATACATTTTGAGAAGATGTTGGATGACGTGTTGGGTTGATTTGACATGACTGGTACATTTGAGATGTTGGATGTCGATTTTGTGTTTGTTAGTAGAATGTTTTGTTGTATGGTAGATTGTTTGAGTTTGATTTGTTATAAATATTAACTTTTTTTACTATTGATGTTTTATATGTGATTTGGGCTCATATATATGATTTATATACATGAAATCTAGCTGCAATATATATTGATACGTGTGTTGTACGGGAGACAAATGGCAGCAGAAATAAAAAAAACACCCCAGATTTCCGACGATTAGTGCTGGCTTCTGATGGCTTAATTCTAAACAATAACCAATGGCTGCCAACGGCTTTCGATGTCTTAGTAGTTAGCAATTACCAATGCATACCAATGGTTTTTGAAGGCAAGATACCAACGGTTTTTCGACGGCTACTAACACAAGTGTGTTTAAACCCTGGCTTACCATGTGCACACGACGGCCGTTGGAAAACCATCAGAAACATCATTGGGAGCCCTCGAAATTTACTCGACGGTGCCATCGGAATGCATTCGACGGTGCTTTTTCGACGGCTGCCATCGTCTTTCGACGGCCACCGATGGTTATAAGACATCGGAAATTGGGTGCTTTCTTGTAGTAGGAAAAATAGAAATAGAAAACGTATATATACATATATCTAAAACTTACCGATTGATTCCTTCCCTAAAATTTGAAATCTTGAATCTAACAATGGATCGAGGAAGAGAATTGACAGATCTGTCATTGCAATTTTTCTTATGAATAAAAGTGAAGGGGACTAGACACTTATTAATAGTGGTTAGAATGCATCTGGACTATAGGATTTAAGTCATTTTAATATAATAAAATCCGAGTACCAGGCCAAGTCAAACCCTAGCTGACCTAAGTAAACCGATCGACCGATCTATTATTTTTGGCCTCATATTTCTCTTCGTCATTTTTTTATTTCTTTCTCTTTTTATTAATAACATTTTCTTTTGTTTTAAAATATTACAATGTGTTATGATCATGAGATATTTATCACATTAAATGTAATAATATCATATTATTTTAATTGTTTCTAATCAAGATGTCTCAAAATAGGATATCGATACATCCGTTGAGACTAGAGTACGTCATGCTCTCCAAATATTGAGTAGTCTATCACTTATAGTCTTCGAGGGAACTAAGGGTTCACATACGGATAGTTATTAGATAACTATGTAATGACTCACTCGAGAGTTTTCTATTGGTTAATATAACCGGTGTCAAATAGAGAATCTCAAAGTGGTGATATTACACAATTCTCTTGACTTGAAAATATCGTTAAACTTCAATGTAGACACTTCACTTTGAATATAGTTAAATCATGACACGACATCCATTGGACGACTATAATTGGGTCTAAGTTAAAATGGTAAAAGTAAAACACTATATAATATAGAATCTGTCTCTTCAGTTATATGTAGTTAGTATCACGATCAACTGTAATCAACTCAAAGTAAAAGTCTTTGGCCAAAGCAATTCACTTAACAATAATTGTTATTATTAAAATAACAACCTTTTAACAAAGCCAAATTTTGTAATTCCTAAAGTGATATAGTTTTGACGAAAAGAATTGGTATAAATATTCGTTACTACCAGATACTGCTTATAACAATGAAATTGGATTTTACTGAAAAATGTATAAGCGATAAATTCGATAAAAATGTCACATCACTAGCTCAGATGATGCGTGAATAACAATATTCAAATTGTTTGATATTAATCGTTGACTAAATTTGCACCTTTGAATCGCACAACCGCAGTGTTGAATACTTCGCACTAACACATGATTTAATTAAATTATAATTACCCTAATTAATTAAATTAATTAATATTTATGAAATATTATTACATTTTATTTGGTTTATTTGAATTAGTATTTAATAAAGTGCATATATAAAATTTATATATGTATATATCAATATATGAAACCAATAAATATTTAAAATTTATATAAGTAAAATAAATACTAATAGAATTTGGAAATTTTCATGGGCCAAAGTAGCCCATATTTTGATTGACCATACTAGGCTTGTTAACTAGGTTTTTAACCCAGAAAAATATTCAATAGGAGTTAGAACATTCAGATTAAACTAGAATGGCTCAAAACTTGATTGGAAGGCCTAAAAATTCAAGGCAAAGGGCCCCATGAAGTTTGGACAATTTTTATGCTAATATTTCAAATCGGTACCGATCCCATCCAATTGGATCGGTACTGATCCAAAATATTGCCTTATTAGATCTCCATTCCACTTGTCTTACACTCTTATGCCTCTGTTAAGCTTTTCTACCAAGTTTGGTAACATTCCAAGCATTTGAGTTCAAGAAGTAAAAACTTGTCCGATTTGAACTACAGATCATTCAAACTCATAGGTGAATCATCATCAAAATAAGTCAACAAGTATGAAATTACTTGGAGAGTATCGAAACGAAGCAAGAAAGACAACCGAATAGTCAAAGTATAAAAAATGCTTAACTATTTGGGTCGGTACCGTTCTGATCCAATTGGATCGGTGCCGATCCAATCCAATTGGTTCGGTACCGATCCAAATAGTTACCTCCTATGACCCCCAATTTTTCTAGGCTCCTTCTTAACTCTAAATGTAGTCTTTTGGTAAGCGGCTCAAGACCAAGTGTTATCCAACTTCTATAAATACCATCCCATCTACAACAGAAAGGTGATTCTCTGAACTGGACTGTCATTACTATTCTTTACTTTTCTTCTCCCATACAATAGTTACAAAGGAGCTACTGAGATCCTCCAGTTTCCTCCAAGTACTTGTGATTTAGATCAAACTTAGGTGATTCAATCATATTATAATCCAAATCAATCTTGTAACAGCATTCAGCTAATGAAATATATAAAGTGGACGTAGGCTTCATTAACAGCCGAACCACTATAAAAATTTCTTGTCCCTTTACTTTTGCTGTGATTTATTATTGTATTTTATATTTTATCTGCCTTGATAAATAAGGCTAGTGCTTTCACACTCAATCCAGGGTTTTGATCCAATTTTTAGGTTAACGTTATGATGCTTTCACTGAGAACAAAGTGAATTTAGTCATAGATTTAGTTTTCCTCTTTGGACCCGCCAGATCCAAAAAATAGATCCATCAAATCAGCTCTAGGAATTTGAAGCTTGCTGTTGAAGATCAATGGCAGGGAGAAAGATAACTACTTCCATAAAATCCATAGGAGCTATTATAGCTGGTGAGAGACCAATCCTCAGCAAGTTGATGTCAACAAATGCCAATAATTTGCCAGTTGGAGTGAATTTTGGAGCTAACACCGAAGATCAGGTGCCGGGATCTTCTACTCAGCATGAAGTCATCACTAAAGGCAAATTGAACAAGATGGTTGATGAAATCAACCAAAAGATGGAGAAAAGCCAAAAAGCTCTTATGGAAAAATTAAATGCTCTCTTAATCTTGCAATCACTATCTACTCCAAGAACCATGCCAGAGCCCGCTGCTAGCATGGAGCAGGAAAACTCTTCCGTTTTTAGCCTAAACAGGAGAAATGGAAGGTAGAAGCAAAAAGGAGCAGTGGGTGGAGCTATAGGAATCACCATATAAGGAAACGCAAGCACTCCACCAACTGCAAAGCAACCTACTACAAACTCGATTCTAGAGGCGAAGACCCCATGGGAAGATATAGCAGTGGATCTCTTCGACTCTGAAGACGGTGAGAAACTTTACAACGATAAGTTGGAAGAACATACTAATGCACTCAATACCCGCAGGGAGGTCCCAATTGCCCCTACCCGACCAATCGCAAGCCAATGGAACTCCGAGGGAGTGGCTTTCTTGAAGATAGGAAAGCCTAGGCTTCAGCCTACTTACGATGATAGTTTGTAAAATCAAACACTTAGCATAGTCGCTGACAGCCAAGCCACGGACTACCAGAAATCGGAGGCATATATCGCGGATATGATCAAGTGTTTGATGGATGAAAGTAAGGGTAGGAGAGATGACGAATGAGGATCTTCTTCAAACCAGACTCCCTTCACTAATGACATTCTGAATGAACGATACCCTGAAAAGTTTACTATGCCGACTATTTCATCTCACGATGGAACTAGAGATCTGAAACTTCACTTGTACAAGTACAATTGGTACATGGACGGAGCAAATGCTTCAAATTCTATTTGATTTATATGTTTTCCAATCTTACTAGAAAGAATTACTGTTATGTGGTTCATCAGGCTTTCATCGAAATCCCTCTCCACTTTCAATGAATTAGCAACAAAATTCCTTGATTAGTTTAGGCTTCACATGGTTGAACCAAAGACGTGATGTCCTTATTTGGCCTATTCCAGGGACAAAATGAATCTTTGAAATCTTTCATGAATCGGTTTTGACACAGCAGTGACTGAAGTAAGTAACCTATACGAAGATATGGCCTTCATAGCCCTGTTCCGCACTATCTATCTCGACATTGAATTCCAAAAATGGATCAAAATGAAACAATCTACCACTAGGATGGACTTTAACCGAAAGGCAAGCCAGTACTTGAGATTGGAAGAGGCGAAGGAGCTAGAAGGAAAACCTACTAACCCACAGCCAACCAACACTAGCCAGAATGGCATGGCAGTTAAGTAAGGCGCAAACGCCTTCGAAACCACTGCCAAAAACGCGGGGAAGGATGGGAATAAGATAAGGAAGAGCAATAATTACAACAAGCCAAACAGAGGTAACAAGTGACTTAAAGGCTTGAGGCCCGAAGACTACATCCCACTCAATGATACTCCAAAAAACATCTACCTTGCGACATAAAGGATGGAGGAGTACAAGAAGCCGCCTAAAAATTAAGAGACTGAACAACAAAAGTGTTCCAGAAAGTACTTTTCCTTCCATGAGACACATGGTCATAACACAAATGAGTGTCGACACCTAAAGAACTTGATTGAACAGCTGATTTGTGAAAACAAGCTTCAGCAGTATGGGAGTAAACCACAAAATTCTGACCAGCGTGCTGCACCCCAAGCTTCTAAAGACCGGAGAAACCAAGCTGGAACTAGCAAAGAAGGATCCAGACGGACCGACTAAAGACTCATCATCGAAACAATATCTAGAGGACCTCATCCTATGCAAAAGAGTTGGGGAAAATGGAGAGATATGCAAGCTCGTTGAAACATGCCTCGAAATAGTCATGCTTTGCGATTAAAGATGGAACTCCTGCCAAGCAAGAGAGAAGCCTGAATGATTATGCAGTAATTCCAAACCAAGATACTGAGGTAATGGAAGCTCAACCCTCGACCCATGGTCATGTCCGTAGGAGTCGGACCAGCCATGGTCCAACGAGTATTGGCGGATAGTAGCAGCTCTGTCAATATCCTGTCAGCACACACGTTTGATCAAATGAAGGTCAGTATGAAAGACACATTCTCTTGTCGAAAAAAGATCCAAGGATTCACCGGTGAACCTAAGCAACTTGTTGGAACAATTGATTTGCCTGTAGAACATAGAAAAGGCGACTGAAGAGTCGTCCTCATCCAGACCTTTGTGATCGAATATGAAATGTCCCCCTAAAATGGTTTCTCAAGTTAACCTGCCTTAGTAGATTTTAGGATTGCTTTAGCCCAATGGTGCCTAACCATGAAATTTCTAGTAGAGAATGGAGTTGGAATGATCAAAGGAGACCAAAGTGTTGCTAAAGAATGCTACATCGCAGAACTACATGAGTCTAGAAGAAAAGAAAAGGGGAAGAATGTGGGGGAAAACTCTCCACGTTCATGAATCTACCACATAGCAATTACAGGGCCACCTTGGCTTGGGAACCATAGCCGATTTGATAAGACATTGGACCCTAGAAAGAAGAGTTTAGGGGAGGGTCGGGAAGCACCAGCAAAATTGACGGTGCCTGTCCCATTCGATATGGATGACCCAACTCGGGTCCTGAAAACTAGGTCACATCTTGGAAACAGGATGCGAAAGGAACTAATCAAATTTCTTCATGCCAACCTGGACGTATTTGCTTGGACACATTCTGACATGTGCGGGGTGTCTTCGGAGATAGCATACCACACACTGAACATCGATTCCAAGTATACACAGTAAGGTAGAAAAGGCGTAGCCTAGGACCCGAGCGGTCCAAAGCACTAAGAGAAGTAGTGGATAGGCCGATGGCAAATGGTTTTATCTACGATGCAACTTATTCCTAATGGGTATCCAACCCAGTCTTGGTCAAAAAAATCCAACATAAAACTGCGATCTTGTATCGACTACTCAGACCTAAATAAAGTTTTCTTAAAGGACAACTTTCCACTGCCGAGAATCAACCAGCTTGTGGACAGAACAACTGGATATGAATTGCTCTCGTTCATGAACAACTATTCGGGATACAACCAGATCATGATAGACGGATCCAACTTGGAAAACACTAGCTTCGTCATAGATCTGGGATTATACTGCTACAAAATGATGCCAATCGGCTTAAAGAATGCTAGGGCAGCTTACCAGCGATTGTGAACGCTAATGTTCAAACATCAAATCGGGAAGACTACAGAAGTCTACGTAAATGATATGATAGTTAAATCGCGCATAGCCAAAAATCACTTGGACAACCTTGCCAAAATGTTTGAAATACTCTACAAGTATAGAATGAAACACAATCCACTTAATTATTACTTTGGGGTAGCCTCTGGAAAGTTCTTAGGATTCATTGTAAGTACCAGAGGCATCGAAGATAATCCGAACAAATTACCACTTTACGGGAAGTCGAGGCCCTAGGGAACGAGAAAGAGTTACAAAGCTTGAATGGAAAAGTTGCAATGCTAAGCCGGTTCATCTCAAAAGAAACCGACAAATGTATACCATTTTTTGACACACTAAAGAAGGGAAAAAAGAACTTCGAATGGAATCAGGCTTGCCAGACTGCCTTCGAAGAACTACTGTGACATATGGAGACTCAGACAATCCTATCCAAGCCGGTAGATGGAGAAGACTTATTTATCTACTTAGCAGCATCGGCGCTGCATTAAGTGCCATGCTCATACGTGAAGAACCTAGGGTCTGGGGACCCGTATATTACATTAGTAAACGGTTCATTGGAGTCGGGAAGAACTATCCGAAGTTGGAAAAACCAGCATATTGCCTCTTGATTGCATCCAGAAAGTTACAATCGTACTGTAACAACCCGTGTATTTGGACCATTTAAATTGACAATAATCCACACATGTCAGCTTAAATAGTACAAAACACGAATCATTAATGGAGTACATGTATATAAATGAGAATCATCATAGAATCACAGAAAATACAACATAACAGAATAGTGCAGCAGAATTACAACATAGTCGTAAGAGTAGTTCATGAAGCTACCCATAAATACAACAATGTCCCAAATAAAATGAAATAGGACAACATAGATGTCCAAAATTGTCCAAATAGAAAGAACAATACTGATAAGATAAATATGATGATAGTCTTCGGTCTTCAGCTCCAAATAGAACAGCAATCCTTAGTCTGATCCGAGCATAAGCACAAACAAACACTCGAATCAGGACATATATTCTTATACAGATAATATGATTCAGAATTGGAAATAACAATAACTCAAAGATGAATGGAATAACCATCTTTCAGGATCCGTTAAATTATTTATACACAATATTGTACGATAAATAGATAATGACTAACAGTAAAGTAAAATATCAAGGTAGTGTTAAGGCGTCACCATCATTCCCCTAAACACATTTATATAAGCATCATTGTCTATACAACACTGTAAACTCCACCGTAAACTAGTGGGCTATCAGGGAGTACTCCATAGGTATAACACAAAACAAATCGTAGTGGTCGCGTATAGGGATACAAGTATGACAAGGCACATGAGGCAATACCCAAGGTAGTGAAACTACCGTTTGCCAGATCCGGACTGGTGAGAACGCATCGCCGCAACGATCGCAACACCGCGAAACAACACTCCCAAATCAAGGGTGTGCACCAATCAATCACAAGTAATGAGTAGTTTACGAAAGAAGTGTGTTCGCTCGAGGTAGCTAACCCCATTTGGCCCGGCACGGCTCCTGTTTTAGTCATTTCCAATTTGACACAAGTGTCAAGGCTATCCATTATCGTTCTCTTTCTTCAGTCATCACGTACATCATTCCAACCACTTCATTCTGGATCATACTCCGCGTATAGTTATTAAAGTGGTATTCGGTTTAGACAGTGAGTATGTCCCTAACCAATTCCGGTCTCTTTAATAACCTTCGAAATTATTTCACCGATTGGTCGATTAATATATTTCAAAAACAAATCAATTTCAATTTCAATTAGAATTTGTAAACCAACATTCCATTTGTCTTTCTAAAACAATTTCCATAACTTACGTTTCAAAACTTCCAAATTATCATTTCAAAATCTTATAATTCAAATTAAATATTTGATTTAAGACAATTCAAGTATTCATTTAAATTCGTATATAAGTTTTATCCTGAAATTATTTAAATTAATTTAATTTAACATTCAAATCAATTTAAATTCATTGATCGATTTCATTCAATATTCGTTAAGTAAATTTTATCCTTCAAAACAATTTCCATTTAACTTCCAACTTATTAAATCAATTATTTAAGTTCAACTCTATTATCAAAAACTTACAAATTGCATTAAATTAAATTCATCAAATCCAATTCTTTACATTTCAAGTCTTACATCAATTTCAATAAACAAATTTTTATTTCTTGTTAGAGAAATTCAATTTCACTTATTCATTTACTTAATTACAAATTTCAAAACTCAATTAATAAAGGAACTTAATTCCACTTATTCAAGAGGTTCAATTTTATTTAACTATTAAATAATTCAATTTTATTTAATTATTAAATAATTTCAAAACTTAATTATTAAATAATTTCAACTTAATTATTAATAATTCCAATTTTAAAACTACATTCTTTCATCAACTACTATGTTAATATTTTGATTCAGATTATTAAATATTAACATTTTCCTTCCATAAAAGTTCAAATTACAACTTCATTTCAAAACCTTATTATTTATCCAAATCAAATCTTTATTTTATTTTTAAATCAAATTATTGATCAATCGGTTTTTATTTAATTCTCTATTCTAAGTCAAAGTTTAATTTGGGTATTTATCATTTCAACCCGATTCCATTTCAATTCAAAAATCAAAGCATAACAAAGGGAACTTGCAGTGTGATAACTGGGATGGCGTCAAAGTAAATAAACAAGCAATAACAACAATCAATAATAATCCAACAATTTATTTAAATAATCCCGAAATAATCGTATTAATGCACATTTGTTATTTATGCAAATTAATATAATTATTCCTAGAATCTACACTATCATTTTATGTAGAATAAAGATTATGACATTTTAGTTTTCACTTGATGTCTATTGTTCAAATTATACTACATCGATTTATACAACATACGTTCAATGGTTCACGGTGTAATTTACACTATTTCTACGTGTCGATTTATTTAACGTTGAAGGGTCAAATTTAACTAATCAATATTCAATATATGAAGGGGTCAAGTTTTGCTAATCAATATTCAACATAAATAATCCATTTTAAATTGTTAACTATCCTATATTAAATTCAATTACATATTTTTTATCACTAAAAACAATTATTAACATCCAATTTCAACATCTCATAACAACCATTCATCAATCAACTTGTATAAGAATATAAGTCGTGAAAATTCATTTCACCTTCTGTGGCTAAAGAAATTGACAGCGAAGCGAAAAGGAGCACGAATAGAGTCGGTACAATACGAACAACGGACACTGCAAGTATCGACAAAAGAAAGACGATATTAATTCAATGAACGTTCATACATAATTTATAAAATTATATAGATGGGCTTACCGATGATGGAGAAAGAACGAAGGCTGAAAATTGATGCTGCAGCAATGGAACTCAAACGGTTGCTGTAACAACAGAGAAAAGAAAGATGGTTACTATTATTCAGCAACGAATATATATACTACGCATCATAGAACTATTTAGAAGCAACATCACTCTTCATTTTTCACAAACATCACAGTTCTTATTTTTTTTATAAGAACAGAGACAGTTTCCCTTTTTCCCTTTCATTCTGCAAATGAACCAACTCCAACTTGGATTATATGCATGCACACAACATTTGTGCACACGGCATGCACTTGGCTCCACCATACGCATGCACACGGCTCGGGTACGGGTGGTAGCTCGGCGAGGAAAATGGATGGTTGGGTGCGGTGCTAGAGGCCTGCGGGATAGTGCGCGCGTGGAAGGCTTCAGGGAGGAGCGGTGCTGAGCGTTGGATGGCGAGCGAACTGGAGTGTTGGGGGAAGGCGGAAGAAGTAGGGCTGGGTTCGGCTGGGAGGCGAACGGAAGTGGGAAGGTTGAGCAGTGGGGCTGGGTTCGGCGGGGAGGCGAACGGAAGTGGGCTACGGCGCTGGAGTGGTGTTCGACGTGGTGGGAGGCTGTTGCCATTCACGGTGGTGGTCTGCTGGAGGAGGAGGAGCTTGCGGTTGGGGAAGGGGTTCAGGCGATGGTGGGACGTCAGGGAGGCGGTGTGATTGAGGCGGAAGGCGTGCGAAGTGCAGGCGGGAGGGATAGGTGCACGCTGGAGCGGGAAGGTGGTGCTTCGGTCGGCGCGCGTGTGGGGAAAGGAAGCGAGGCCGGAGTGTGCTTGGAGTGGTGGAGTTTGTGTGTGCTTATTTTATTTCGGCCATATTTTTTTCACAGCAAGGAAGAAATGAGAAGAAGCAAGGAGGAGGAGAGTTATACCTGTAGAAGTTTGTAAAATGAACAGTACGAGTTTCCTTTTTAAATTTTATAATTTTTAGGTAAGAATAAATGTTGCTTTGAAACCTGAAACGTCCTTCCCATTTCCAAGTCTCAACCACCAACTACTAACCCCCTAATGAAGGCACGAGAACTAAAATAATTTTTTAATTTTTTTTTGAATGGGTACAAGTTGTTTTAGTTTGGCTGAATACGGTTTAACCGGTCCGTCCGAAACGGTTAAATTAACGCAACGATTTACGTCGGACTCCGATTTGTATGAATGAATATACCATTTTGATCAGCGCGATGAGGCGCTTCCAATGGTACAAAGATAATTGTGGTACAATTGAATGATAAAATTCGAATTTTATACTAGCGGGAAAATGCAGGAAAAACGCAGAAAAATAGGATCGACGGAGCTAGAGAAGTCCGAATTTGGAAAAACAAAAAATGACGTCTCTGCCAGAAAATGATTTAGAACTTTTCTATGTAAAAATATTCAGGTTCGGAAGATAAAAATTTTCACACTTTGAAATGAACTGATATACAATAAAATGCGAACGAAATTTACTGCGATATTTTACGACGAAACTTTACCCATATCTATAACTAACTAGGCGCATTTTATAAACAAAGTTTGGAGTTAATCGAGATCGTATATAAATTTCACATTTTATATTAAAATAATGGATTAATTTTTTTTTAATTGGGTCGGAAATTCAGGGTCGTTACAATCTCCCCCACTCAAAACTTTTCGTCCTCGAAAAGGAACGAGACGGGAGAAGTAGGAAAGAACCAAGCAGAAAAGTCAAGGTAGATTTTAAAAAAATTGGATTTATACCTGAAATTAGTAATTCGGGGTTTGAATCCCGAATACTATCCTCAGTTTCCCATGTGCAATCTCGCTCATCTGCACTCCACTGGACTTTGACGAGATTTACAGACTTCCTTCTAAGTTGCTTTGTCTCACGATCGACTATCCAAAGTTGTTTCCGCTCAATAGTCAAGTCAGGCTTAATAACTATCTCTTCCAACTGTGTGGTGGGAATGGTCATGGATGGATCGCGCACAACTTTGCGAAGGAGTGAGACGTGGAACACATTGTGCACACCGGCAAACTTCTCTGGCAATGAAATTCTATAGTCCAAGGTTCCAACCCTTTCCGTAATCTCAAACGGGCCAACAAATCTGGGAGCAAGCTTTCCTTTCCTTCCAAATCGAATAACATTCTTCAAAGGCGACACTTTCAAAAATACCTCGTCTCCTATACTGAATTCGAGATCTCTCCTCCTTCTATCAGCATAGCACTTCTGTCTATCCTGTGCCGTCTTTATCTTCTTCTTGATTTCTTCAATTTTCTCGGAAGCTTCCATAATCATTTCTGGACCAAGCACCAATCAATCTCCAGACTCAATCCAACAAGCTGGCGATTTGCACGGCCGTCCATATAAGGCTTCGAACGGTGCCATACCAATGCTTGCATGTTTATTAAAGATGATTAATTCAAATTCAAATATACTTATTCAAATTTGAAATTCAATTTCTTTACCTGGTAACTATTATTATAAGTGAATTCAACCAAATGAAGATGGTCTTCCCAAGATCCACCAAAGTCTATAATACAGGCTCGGAGAAGGTCTTCCAAAATTTGATTCACCCTCTCAGTTTGGCCATCTGTCTGAGGATGATAAGCTGTGCTCAGATTCAGTTTGGTGCCCAAAGTATCCTGAAATGCTTTCCAGAATTTACTAGTGAAAATAGGATCTCTATCGCATACAATACTGGATGGTACCCCATGAAGTTTAACAACTTTCTTCATATATATCTCAGCCAAACTTGAAGCAGTACGAGTGGTCTTGACTGGAATAAAATGGGCGGATTTCGTTAGTCTATCGACAATCACCCAAATGCTTTCGTTACCCTTTCTAGTCCTTGGTAGCCCATCAATAAAGTCCATAGAAATCTGCTCCCACTTCCAACTTGGAATCTCTAGAGGTTGAAGCAACCCTGCCGTCTTTCTGTGATCAGCTTTAACTTGTTATCAAGTTGTGCATCTGCTAACATAGGTAGAAATATCGTGCTTCATCCCACTCCACCAATATAGCTTCTTCATATTTTGATACATCTTGGTGACTCCTGGATGAATGAAAGCGATGATAGATGGTTTTCTCTCAGCACTTCCTGTCTTAGACCATTAACATTAGGAACACAAATTCGATTGTCAATTCTCAAGACTCCATTACTGTCGACTTGTGCACCCAATTTATTATCAGCATTTCCAACTCTTCCGAGAACTATTTCTTTGATACGATAAAGCAAAGTGTCCTCGTATTGCTTGGCTATAATACGATCCATAAGAGCTGGGGAGACGGAAAGCTAGAATAACATTCCTTCAACAAGATTACAACATGCCATTGCTTGGTTTCTGCTCAAAGTATCGGCTACGGCATTTGCTTTCCCCGGAGTGTAGTTAATATCAAGATCATATGCAGCTGAAATTCGAGCCATCAGACTTATCTCTGATTCAAATCCTTTTTGCGAGAAGATATATCTCAATGACTTATGGTTAGTGAATAACTCGAATTTTGTTCCCAATAAATAGTGCCTCCATAGCTTAAGAGCAAATACAACTGCAAGAAGCTCTAAATTGTGCGTTGCGTAATTTGCTTCATGGGTCTTTAACTAACGGCCCGCATAGGCAATAACCTTTCCTTTCTGCATTAAAACTGCTTCTAATCCATCCCGGCAGGCATCAGTATAGACAGTCAATCCTTCGCTACCGTCAATAACTGTAAGAACTGGGGCAGAGGTCAACTTCCGCTTCATCTCATTGAAAGCTGTTTCACACTTTTCACTCCAGATAAATTTTACATTCTTTCTAGTCAGTGCAGTAAGTGGTGCGGCAATGCGGGCAAAATTTTCTATAAATCTGCGATAATGGCCGGCCAAGCCCAAGAAACTGCGAATATCTGTAGGAGTTTTGGGAGTCTCCCAATCCTGCAAATTCAAGGAATTCGAGTTTAGATAGTGATGAGACGTTCAGATAGAAATGGCAAGTAAGGATAGACTTACATTGATTACGGCGATCTTAGCTAGATCGACCGAAATCCCATTCTCCGAGACAATATGGCCAAGGAACCGAACTTCATCTTCCCAAAAGTGGCATTTCGAAAACTTGGCTTTAAGCTGATGACTGCAAAGAGTTTCAAGAATAAAAGCCAAATGTGACCTATGATCTTTCTCATGCTTAGAGAAGACGAGAATATCATCGATGAAAACAAGAACAAACTTGTTAAGAACACCCCGGAAAACTCTATTCATTAAGTCGACGAAATAAGCTGGAGCATTAGTAAGACCGAACGGCATAACCAGCCATTCAAAGAAACCATTTTCAGTGCGGAATGTTGTTTTAGGAATACTCTCCTCAGCAATTCTGAGTTGGTGAAAGCCAGTAGCCAGATCGAGTTGAGAGAATACTTTAGCTCCATGGAGCTGGTCGAATAGATCGTTGATGCGGGGCATCGGATATATGTTCTTGTGTGCAAGCTTGTTCAGTTCTCTATAGTCCACACACATTCTGAGAGAGCCGTCTGACTTTGTGACAAATACAACTACAGCTACCCATTCTGAATGACTTCGCCGTATCAAGCCTTTAGCAAATAAATCTTCAATCTGAGCATTAAGTTCTGCCTTCTCTTTAGGAGCCATTCTCCTGGAAGGGAGAACTACTGGTCGGGCACCAGGAATAAGATCAATGCGGAATTCGATTTCCCGCGGAGGTGGTAGAGAATTTACTTCTCCAAACACATCAGAAAAGAATTGAACAACTAGAGTAGAGCTTAGTTCATTTGGATGAGAGTCAAGAGAGAATATAAAACTCCCAGCACATTCTTGAGGTGATTTACCTTTAATAACTAAAGGTATACTCTTGTCGTCAATTAGAGAGACGGTTCGAGCTTTGCAAGAGTTAACAGCTTCGAATTTTTGTAGCCAGTCAACACCTAATAGGATATCGAATGCCTCGAATCCAAGGACAAAGAAGTCCCAAGTGAAACGGTGCATGCCATGCATAAGCGTGACATATTTTCATACCCTTTTGAGGTTAGCGGGTCCTCCAATGGGGTTTGATACACATTATAAAGTAGATGCAAAGATGGGTTGCAATCCAAGTTTATTGCACAAATCAATAGATATGAAACTATGTGTCGCTCCGGTATCAAATAGAACTTTAACGGGTAAAGTATGCAACATAAAAGTACTCTGTAATGTACCTTGGTTATCACTAGGAGCAAGTGGGGTAGGAGGATCACGGGTGGAAGAAGTCATAGCAAATACTCCAGATGTCTTTCCCTTTTGATACAAGGGACAATCCTTCTTGAAATGGCCCGGCTGCAGACAGACGTGACAGAGGTTGTTCCTGGTATCCTGCGGTGGAGGGATGGCGGCACTGGCAGGTGTTGGACAACTGTTGGCATAGTGACCCTTCTGGTCGCACTTGAAACAAGTGATGGAGGATAAGTAAATGGGCTTTTTTTGAGAATAGCCAAGCCCGGTTGTCTTCTGCCAGTTCTTCTTTTGTTGCTCAAAGTTTGGCTTCCTCTTCCCAGTCTGACTAGAAGATGGCCGAGTAACTGGAGCCTTGGTGGCTGATGTTCCCTTCGGCTTTCCTTCGTACCTAAGAGCAAAATCCATCAACTCGGTGAAAGTGCCATGGACATGAGCTGTGAGGAGATCGTAATACTCTGGACGTGCTCCATGGATGAACTACTCATTTTTCAGCAGTGGTGTATCAATCAAGCTCGGTCCGAACTTAGAGAGTTCGTTAAACTTTCTTTCATACTCTGAGAAAGTCATGTTACCCGGCTTGAGGTCCATAAATGATCGATAGAGCTGAGCCTTTCCGGCAGCTGGCATCCACTGAGCCATAAAGGAATCCCTATTTAGAAGCGATATAAGATGATTCAAAATTTGACGAGATAGAAGGAATAAATTTGGATGTAATTCAGATAGATTTCTACCTAAACTGAGCCTAGGTAATAGTTTCCTCGTCAGTGCGGGAGGTGACTGACTCCCACCAATCCTGTGCCGCATCCTGAAGCTACCAAGCGGCCAATTGACGCTTCTGCGCATCAGTAATCTCAAGACTAGTGAAGATCCTTTTCAGGCTCTTCAGCCACTGTTGCGCTCCAATGATGCTCTCGGATCCAGAGAATTTTATGCCGCCAAACTGGGTGTATTCCTTGCTAAGAGTAGAAAACTTGACTGCGTGAGTTGGGGCACGTGGTTCAGGAGCATTTCCTCTACCCCCACCTCTAGCGTTCCTTCTGGTACTCATCCTGGAATACCAAAAGTGATTTAGAATCAAAGATAGAAATTTATAGAACTTAAGGAAATTCTAATCAAATGAATTCAATAAGAAGGATGGAATCAAGGATATGGATTCTACAATGATTCTTCTCATTCTAGGGTTTGGTTACCCTATCTCTAATGAGCTTTAAAACTCCACAGGCCAAGGTTTTCAGGAACCAAAGCTCTGATACCAATTGTAACAACCCGTGTATTTGGACCATTTAAATTGACAATAATCCACACATGTCAGCTTAAATAGTACAAAACACGAATCATTAATGGAGTATATGTATATAAATGGGAATCATCACAGAATCACAGAAAATACAACATAACAGAATAGTGCAGCAGAATTACAACATAGTCGTAAGAGTAGTTCATGAAGCTACCCATAAATACAACAATGTCCCAAATAAAATGAAATAGAACAACATAGATGTCCAAAAGTGTCCAAATAGAAAGAACAATACTGATAAGATAAATATGATGATAGTCTTCGGTCTTCAGCTCCAAATAGAACGGCAATCCTCAGTCTGATCCGAGCATAAGCACAAACAAACACTCGAATCAGGATATATATTCTTATATAGATAATATGATTCAGAATTGGAAATAACAATAACTCAAAGATGAATGGAATAACCATCTTTCAGGATCCGTTAAATTATTTATACACAATATTGTACGATAAATAGATAAAGACTAACAGTAAAGTAAAATATCAAGGTAGTGTTAAGGCGTCACCATCATTCCCCTTAACACATTTATATAAGCATCATAGTCTATACAGCACTGTAAACTCCACCGTAAACTAGTGGGCTATTAGGGAGTACTCCATAGGTATAACACAAAACAAATCGTAGTGGTCGCGTATAGGGATACAAGTATGACAAGGCACGTGAGGCAATACCCAAGGTAGTGAAACTACCGTTTGCCTGATCCGGACTGGTGAGAACGCATCGCCGCAACGATCGCAACACCGCGAAACAACACTCCCAAATCAAGGGTGCGCACCAATCAATCACAAGTAATGAGTAGTTTACGAAGAAGTGTGTTCGCTCGAGGTAGCTAACCCCATTTGGCCCGGCACGGCTCCTGTTTTAGTCATTTCCAATTTGACACAAGTGTCAAGGCTATCCATTATCGTTCTATTTCTTCAGTCATCACATACATCATTCCAACCACTTCATTCTGGATCATACTCCGCGTATAGCTATTAAAGTGGTATTCGATTTAGACAGTGAGTATGTCCCTAACCGATTCCAGTCTCTTTAATAACCTTCGAAATTATTTCACCGATTGGTCGATTAATATATTTCAAAACCAAATCAATTTCAATTTCAATTTCAATTAGAATTTGTAAACCAACATTCCATTTGTCTTTCTAAAACAATTTCCATAACTTACGTTTCAAAACTTCCAAATTACCATTTCAAAATCTTATAATTCAAATTAAATAATTGATTTAAGACAATTCAAGTATTCATTTAAATTCGTATATAAGTTTCATCCCGAAATCATTTAAATTAATTTAATTTAACATTCAAATCAATTTAAATTCATTGATCGATTTCATTCAATATTCGTTAAGTAAATTTTATCCTTCAAAACAATTTCCATTTAACTTCCAACTTATTAAATCAATTATTTAAGTTCAACAAAATTATCAAAAACTTACAAATTGCATTAAATTAAATTCATCAAATCCAATTCTTTACATTTCAAGTCTTACATTAATTTCAATAAACACATTTTTATTTCTTGTTAGAGAAATTCAATTTCACTTATTCATTTACTTAATTACAAATTTCAAAACTCAATTAATAAAGGAACTTAATTCCACTTATTCAAGAGGTTTAATTTTATTTAACTATTAAATAATTCAATTTTATTTAATTATTAAATAATTTCAAAACTTAATTATTGAATAATTTCAACTTAATTTTTAATAATTCCAATTTTAAAACTACATTCTTTTATCAACTACTATGTTAATATTTTGATTCAGATTATTAAATATTAATATTTTCCTTCCATAAAATTTCAAATTACAACTTCATTTCAAAACCTTATTATTTATCCAAATAAAATCTTTATTTTATTTTTAAATCAAATTATTGACCAATCGGTTTTTATTTAATTCTCTATTCTAAGTCAAAGTTTAATTTGGGTATTTATCATTTCAACCCGATTCCATTTCAATTCAAAAATCAAAGCATAACAAAGGGAACTTGCAGTGTGATAACTGGGATGGCGTCAAAGTAAATAAACAAGCAATAACAACAATCAATAATAATCCAACAATTTATTTAAATAATCCCGAAATAATCGTATTAATGCACATTTGTTATTTATGCAAATTAATATAATTATTCCTAGAATCTACACTATCATTTTATGTAGAAAAAAGATTATGACATTTTAGTTTTCACTTGATGTCTATTGTTCAAATTATACTACATCGATTTATACAACATACGTTCAATGGTT
The DNA here is from genome assembly GCA_030737815.1 of Allium fistulosum. NCBI lineage: Eukaryota > Viridiplantae > Streptophyta > Magnoliopsida > Asparagales > Amaryllidaceae > Allium > Allium fistulosum. Next base: position 868,087,503 of record CM060907.1, on the reverse strand, counting down.
CACGGTGTAATTTACACTATTTCTACATGTCGATTTATTTAACTTTGAAGGGTCAAATTTAACTAATCAATATTAAATATATGAAGGGGTCAAGTTTTGCTAATCAATATTCAACATAAATAATCCATTTTAAATTGTTAACTATCCTATATTAAATTCAATTACATATTTTTTACCACTAAAAATAATTATTAACATCCAATTTCAACATCACATAACAACCATTCATCAATCAACTTGTATAAGAATATAAGTCGTGAAAATTTATTTCACCTTCCGTGGCTAAAGAAATTGATAGCGAAGCGAAAAGGAGCACGAATAGAGTCGGTACAATACGAACAACGGACACTGCAAATATCGACAAAAGAAAGACGATATTAATTCAATGAACGTTCATACATAATTTATAAAATTATATAGATGCGCTTACCGATCACGGAGAAAGAACGAAGGCTGAAAATTGATGCTGCAGCAATGGAACTCAAACGGTTGCTTTAACAACAAAGAAAAGAAAGATGGTTACTATTATTCTGCAACGAATATATATACTACACATCTTAGCACTATTTAGAAGCAACAGCACTCTTCATTTTTCACAAACATCACAGTTCTTTTTTTTATAAGAACAGAGACAGTTTCCCTTTTTCCCTTTCATTCTGCAAATGAACCAACTCCAACTTGGATTATATGCTAGCGCACAACATTTGTGCACACGGCATGCACTTGGCTCCACCATACACATGCACACGGCTCGGGTACGGGTGGTAGCTCGGTGAGGAAAGTGGACGGCTGGGTGCGGTGCTGGAGGCCTGCGGGACAATGCGCGCGTGGAAGGCTTCAGGGAGGAGCGGTGCTGAGCGTTGGATGGCGAGCGAACTGGAGTGTTGGGGGAAGGCGTAAGCAGTGGGGCTGGGTTTGGCGGGGAGGCGAACGGAAATGGGAAGGTTGAGCAGTGGGGCTGGGTTCAGCGGGGAGGCGAACGGAAGTGGGCTGTGGCGCTGGAGTGGTGTTCGACGTGGTGGGAGGCTGTTGCCATTCACAGTGGTGGTCTGCTGGAGGAGGAGGAGCTTGCGGGTGGGGAAGTGGTTCAGGCGATGGTGGGATGTCAGGGAGGCGGTGTGACTGAGGCGTAAGGCGGGCGATGTGCAGGCGGGAGGGTCAGGTACACGTTGGAGCGGGAAAGTGGTGCTTCGGTCGGCGCGCGTGTGGGGAAAGGAGGCGAGGCCGGAGTGTGCTTGGAGTGGTGGAGTTTGTGCGTGCTTATTTTATTTCGGCCATATTTTTTTCCCAGCAAGGAAGAAATGAGAAGAAGCAAGGAGGAGGAGAGTTATACCTGTAGAAGTTTGTAAAATGAACAGTACAAGTTTCCTTTTTAAATTTTATAATTTTTAGGTCAGAATAAATGTTTCTTTGAAACCTGAAACGTCCTTCCCATTCCCCAGTCTCAACCACCAACTACTAACCCCCTAATGAACGCACGACAGCTAAAATAAATTTTTAATTTTTTTTTGAATGGGTACAAGTTATTTTAGTTTGGCTGAATACGGTTTAACCGGTCCGTCCGAAACGGTTAAATTAACGCAACGATTTACGTCGGACTCCGATTTGTACGAATGAATATACCGTTTTGATTAGCGTGACGAGGCGCTTCCAACAGTACACAGATAATTGTGGTATGATTGAATGATAAAATTCGAATTTTATACTAGCGGGAAAATGCAGGAAAAACGCAGAAAAATAAGATCGACGAAGCTAGAGAAGTCCGAATTTGGAAAAACGAAAAATGACGTCTCTGCCAGAAAATGATTTAGAATTTTTCTATGTAAAAATATTCAGGTTCGGAAGATAAATTTTTTCACACTTTAAAATGAACTGATATACAATAAAATGCTAACGAAATTTACAGTGATATTTTACGACGAAACTTTACCCATATCTATAACTAACTAGGCGCATTTTATAAACAAAGTTTGGGAGTTAATCGAGATCGTATATAACTTTCACATTTTATATTAAAATAATGGATTAATTTTTTTTTAATTGGGTCAGAAATTCAGGGTCGTTACACCAGACTGCCTTCGAAGAACTACTGTGACATATGGAGACTCCGACAATCCTATCCAAGCCGGTAGATGGAGAAGACTTATTTATCTACTTAGCAGCCTCGGCGCTTGCATTAAGTGCCATGCTCATACGTGAAGAATCTAGGGTCTGGGGACCCGTATATTACATTAGTAAACGGTTCATTGGAGTCGGGAAGAACTATCCGAAGTTGGAAAAACTAGCATATTTCCTCATGATTGCATCCAAAAAGTTACGACCGTACTTTCAGGCACACCCAATCAAAATTACTAATAGATCTACCCTTAAAGCAGGTGTTGTACCGCCCTGAGACCTCTGGATGGCTTATCAAATGGAACATTGAATTGATTTAATATGAAATCACTTACCATCCATAAAGGGCGATCAACGGGTAGGCCCTTGCAGATTTCATTGCTGAGTTTACAATACGAGAAAATGAAGAAGAAGTTACTCCAGAAGTGGAGACACACTGGAGGTTGTTTGTCGATGGTGCATCTAACAAATTTTACTCGGGGACCGGAGACGTGATCCAAACTCTCGTAGAACGATCTGTTTGCTACGCCTTATGCTTGGAATTCCCTGCAACAAACAATGAAGCAGAATATGAAGCATTGATAGCCAGGCTGAAAGCTGTGAAGAAACTCGAGATAAAGTCCATACATATTTATAGCGACTCTCAGCTAGACTCTATCAGGTGAGAGGCGAATATTAAGCAAGAGGAGAGAACCTCGCCCCGTATCTATCCAAAGTGCAGGAATTGCTGAACGGCATCGACATTACACCATAACTCATATCCCGAGGGAACAAAACAGGAAGGCGAGATTTGAAATTCTTACTGTTTCAAGCATAGGCGAGATGACTGGATTTTTGAAATGACCGAAGAACTAGAAACATGAATGAAACCCATCAAGGACTATCTACTCTGAGGAACACTCCCCACAAACAAGAACCAACGGAAAAAGTTCCTTCAAAAGGTACCACTGTTCATAATACAGGATGGAATACTCTACCAAAGGGGATTATTTACCCTCTTGCTCAGGTGTGTGACCAACGGTGAAGCTCGAAGAATCCTTAGGGAAGTTCATGAAGGCGACAGCGGAGACCATACTGGAGGGCAAACCCTTTCAAAGGAAGTTCTCCGATATGGGTATTTTTGGCCATGGTCAACCGCCATGCAACAAATTATGCCAAATGGTGCGACCAGTGCCAAAGATTCAGCAAGATCAAAAGAACTCCTTTAACAGAGCTAACACAGATGGTTAGCCCGTGGCCCTTCGCAATCTGGGGAATCGATTTGATTTGTGTATTGCCAATAGCCAAAGGAGGAGCCAAATACGCTATCGTTGTTGTTGACTACTTCACCAAATGGACCGAAAAGGAACCGCTGGCCACTATTACCACAAAGAAAGTTATTAACTTTGTCACTAAAAAAATTATTTGCAGGTTCTATAAAAAATCATCACGGATAATGGGACTCAATTCAATAGAATTCAAAGATTTTGCAAGTGCTTCCAAATCAAGAAAAGCTTTTCCGCTATTGCACATCCGGAGGCAAATGGGCAAGTGGAGGTAGTAAACAAGATCATCAAGTCCACCATCAAAAGGTGGCTAACTAAAGCTAAAGGAAATTGGGTTGATGAACTTCCACTTACACTATGGGCTTACAAAACAACGCACAAATCTGCAATCGGGCACTCTCCATTCGCCCTTGCATATGGTTCTGAAGCAATAATCCTAGTCAAACTAGAAGTCCCTTGTCATTGGAGGCAAAACTTCAGTCAAAGGCAGAACGAACGGCTCCTGCTCGAGTCACTCGATATGGTCGATAAGAAGCAGGAAGAAGTCAAGCTAAGGACTGCCGCTCACTAGAAAAGGGTCGCATGACATTTCAACAATAAGATCTGTAATAGTACTTTTGAAGTAGGAGACCTTGTCCTTAAACGAGTCTATCCTATACCAGGAACATCCGGACCAAACTGGGAAGGGCCCTATGTAATCGGCTGGAAGAAAGGGATGGCATGTTCAAACTAGCAATCGTTGATGGAACCCAAATCCCTATGCTTAGAACAGCAAATCGCTTCGTCATTACTTTATCTAGGATTATCTTATGTATTTCCTACTTCCGCAAATAAGCCATCCCGGGATACCGAAAGCATTGTAAATAGGCAAAACTTGCTCGACTTTTATTTCAATTAATGAAATTTCTTTGCTTTCTGAACCAGTAAAACTATGTTCACATAAGTAACCTACCAAGTCGATGGGGTAAAATCGAATCAAAACCATCTGATTGCTGCTTGAGATAGTGGAACCACGCTCAAGTACGCTCCATTTACCTACCAAGTTGATGGAAGCAAATCGACTCAAACCGCCGATCGATAGAACTCGATGCCGGCCTTCGAAGAACCAGTGTTGCTCTAGAAAAACTAGGAAAGTCCGAATCAAAGCCGTGCATTTTATAAACCATGCATTCCTCTTGGATTGTGGAATCATATCCAACCGAGCACAATTACCTAATCCACGCATTTGTATGTCGCGCATCGCTTCTTGGTTCTCAAAACTGCGACCATGCAAGCCTCGATCACACCATGCGCATTTCACAAGCTGCAAAGCACTACTTGGATCGGCAAAATTGCATCCAAAGACGAGGAACTCTCATATTACAAAAAGCCACATGCCACTTACGGTGCCAAGGAAATAACACTCCAATGAGAGACATGTGTGCACAACAGCCTGAACTCAGCATTATGACGGAATCACTTAACAGGATTTCAAGTAATCGGTGTTGCTCTGGCATCACAAATCACTTAATTCCCCAAGATAGTAGTTGCAATATAATTCCAACTGAGGGCATCTGGAAGACCACAAGGGGCACCTAGTTTCGTATCAAGTGTCCGGAGTAAACTGTCCCATGAACTAGGTGAACACACACACCAACACTCAACCAAAATAGCAAAAAATTCATAGTTCTGTTACTCCAAACAAATAATTTTGGTAGTAGTTACGGGACTAAATAATATAGTGATGAATAAAAAAACATTGGTATAAAATGCAACAGTGCATGGAATGTAGATAAGTAGACAAGTAAAGTTACAATCAAAATTTCAAGTTTATTACTTATACGTTTTTCATGTACAACAAAAAACAGTGAGGGCAGCACCCACAAAATATCGGCCAAGAATAGGAAAATACAAACACCATTGTTGCAACAATAAGAAGAAATGCTAAGTGCAGACTCTACACTTGTACAAAAGCAACCAAAAAAGCAAAAGCTTGGCTTCACGAGTACACGGACAGATCATGGCTTCTTGCCACTACTAACCGTGCCGCCTTTCCCGCCTCTGATGTACAACTTCTCAAGCTTCTCCCCTCCTGGGGAAATCTCACTTTTTGAAACATTGCCATTGGCGGACCCTCCTTTTCCTTTGTGCCTGCAAGATTTATGAGAACTCTTTGACGACCTTTTTTGCTCTTCAACCTTCTCCTTCTTTACCGCTACCATCTGCTGCTCGATCATCGACTGCTCGACCTCTACTTTGTCTGGTTGGCTTTCTTGATCTGCCTGCCTCGTGTGTCAGTAACTGCCAAACCCTCCCCTTGAGATATTAAGTGGTCATCCATACCATGCAACATTGCAATTTGCTCAATGTACGACCGGGCTATGAGCCTGATGCGGAGATGACAATTGGTGCAGTCATAATGATAGTAGCTCCAGCATCGTAAGGAGAAGGTAACTCGGTAGAAAGAGAGAGTTGATTTATAATATCATAATAAAGGGTGGTTATCTCGGCAATTTCATTAGCCGTAAATTGGAAGTCTTCAAACACGGGAGAGATAAGAAAATTACCTGTTGTAGGGGTCTGTTCATGCACCACAACTTCGAAGCCATCAACATTGCCCTCATTTGATGGTTACATAATCATAGGAGAAGTAAAAACGACCCCCTCATCAACACAAAGATGTGAAGATGCCTCACTAGGGCCAGAAGCAAAATGCACGATTACAGCATTAGCGGCGGCCGCGACACCAATAGCTTCTCTTTCCCTATCCAGCCTTAAGATTTCCTGGCCCACCCCTATAGCTCGGTGGGACTCTTCATTCAGATATGCCTAAACCAACTCATCTCCGGTATAACCAACACCCATGTCTTGAAATCGGGGCAGAATCTCTTCCCAGACTACCGCAAGCATACAAGGGAACAACAGAACCAAGTAATTAAGACTCCCCTGATGCAGCACGGAGTTGACATAGAAGCCCAAAATAGTAGCACCCAAGCCTTCCATCTTCTTTAAGAAGGTACCTTGGAGCTCGGAAAAGCTGGCATCCATGTTAGCCTTCTCTACCGCTAGCTGTTTCTTCTCAGCATCAAATTCAAACCTTATTCATGAAGAGATGCAATTTCCTAAGTCTGCTCGACAATGGTATTCTTCTGCATCTCCACCCTCGTCTCTCTTATCCTCAACTTTTCTTTTAAAGATGCCTCACTTGTATGACACTTCTTTATCTCATCTCTAAATATGATTATGGCTCGGTTAGTGGATTCTTTAAGATCCTTAAGCAAAGAAGTACTTTTGCTCTCCCTCTTGAGGGCGTCGTCTCTCTCTTTATTTAGCCTCTCAATCGCCGCATCTTCATCTGTGATCTGCTTCTTATACTGATCATTTTCGGAGTTAAACGAGAGGATCTCCTTATAGTTGTTCCGATTAATAGTAGACAACTGCATGTATGATTTTTCCTACCCCTCAGCTTGCTCCAAACCACTCTAAATTGCTTGGAAATGGAGTGAATAAGATTCGACATGAACTGACTTCAGATTGGGCTTCTTAAGAACAGCCCCCCTTAAGAACAAATTAGGGAATGTAGCTTGCAGATGAGGGGGACCAAGAGGATGAATGTAAGGTGCACACCAAGAAATTGGGGAGAGGCGGTTATGATAGTAAGAGTGGAGAAGGTCACGACACTAGAAGCGGGGACATTTATCTCAGTGGAAGCTGTTGATAAGAAATTTAGTCAACATCTCAAGGCAAAGTATATGAAGGAAACAATCCCTTCGAAACGCCTTTAGAGCAAGTCAAAAGGGTCTTTATTCCTAAAAAGTGGAACCCGAAGGTATAGAACCTATTATCATGAAGAGGGCTCCTTCGAAAGGATTTATATATTTCGATGTATTCATGCACCTTTTTAAGGAACCCTCCCGAGGGATATGACTTCTATGATCAAATAGTGAACCCCTTTTGAATGATTCGAAAGGGTCTTTATGCCTTCGAAGGGACTCGAAACACAACATGTATAACAAATCAGAAGTGGATTCAATTTATGATGGAATCTCATCTTGGATAAATGACTCAAGTCCCATTGACTTGACAATATTAGATTATCATCACCATATCAATTTAGTATTATATGGGCTTTAGATGTGATGACAATATGTTTCGGGATCAAACTATCCAAGTGAACTCCATAGCATTGCATATGTCAAGTAGGAGTTAGGAAGATAAGTGAGTATCATGTGTAATTGTTCATCGGTTAAGCTAATAGCTAAAATGATCTTCCTCATATTCAAAATCAATATTAGATCCATGCATCCTCTCATTTTTATTTCTCTAAATTAGAATACAAGTAAGAGAATTTTCCCCAAATTGGTCTAGGGTTACAAGAATTTGATTTTGCCAAGAAGTGAGAAAGAAATTCAAGAATCCAAAATTCGGCCCCTACTTTTCAAAGCGGATTATAATTGGTCTAGGGTCGTAATTATAGATGTGGATTGACCACGCTCGCACCCATCCTTTCAAAGCGGTCGAAAAGTTTTTCTCCCAACCTTTCGCCTTTTTCTTCTGCTTCCATAGCTTCAAAGGCGGATATCTGGGTCTCTTATTATGCTTGGATTAGCCCATTCACCTCCATTAAAAGTTCACTAACAATGGATATTATTCCAACATTCCCAATACTACTTTCGTGTACTTCTAGAACCTTTCGATACCTTCGAAAGGTATGCCCTTTTTAGTAGCAATAGGATCAAAGGTTCCTTGTCGCATTGTGCGGATGTGAGCGGTAGCACTCCCGCACTCCCAACTCCTTCTTCTCCTTCGAAACCACACCTTAGTTGCTTTGGTCTGGTGCTAATCATGATGAGCAATTATTTGAATGAGTGAGGAAGTGCTTTTGGATGGTTTCGAAAGGACAGGTGACAAAAGGATCATTGTGAAAGGTCATTTTGTCTCATGTAACGTTTTCTTTATGTTTGTGGAAGGGCCTAACCGTTTCGAAAGGCTTATCTTTGCTTTCGAAAGGTACACTTTGGTATAATGTCCTTGTGTGGAAGATTAACAGTGGCGAAACCAACAATTCTGAAGGGTTTGGTTCTTATGCGCAAGCCTATTATTCAATACCTTCGAAAGGTGCTTCGAACTCATGCGAGACACTTTCATGTATGCGGAATCAACTGTGTGGAAAGGATTAACTAAGGTGAAAGGGTAGCTTTGCCTCCCTTTCGACTCCTTCGAAATCTCTTGCTTCACTTAATACTTGTAGTAGCATGAGGTGCTTGCGGCACCAATCTAACCTCTTCGAAAGACAGTTTAATGCCCTCGTAACACTGCTTTTGAATCATAGCAAAACCCTTCTTTTCAATTCTTGCAGAGCTTCTTCAACACTTCTATGGGCCTTCTTTCATGCCTTTGTTCTTAAGTGAGTTTTATAGTTAACATTTTACCCCCTTGTATGAGAGAAGCTTTTGTTCTTTAGGACAAAAATCTAACAACTTTCCTTTTTCACTATGTAACGATCGGGATTTTTATTCGTTTGATTTTAAACATTTAATTTATTCTAAATGTTGAATTTGAAATGTAAATGGAATTTTTAATATGAATTTTATCGATCAAATAAGTGAAATAAAAACTTAAGTCCAAATATAGCGATTTGTTGAATAAATTTAATTGTTGAGTTAATAATTGAAAATCGTTTAAATAAGTGAAATGGAGTTGAATATGAATCGAAATGATTTCTAATGTTGATATAAATTCTATTTGAATTATAATTGAGTTAGTAAGTTTTTAAAACTGAAAATTTCAAGTGATTTCGGTTATTTAATCGACATGTTAAAATAGCCTTCCGAGGCACAGTCTTGGAATTCAATGAAACCAGTTCCATTGGATCCATAATAGTGTATTATTATCGAATTTCAAATTTTATAGCATTTGGATTCACCGTTTGGTCATACGATCTGAAAACGCCTAGAAATAATTTAATTGAATTCAATTTAAATAGTCGATTTAAAAAGGTTATCTTCCTCAAACGACCGAATTGGGCCTCGGGACAAGTTCCATTGAGTTCGGAATAGCGATATAACATTAGGAATGCTAAGTGGCACGCCTCAATAGGGCTTAGGATTTCGAGTTATGTTATACGAGATATTTTGGATATAAAAATAAAATAAATTTTTTTAAGAGGTCAAACCCTATACCCTTCGAGCCGCACCCTAACTTTCTGACCATGCCGACCTATTCTCTTCTAGTTTAAGTTGTGTGTACGCTATCTTCTTCTCCTTCTAAAAATAAGATCATATCGATCAATAAAACAAGACACACGCGATAAAATCGCGTTGGCTAGAGCACGCAAAGCGATGAGGAGTGGATTCGGTCGCGTTGTGCTGCCGTTCGAAGTGGATTCTCATCGCGCATAGGCGCATTGGAGGTGCGACGATGTTCTTGTTAGTAGGTGAAGGCGCAGGAAGGCATGGAGGCGGTGAATCAAGGTGGAGGTGAGGTCGATGGCGACAGCTGGGCTGAGAGTGGTTGAAGACGAGAAGTTGGGGGAAGGGATTACTGAAGTTTGTATTCGACAAGCTTATTCTAGAGTTGGGGCAGAGGCAAATCGCACCCCTGGTGATGGAAGGAGGAAGGGTCGACAACAGAGTGAGGTTGCGCGCGCGACTGTATCGTATAAATAAAAAAATATGGTGAAGGTCGCGATCGATGGTAGTTCTGCATGAAACCTGGAAATGGAAAGAACGCGATTTGACATGGAAGATTAAGGTATTCAACTTGATTAATTTATTTAATTACTATGATTTAGGAATTAATTATAATATTTAATTCGTGATGGTTTAATCTAGTATAACTATGTCATACGAGGTCGGAATTGAATGAATCAGGTTGCGTTGGATTCGTAGGTGCGAAATATACAATCTGGAATCAAATTGAGATCGATCAATGATGGCTAGAATTTTTAAATTAAATCAAACGTCATTCGATTTAATTTAAAATTGGAACAATCAGCAAATTAATAATCAAGCTGAGTAAATCTCACTCAATTTGGTTGACTAGTTAATTTATAAATGTTACAAATTAATTATTACATGATTGGATGAATTGATAATTATTATTATCAGTTGGATGTTACATTATATATTAGTATATATATTAGTGGTTGGATAAATTTCCTACCTATTGGAGCGGCTGAGACCCTATGCGCCCCGCATAATAGCCGATGACCCTATATTACCGCGATATCCCACCTCGAAGCGGAATTGGTATTTTGTGTTATCTAACATCTGTGGATGGAGGGAAACAGGTTGGAGGGATCCAACTGGATTCCTCAAAGATTTTGGTTTTAGTTTCACATATAATAATATATGATGTGTTAGAATAATCTGTTATAGATTATTGTTGTGATTTGAATGTTTGGATGATATAGTAGCACTGGCTTGAATATTTGGTATTTTAAAAATCATAAATATTATTTTTGAATTTGAAGGAATTAAAAAGAGATTTTGAATATAAAAATATTTATATCGAAATTTGGATTATTTTAAAGAAATTGATTTGGATAAAACAATAATCGATTTTGGGTTGTACTTAACTATTTGTAAAAATATTTAAATAGGGATTTAAAATAATTTATATAGAAGATTTTTAAATAGTGGATTTTTGAATGATATTTTTTGGAAATTATGGAAAGGGAGTCAAAAATCGATACTTAAAATAGATTTGGAAATTATGGAAAGGGAGTCAAAAATCGATAGTTAAAATAGATTTGAAAAATAAATGGAATTTATTAAGAAATGGATTTATAAAATGAAATTTTATAGACGGGATTAGTTGTATAAACAAGTGAAACTCAAAGGATTTTATAAATTTATAAACGATGTTTATAAATAAGGGAAAATGATATCAATTGATAAATTGGAAATATAATTTTACAATGTGAATTTATATCGAGTTATGGAAGTCGTTTTAGGAAAAAATAGTGGAATCTATTTTTGAATGTGAGAATGATTATGAAATTGAGATGTGGTCGATGTGATATGAATCGAGAGGCGTTTATATATTGGAATAGGAAATATTGGATTTTTAAAATAGATTTTGTCGAGAAATTAATATTGTTTTAAATTGGGATTTCTATTTAATAAACTATATAGTTAAGCTGTTTAGTATTGAAATATTTTGGGAAAATGGATTATTCGAATATTTAATTATTATTGGAAGGAATTCACATTTTTATAATAAGCTTTGTAAATTGATTAATTTTATTTTAAAAATAAATTGAAATGAATTATCGATGTTTATTCAAAATGTTTTAATATTTTAAGTAATTACTTAAATATGTTTTTTTTAAATAAATTATTATTCTTTAAAAATACTTATCATATATTTATATACTGAGTTTTCAAGTGATTGAAATTTATTTATAAATTCTCTCGAGACTCGAAACGGGGTTTATAAAATGTATATGATTTGGATAAGAGGAATTTTATAATGGATTTGGAGAAAATGGAATTTCAAAAATGTTGAATATGGTAACTTCGAAAATGAAATCTGAATACATAAAAGAAGTTATAAATTATTGATTGGATTTATAAAAGAGTATAAATCGGTTTTGGAAATTGTAAGAAGGAATTTATAATGCTAGAGATTATGAGATAAGTTATGAATATTCTTCTAAGTATTGAAAAGAGGGTTTTGGAAAATATTTTAAGTGTGAAATGATTTATATAGAAATATTTTTCTAAGTCTTGTACATTGAATTCAGAAATATTTCTAAGTGTTGAAATGGTTTAAAAATATCCTGTTATGGATTTATGTATTTGAAATCGTTTTCAAATATTGAATATACTAGAAGAGTTTTGAATATATATATATATATATCTTCGCAAAGATATTTTGAGTTAAATGTTTTGAAAATTTATCAAATGGGCCTAGTGACTGCTTATGTGTGTTATTTGATAGTTAAATAACCGACTATCAAATCTGGCCAAATTCGTTGATCATTTCGAAGAGACCGGGATCAGATTTAATTATCCGAAACCACTTCGATCTAGTTTATACGTTACGAATTGTGATATCTCGAAGATAATGGAGATGGTGACTTGGAAGAAGATTCGGTTTGTTCAAACCCAGAACAACTTGTCTGGATGAATGCTATCATTGCATTGTTTGCTGGAAGGCAGTGTTAGCATTCCAAGTATGAATGTTATTCTTAAGATAAACGTAGCCTCAAGCCTCATCATCCGGGAATGACTAAAGCGGGAAAGATGCAGCAGGGCTAAGTGGGTCGCACCCAAGTAGGGTATGTTGTCACCTTTCTAGATACCCTCGGATATATTTTATTATAATTATGGATATGATTGTGCATGAAAAAGAGAGCACTCGATTAGGGTGGGAACACCCGGGGTGATAAAATATTCGGTACTATCCAGTAAGAGGTAGGTCGGTCCTATGTTGGCAGGGATCGTTAAGTATGATCTCGGTACACTTTTCTAGAGATGTACTGTGGCGGGCGGTACCCCAGTAGCCTAGTCATTGTATGGAATCCAATATCCACTACGAGCCTGTACGGTTTTGATTGTATACCAATTATTGCTGAAATGTGAGATGCAAGCATTTCAGCAATTTTCTAGTTTATTTTCTATAGACACTATTATAATATCAGATGATTTTGATATAAAATGTTTTGGTTATCGTAAGGTAAAAACCCGTCGTGTTTATGTGTGACATGGTCTTACGAGATACCCTTGATTTCAAAGGATTTTTTATAATAGTAATAATTCAAATTGAGTGTGTTTTCTCACACTAGTTTTCCAGCTGACTCGGGTGTTTTTTTATTATAATGCTCGAGTCAGACCGAGTATTATAGATTCAGGTTAGAATGCTATGGAGCTCAGGAGACGAGCTGGAGGAGTCCTAGGCGTATTCCACGTACTTGATTATATTCCGCTGTGTGTGTAGACTGTATAGTCAGCACTGGTGAGGACAAGTTATAATAACGGTCCAGAAATGATTTGTTGATTGTTGTACTCTAATGATTGTATATATATTAACAACTACAGATTCTTTTGTATAAAAATCTTTTATTATATATTATATTTCTTTCCGCTGTGATTGTGAGATTCTATGTTGTTGTTTCTGTTTCTTCTTCTATCTTTTCTTCTTCACCCCTAAAGATTCGTATTTCCATTCAATTTGAGTTGAACTAATATGAATTATTGCCGACTCAAAGGTATGGATATACGGGCCTTTACATTTGGTATCGGAGCTGAAGATTAAGCGAGAACCTTGACTTTGGTGTGGGGATTACTCATTAGAGATAGGGTCAGTAGTACCCTAGAATGAGTTTGAGTGTATTAATAGATATGAGCACGTATTTGTTAGTGAATATAAAATGTTTTATATTGTGTTGACTTATATGTTGAGTGGTCTACGAATTCTGGTCGAATAGTGGGACACCACGAAATCGATAGAAATTTTTTGACACTTAAACAAGGTAAACTGACATAGTATTGTTTTGAAAAGAGGGTAAATAATTTTACCCAAAGGTATATTTTAATAGAAAAGGAATAATTTTGAGATTATTATAGTATATTAATGTGTTTGGATGATATTATTATAATCGAAATAAGATTATAAAATTTAAATGGTTATATATAACCAAATGAAAATTATAAAAGTATGAATTATATAAGTGAATTATAATTAAAATGCATTCAAAATCAAATCTAGAATTTTAAATCCCGGAGGGTTTGGATAATATTTTCAGATGTGTTATGAAATTGAAACTGGTGTTATTTTGGAAATATTTTTGAAATAAATAATGGTAATATTATTGTGGAATGTTTTTGAATAGAAAATGTTTTAAAAATGAATTTTGGAAGTGATTTAGCACTGAACTCACTACAGTCGCTGGAAAATAACTCTGGTGATGACGGCCGGATCATCAGTCTTCATTTTCGAGTTTCTAAGTGACGGATTGCTACCGGGGTCGTTTTTTCAAGATTGTTTTGGGAAAAACGAGTTTGATTTAAAATTTCAAAGGGAATTTGGTTGGTAAAAGCAGGTTTGATTTAAAAATTCCAAAGTTAAAGTTTGATATACAAAAGTGAATATTTGCATATATATTTGATTTTAAAAATGATTTGAAATAAAACCAGGTGTTTAAATTCTGGGATTTCATCTAAGTAAAATGTGAAATTGAATTTTGGGATTGAAAATTTTCTTAAGTAAGTTAAAATAAACTGTAGGAGTTGGAATTTAACCTAAGCTAAGTTAAATAAAATTGGTTTGAATTTGAAATAATAACAAATTAAATAGAATATAAATTTGAATTGTGAAATAGTTATATAACTATTAGTTATAAATTTTGAATGGAATAAACTCAAATATCAAATTTATGAAATTATGAATAATAAGTGGTACAACTTATTAAATTGAGAAATGAAATGGTAAACCAAAACGAAATGGTTGAATATTTGGATTAATAGAAATGAAAATCTAGGTTTGGATTATAAAAAAATGGAATTAACTCAAGTCGAGTCAAATTAAGCGAATTCTAGAGTGGAAATTCGAATTAGAATTATACAATGGAATTGGATTTGATTTGTAATAAAGTGAATGAGAACTCGAGTATATAAAAAAATGTGGACTTAAGTAAAGTTAAATGGAAATCCAAACTTGAGTTATAAAATGAATTTGAACTCAAGTGATTTCTGAAATAAAAATCAGATATTGAATTATAAAATGGAAGTGAACTGATTAGATGAACTAATGAGTTAATTGAATATAGAATTGGAACTTAACTTGGTTAAATAAAATGAATTGTGGATTGAACTTTAAATTGAATATGGAACTTAAGTTATAAATGAAATTCGACTTAAATATAAGTGAATTAAATATATTTTGAAATGTTGTCGAAGGAAATAGAAATGGATTGAAATGGTGATGACTTAAGTTATAAATAAATTCAATTAAGTATAAATAAATTGAATATGGCTTGGTATATTATGAATTCGAGTAATGAAATTAAGTTTTGAAGTGGAGTGAATATATGTGTTGTATAAAAGGTTATAATAAACCTTAATTCTGATTTTATGAAATGATTCTCAATAGAGTAAATTGAGATATACCAAGTAAATGGAAATGCGAATAAATCGAAGGTGAATAAATTGAATAACAATCAATTTAAAATGAAATGGAATTTGATTGCAATGGAAATGGACTTAAGTTATGTGGCTGAAATGATTGAAAGAAAACGAATTAACTTAATACATTTGGATGAAAACTTGGCTCAGGTAAATTTATGAAATGATTCAAAAACAAATGGGCATGGATTGGATTGTTGTTGAATATAAAATTGGGTGAACAAAATTTTTTTGAATAAATTGAATGTGAATCAATAGAAATTGACTAATTGATTTAAAATCAATTGAAAATGGCTATAAGCTTAAGTGACTATTTTATTAAATGAATATCACCAAATTTGCATGGAAAAATTGGCGTTTGTCATAATGGAAATAAACAAAAATTTGTGAACTCATGGAAAGTGAATAAACTGGTTTAGAAACAATTTGTAAAGGGTATGAATATATTATGTATAGATATGGATTGAATGCAAGTAAATTTGGTTGTGAATCATTCGAATTGAATGGAATGATATATAAATCGATTGACATAAATAATCGAATGTTGGAACCTTGTGATTATTGATAAATTCATGCTATAACATGTTTGGTTATGAAGTCTGTGTTTGCGCTAGTTAATTAAATGAAATGTCATTATATCTTCATATTTTGGTACTTCAATGATTAAATTGAGTAGGCATAGGTACAAGGAGGATATGAGCTAGATTTGGGTTGCAAAATTGCATATAAATTTAGCAAACTCGCTTAATAACGCTAATATAAGGTACGTTTTCGGATTAAATACAACAAAGATATAAATATTGATATATATTGTGTTTCGACCATGTGGGTCGATGTATATATATTTATCATTTTTGTCATATTACAGAAGACTCTCCGTACAAGGTAGACTCTGCCAAAAAAATTCGGAAATTTAGGGTGTTAAAAAAATTTTGGAAAATTTTTTTTACAAAAATTTGATTTCGAATTGAATTGGAAATAAGGGATTTTGGTTTAGAAATGGAACGAGATGTTTTGGATGGAACTGAAAGGTTTAGGAAGGAATGTAGGGTTTTAACTAAGTGGATTTGTGAAATGTAATGGGTTTGGATTAGTCGTCCTACCTTAGCAATTTCGGGGATGAAATATTTTTAAGTGGGGAGGAATGTAACGACCGGGATTTTCAGTTGTTTGGTTTTAAACATTTAATTTATTTTAAATGTTGAATTTTAAATGTAAATGGAATTTTTAATATGAATTTTATTGATCAAATAAGTGGAATAAAAACTTAAGTCCAAATATAGCGATCTATGGAATAAATTAAATTGTTGAATTAATAATTGAAAATTGTTAAATAATTGAAATGGAGTTGAATATGAATCGAATCGATTTCTAATGTTGATATAAATTCTATTGGAATTATAATCAAGTTAGTAAGTTTTTAAAACTGAAAATTTCAAGTGATTTCATCGATTTTTGAAATCGTCGATTTAATCGACACGTTAAAATAGCCTTCCAGGGCACAGTCTTGGAATTCGACGAAACTCATTCCATTGGATCCGTAATAGTGTATTATTATCGGGTTTCAAATTTCATAGCATTTGGATTCACCGTTTGGTCATACGATCTGAAAACGCCTAGAAATAATTTAATTTAAATAATCAATTTAAAAAGGTTATCTTCCATATACGATCGAATTGGGCCTCGAGACTAGTTCCATTGAGTTTGGAATAGCGGTATAACATTAGGAATGCCAGGCATCACGCCTCAATAGGGGTTCAGAATTTTGAGTTATGTTATACGAGATATTTTGGATATAAAAATAAAATAATTTTTTTTAAATGGTCAAACCCTATAACCTTCAAGCCGCACCCTAACTTTTTGACCACGTCGACCTATTCTCTTCTAGTTTAAGTTGGTATACGCTATCTTCTTTTCCTTTTAAAAATAAGATCCGATCGATAAATAAAAAAAGGCATGCGATAAAATCGCGTTGGCTAGTGCATACGAAGCGATGGGGAGTGGATTCGGTCGCGTTGTGCTGCTGTTCGAAGTGGGTACTCATCGCGCATAGGTGCGTTGGAGGGACGGTGATGTTCTTGTCAGTAGGTGAAGGCGCGGAGAGGCATGGAGGCGGCGAATCAAGGCGGAGGTGTGGTCGATGGCGACATCTGGGTTGAAAGTGGTTGAAGACGAGAAGTTGGGAGAAGGGATTACCAAAGTTCGTATTCGACGAGCTTATTCAAGAGTTGGGGCTACGGCGAATCGCACCCCTGGTGATGGAAGGAGGAAGGGTCGACGGTTGTGTAAGGTTGCGCGCGCGACTGTATTTGTGACGACCCGGAATTTTTGAGCATTTGAAATTAGAATATTTAATTGATTTTAAATATTTAAATGTTGATTTCTAACATGAATTTCAAATGCCACTATTTATTGAGTGATTTAATTGTTTAATTAAATAATTGGAAATCAGGTAAATGGTTGAACCTGAAATTTTGAGCTTGTTAAAAATATTTTAAAGGCTTAGGAAATTTATATTGATAGTACTGAAGATAGTAAAAGTGTTGAAACTGAATTTGGAAGTGTTTTGTTCAGTTTTGAAATTTTATCGTTTAAATTGAATTTAAAAATAGCCTTCCGAGGCATAGTCTCGGAATTCTACGAAACAAGTTCCATTGGATCCGTAAAATTGTATTATTATCGGATTTCAATTTTCGTAGCAAATGGAGTTATCGTGTGAGCATACGGGATATAAACGCACTGAAATTTATATCGAAAAATTCGATATAATAACTGGATCCAAAATGCTATCTTCCCCATATGATCGAATTAGGACTCGAAACCTTTTCCATTGCGTTCGGAATAGAGGTATAACATTATGAACGCCTTGCGGCACGCCTCGATAAGAGGTCGGGATTTTGAGTTGCTAAATTCGAGGCGATTTGAATTTAAAAGTATAATATATATATATATATTGACCAGTCAAGCTGTAATTCTTTCATGAGAGCTTTTTCGATCTTTCCAGAATCAATGTAGCAAGCTTATTTGAGCACGCAAAAGAATTCAACACGCAACCTTCCATTTCTAAAACCTCTGAACAAATCGACTGGAAATAAAATAAAGAAAGGAGATGCTCGTTCAAAATAATGGCGTATCCTTTCTCCTCTACACAAAATCGAATCCCTCTTTCCCTCTTCAATATCACGACTTCAAAAAAAAATCAAATGCAATCGAACGTTTTTCCTCCTCCTGCCAATCGAGAATCGAATTGCGAGGCGACGTGCCAGGTGAGGCGGTGGCGCATCGAGTGGCAAGCGCGCGTGGGAGGTCGAATGATGGCGCCGATCGCGCCAAGGCGGTGTCCTCACAAATTAGGGTCGTTTGCGCGTGACGTTGCATCGAACTGGGCACGATAGCGATAGATCTGTCGAAGTGGTGATGTCGCGATGGATTTCAAGGTGGTGCGAGAGCTAGTGGTAGTAGCGATTTGCGTTCGATCTGGGGCGACGTGGTCGCGTGCTGTGTTGGCTTTGGAGCTGGTCGGTGAAGGAAGGGAAGTGGAAGCGTGGCCTTAGAAGTGAGTTTTGAGCGGCATGTCGGCGGTAGATGTCTATAGCCAGTTTTTTTTGGTGAGTCTGTTGATCTTAATTTTTGTAATTTTAGCTTTGATAATTTTATAAAACAATATGGGATAAAACAGAAATACTATGCATACATGTTATTTTAAAACAGTAGATTTATATATGGAGATAAGTTTTTAATGGAGGATTTTAAAATGAAGAGTTTATATAAAATCAGTTTTTTTTAAATCTGGATATATTTTATATGTATATGATTTTAGAAGAAAAAGAAAAAGAAAAGATCTTGGAAATATATAGGGATTTTAAATGTTTGAGGAATTTATAAAAGTAGATTTTTGAAAATCTATAATTTATTTTTGATAAGTGTATATGTAGTTTCAAAGGGAAATTAATAGTTTAATTAAATCATTAATTAAAATTATTACGTGGAAAATTGATTATTAAATTAGTGCAAATATTAATAAATTGTATAATGTTTATACAAGGTTTAAAATCATGGAAACAAGCCATTGGGAATGGATTGCAAAACAAAAATCAAAGGTGAGTTAATCTCACTCATCTGGTTTTAATTTTAATTTAAATAGTTAAATTTAAATATTTGGTTGAATGATTGACTTGATTGAATGTGGTATATTATATAGTAGTATATATATTTATTGGAGTGATTGATTTCCCGCATTATATAGCGGATGAGACCCTATGCGCCGCATAATAGCGGATGATAATATTTAATCCCATATACCGCGATATTCCACCTCGAAGTGGAATTGGTATTGTGCTAACGTCTGTGGATGTAGGGAAACAGGTTGGAGGGATCCAACTGGATTCCTCAAAATTATTTAGATTGTTCTAATAATTCTGTGTTATGATTTTTGATATTCTGGGATGATTTATATTGATTATGGGAATATTAGATGCTATGGTCTAATTGAATATACCTTTCGGTATACTGAGTTATCAAAATATATAAAATTGGAATTTTGAAAAAAAGAAAATAAAATAGAGAATGTTAAGTAAATAATTATTGAAATTTGGATAAATTAGAGAATGAAATGGAAAAGTGATTTTTAAAATTCCAATGAATAAATTCCAAGTGTGGGAAAGGAGATTTTAAATAAATGGGAATAAGTGGATTTCTAAACTTAAGCAATATTAATTAAGGAGTGAAAGGTTTATTTTTGAATTCAGGATTAAAGTGGTTTAGAAAGAAATTGGAATTTTAAAGAAGAATTTTGAAATAAATATGAAAATTTGTTTTTTCAGTTAAAGTAAGATTTTAAATCATCACAAGGAGGTTAAACCTGAAATTTATAAATTTTGAAATAAAATTGGATAAGTAAAGGAATTTATTTTAAATGGAGTTAATTTTGAAAATCAAATTTGAAAATTGATTTAGTGTTTGAAATTGTGATTGAAATGAAGATGAGACTATGGGATTTATAAACTGGGTTTGTAAGGTGAAACAAGATATCAGTGGATATTTGAAAATATAAATTCAAGGTGGAAATTTATAAAGGAATGGGTAAATTTGTTTAAAAATAAATAGTGATTTATTTTTAAAGGATGTGAAAGAGAAGTGTATTTCCCTGGATAGCCAAGTACGTTTTCAAAGCAAATTTTTAAGTATAAGTTAAAAGTTTTAAAGTTGATTTTAAAAGAATGTTTTTGGGAAATTATTATTTAAGTTGTTAAATTTTAAAGGTAGATATTTTGAAAGGTTTGACTAGTATTATGATTTTAAAGATAATTATTAATATTTATATTTTATAAAATAGTTTCATTTTAAAGATAGTTTGGTTAAAGTTTAATTTAAAAACTTGTATGGAATTTCATCATCTCTTATTTTAAAATTTAGTTTGGCTTAGCTTTTATTTTAAATATTCTTAAAGTATATATTTTTAAATATAGTATTAAAGTAGACTTTAAATGTTTGAAGTATATTTTATAATAAAGTGTTTTAAATTACTTTAAAATCTAAAGTATTTGTACTTGGAAATTTCAATGTTAATAGAAAATATTTGGGAATTTATTCCATGAGAGAAGACGGTTTGAAACTGTTTCCAAAGGGTTGAAAATGGAAATATATCTTGCGAAGATATTTGTGAGGTAAATAAATAATTTGGAAAATTATTTATTGTTTGATGGTTGATTGTGAATGTTAATTGATAGTTAAATAACCGACTATCAATATTGGCCAATGCGCTGATCGTTTCGAAGTGACCGGGATCGGGATTTACTTCTCGAAAACCACTTCGATTCGTTTTATACGTTTTCATGAGGAAGACGAGTTCGGCGTCGAAGATGGAGCAGTGAAGTGCAAGGGCTAATCGCTACTAATCCTGAGGGTGATTCCAAAATGGATGTAGTAGGAATAGTGCCTTCGGTTCCGTTCGAACCCGGGACGGACTTGTATGGATTAATGCTTTCGGGACATCATCAAGTGGACGATGGGCATTCTGAGGGATATGTTCTATAAAGGTAACGCTTAGCCTCAAGCCTCATCAACCGGGAATGACTGAAAATCAGGGGTTATGCAGCAAGGCTATGTGGGTCGCACCCATTAGGGTGAGGTCATCCATGTCTAGATGTCCCTTTTTATATTCAGCTTAGTGGTGCGGTTGCTTATCCCAACCGTGGGGTGATCTTACTCGGAATTATCCAGTAAGGGGTAGTTTCGGCCTTGTGTTGCAAGGGATCGGGCGTGGTCCTCGGTACGCTGATCTAGACCAGGTACTATGATAGGTGGTACCCCAGTGCCTAGTCACTAGTTGGAAATCCATTCTCCCTACGTGCTATTACGGTTTTTGTTTGTAGAACCCACTTTATGGCTAGTATGCTGGAATTTAATCATGTAACAATTTCAGCTATTTTAATAAGTATTTGTATATAGACACACTACGCCATAGATGACCTTCTGCAACATTTTTGCAAGGTGTTGCTAGCTAAAATGTTGCGACAGCTATAAAATTTTGGTCCTACTGCAACATTGTATTTTTGGTGTTACCTTAGCCATAAAAATGTGTTGCTCTAGCTAAACAGGTGTAACACGATGCAACATTTTTATATAGTGTTGCCATAGATATATTCTAATTAAAAAAATTAAAAAAAATTTACACCTCAGCGATCCACACCACCATTTAAAACAAAATCTGAACCGTCGATTCACACCATCGATCCACACCTTACCAATTTCCATTTCCCGCTTTACTTTTCACTCACCCGCTTTCGTTTCTCACCCCCAATTTTCCAATCCCTAATTTTTATTCCACCGACTTTAAAAAAATGACGCCGCTCCTCCTTGGTTCTTCGATCTGGAGAATAATTGGCTTTGCTTTTATCCCCTGTCGGCCATATCAATTTCCGTTATTTTCTTTCGCCTCGCGTCAGTTTTCCTCACTACTTCAGGGTTTTCTTCCCACGTCAATAGTACACTATTAGTTATATTAAGATTTGGTTGTTCAAGCGTTCGATTTCACAATCCAATATCACAAACCCAAATTCTTTAGTTGGGCGTTTCACTCGATTGGGTGGCAGTGGATTTGCGATTTTGTTCAGGTTTTTGGCGATTCTGGTGATTCGAGGTAAGGTTGTGGGATTGCGATGGTTCAGGGAGTTGCTGATTTGGTCACAATTTCGTGGTTGGGGCCTGAGGTCAGAGTGGCAAGGGGTAGTCGAATTGGTTTCGGTGAAGTTCTAGTTATTGGCAAGCAGGTGGAAGTAGTCGAATTGGTTTGGATACAGTTCAAAATTAGAGTGATGATATTGGCAAGCAGGAGGAAGTATTTCCATGTGGTTCACCAGACTTTCGCCGAGTTCCATCCCCACTTTCGACCAGCTAGCAAGAAGATTCTTCGATCAATTCAGGCTTCACACCGCGCAACCTAAGGATGTGATGTCCCTGTACGGACTATTCCAGGGACGAAAAGAATCGCTGAAGTCTTTCATGAACCAGTTCAGTACCATAGTGATAGAAGTAAGCAATCCAAATGAGGACATGGTTTTTATGGCTTTGGTCCGTGCCATCCACCCCAAAACAAAGTTTGGAAAGTGGACTAAAATGAAACAACTCACCACAAGAAAGGATGTTAGTCGCAAGGCAAGCTAATATTTGAGATTGGAAGAGCCGCGAGAGTTAGAAAGGAAGTCTACTAGCATACAACCGATGAACGTCGGGCAGAGTGACATGCTCACAACACAAACGAGTTTCGTCATATAAATAACTTGATCGAGCAGCTAATCCGGGAAAACAAGTTCAGCAATACGTGAGAAAATCACAAAATCCTGACCAGTCCATGGCTCCCTATCGAAGAAAGTAAGCCAGAACCAGTGAGGAAGGATCAAAGCAAACTGACCAAAGAATCATCATTGGAATGATATCTGGAGGACCATATCTCGCATAGAGAAGTTGTGGAGAAATGGAGCGGTATGCGAGTTCATTAAAGCACGCTTCGAAGGAATCATGCCTTGCAATCGAAGATGGAGTTCCAGCCAAGCAGTAGAAAACTCTGAGTGATGATATAGTATTTTAAAATCGAGATACCGAAGGGATCGAAGATCCAACTCTCGATCCCATAGTAGTGACAATAGGGATCGACCCCACTATGGTCCGCCAGGTATTGGTTAATAGCGGCAGTTCTATGAATATTATTTTCAAACATACCTTTGAGTAGATGAAGATCAATATGAAAGACGTATTTGCATGCCAAACAAAAATCCAGGGATTCACTGGCGAACCCAAACAACCCATAGGGACGATTGACTTGCCAGTAGAACTTGGGCAGTCACCCTCATCTAGACGTTCGTAATTATTGATGAAACTTCCACATGCAATGCCTTCTTAGGACGGCTTGCACTGGCAGATTTCAGAATCGCTTTAGTCCAATGGTGCCTTACCATGAAGTTTCCAACAGCAAATGGAACCGGGGTGATCAAAGGAAATCAATGCACCACCAGAGAATGTTACATTGCAGAACTTCGTGAATCCAAAAGAAAAGAAAAAGGAAATATATGGGGAGAACTCTCCACATCCGTGAACCAGCCAAATAGCAACTACAGAGCCGCCCCTGGCTTGGGGACCATAGCCGATTTGATAAGGCTTTAGACCCTAGAAAGAAGAGTTCAGGGGAGGATCGGGCAGCATCGGTAGAATTGATGGTGACTGTACCTATCGATATGGATAACCTGACGCGAGTCTTGAAAATTGGGTCGCATCTTGGAAACAAGTAGCGACTAGAAACCATCAAATTTCTTCGTGCCAACTTGGATGTGTTCATGTGGACACATTCCGATATGTGTGGGGTGTCACCCGAAATAACATGCCATGTGCTCAACACTAACTCCAGGTTTACACGGTAAAGTAGAAAAGGCGTAGCCTGGGCCCTGAGCGATCTAAGGCATTAAGAGAATAAGTAGACAAGCTGATGGCCAACGGTTTTATCCGTGACGCAACTTACCCTGAATGGGTATCTAACCAGGTCTTGGTCAAAAAGTCCAATGGGAAGTGGGAACTTGTATCGACTATTTGGACTTAACCAAAGCTTTATCGAAAGATAGCTTCTCTCTGCCTAGAATTGACCATCTTGTGGACGGGATGGCGGGGCATGAACTGTTATCATTTATAAACGCATACTCGGGATACAACTAGATCCCGATGCACAAACCTGAATAGGAAAACACCAGTTCCATCATCGATCTAGGACTATACTGCTACAGGGAAATGCAATTCAGTTTAAAGAATGTTGGGGTAACCTACCCAAGATTAGTAAATGCTATGTTTAAGCATCAAATCGGAAAAACCATGGAAGTCTATGTATATGACATGTTGGTTAAATTGCGAGTAGCTGCCAACCACTTGGATAATCTTGTTGAAATGTTTGAAATACTCTGAAAATATGGAATGAAAACCAATCCACTTAAATGTCACTTCACGGTAGCCTTCAGAAAGTTCTCTGGATTCATAGAAAGTGCCAGAGGCATTGAAGCAAATCCAGAGCAAATAACCGCCCCACGAGAAGTCCAAGCCCCGAAGAACAAGAAGGAATTACAAAGCTTGAATGGGAAAGTCATAGCACTAAGCCGGTTCATCTCGAAAGCTACTGACAAATGCATACCATTCTTTGATGCATTAAAACAAGGAAAGAAGAATTTCGAATGGAATGAGGCTTGTCAAACCGCATTTGAAGAATTGTTGCGACATATGGAAGCCCCACCAATCCTATCAAAGCCAATGGATGGAGAGGACCTATTCATCTACGTAGTAATCTCACCTCACGCATTGAGCGCTGCTCTTGTGCGTGAAGAAGCAAAAATTTAGCGACATGTATACTACATTAGCAAGCGGTTTACTAGAGCCGAGAAAAATTACCCGAAACTGGAAAAGCTAGCATATTGCATCTAAGAAGTTACGACCATATTTCCAAGCGCATCCGATCAAAGTACTGGCTGAGTAGCCTCTGAAGCAGGTATTCTACCGACCCGAAACTTCCGGGCGACTCCTCAAATAGAATATTGAATTGAGCCAATATGATATCACTTACCATCCAAGAAGGGCAATCAATGGGAAAGCTCTATCAGATTTCATCGCTAAGTTTACGATACGAGATGGCGAAGAAGAAATACCATTGGAAGTGGAAACATGATGGAAACTCTTCTTCGATGGCGTGTCTAACAACCTCTGTTCGGGGGTGGGGTAGTCCTTGAAATTCCCAAAGGGTGAGCCATTTGCTACGCCTTATGCCTGGAATTCCCTGCAACAAATAACGAAATGGAATATGAAGCGTTGATAGCAGGCCTGAAGGTTGTGAAGGAACTCAGAATAAAGTCCGTTTACATCTATAGCGAATCTCATGCCAAGTCAAAGGTGAATACTAGGCTCGAGGGGAGAAACTTGCCCCATATCTATCTAAAGTACAAGAGTTGCTGAATGACATCGAACATTACACCATAACTCACATCCCACAGGAGAAAAACACTAAGGTTGACTACTTAGCTAAATTGGCAAGCTCCGGAGAAGCTCAATCGTTGGGACTAGTCCCTGTTGAGATCCTGACCTCTCCAAGTGTAGACGAAATAGATGTCGACTGGATTTTCAAAACCACCGTCGAACCTGAAACATGGATGACGCCAATCAAAGACTACTTGCTTACATGGACCCTTCCAACTGATAGGAATCAACGGAAAAGGCTTCTTTGGAAGTCACCGCGATTCGTAATATAGGTGAAATACTCTACCAAGGGGATTCTCTACCCCTTGCTTAAATGTGTGACCGACAATGAAGCTCGACGGATCCTGAAGGAAGTTCACAAAGGTGACTGTGGAGACCATACTGGGGGCATACTCTTGCAATGAAAGTCCTTCGGAATGGATATTTCTAGCCAACAGTAAACCGCGATGCAGCAGACTACGCCAGACGGTGTGATAGTTTCCAAAGATTCAGCAAGACTAAAAGAACCCTCTCAACAGAGCTAACGCAGATGGTCAACCCATGTCCATTTGCAATATTGGGAATTGACTTAATTGGTGTTTTCCTAATAGCTAAAGGAGGGGCTAAATATGCTATAGCTGTCGTTGACTATTTCACAAAATGGCCAAAGTGGAACCGCTGACCACCATTACCACAAAGAAAGTCATTAAGTTTGTTACTAAAACCATTATTTGCAGGTTTGGTGTGCCACAGAAAATCATCACTGATAACGGAACCCAATTCAAAAGCGCCAAGTTCAAAGAGTTTTGCAAACGCTTCCGAATCGAGAAGGGCTTTTCCGCGGTCGCTCATCCGCAAGTAAACGGGAAAGTGTAAGCAATAAACAAGATCATCTAGTCCACTATCAAAAGGTGACTAACTAAAGCAAAATGGAGCTGGATTGATGAACTTCCACTCGCACTATGGGCTTATAGAACAACACACAATGCGGCAATCGGGCATATTCTGTTTTCCTTGGCATATGGTTCAGAGGCAATGATTCTCGCCGAACAAGAATTACCCTCTCATGGAAGGCAAAATTTCAATCACAAACATAACGAGCAACTCCTACTCGAGTCGCTTGATGTGATTGATGAGAGGAGGGAAGAAGCCGAGCCGAGGACTACTGCCCACCAAAAAAGGGCCGTGCAGTACTTCAACTTCAAATGTCACAACCAAACCTTAAAATTGGGAGACCTCATCCTCAAATGAGTATATCCCATGCCAGGAGCCTTCGGACCAAACTGGGAAGGGTCATATGTGATTAATCAAAAGCTAAGAGACAGAACTTTCAAACTAACAACCATTGACGGAATCCAAATTCCTAGAGCATGGAATAGCGAATTGTTGCATCCTTACTTTATCTAAAAACTACCTTATGTACTTTCTATTTTTAAGAAAATAGCCCGTCCCCGGATACCGTGGGCATTGTAAATAGGCAGAACTTGCCCAACTTTTCTTAATAAAATTGATTTGCTTTTTGAACCAATAAAACTTCGTTATAATAGTAACCTGCTGAGTCGATTGAGTCAAATCAGCTCAAAACCATCCAATTTCTTCTAGAGATAGTGGAATCACGCTCAAGTATGCCCACTTACCTACTGGGTCGACGGAAGCAAATCAACTCAAACCGTTGGATCGGCGGAATCCGATCCCCGCCTTCTAAGAACCGGTGTTGCTCCGAAAACATCGGGAAGGCTCAAATCAAAAGCCACACATCCCATAAGCCATGCATTACCTTTTCGAGCCATGGAATTACGCTTATAAAGCATAAACTCCTCACGTTGCTAGAAGATTGGCAAAGTCGAGAAGTTCCAAAACTGTTATGGGTCAACGGGTCATATCGGTCCCAAAAGCCGCACATCCCATAAGCTGCACATACTTCTAAAATGTCGTGCATTTAATAAACCACACACACTTTTAAGTACTGGAATTTCCCAGCCGCTACTGGGCTATTCATCCATTGTAGGAATAATAAGGATCTCGCTCCCATTATCAGGAATAATGGGCATGAATCCAACAAAATCAAAGTGTTGCAAATCGGCAAAAAATTCCAATTGCTGACCAACAAAAAATATGTAATTAAGCCGTTCAAATCGTGAGTTCCCAAGGATAGGAACCATAAAACAGGTCCAGTGATAAAGAAGACAATAATAAACAAACAGTCGGATCAACCGGTCATTTGTCAGGTGTTCGAAGTAAATAGCCCTATGAACTGGGGGCATACACCGGTACTTAAATAGAAATGCTCAAGAACGAAAACACTTCACAAGTTCTATTACTCCAAACAAATAATTTTAGTGGTAATCACAGGACTAGATAAAATAAAATAGCAGTAAATTAAATAGATATAAGTACATAAAACATGGATAAGCAGACAGGTAAAGTTACAATCAAAATGTCAAGCATTGTATCACTTATAACTTTTTTGTACAAGGTCAAAATGAGAGGGTCGTACCCTCACAACATCGGCCAACAAAAATTATAGATGCTACAACAAAAGCAGTAAGTTCAGACTCTGCACTTGAACAAAACAAAACAAAATGCCTCAAAAATCAACTCCACTACCATTTGGGCTTCTCAACACCTTTTTCCTCCGCTCCCCTTCCCGCCTTTGGTTGGAAGTTTTTGCTTCCCCTTTGAATCCTGGCCAGGGATAGTGTCGCTGCCGATGATATTGACTATCTCCTTGGTGCGGATATCTCCTCTCTGCTCTTTAACCTTCTTGGAAGTCTCCCCTTTTGTCTTGCGCTTTTGGGATTTTTGAGGGCTCTTCAAGCACTTTATCGCTTCAACCTTTTTCTTCTTGATAGCAACCAGTTGCCTATTCAGATTTACGCGGTTGCTCAATCTGGACCTCCTACTCCCGAGCTTCGACTGTTGTAAATTCGCCCTCCAAAGATATGGAAGGGTCATCTAAGCCATGCAATGTAGCAATTTTCTCAAACTCCAACCTTGGCTGCGAACCGTGCACAGACACAGCAAACAGCCAGTTACAGAGACTAGCACAGAAGCAGTTGAAATAGCGACGGGTCCACGTATCAAGGAAAGTGGCAGATCAGCGGGTAAGGAAGATGGACCTATAAGGTCAAAAATGAAAGAATTAAGTTCGTCTTGCTCTTGCGGTGTGAGTTGAAAATTCTCGAACCCAGGAGAAACAAGAAAGTTACCTGCATCAGAGGAGTGGCTGAGAATGTCGATCTCATATTCACCACCTTCTCCTTCTTTGGATGGTTGCATAATCTGTGGAGAAGCTTCAGTACCAAAAATCGCCAATGGATCACGAGGTTGTCTCGACGATTTTCCTGGTCTGAAAATAAGGGGCTCCGACATCGTTTTGGCAGTCGCTGCCATAGCAGCATCGGCAGCTTCCCTTTCCTTTTCAATTTATAGAATTTCCCAGCCCTCTATTAGTTCTTTCTTTGACTCCTCATTAATGTAGGCATCCCCAAGCTCCCGCTCAGTGTAAACATCCCCGCTATCTCGGAAACGGGTCAAAATTTCCTTCCTAACCATGGCGAGAGTGCATGGGAACTTGGGCCCCAGGTAACTGAGACTCCCTTGGTGCAACAGACAGTTGACGTAGAAGTTTAAGATGGTATCGTCTATCTTCTCCATCTTCCTCTCAAAAGTGTCATGTAGCTCCAAATAATCCACCGTAGTGGCGGCCTTTTTAACTTCAACACGAGTTTTGTCGGTGCTGAGCTACGCAACTCTTTCCTGGAGCAGGGCAATCATCTGGGAATGGTCGGAAATGATCTTATCATGTGATTTCACGACTTACTCATATTCCAAGACTATTTTTATTACATTTAACAATCTTTTTCTGGCCAGCAATGGTCTTCTTCTAGGCTTCGATAGTCATATTGCGAGCTTTGAGTTCCTCTTGCAACTTAACTTTTTCCGCATGCGCCTTTTTAATTTCATCTCGAAAGCCGATCTCATCTTCGCATGAGCCTCTTTCAGCTCTATTAGCAAGCCGTCGTTATTCTTACTTTTCCGAAGTGTGGTGTCCCTTGCTTATACCAGTCGTTTGATTTTGGCATCGTGTTCCACCAACGCCTTCTCGAAGTCATCCTTCTCCAATTCAAAGGAGAAAATATCATGGTAATTGTTGCGGTTCGTATCAGCCAGCTGCTTGCATAGTTTTTCCCGTTCCTCGGCTTGCTCCAAATCAATTTGGATCGCTTGAAGGTGGGGTATATATGAATCTTTGCGGACTGGGCGAAGAACGCGATTAAACTTAACCCCTTTTAAAAACAACCGGGGAGTGCTGCTTCAAGTCTAGGAGGACTAGATGGAAGAACGTAAGCCAATCTTCGGTGAGGGTACGAAGAACCAGGGGCAAGCACTACATGGGACGATGGAACTTCGAGACCGACTTAAGCTGGGGATGGGGCAAAGGCCTGTTGCTTTGAAGGATGAGAACTGCGATCGACCTTTGACTTTTTGGACGGTTCCTTTCACTCATTAAAGTTCTTTCCCTTCTCGTAACCTCTTTTGCACGCACAACTCCGTTCCCTCTCATATCGACGATGAGCTTTAGCCTCCAAGTCCTTCCGTCTTCTCCATTCCTCTACGATCTCACGAGGTTGATGACAGGTGATGGATCGTTCGAATAGCATTGCGAATCGGTGAACTCCTTGAGATTGTCATAAAGACCATGTCCTCTCATGGTACTTGATATGAAGAATAGATAAAGAGCTTTAGTAATGGAAAATAGGCTTGAATAATGTATGTATAAGTGAATGTGACCTTAGTAAAATGTGCAACGTGTTTGGGGGACCTAAAATGATGTCACAAACCAGATTGGGTGGCTGTTGTGTTAGAAATCGGACTGATTTTTTAGCACAACATGGCCCGGGCAAGGAGACGTCTCTTCAAATTGAAATCTTCCCTCATAAGTTCATCAAAATCGATGTAGACGTTGCTCAGATCCCCAATGTCAACACCGATGACTTTAATTGGGGAATCCCAACGTCGCTTGACTTCTGGGGCAGCATCTTTATTGCGGGTCTCTTTAGGAGGCGAGTTCGGAATAATGGGACCCATCTCCGGAGTCTCGTCACATGATTCAGAGTCTCCGTCACCAGAATCTGCATAGAAATCATCATCACTGGAGGAGGACCCACGACTACTACTCTCGACTTCACCCTACTCTTTTTCCAGGGCTATTGCGGCCTTGCCTTCTCGTTGTTTAAACTCTTATTCCCCTTAACCCGGAATCGACTCAAAACCATCTGATTGCTGCTTGAGATAGTGGAACCACGCTCAAGTACGCTCCATTTACCTACCAAGTTGATGGAAGCAAATCGACTCAAACCGCCGATCGATAGAACTCGATGCCGGCCTTCGAAGAACCAATGTTGCTCTGGAAAAACTAGGAAAGTCCGAATCAAAGCCGTGCATTTTATAAACCATGCATTCCTCTTGGATTGTGGAATCATATCCAACCGAGCACAATTACCTAATCCACGCATTTGTATGTCACGCATCGCTTCTTGGTTCTCAAAACTGCGACCATGCAAGCCTCGATCACACCATGCGCATTTCACAAGCTGCAAAGCACTACTTGGATCGGCAAAATTGCATCCAAAGACGAGGAACTCTCATATTACAAAAAGCCACATGCCACTTACGGTGCCAAGGAAATAGCACTCCAATGAGAGACATGTGTGCACAACAGCCTGAACTCAGCATTATGACGGAATCACTTAACAGGATTTCAAGTAATCGGTGTTGCTCTGGCATCACAAATCACTTAATTCCCAAAGATAGTAGTTGCAATATAATTCCAACTGAGGGCATCTGGAAGACCACAAGTGGCACCAAGTTTCGTATCAAGTGTCCGGAGTAAACTGTCCCATGAACTAGGTGAACACACACACCAACACTCAACCAAAATAGCAAAAAATTCATAGTTCTGTTACTCCAAACAAATAATTTTGGTAGTAGTTACGGGACTAAATAATATAGTGATGAATAAAAAAACATTGGTATAAAATGCAACAGTGCATGGAATGTAGATAAGTAGACAAGTAAAGTTACAATCAAAATTTCAAGTTTATTACTTATACGTTTTTCATGTACAACAAAAAACAGTGAGGGCAGCACCCACAAAATATCGGCCGAGAATAGGAAAATACAAACACCATTGTTGCAACAATAAGAAGAAATGCTAAGTGCAGACTCTACACTTGTACAAAAGCAACCAAAAAAGCAAAAGCTTGGCTTCACGAGTACACGGACAGATCATGGCTTCTTGCCACTACTACCTGTGCCGCCTTTCCCGCCTCTGATGTACAACTTCTCAAGCTTCTCCCCTCCTGGGGAAATCTCACTTTTTGAAACATTGCCATTGGCAGACCCTCCTTTTCCTTTGTGCCTGCAAGATTTATGAGAACTCTTTGACGACCTTTTTTGCTCTTCAACCTTCTCCTTCTTTACCGCTACCATCTGCTGCTCGATCATCGACTTCTCGACCTCTACTTTGTCTGGTTGGCTTTCTTGATCCGCCTGCCTCGTGTGTCAGTAACTGCCAAACCCTTCCCTTGAGATATTAAGTGGTCATCCAAACTATGCAACGTTGCAATTTGCTCAATGTACGACCGGGCTATGAGCCTGATGCGGAGACGACAATTGGTGCAGTCATAATGATAGTAGCTCCAGCATCGTAAGGAGAAGGTAACTCGGTAGAAAGAGAGTTGATTTATAATATCATAATAAAGGGTGGTTATCTCGGCAATTTCATTAGCCGTAAATTGGAAGTCTTCAAACACGGGAGAGATAAGAAAATTACCTGCTATAGGGGTCTGTTCATGCGCCACAACTTCGAAGCCATCACCATTGCCCTCATTTGATGGTTACATAATCATAGGAGAAGTAAAAAAGACCCCCTCATCAACACAAAGATGTGAAGATGCCTCACTAGGGCCAGAAGCAAAATGCACGATTACAGCATTAGCGGCGGCCGCGACACCAATAGCTTCTCCTTCCCTATCCAGCCTTAAGATTTCCTGGCCCACCCCTATAGCTCGGTGGGACTCTTCATTCAGATATGCCTAAACCAACTCATCTCCGGTATAACCACCACCCATGTCTTGAAATCGGGGCAGAATCTCTTCCCAGACTACCGCAAGCATACAAGGGAACAACAGAACCAAGTAATTAAGACTCCCCTGATGCAGCACAGAGTTGACATAGAAGCCTAAAATAGTAGCACCCAAGCCTTCCATCTTCTTTAAGAAGGTACTTGGAGCTCAGAAAAGCTGGTATCCATGTTAGCCTTCTCTACCGCTAGCTGTTTCTTCTCAGCATCAAATTCAAACCTTATTCATGAAGAGATGCAATTTCCTAAGTCTGCTCGACGTTGGTATTCTTCTGCATCTCCACCCTCGTCTCTCTTATCCTCAACTTTTCTTTTAAAGATGCCTCACTTGTATGACACTTCTTTATCTCATCTCTAAATATGATTATGGCTCGGTTAGTGGATTCTTTAAGATCCTTAAGCAAAGAAGTACTTTTGCTCTCCCTCTTGAAGGCGTCGTCTCTCTCTTTATTTAGCCTCTCAATCGCCGCATCTTCATCTGTGATCTGCTTCTTATACTGATCATTTTCGGAGTCAAACGAGAGGATCTCCTTATAGTTGTTCCGATTAATAGTAGACAACTGCATGTATGATTTTTCCTACCCCTCAGCTTGCTCCAAACCACTCTAAATTGCTTGGAAATGGAGTGAATAAGATTCGACATGAACTGACTTCAGATTGGGCTTCTTAAGAACAGCCCCCCTTAAGAACAAATTAGGGAATGTAGCTTGCAGATGCGGGGGACCAAGAGGATGAATGTAAGGTGCACACCAAGAAATTGGGGAGAGGCGGTTATGATAGTAAGAGTGGAGAAGGTCACGACACTAGAAGCTGGGACATTTATCTCAGTGGAAGCTGTTGATAAGAAATTTAGTCAACATCTCAAGGCAAAGTATATGAAGGAAACAATCCCTTCGAAACGCCTTTAGAGCAATTCAAAGGGGTCTTTATTCCTAAAAAGTGGAACCCGAAGGTATAGAACCTATTATCATGAAGAGGGCTCCTTCGAAAGGATTTATATATTTCGATGTATTCATGCACCGTTTTAAGGAACCCTCCCGAGGGATATGACTTCTATGACCAAATAGTGAACCCCTTTGAAACCCCTTTCGAATGATTCGAAAGGGTCTTTATGCCTTCGAAGGGACTCGAAACACAACATGTATAACAAATCAGAAGTCGATTCAATTTATGATGGAATCTCATCTTGGATAAATGACTCAAGTCCCATTGACTTGACAATATTAGATTATCATCACCATATCAATTTAGTATTATATGGGCTTTAGATGTGATGACAATATGTTTCGGGATCAAACTATCCAAGTAACTCCATAGCATTGCATATGTCAAGTAGGGGTTAGGAAGATAAGTGAGTATCATGTGTAATTGTTCATTGGTTAAGCTAATAGCTAAAATGATCTTCCTCATATTCAAAATCAATATTAGATCCATGCATCCTCTCATTTTTATTTCTTTAAATTAGAATACAAGTAAGAGAATTTTCCCCAAATTGGACTAGGGTTACAAGAATTTGATTTTGCCAAGAAGTGAGAAAGAAATTCAAGAATCCAAAATTCGGCCCCTACTTTTCAAAGCGGATTATAATTGGTCTAGGGTCGTAATTATAGATGTGGATTGACCACGCTCGCACCCATCCTTTCAAAGCGGTCGAAAAGTTTTTCTCCCAACCTTTCGCCTTTTTCTTCTGCTTCCATAGCTTCAAAGGCGGATATCTGGGTCTCTTATTATGCTTGGATTAGCCCATTCACCTCCATTAAAAGTTCACTAACAATGGATATTATTCCAACATTCCCAATACTACTTTCGTGTACTTCTAGAACCTTTCGATACCTTCGAAAGGTATGCCCTTTTTAGTAGCAATAGGATCAAAGGTTCCTTGTCGCATTGTGCGGATGTGAGCGGTAGCACTCCCAACTCCTTCTTCTCCTTCGAAACCACACCTTAGTTGCTTTGGTCTGGTGCTAATCATGATGAGCAATTATTTGAATGAGTGAGGAAGTGCTTTTGGATGGTTTCGAAAGGACAGGTGACAAAAGGATCATTGTGAAAGGTCATTTTGTCTCATGTAACGTTTTCTTTATGTTTGTGGAAGGGCCTAACCGTTTCGAAAGGCTTATCTTTGCTTTCGAAAGGTACACTTTGGTATAATGTCCTTGTGTGGAAGATTAACAGTGGCGAAACCAACAATTCTGAAGGGTTTGGTTCTTATGCGCAAGCCAATTATTCAATACCTTCGAAAGGTGCTTCGAACTCATGTGAGACACTTTCATGTATGCGGAATCAACTGTGTGGAAAGGATTAACTAAGGTGAAAGGGTAGCTTTGCCTCCCTTTCGACTCCTTCGAAATCTCTTGCTTCACTTAATACTTGTAGTAGCATGAGGTGCTTGCGGCACCAATCTAACCTCTTCGAAAGACACTTTAATGCCCTCGTAACACTGCTTTTGAATCATAGTAAAACCCTTCTTTTCAATTCTTGCAGAGCTTCTTCAACACTTCTATGGGCCTTCTTTCATGCCTTTGTTCTTAAGTGAGTTTTATAGTTAACATTTTACCCCCTTGTATGAGAGAAGCTTTTGTTCTTTAGGACAAAAATCTAATAACTTTCCTTTTTCACTATGTAACGATCGGGATTTTTAGTCGTTTGATTTTAAACATTTAATTTATTCTAAATGTTGAATTTGAAATGTAAATGGAATTTTTAATATGAATTTTATCGATCAA
This sequence comes from Allium fistulosum, assembly GCA_030737815.1. Taxonomy (NCBI): domain Eukaryota; kingdom Viridiplantae; phylum Streptophyta; class Magnoliopsida; order Asparagales; family Amaryllidaceae; genus Allium; species Allium fistulosum. Next base: position 868,051,658 of record CM060907.1, on the reverse strand, counting down.
ATAAGTGAAATAAAAACTTAAGTCCAAATATAGCGATTTATTGAATAAATTTAATTGTTGAGTTAATAATTGAAAATCGTTTAAATAAGTGAAATGGAGTTGAATATGAATCGAAATGATTTCTAATGTTGATATAAATTCTATTTGAATTATAATTGAGTTAGTAAGTTTTTAAAACTAAAAATTTCAAGTGATTTCGGTTATTTAATCGACATGTTAAAATAGCCTTCCGAGGCACAGTCTTGGAATTCAATGAAACCAGTTCCATTGGATCCGTAATAGTGTATTATTATCAAATTTCAAATTTCATAGCATTTGGATTCACCGTTTGGTCATACGATCTGAAAACGCCTAAAAATAATTTAATTGAATTCAATTTAAATAGTCGATTTAAAAAGGTTATCTTCTACAAACGACCGAATTGGGCCTCGGGACTAGTTCCATTGAGTTCGGAATAGCGATATAACATTAGGAACGCTAAGTGGCACGCCTCAATAGGGCTTAGGATTTCGAGTTATGTTATACGAGATATTTTGGATATAATAATAAAATAAATTTTTTTAAGAGGTCAAACCCTATACCCTTCGAGCCGCACCCTAACTTTCTGACCATGCCGACCTATTCTCTTCTAGTTTAAGTTGTGTGTACGCTATCTTCTTCTCCTTCTAAAAATAAGATCATATCGATCAATAAAACAGGACACACGCGACAAAATCGCGTTGGCTAGAGCACGCAAAGCGATGAGGAGTGGATTCGGTCGCGTTGTGCTGCCGTTCGAAGTGGGTTCTCATCGCGCATAGGCGCATTGGAGGTGCGACGATGTTCTTGTTAGTAGGTGAAGGCGCGGGAAGGCATGGAGGCGGTGAATCAAGGTGGAGGTGAGGTCGATGGCGACAGCTGGGCTGAGAGTGGTTGAAGACGAGAAGTTGGGGGAAGGGATTACCGAAGTTTGTATTCGACAAGCTTATTCTAGAGTTGGGGCAGAGGCAAATCGCACCCCTGGTGATGGAAGGAGGAAGGGTCGACAACAGAGTGAGGTTGCGCGCGCGACTGTATCGTATAAATAAAAAAATATGGTGAAGGTCGCGATCGATGGTAGTTCTACATGAAACCTGGAAATGGAAAGAACGCGATTTGACATGGAAGATTAAGGTATTCAACTTGATTAATTTATTTAATTACTATGATTTAGGAATTAATTATAATATTTAATTCGTGATGGTTTAATCTAGTATAACTATGTCATACGAGGTCGGAATTGAATGAATCAGGTTGCGTTGGATTCGTAGGTGCGAAATATACAATCTGGAATCAAATTGAGATCGATCAATGATGGCTAGAATTTTTAAATTAAATCAAACGTCATTCGATTTAATTTAAAATTGGAACAATCAGCAAATTAATAATCAAGCTGAGTAAATCTCACTCAATTTGGTTGACTAGTTAATTTATAAATGTTACAAATTAATTATTACATGATTGGATGAATTGATAATTATTATTATCAGTTGGATGTTACATTATATATTAGTATATATATTAGTGGTTGGATAAATTTCCTACCTATTGGAGCGGCTGAGACCCTATGCGCCCCGCATAATAGCCGATGACCCTATATTACCGCGATATCCCGCCTCGAAGCGGAATTGGTATTTTGTGTTATCTAACATCTGTGGATGGAGGGAAACAGGTTGGAGGGATCAAACTGGATTCCTCAAAGATTTTGGTTTTAGTTTCACATATAATAATATATGATGTGTTAGAATAATCTGTTATAGATTATTGTTGTGATTTGAATGTTTGGATGATATAGTAGCACTGGCTTGAATATTTGGTATTTTAAAAATCATAAATATTATTTTTGAATTTGAAGGAATTAAAAAGAGATTTTGAATATAAAAATATTTATATCGAAATTTGGATTATTTTTAAAGAAATTGATTTGGATAAAACAATAATCGATTTTGGGTTGTACTTAACTATTTGTAAAAATATTTAAATAGGGATTTAAAATAATTTATATAGAAGATTTTTAAATAGTGGATTTTTGAATGATATTTTTTGGAAATTATGGAAAGGGAGTCAAAAATTGATACTTAAAATAGATTTGGAAATTATGGAAAGGGAGTCAAAAATCGATACTTAAAATAGATTTGAAAAATAAATGGAATTTATTAAGAAATGGATTTATAAAATGAAATTTTATAGACGGGATTAGTTGTATAAACAAGTGAAACTCAAAGGATTTTATAAATTTATAAACGATGTTTATAAATAAGGGAAAATGATATCAATTGATAAATTGGAAATATAATTTTACAATGTGAATTTATATCGAGTTATGGAAGTCGTTTTAGGAAAAAATAGTGGAATCTATTTTTGAATGTGAGAATGATTATGAAATTGAGATGTGGTCGATGTGATATGAATCGAGAGGCGTTTATATATTGGAATAGGAAATATTGGATTTTTAAAATAGATTTTGTCGAGAAATTAATATTGTTTTAAATTGGGATTTCTATTTAATAAACTATATAGTTAAGCTGTTTAGTATTGAAATATTTCGGGAAAATGGATTATTCAAATATTTAATTGTTATTGGAAGGAATTCACATTTTTATAATAAGCTTTGTAAATTGATTAATTTTATTTTAAAAATAAATTGAAATGAATTATCGATGTTTATTCAAAATGTTTTAATATTTTAAGTAATTACTTAAATATGTTTTTTTAAAATAAATTATTATTCTTTAAAAATACTTATCATATATTTATATACTGAGTTTTCAAGTGATTGAAATTTATTTATAAATTCTCTCGAGACTCGAAACGGGGTTTATAAAATGTATATGATTTGGATAAGAGGAATTTTATAATGGATTTGGAGAAAATGGAATTTCAAAAATGTTGAATATGGTAACTTCGAAAATGAAATCTGAATACATAAAAGAAGTTATAAATTGTTGATTGGATTTATAAAAGAGTATAAATCGGTTTTGGAAATTGTAAGAAGGAATTTATAATGCCAGAGATTATGAGATAAGTTATGAATATTCTTCTAAGTATTGAAAAGAGGGTTTTGGAAAATATTTTAAGTGTGAAATGATTTATATAGAAATATTTTTCTAAGTGTTGTACATTGAATTCAGAAATATTTCTAAGTGTTGAAATGGTTTAAAAATATCCTGTTATGGATTTAAGTATTTGAAATCGTTTTCAAATATTGAATATACTAGAAGAGTTTTGAATATATATATATATATATATCTTCGCAAAGATATTTTGAGTTAAATGTTTTGAAAATTTATCAAATGAGCCTAGTGACTGCTTATGTGTGTTATTTGATAGTTAAATAACCGACTATCAAATCTGGCCAAATTCGTTGATCATTTCGAAGAGACCGGGATCAGATTTAATTATCCGAAACCACTTCGATCTGGTTTATACGTTACGAATTGTGATATCTCGAAGATAATGGAGATGGTGACTTGGAAGAAGATTCGGTTTGTTCAAACCCAGAACAACTTGTCTGGATGAATGCTATCATTGCATTGTTTGCTGGAAGGCGGTGTTAGCATTCCAAGTATGAATGTTATTCTTAAGATAAACGTAGCCTCAAGCCTCATCATCCGGGAATGACTAAAGCGGGAAAGATGCAGCAGGGCTAAGTGGGTCGCACCCAAGTAGGGTATGTTGTCACCTTTCTAGATACCCTCGGATATATTTTATTATAATTATGGATATGATTGTGCATGAAAAAGAGAGCACTCGATTAGGGTGGGAACACCCGGGGTGATAACATATTCGGTACTATCCAGTAAGGGGTAGGTCGGTCCTATGTTGGCAGGGATCGTTAAGTATGATCTCGGTACACTTTTCTAGAGATGTACTGTGGCGGGCGGTACCCCAGTAGCCTAGTCATTGTATGGAATCCAATATCCACTACGAGCCTGTACGGTTTTGATTGTATACCAATTATTGCTGAAATGTGAGATGCAAGCATTTCAGCAATTTTCTAGTTTATTTTCTATAGACACTATTATAATATCAGATGATTTTGATATAAAATGTTTTGGTTATCGTAAGGTAAAAACCCGTCGTGTTTATGTGTGACATGGTCTTACGAGATACCCTTGATTTCAAAGGATTTTTTATAATAGTAATAATTCAAATTGAGTGTGTTTTCTCACACTAGTTTTCCAGCTGACTCGGGTGTTTTTTTATTATAATGCTCGAGTCAGACCGAGTATTATAGATTCAGGTTAGAATGCTATGGAGCTCAGGAGACGAGCTGGAGGAGTCCTAGGCGTATTCCATGTACTTGATTATATTCCGCTGTGTGTGTAGACTGTATAGTCAGCACTGGTGAGGACAAGTTATAATAACGGTCCAGAAATGATTTGTTGATTGTTGTACTCTAATGATTGTATATATATTAACAACTACAGATTCTTTTGTATAAAAATCTTTTATAATATATATTATATTTCTTTCCGCTGTGATTGTGAGATTCTGTGTTGTTGTTTCTGTTTCTTCTTCTATCTTTTCTTCTTCACCCCTAATGATTCGTATTTCCATTCAATTTGAGTTGAACTAATATGAATTATTGCCGACTCAAAGGTATGGATATACGGGCCTTTACATTTGGTATCAGAGCTGAAGATTAAGCGAGAACCTTGACTTTGGTGTGGGGATTACTCATTAGAGATAGGGTCAGTAGTACCCTAGAATGAGTTTGAGTGTATTAATAGATATGAGCACGTATTTGTTAGTGAATATAAAATGTTTTATATTATGTTGACTTATATGTTGAGTGGTCTACGAATTCTGGTCGAATAGTGGGACACCACGAAATCGATAGGAATTTTTAGACACTTAAACAAGGTAAACTGACATAGTATTGTTTTGAAAAGAGGGTAAATAATTTTACCCAAAGGTATATTTTAATAGAAAAGGAATAATTTTGAGATTATTATAGTATATTAATGTGTTTGGATGATATTATTATAATCAAAATAAGATTATAAAATTTAAATGGTTATATATAACCAAATGAATATTATAAAAGTATGAATTATATAAGTGAATTATAATTAAAATGCATTCAAAATCAAATCCAGAATTTTAAATCCCGGAGGGTTTGGATAATATTTTCAGATGTGTTATGAAATTGAAACTGGTGTTATTTTGGAAATATTTTTGAAATAAATAATGGTAATATTATTGTGGAATGTTTTTGAATAGAAAATGTTTTAAAAATGAATTTTGGAAGTGATTTAGCACTGAACTCACTACAGTCGCTGGAAAATAACTCTGGTGATGACGGGCGGATCATCAGTCTTCATTTTCGTGCTTCTAAGTGACGGATTGCTATCGGGGTCGTTGTTTCAAGATTGTTTTGGGAAAAACGAGTTTGATTTAAAATTTCAAAGGGAATTTGGTTGGTAAAAGCAGGTTTGATTTAAAAATTCCAAAGTTAAAGTTTGATATACAAAAGTGAATATTTGCATATATATTTGATTTTAAAAATGATTTGAAATAAAACCAGGTGTTTAAATTCTGGGATTTCATCTAAGTAAAATGTGAAATTGAATTTTGGGATTGAAAATTTACTTAAGTAAGTTAAAATAAACTGTAGGAGTTGGAATTTAACCTAAGCTAAGTTAAATAAAATTGGTTTGAATTTGAAATAATAACAAATTAAATAGAATATAAATTTGAATTGTGAAATAGTTATATAACTATTAGTTATAAATTTTGAATGGAATAAACTCAAATATCGAATTTATGAAATTATGAATAATAAGTGGTACAACTTATTAAATTGAGAAATGAAATGGTAAACCAAAACGAAATGGTTGAATATTTGGATTAATAGAAATGAAAATCTAGGTTTGGATTATAAAAAAATGGAATTAACTCAAGTCGAGTCAAATTAAGCGAATTCTAGAGTGGAAATCCGAATTAGAATTATACAATGGAATTGGATTTGATTTGTAATAAAGTGAATGAGAACTCGAGTATATAAAAAAATGTGGACTTAAGTAAAGTTAAATGGAAATCCAAACTTGAGTTATAAAATGAATTTGAACTCAAGTGATTTCTGAAATAAATATCAGATATTGAATTATAAAATGGAAGTGAACTGATTAGATGAACTAATGAGTTAATTGAATATAGAATTGGAACTTAACTTGGTTAAATAAAATGAATTGTGGATTGAACTTTAAATTGAATATGGAACTTAAGTTATAAATGAAATTCGACTTAAATATAAGTGAATTAAATATATTTTGAAATGTTATCGAATAAAATAGAAATGGATTGAAATGGTGATGACTTAAGTTATAAATAAATTCAATTAAGTATAAATAAATTGAATATGGCTTGGTATATTATGAATTCGAGTAATGAAATTAAGTTTTGAAGTGGAGTGAATATATGTGTTGTATAAAAGGTTATAATAAACCTTAATTCTGATTTTATGAAATGATTCTCAATAGAGTAAATTGAGATATACCAAGTAAATGGAAATGCGAATAAATCGAAGGTGAATAAATTGAATAACAATCAATTTAAAATGAAATGGAATTTGATTGCAATGGAAATGGACTTAAGTTATGTGGTTGAAATGATTGAAAGAAAACGAATTAACTTAATACATTTGGATGAAAACTTGGCTCAGGTAAATTTATGAAATGATTCAAAAACAAATGGGCATGGATTGGATTGTTGTTGAATATAAAATTGGGTGAACAAAATTTTTTTGAATAAATTGAATGTGAATCAATAGAAATTGACTAATTGATTTAAAATCAATTGAAAATGGCTATAAGATTAAGTGACTATTTTATTAAATGAATATCACCAAATTTGCATGGAAAAATTGGCGTTTGTCATAATGGAAATAAACAAAAATTTGTGAACTCATGGAAAGTGAATAAACTGGTTTAGAACCAATTTGTAAAGGGTATGAATATATTATGTATAGATATGGATTGAATGCAAGTAAATTTGGTTGTGAATCATTCGAATTGAATGGAATGATATATAAATCGATTGACATAAATAATCGAATGTTGGAACCTTGTGATTATTGATAAATTCATGCTATAACATGTTTGGTTATGAAGTCTGTGTTTGCGCTAGTTAATTAAATGAAATGTCATTATATCTTCATATTTTGGTACTTCAATGATTAAATTGAGTAGGCATAGGTACAAGGAGGATATGAGCTAGATTTGGGTTGCAAAATTGCATATAAATTTAGCAAACTCGCTTAATAACGCTAATATAAGGTACGTTTTCGGATTAAATACAACAAAGATATAAATATTGATATATATTGTGTTTCGACCATGTGGGTCGATGTATATATATTTATCATTTTTGTCATATTACAGAAGACTCTCCGTACAAGGTAGACTCTGCCAAAAAAATTCGGAAATTTAGGGTGTTAAAAAAATTTTGGAAAATTTTTGTTTACAAAAATTTGATTTCGAATTGAATTGGAAATAAGGGATTTTGGTTTAGAAATGGAACGAGATGTTTTGGATGGAACTGAAAGGTTTAGGAAGGAATGTAGGGTTTTAACTAAGTGGATTTGTGAAAAGTAATGGGTTTGGATTAGTCGTCCTACCTTAGCAATTTCGGGGATGAAATATTTTTAAGTGGGGAGGAATGTAACGACCGGGATTTTCAGTTGTTTGGTTTTAAACATTTAATTTATTTTAAATGTTGAATTTTAAATGTAAATGGAATTTTTAATATGAATTTTATTGATCAAATAAGTGGAATAAAAACTTAAGTCCAAATATAGCGATCTATGGAATAAATTAAATTGTTGAATTAATAATTGAAAATTGTTAAATAATTGAAATGGAGTTGAATATGAATCGAATCGATTTCTAATGTTGATATAAATTCTATTGGAATTATAATCAAGTTAGTAAGTTTTTAAAACTGAAAATTTCAAGTGATTTCATCGATTTTTGAAATCGTCGATTTAATCGACACGTTAAAATAGCCTTCCAGGGCACAGTCTTGGAATTCGATGAAACACATTCCATTGGATCCGTAATAGTGTATTATTATCGGGTTTCAAATTTCATAGCATTTGGATTCACCGTTTGGTCATACGATCTGAAAACGCCTAGAAATAATTTAATTTAAATAATCAATTTAAAAAGGTTATCTTCCATATACGATCGAATTGGGCCTTGAGACTAGTTCCATTGAGTTTGGAATAGCGGTATAACATTAGGAATGCCAGGCATCACGCCTCAATAGGGGTTTAGAATTTTGAGTTATGTTATACGAGATATTTTGGATATAAAAATAAAATAATTTTTTTTAAATGGTCAAACCCTATAACCTTCAAGCCGCACCCTAACTTTTTGACCACGTCGACCTATTCTCTTCTAGTTTAAGTTGGTATACGCTATCTTCTTTTCCTTTTAAAAATAAGATCAGATCGATAAATAAAAAAAGGCATGCGATAAAATCGCGTTGGCTAGTGCATACGAAGCGATGGGGAGTGGATTCGGCCGCGTTGTGCTGCTGTTCGAAGTGGGTACTCATCGCGCATAGGTGCGTTGGAGGGACGGTGATGTTCTTGTCAGTAGGTGAAGGCGCGGAGAGGCATGGAGGCGGCGAATCAAGGAGGAGGTGTGGTCGATGGCGACATCTGGGTTGAAAGTGGTTGAAGACGAGAAGTTGGGAGAAGGGATTACCAAAGTTCGTGTTCGACGAGCTTATTCAAGAGTTGGGGCTACGGCGAATCGCACCCCTGGTGATGGAAGGAGGAAGGGTCGACGGTTGTGTAAGGTTGCGCGCGCGACTGTATTTGTGACGACCTGGAATTTTTGAGCATTTGAAATTAGAATATTTAATTGATTTTAAATATTTAAATGTTGATTTCTAACATGAATTTCAAATGCCACTATTTATTGAGTGATTTAATTGTTTAATTAAATAATTGGAAATCGGGTAAATGGTTGAACCTGAAATTTTGAGCTTGTTAAAAATATTTTAAAGGCTTAGGAAATTTATATTGATAGTACTGAAGATAGTAAAAGTGTTGAAACTGAATTTGGAAGTGTTTTGTTCAGTTTTGAAATTTTATCGTTTAAATTGAATTTAAAAATAGCCTTCCGAGGCATAGTCTCGGAATTCTACGAAACCAGTTCCATTGGATCTGTAATATTGTATTATTATCGAATTTCAATTTTCGTAGCAATTGGAGTTATCGTGTGAGCATACGGGATATAAACGCACTGAAATTTATATCGAAAAATTCGATATAATAACTGGATCCAAAATGCTATCTTCCCCATATGATCGAATTAGGACTCGAAACCTTTTCCATTGCGTTCGGAATAGAGGTATAACATTATGAACGCCTTGCGGCACGCCTCGATAAGAGGTCGGGATTTTGAGTTGCTAAATTCGAGACGATTTGAATTTAAAAATAATATATATATATATATATATATATATATATATATATATATATATATTGACCATTCAAGCTGTAATTCTTTCATGAGAGCTTTTTCGATCTTTCCAGAATCAATGTAGCAAGCTTATTTGAGCACGCAAAAGAATTCAACACGCAACCTTCCATTTCTAAAACCTCTGAACAAATCGACTGGAAATAAAATAAAGAAAGGAGATGCTCGTTCAAAATAATGGCGTATCCTTTCTCCTCTACACAAAATCGAATCCCTCTTTCCCTCTTCAATATCACGACTTCAAAAAAAAATCAAATGCAATCGAACGTTTTTCCTCCTCCTGCCAATCGAGAATCGAATTGCGAGGCGACGTGCCAGGTGAGGCGATGGCGCATCGAGTGGCAAGCGCGCGTGGGAGGTCGAATGATGGCGCCGATCGCGCCAAGGCGGTGTCCTCACAAATTAGGGTCGTTTGCGCGTGACGTTGCATCGAACTGGGCACGATAGCGATAGATCTGTCGAAGTGGTGATGTCGCGATGGATTTCAAGGTGGTGCGAGAGCTAGTGGTAGTAGCGATTTGCGTTCGATCTGGGGCGACGTGGTCGCGTGCTGTGTTGGCTTTGGAGCTGGTCGGTGAAGGAAGGGAAGTGGAAGCGTGGCCTTAGAAGTGAGTTTTGAGTGGCATGTCGGCGGTAGATGTCTATAGCCAGTTTTTTTTGGTGAGTCTGTTGATCTTAATTTTTGTAATTTTAGCTTTGATAATTTTATAAAACAATATGGGATAAAACAGAAATACTATGCATACATGTTATTTTAAAACAGTAGATTTATATATGGAGATAAGTTTTTAATGGAGGATTTTAAAATGAAGAGTTTATATAAAATCAGTTTTTTTTAAATCTGGATATATTTTATATGTATATGATTTTAGAAGAAAAAGAAAAAGAAAAGATCTTGGAAATATATAGGGATTTTAAATGTTTGAGGAATTTATAAAAGTAGATTTTTGAAAATCTATAATTTATTTTTGATAAGTGTATATGTAGTTTCAAAGGGAAATTAATAGTTTAATTAAATCATTAATTAAAATTATAACGTGGAAAATTGATTATTAAATTAGTGCAAATATTAATAAATTGTATAATGTTTATACAAGGTTTAAAATCATGGAAACAAGCCATTGGGAATGGATTGCAAAACAAAAATCAAAGGTGAGTTAATCTCACTCATCTGGTTTTAATTTTAATTTAAATAGTTAAATTTAAATATTTGGTTGAATGATTGACTTGATTGAATGTGGTATATTATATAGTAGTATATATATTTATTGGAGTGATTGATTTCCCGCATTATATAGCGGATGAGACCCTATGCGCCGCATAATAGCGGATGATAATATTTAATCCCATATACCGCGATATTCCACCTCGAAGTGGAATTGGTATTGTGCTAACATCTGTGGATGTAGGGAAATAGGTTGGAGGGATCCAACTGGATTCCTCAAAATTATTTAGATTGTTCTAATAATTCTGTGTTATGATTTTTGATATTCTGGGATGATTTATATTGATTATGGGAATATTAGATGCTATGGTCTAATTGAATATACCTTTCGGTATACTGAGTTATCAAAATATATAAAATTGGAATTTTGAAAAAAAGAAAATAAAATAGAGAATGTTAAGTAAATAATTATTGAAATTTGGATAAATTAGAGAATGAAATGGAAAAGTGATTTTTAAAATTCCAATGAATAAATTCCAAGTGTGGGAAAGGAGATTTTAAATAAATGGGAATAAGTGGATTTCTAAACTTAAGCAATATTAATTAAGGAGTGAAAGGTTTATTTTTGAATTCAGGATTAAAGTGGTTTAGAAAGAAATTGGAATTTTAAAGAAGAATTTTGAAATAAATATGAAAATTTGTATTTTCAGTTAAAGTAATATTTTAAATCATCACAAGGAGGTTAAACCTGAAATTTATAAGTTTTGAAATAAAATTGGATAAGTAAAGGAATTTATTTTAAATGGAGTTAATTTTGAAAATCAAATTTGAAAATTGATTTAGTGTTTGAAATTGTGATTGAAAGGAAGATGAGACTATGGGATTTATAAACTGGGTTTGTAAGGTGAAACAAGATATCAGTGGATATTTGAAAATATAAATTCAAGGTGGAAATTTATAAAGGAATGGGTAAATTTGTTTAAAAATAAATAGTGATTTATTTTTAAAGGATGTGAAAGAGAAGTGTATTTCCCTGGATAGCCAAGTACGTTTTCAAAGCAAATTTTTAAGTATAAGTTAAAAGTTTTAAAGTTGATTTTAAAAGAATGTTTTTGGGAAATTATTATTTAAGTTGTTAAATTTTAAAGGTAGATATTTTGAAAGGTTTGACTAGTATTATGATTTTAAAGATAATTATTAATATTTATAATTTATAAAATAGTTTCATTTTAAAGATAGTTTGGTTAAAGTTTAATTTAAAAACTTGTATGGAATTTCATAATCTCTTATTTTAAAATTTAGTTTGGCTTAGCTTTTATTTTAAATATTCTTAAAGTATATATTTTTAAATATAGTATTAAAGTAGACTTTAAATGTTTGAAGTATATTTTATAATAAAGTGTTTTAAATTACTTTAAAATCTAAAGTATTTGTACTTGGAAATTTCAGTGGAAATAGAAAATATTTGGGAATTTATTCCATGAGAGAAGACGGTTTGAAACTGTTTCCAAAGGGTTGAAAATGGAAATATATCTTGAGAAGATATTTGTGAGGTAAATAAATAATTTGGAAAATTATTTATTGTCTGATGGTTGTTTGTGAATGTTAATTGATAGTTAAATAACCGACTATCAATATTGGCCAATGTGCTGATCGTTTCGAAGAGACCAGGATCGGGATTTATTTCTCGAAAACCACTTCGATCTGGTTTATATGTTTTCGTGAAGAAGACGAGTTCGGAGTCGAAGATGGAGCAGTGAAGTGCAAGGGCTAATCGCTACTAATCCTGAGGGTGATTCCAAAATGGATGTAGTAGGAATAGTGCCTTCGGTTCCGTTCGAACCCGGGACAGACTTGTATGGATGAATGCTTTCGGAACATCGTCAGGTGGACGATGGGCATTCTAAGGGATATGTTCTATAAAGGTAACGCTTAGCCTCAAGCCTCATCAACCGGGAATGACTGAAAATCAGGGGTTATGCAGCAAGGCTATGTGGGTCGCACCCATTAGGGTGAGGTCATCTATGTCTAGATGTTCCTTTTTATATTCAGCTTAGTGGTGCGGTTGTTGATCCCAACCGTGGGGTGATCTTACTCGGAATTATCCAGTAAGGGGTAGTTTCGGCCTTGTGTTGCAAGGGATCGGGCGTGGTCCTCGGTACGCTGATCTAGACCAGGTACTATGATAGGTGGTACCCCAGTGCCTAGTCATTAGTTGGAAATCCATTCTCCCTACGTACTTTTACGGTTTTTGTTTGTAAAACCCACTTTATGGCTAGTATGCTGGAATTTAATCATGTAACAATTTCAGCTATTTTAATAAGTATTTGTATATAGACACACTACGCCATAGATGACCTTCTGCAACATTTTTGCAAGGTGTTGCTAGCTAAAATGTTGCGACAGCTATAAAATTTTGGTCCTACTGCAACGTTGTATTTTTGGTGTTACCTTAGCCATAAAAATGTGTTGCTCTAGCTAAACAGGTGTACACGATGCAACATTTTTATATAGTGTTGCCGTAGATATATTCTAATTAAAAAAATTAAAAAAAATTACACCTCAGCGATCCATACCACCATTTAAAACAAAATCTCAACCGTCGATTCACACCATCGATCCACACCTTACCAATTTCCATTTCCCGCTTTACTTTTCACTCACCCGCTTTTGTTTCTCACCCCCAATTTTCCAATCCCTAATTTTTATTCCGCCGACTTTAAAAAAAATGACGCCGCTCCTCCTTGGTTCTTCGATCTGGAGAATAACTGGCTTTGCTTTTATCCCCTGTCGGCCATATCAATTTCCGTTATTTTCTTTCGCCTCGCGTCAGTTTTCCTCACTACTTCAGGGTTTTCTTCCCACGTCAATAGTACACTATTATTTATATTAAGATTCGGTTGTTCAGGCGTTCGATTTCACAATCCAATATCACAAACCCAAATTCTTTAGTTGGGCGTTTCACTCGATTGGGTGGCAGTGGATTTGCGATTTTGTTCAGGTTTTTGGCGATTCTGGTGATTCGAGGTAAGGTTGTGGGATTGCGATGGTTCAGGGAGTTGCTGATTTGGTCGCAATTTCGTGGTTGGGGCCTGAGGTCAGAGTGGCAGGGGGTAGTCGAATTGGTTTCGGTGAAGTTCTAGTTATTGGCAAGCAGGTGGAAGTAGTCGAATTGGTTTGGATACAGTTCAAAATTAGAGTGATGATATTGTAGTGTCATCAGTTTCTGATATCTTGAATGATAGTGGAATGGTTTTGGATATTGTCTCATATTGTAGACATGAGGGATTGAATGATTTATTGGAGCACAATGGATCAGTTTCAGTTGTTTGTTTAAATGGTAAGGGTATGTTTTGTTTAGGTAATGGTGATCTGGTGTGTCTCTTTTATGTAAATGAAAAGGAGAATGTGCAAGTTTTATCTTTAAACATGCATAGCGTTATCAGGAATTGCATAAAGCTTTGGGCTTGTGGTGTGAATAGTAATAATGGTCAGTTTGTTAATGCGCTCGTTGTAAGGGATATTTGCAGGCCTGTTTGTTTGAGTTTTGAGGCTAATTGTGCAGAAGTTGCATTAAATGGTAAGAAGGTTAGCGTTTCAGCTCTTGGTTTGAACTCGGTTAATGTTCCTGTGTTCTTGAACGCCTATAGTGAGTTGAATTTGAATATAAAATGCACAGTTGAAATGATACGGCTATAGGAAAATGGAAGTATGGGCATTATTATTGATAGAATAGAGAAGGACACAAATTTAGACACTAAGCAAATTATTATTTTCATGGATGTGAAGGAATTGCTGAAGCATATTATTCACTGTGTTGTGATACTTTCAAGGTGTGCAGGGTCAGACATCATGGCTTATTCTTTTGTTGATCCAAAAAAGGTCATTTATTTTTATATTGACTCTTTAAAATTTATTTTGTACTTCTGTCTTGCATCTTTAAGAAGATCTACACCTCCTCCTATTTATGCTTGTGATTCTACTCATGTTTCCAAACTGGTAAAAGAAAATGTAGGAGTTATTCAGTAGTTAATATCAGAAGAAATGCTAGATTGTTAAAATTTAAAGCTTCTAGTTCTTATACATGTGCGCTGATGGAATGCAATATATGCTTATAGTTTATTAGTTTGTCTGTTCCAAATATTGATTCAATATATGCTGGCTACTATTGATTCAATATTTGTTTGTATGTCTGTGTGTTATAATTTCAAAATTGCTTAATATGCAAAAAAGAATAAATGTAAATTTTTTATTCAGTAGAAGCAACTTCAATGCTAAATTACTATAATAGAATGTTTGAGTTTGGTAATTGGATATTAAGGTCTCAGAAAAATATATGAAATAAATAAACTCAGTATGTTGACCAAAGAGGCATATAACCTGCATATACGTATTACTAATCGGACTCCTATATGTCTTCTCTGTAGGATTGCAATGGGCTTCAGTCCAAAAATTCATCAAATTTCAATGGTGGCCAACATATGAAATTGTCGAATGGTACTTTGCATCTTCATAATCAGGTTTGTCATGCTTCTCTATCATTTGGTCTTTTATTATTATTGATATTATTTTATTTTTGGGTGAAATTCTGTGCTTATCAACCTAGCGTAAAGTTACAGGAGCAAAATGGGATGAAACTTTCAAATACCATCTTTTTCCATGGGGCCAGAATCTGCTTTGAATAATTCGCCTGTATTTCATGCTTACCATAAGGTTTGTAGCTCATAACCATCAAATTTTGTTTTTTTTGTGACATGGCTGTGGTTTTAGGCTGTCATATCCTAGTCCACATTTGATTGTGACTAATTTTCCTCATTTATCGATGTTTTTTTTTCACGTTGAAGTTGCCACGATCTATTGAAGGAAATATTCTACAGCATCAAGTGGATGATTCAGCTCAAGCTAATAATACTATTGCTTCTAATGGTTCTGCAAAACCACATGTCCGTGCACGACATGGCCAGGCAACTGATCCTCACAGCATTGCTGAACGGGTTAGTGCATGTCTATATTCGTCAGTGTCGGTGTCTGTATAAATTGAAACTGCATATGTAATGAGTGAACTGAGTGATGTAGCGAGGAATAGCTGTATATGTGAATATTAGTGTTATATATCATTGAATTGTAAAATAGTGGAGTCGGGAATTTGTACTATTTCAAATGTTGAAATAAAATATTTATTTAAATAAATTACTGTTTGAATATCAAATTCTGTGCAATAGCATTTTATTAAATAAATATTTATTTCTATTAAAAAATCAAATATGCTCTACATTGTGGGCCCCACAAATTCAGAAAGTTAATATCTATAGCAACATTTTGGAATGTTGCTACAGACACCTATGGATGTTGCTATAGACCCAAATAGAGTTCTATTGCAACAATATTACTTATGTTGCCTTAGATAGTCAAAATGTTGCCTTTGAGGTCTAAGGCAACGGCAAAAATTCCATCACCCGAAAAGTGTTGCCATAGACCTATGGCAACATTTTTTGGGCCTGACCCAACATTTTTTTTGTGTTTCAGAAGGCCATTTATGGCGTAGTGACACTATTATAATATCAGAGGATTTTGATAAAAAGTGGTTTGGCTATCGTAAGGTAAAAACCCGACATGTTTATTTGTGGCGTGGTCTTACGAGATGCTTTTGATTTCAAAGGGTTTGGAAAACTTAATAATCCAATTGAGTGTGTTTTCTCACGCTGGTTTTCCAGACTGACTCGGGTGTTATTTTATTATAATGCTCGGGTCAGACCGAGTTTTATAGGATACAAGATATGATGCTGTGGAGCTCAGGAGACGAGCTGGATGGCGAGACGTATCACTCGTACTAGGTATATATTCCACTGTGTTGTGCATTCTGTATGTGGAACAAGTTATTATAACTGTCCAGTTGTGTGTTATTGGTTGTGTGTACTCTAATGATGCAATGTATAAACAGATTTGCTTTTGTGTAAAGATCAGTTATTATCTATTATATTTTATTCCACTGCGATGGTTAGATTATGTTGTTGTTCTATTTTCTTCTTCTACCTCTTCTTCTTTAACACAAATGGTTTGTATTTCTGTTCTTCTTGGGTTGATTTGATGGAGAGTAGTGTCAATTCAAGGGGTACGGAACTACGGGTCGCTACACTTGGTATCAGAGCTTAGGCTAGTGATAACCTTAGCTCTAGTGGGAATTACTCATTGAAATAGAGTCCGTAGTACTCTAGAATGAGTTTGAGTGTATTAATAGATATGAGCGCGTATTTGTTAGAGGATATAAAAATTGTTTTTATATTGTGTTGACTTATCGGTTGAGTGTTTATGGACTCTGGTCGATGTGTGGGATGCCACGACATCGATATGGGTTTCTAAACTCTTAAATAAGATAAACCGACACAGTATGATTTTAAAAATAGGGTAAATGAAATAATTTTACCCAAATTATTTTTGTATATAAAAGAAATAATTTTCTATAAATTATTATAGCTATATATAGTTGCTTGGTTGTTAGAAAATGATAATATTAAATTATTATCATTGTTGTGTAAAGTTGAATGAAGAATGGAATTATAACCAAAGATCAAGGAATAAATTCATTAACAAAATGAAATTTATCAATGTGATTCATAATTTGGAATAAAATTCCAGAGTAATGTTTGAATATAAATTGGATGGATTTGAAATTTGGAATTTTGGGAAGTCTAAATTCCTTTGAGTTTGAAAATAGTTTTCAAAGGTTTTGGAGAAAGAATGGTGATATTATTTCGGAAATATATTTTTGAGTTGAATTTGAAATCTGGTGAGATTTAGGAATTAAAAATATTTGAATTGTTTTTAAAGAGATAAAAGTATTGAACTCTTTCGGTCGTTGGAAAATAACTTCGGTGATGACTGCAGCATCATCGATATTAATTTTCGAGTTTCTAGAAGAGGAATTGCTGCCAAATTGTTTTAAATTGGAATCGTTTGCAAACTAGGTTCGGTTTTGAAATTCAAAGGGATAATTGAATTTGCCAAAGAATTTTGGATATAGGTGATTTCAGAAGGAGTTTTGACATGCTAAAAGATTGTTTAAACTCTGGAATTTTAACTAAGAATGTTTATGGCATATAATAAGTTTGATAATTTGTAAAATATGTTAGTAAACCAACTCAATGTACTGAATTAAAAAGATTTGTGAATGAAATTTAAATAAGTTGGAATGTAACGACCCGCCATTTTGGACCATTCGCATCCATTATAAGTGTATAGGTAGACACCCATGCCGGAGTGGAATTGCTCAAAATACCGCGTTGTTAATTTAAATTTGGCAAAACTGAACATATACAGTAAATAAATATCACAGATCACAGACACAGAGTAATAAGTGCAGCGGAAATAAAAGTGATAGTAGTTCATGAAGCTACTATATAAATGTATAAGTTACATCAGAGTTAAACCAGATACAACGGAAGAGTAATATGATACATCAGATACAAATCAGAATACATCACTGGAATCATCGAATACTGAAAGCAGAATAGATGGCTGGATCTTCAAGCAAAGCTCCAACTCCAAAGGTGAGTCTCGAATACTGGTACACTTAGTCTGACCCGAGCGTAAAGCAAAACACAAAACACTCGAGTCAGGATTAACATTCTTATATTAATAAATCCAACTCAAGTGAAATAGCAATTGAAATACAAGTAACTCAAAGGATGTTTGGAATAACCATCCTTCAAGGATCCGTTAAACTATCTACTAGGTAGTAATGTAGGCTAAGTAGATAATGTCTATCAATAATATAAAGATATCAAAATAGCGTTAAGTCATGGCCCATTCCACCCTTAACACATTTTTATTCCCAAAAGCATATACAAGACCGTAGTTTCCCCAAAACCGGAAGTCACCAGAGGGCAATCCATATACTAAAGGTACAAATCAAAATCGTAGTGGTCGCGCATAAATGGAATACAAGTATGACAAGGCACATGAGGCAATACCCAAGGTAGTGATACTACCGTTCGCCTGATCCGGACTGGTGAGAACGCAACGCCGCAGCGCCCGCAACACCGTGAAACAACACTCCCAAAATCAAGGGTGCACCAATCGACAACAAGTATAAGTAGTTCGAAGAAGTGTGTCAACTTGAGGTAGCTAATCCTCCATTGGCCCGGCACAGCTCCTGTTTTAGTCATTTCCAATTTGACACAAGTGTCAAGGCTATCCATTATCGTTCTCTTTCTTCAGTCAGCACGTATATCATTCCAACCACTTCATTCTGGATCATCACTCCGCGTATAGTTATTAAAGTGGTTTCCGGTTTAGATAGAGAGTATATCCATAACCGAATTCCGGTCTCTTTAATAACTTCTGTAATTATTACACCGATTGGTCGTTTGTTTATTTCAAAAAACCAAATCAAATTCAATTTCAATTTCAATTCGTAAACCAACATTTCATTTGTCTTTCAAAACCAATTTCCAATAATTTACGTTTCAAAACTTCCAAATTATCATTTCACAATCTTATAATTCAATTTCAATTTCTATATTGAAAACAATTCAAATATTGATTCAAGTTCGTACAAAAGTTTCATTCCGAAATCATTTAAATCAATTTAATTTATCATTCAAATCAGTTTAACTTCATTTATCGATTTTATTCAATATTCGTTAAGTTACTATGCCATTCAAAACAATTTCCATTAAATTTCCAATTTCATTAAATCAGTTATTCAATTCAATTTCATTTTATCAAAATTTACAATTTTGAATTACATTAAATTCGTCAAATCAAATTCTTTCAATTACAAGTCTTACATTAATTTCAATAAATCACAATTTATTTCTTGTTAAGAAATTCAATTCACTTATTTACTTACTTAAATAATTTTCCAAAAACTTACTTAATAAAGAAATTCAATTCCAATTATTTACGAAACAAAATCCACTTATTCAAAAGTTCAATTTTTCTTATTAAAGAATCCAATTCAATTTAATCATTAATAATTCAATCTTATTTAATTATTAAATAATTCAAAACTTAATTATTAAATAATTTCAAAGTTTTATAATTTCAAACTTAATTATTTAATCGTTTCTCAAATTAAACAACATTCTTTCATCAATTGCATTGTTAATATTTTGTTTCAGATTATTCAATATTAACATTTTCCTTTCATTAAAATTCAAATTTCAACTTCATTTCAAAACCATATTATTTATTCAAATAAAATCTTCGTTTATTTTTAAATCAATTTATTGACCAATCGGGTTTTTATTTAATTTTCTATCCTAGGTCAAAGTTCAATTTGGGTATTTATCATTTCAACCCGATTCCAATTCAATTCAAAAATCAAAGCATAGTAAAGGGAACTTGCAGTGTGATAACTGGGATGGTGTCAAAGTAAATAAACAAGCAATAACAACAACAATAAAAATCCAATAATCAATTCAAATAATCCAGAAATAACCGTATTAATTCGTATTGTTATTTGTACGAATTAATATACTTATTTCTAGAATCTACACTATCATTTCATGTAGATTAAAGATTATTACATTAATATTTATACGGTTTTCACTTGTCATTCAATTTCAATTTCATCCATCATCAATTTAACAACATACATTCGGTGGTTCAAAGTGTAATTAAACAAATCCTACGTGTCAATAAATTTAACAGTTAAAGGGATCATATTATACAAATGTCAGTTAATCAAATTTAACATTTAATTATCCTATATCAAGTTCAATTTCATATTGTTTATCATTTTAACATTAACAATTTAACGTCCAATATAAACATCAACAATCGATCAATTATCAGCCAAACTGTATTATCATCGCATAAATAATTAACAGATAATGGTGTCAGATGTCACAGGTGAACTGATACAGGTAATAACAGTGTACATATCAAACAGCAGCATATTTCAATTGTCGTTTCAATTGAAATCAAATTTAATAAATAAAAGAACGTTAATCGTGAGTGAGTGCTCATCTTTCGGAGCTAGAGATGAACATGAAGATGGCATGGATACGCACACTGATACGGGCGCTATATTCGAATTACGAATCCAAGCAAAACAAAATCGGTACGAATTCAATGATCAAGGCTGATTGGAACGAATTCGACGGACAAGCTGATAAATAGAGATCGACAAGAACAAATTAGAATCAGATTTTTGATATAGACTGAAAATGGATATAATGTTATTATATTATATTATATATACTTAAATCCATACTCAAATTAAAATACATATATTTAAACAACCAATCTATATAAATAATTTAATAAAAAATCAGAACACAAAAATCCAAATCTATATATATTAAAGTAACCATATAGGTATGCAGCTTGAAACCAATAATAAAAAAATGCTATCTATAAAACTTCCATATAATATATGCAGGCAAATCCTATATGAACCATAAATGCATGTACGAGTGACAAAAGAATCAAACTGAAGATATAACATTATAATATATATATATAAACCCTCTTTAAGATACAATGTTTCCTTCATTCTGTTGGTTACATAACCAGATACACAAACATTAAATGCATTCATCCCCAACCCATATTATTATGTAGACATACATTGCACTGTAACCCAATATGGAAATATAAGGACACATATTACTAGAGACAAAACTGGAAAATATAAACACTGCCTCGCGAAAATATATGTTAGCAAAATAATGTTTATAAACAACGTATATATGACTGCAGATTTCACATTGTATATCAAAATCCAGCAACTTATAAAACTTCAAAAGTATATGTATAGAATAAAACTTTCTTAACCACTTATCTATATATAATACTTAAAAGTATAAAGTACAAAATTTATGCATAGCACGCACGCCTATATTTTCAGAAATCAACTAATATATATTTTAAACTCACTGTTAAAACTAACATAACTTTACTTCTTCTTGTTTTTTTTCCTTTCAAACAGATCTGAACATGGTTTCATAATGTAAATGGGAAACATACCTATATATAAAAGAAAAGAAGGCACGACTGTGCCACACAGGATGAAGGCCGGAGGAAGCAGGTGATGGAACAAGGTTGTGTAGTGATTTGCATGCGTGGAATGATGTGGCAATCTACATGCAATTGATGCAGCAACTACTACCTATATATAATCTACTTATAATATTATATACTTCCAAAAGCTTGTGAGGTGAGGAGATCGACGTGCTGTAAATGGGGCGGAAGCTTGGCAAATAGAGGGGAATCGAGGAGGGGTTTGTTGCTCGGTGATGTCAGGGAATAGGCGCACGCCTAGTGTGTTGGCTGCCGTGGCCGTGGGGCGTGGGACGGGCTCGGTTGGGTGGATGAGATGGACGACGAGGCAAGGTGAGGGTGGAGGACGGGTTTGTTTGCAAAGGCAACAGAGGCGACACTTCTTTTCTTTGTAGAACAGAAGTAAGTAAATGAAGAGGCATACCCAAATAATTATTTAAACCATGATTGGTCACGATTGAATTAATTTTTTTTTTTTTGAGAATTGAAAAGGGCTTCCGACTGTTTCAAATTTACCGGTGGGGTATGAATGAGATGTTGGGAATTAAAAGTTAGAATTCGATACCGGTACCGATCCAATTATTGTTTCGTTCGATTAGCCGTGCACCGAGGTCC
The DNA here is from genome assembly GCA_030737815.1 of Allium fistulosum. Classification (NCBI taxonomy): domain Eukaryota; kingdom Viridiplantae; phylum Streptophyta; class Magnoliopsida; order Asparagales; family Amaryllidaceae; genus Allium; species Allium fistulosum. Next base: position 868,029,359 of record CM060907.1, on the reverse strand, counting down.
GAAGTATACAACCGAATATACTGTTAAGATCAGTGCAACAAGACGATCGAACCGGTATACCAATATCAGTGGTATGATTGAATTATAAAAATTCGAAATTTTCAACTAGCGGAAAATGCAAGAAAAACGCTGAAAAATAAGATCGACGGAGCCAAAGATGTCCGAATTTGGAAAAACGACAAACTGACATCTTGCTCAGAAGATGGTTTAGAATTTTTCTATGTAAAATATTTAGGTTTCGGAAACGTTTTATTTTCATCGCTTTTTAACTGATTAAATTGAAGTGAATTTACGCGCGAAATAAACTTTCATATTTTCGGACGAAAATTTACCAGTCGTTATGTTTAACTAGACGTATTCCAAATATAATTTTTTTTTTCAAAATTTTATCGTTTAAAATTTTCAAAATTTCAACTAATTACGTTATTAAAACAGTTGAAATTTTACGGGTCGTTACATGGAAACTTAAGAAGTTTAAAATTTGAATAGAAATGGAATGTAATTGAATATAGTAAATAAAAGTAAACATTTATTTTATTAGAAGTAAATTTGTAGGAGAACAAATTTATTCAAATTTGTAAGTAATAGAACTGGAATGAAAGTTGAATTGTGAGTTAGTAATGGAGTTGGAAATGAACTCGAGTTATAAAAAAATAAAATAAAATGGTTTGAATTGTAAAACAAATTCAAGTGAATATCGTCAAAATTTGCATAGAATAAATTGTCGTTTGAAGTGAACGAAAGTAATTAAAATTCTATGAGTTGATAGAAGTTAAATAAATTGATTTTGAAATCAATTGAATTAAATATGAGTTTGTTTTGCTTAAAATAAATTGAATGTAAGCTTGTGAGTTGTTAACCATTCGGATTAAGTAAAACGATGCGTGATTGGTCGTAAGCAATTAGAATTAATGTTGGAACATTGGAATTGCTTATGGAAAGTGTTTAATGGGCATTGTTGTTAGTATTCATGAGTGGTAGTTGTTTTAAAGAGTGAAATGATAATGAATTCCATATATATGGCACTTACATATTTAAATTGAGTAAGTACAGGTACAGGGAAGCCGTATAACTGGATTTGAGCATGCAAAATGCTAATTAAATAACCGCTTTGCTTAAAAATGCTAAATAAAGGTACGCCTACGCAATAAAAATAGGAAATATGAACTGTTTTTGTTTTCCGACCATGTGGGTCGATGTATATATATTTATATCTCTTGTCAAATTGCAAAAGCTCCTCCGTACAAAGGAGACTCTGCCAAATATTTTAAAAAAAATTTGGGAGTTAGAAAATATTTGAAATTTTTTGGAAATTTTCACTAACGACAAATGATTTAAAAAAATTGGAATTTGAGATAAAGGTAAATAAAATTCAATATTCAGAGGTTGGAGATGAATTGAATTCAAGTAAAATTGAAAAAAGAAAAGCTGAATGAAAATTGGGGAAAAAGTATTTAGATTTAAAAAAATTTGTAAATTGAAGCAAATTGATTTGATATGGAATTGGAATCCAATTTGAATAGAAGAAAATTAAAACCAAGTGGTATAGTGAAGTAAAAATAAATTTAGGAAGTATATAAAATATTTATACTGAACTTAAGAAATGAAAGGATGAAATTCTTAGGTAAATTGGTATTAGGAATATACTGAGTGAATAATTGAATGAAGATTAAAACTGAAAGTTGTGACAAGGGAAAATTGTGAATAAGTGAATAACAATCAAAATGAATGTGAATAAAATGAAATTGATATAGTTGATAATCAATTGGAATTAATACGTAGGATGTATGTATATTATTTTATTCGTATAGCGGTTTGATCTAGATTCGAGCACAGAATTTCGAGATAGTTATATCGATCCGAGTTAGGATTTTTCACTCGATTTTCGACGGCGAACCTTGGATATGGATTTTGATTGATTCTGGATATTCTCTATCATAGTTTGTGGCTATGCAAGGAGAATGACGGTTTCTGATCAAGAAACCAGATCTGAGTCCGCACTAGGAAGTCGGGTGGTAGATACTAGTTCGGAAATAAAATTGTGTGATCGAGTGAGGGATCGAATTGATATTTCGTACGAATAATATATGTGTATCGTACGGATTTGAATGAAATAGATATGAAAACTTTTGTAAAGAAATGTGTAAAGCGATTTTGAATGTTGTAATTGGATATTATTACTGAGTAGGACACACGTGTTTAAAAGGCAAAAGGAATTGGTATTTTCGATATCAGAAAATAAATTTGAATTGCCCGACAAAGAGGTATGTATTTAAATTTCTGTATGAAATTTGATTGGGTTTTTGATCCAGCCACTTGGCGTTTTGTTTTCTTTTGAAATTTGGGAGCCCATAGAGGCATTTTGTAGTAGTACCGATCTAGCCGCGCAAAGGAGACGCTGGCAAAAAATTTCGAAACTTTAAGGAGTTAGAAAATTTTGAGAAAGTTTTGATAATTCAAAATTTGGTTTCAAATTTAAATTTGAATTGATAAGTAAGTAATGTTGTTTGGGAACTATGGAAGAGTTTGGAAAGTTAGTATAATTGATAGTGTGTCTTTAATATAAAAAAAATGGTTTTGGGAAGTGTTAAAAACTGGTTGGTTTGGGAAATAGTTAACGGATTATGGACCATTCCTCTTAACTAGTAATTTCGGGGACAAAATTCTTTTAAGGGGGGAGGAATGTGACGACCCGGAATTTTTGAGCATTTGAAATTGGAATATTTAATTGATTTTAAATTTTTAAATGTTGAGTTTTAACATGAATTTCAAATGCCACTATTTATTGAGTGATTTAATTGTTTAATTAAATAATTGGAAATTGGGTAAATGGTTGAACCTGAAATTTTGAGCTTGTTAATAATATTTTAAAGGCTTAGGAAATTTATATTGATAGTACTGAAGATAGTAAAAGTGTTGAAACTGAATTTGGAAGTGTTTTGTTCAGTTTTGAAATTTTATCGTTTAAATAGAATTTAAAAATAGCCTTCCGAGGCATAGTCTCGGAATTCTACGAAACTAGTTCAATTGGATCCGTAATATTGTATTATTATCGGATTTCAATTTTTGTAGCAATTGGAGTTATCGTGTGAGCATACGGGATATAAACGCACTGAAATTTATATCGAAAAATTCAATATAATAACTGGGTCCAAAAAGCTATCTTCCCCATACATTCGAATTAGGACTCGACACCTTTTCCATTGCGTTCGGAATAGGGGTATAACATACTGAGCGCCTTGCGGCACGCCTCGATAGGAGGTCGGGATTTTGAGTTTCTAAATTCGAGGCGATTTGAATTTAAAAATATAATATATATATATATATATATATATATATTGACCAGTCAAGCTGTAATTCTTTCACGACAGATTTTTCGATCTTTCTAGAATCACTGTAGCAAGCTTATTCGAGCACGCAAAAGAATTCAACATGCAACCTTCCATTTCTAAAACCTCAGAACAAATCGACTGGAAATAAAAATAAAGAAAGGAGATGCTCGTTCAAAATAATGGCGTATCCTTTCTTCTCTTCACGAAATCAAATCCCTCTTTCCCTCTTCAATATCATGACTTCAAAAAAAAATATCAAACGCAATTGAACGTTTTTACTCCTCCTACCAATCGAGAATCGAATTGCGAGGCGACGTGCCAAGCGAGGCGGTGGTGCATCGAGTGGCAAGTGCGCGGGGGAGGTCGAGCGATGGCACCGATCACGCCAAGGCAGTGTCGTCACGAATTAGGGTCGTTTGCGCGTGACGTGGCATCGAACTGGGCACGATAGCGATAGATCTGTCGAAGTGGTGATGTCGTGATGGATTTTAAGGTGGTGCGAGAGCTAGTGGTAGCAGCGATTTGCGTTCGATCTGGGGCGACGTGGTCGCGTGCTGTGTTGGGTTTGGAGCTGGTCGGTGAAGGAAGGGAAGTGGAAGCGTGGCCTTAGCAGTGAGTTTTGAGCGGCATGCCGGCAGTCGATGTCTGTAGCCAGTTTTTTTTTTTGGTGAGTCTGTTGATCTTATTTTTTGTAATTTTAGCTTTGATAATTTTATAAAACAATATGGATAAAACAGAAATAATATGCATACATGTTATTTTAAAACAGTAGATGTATAAATGGAGATAAATTTTTAATGGAGGATTTTAAAATGAAGAGTTTATATAAAATCAGTTTTTTAAAAATTTGGATATATTTTATAAGCATATGATTTCAGAAGAAAAAGAAAAAGAAAAGGAAAAGATCTTGGAAATATATAGGGATTTTAAATGTTTGAGGAATTTATAAAAGTAGATTATTGAAAATCTATAATTTATTTTTGATAAGTGTATATGTAGTTTCAAAGGGAAATTAATAGTTTAATTAAATCATTAATTAAAATTATTTCGTGGAAAATTGATTGTTAAATTAGGGCAAATATTAATAAATTGTATAATGTTTATACAAGGTTTAAAATCATGGAAACAAGCCATTGGGAATGGATTGCAAAACAAAAATCAAAGGTGAGTTAATCTCACTCATCTGGTTTTAATTTAAGTTTAAATGGTTAAATTTAAATATTTGGTTGAATGATTGAATTGATTGAATGTGGTATATTATATAGTAGTATATATATATATATATTTATTGGAGTGATTAATTTCCCGCATTATATAGCGGATGAGACCCTATGCGCCGCATAATAGCGGATGATACTATTTAATCCCACATACCACGATATTCCACCTCGAAGTGGAATTGGATTGTGCTAACGCCTGTGGATGCAGGGAAACAGGTTGGAGGGATCCAACTGTATTCCTCAAAATTATTTAGATTGTTCTAATAATTCTGTGTTATGATTTTTGATATTCTGGGATGATTTATATTGATTTTGGGAATATTAGATGCTATGGTTTGATTGAATATACCTTTCGGTATACTGAGTTATCAAAATATATAAAATTGGAATTTTGAAAAAAAGAAAATAAGAGAGAGAATGTTAAGTAAATAATTATTGAAATTTGGATAAATTAGAGAATGAAATGGAGAAGTGATTTTTAAAATTCCAATGAATAAATTCCAAGTATGGGAAAGGAGATTTTAAATAAATGGGAATAAGTGGATTTCTAAACTTAAGCAATATTAATTAAGGAGTGAAAGGTTTATTTTTGAATTCAGGATTAAAGTGGTTTAGAAAGAAATTGGAATTTTAAAGAAGAATTTTGAAATAAATATGAAAATTTGTATTTTCAGTTAAAGTAAGATTTTAAATCATTACAAGGAGGTTAAGCCTAACATTTATAAGTTTTGAAATAAAATTGGATAAGTAAAGGAATTTATTTTAAATGGAGTTAATTTTGAAAATCAAATTTGAAAATTGATTTGGTGTTTGAAACTGTGATTGAAAGGAAGATGAGACTATGGGATTTATAAACTGGGTTTGTAAGGTGAAACAAGATATCAGTCAATATTTGAAAATATAAATTCAAGGTGGAAATTTATAAAGGAATGGGTAAATTTGTTTAAAAATAAATAGTGATTTATTTTTAAAGGATGTGAAAGAGAAGTGTATTTCCCTGGATAGCCAAGTACGTTTTCAAAGCAAATTTTTAAGTATAAGTTAAAAGTTTTAAAGTTGATTTTAAAAGAATGTTTTTGGGAAATTATTATTTAAGTTGTTAAATTTTAAAGGTAGATATTTTGAAAGGTTTGACTAGTATTATGATTTTAAAGATAATTATTAATATTTATATTTTATAAAATAGTTTCATTTTAAAGATAGTTTGGTTAAAGTTTAATTTAAAAACTTGTATGGAATTTCATCATCTCTTATTTTAAAATTTAGTTTGGCTTAGCTTTTATTTTAAATATTCTTAAAGTATATATTTTTAAATATAGTATTAAAGTAGACTTTAAATGTTTGAAGTATATTTTATAATAAAGTGTTTTAAATTACTTTAAAATCTAAAGTATTTGTACTTGGAAATTTCAATGTTAATAGAAAATATTTGGGAATTTATTCCATGAGAGAAGACGGTTTGAAACTGTTTCCAAAGGGTTGAAAATGGAAATATATCTTGCGAAGATATTTGTGAGGTAAATAAATAATTTGGAAAATTATTTATTGTTTGATGGTTGATTGTGAATGTTAATTGATAGTTAAATAACCGACTATCAATATTGGCCAATGCGCTGATCGTTTCGAAGAGACCGGGATCGAGATTTACTTCTCGAAAACCACTTCGATTCGTTTTATACGTTTTCATGAGGAAGACGAGTTCGGCGTCGAAGATGGAGCAGTGAAGTGCAAGGGCTAATCGCTACTAATCCTGAGGGTGATTCCAAAATGGATGTAGTAGGAATAGTGCCTTCGGTTCCGTTCGAACCCGGGACGGACTTGTATGGATTAATGCTTTCGGAACATCATCAAGTGGACGATGGGCATTCTGAGGGATATGTTCTATAAAGGTAACGCTTAGCCTCAAGCCTCATCAACCAGGAATGACTGAAAATCAGGGGTTATGCAGCAAGGCTATGTGGGTCGCACCCATTAAGGTGAGGCCATCCCTGTCTAGATGTCCCATTTTATATTCGGCTTAGTGGTGCGGTTGCCGATCCCAACCGTTGGGTGATCTTACTTGGAATTATCCAGTAAGGGGTAGTTCCGGCCTTGTGTTGCAGGGGATCGAGCGTGGTCCTCGGTACGCTGATCTAGACCAGGTACTGTGACAGGTGGTACCCTAGTGCCTAGTCATTAGTTGGAAATCCATTCTCACTACGTGCTTTTACGGTTTTTGTTTGTAGAACCCACTTTGTGGCTAGTATGCTGGAATTTAATCATGTAACAATTTCTGCTATTTTAATAAGTATTTGTATATAGACACTATTATAATATCAGAGGATTTTGATAAAAAGTGTTTTGGCTATCGTAAGGTAAAAATCCGACATGTTTTTTTGTGGCGTGGTCTTACGAGATGCTTTTGATTTCAAAGGGTTTGGAAAACTTAATAATCCAATTGAGTGTGTTTTCTCACGCTTGTTTTCTAGACTGACTCGGGTGTTATTTTATTATAATGCTCGGGTCAGACCGAGTATTATAGGATACAGGATATGATGCCGTGGAGCTCAGGAGACGAGCTGGATGGCGAGACGTATCAGTTGTACTTGGTATATATTCCGATGTGTTGTGTATGTTGTGCATTCTGTATATGGAAAAAGTTATTATAACTGTCCAGTTGTGTGTTATTTATTGTGTGTACTCTGATGATGTAATGTATAAACAGATTTTCTTTTGTGTAAAGATTAGTTATTATCTATTATATTTTATTCCGCTGCGATGGTTAGATTCTGTTGTTGTTCTATTTTCTTCTTCTACCTTTTCTTCTTTAACACAAATGGTTCATATTTCCGTTCTTCTTGGGTTGATTTGATGGAGAGTAGTGTCAATTCAAGGGGTACGGAACTACGGGTCGCTACAGTATCGTATAAATAAATAAAATATGGTGAAGGTCATGATCGATGGGAGTTCTGCATGCAGCCTGGAAATGGGAAGAACGCGATTTGGCATCGAAGATTAAGGTATTCAACCTAAGTAATTTATTTAATTACTGTGATTTAGGAATTGATTATAATATTTAATTCTCGATGGTTAATATAGTATAACTCTCTCATACAATGTCAAAATTGAATGAATCAGGTTGCGTTGGATTCGGAGCTGCGAAATATACAATCTGGAATCAATTTGGGATCGATCGATGATGGTTATAATTTTTAAATTAAATTGAACATCATTCGATTTAATTTAAAATTGGAACGATCAGCAAATTAAAAATCAAGGTGAGTAAATCTCACTCAATTTGGTTGACTAGTTAATTTATAGATGTTAAAAATTAATTATTAGATAATTGGATGAATTGCTAATTATTATTATCAGTTGGATGTTATATTATATACATTAGTATATATATATTAGTACTTGGATATATTTTCCACCTATTGGAGCGGATAAGACCCTATGCGCCCCGCATAATAGCGATTAACCCTATATTACCGCGATATCCCGCCTCGAAGCAGGATTGGTAATTTATGTTATCTAACATCTGTGGATGTTGGGAAACAGGTTGGTGGGATCTAAGTAGATTCCTCAAAAATGTTGATTTTAGTTTCATATGTAATAATATATGATGTTTTAGAATAATCCGTTATGGATTATTGTTGTGATTTGAATGTTTCGATGCTATAGTATCACTGGCTTGAATTTTTGGTATTTTAAATACCATAAATATTATTTTTGAATTTGAAGTAATTAAAAGGAGTTTTGAATATAAAAATATTTATATCGAAATTTGGATTATTTTTAAAGAAATTGATTTGGATAAAACAATAATCGATTTTGGGTTGTACTTAACTATTCGTAAAAATATTTAAATAGGGATTTAAAATAATTTATATAGAGGATTTTTAAACAGTGGATTTTTAAATGATGGTTTTTGGAAAATTATGGAAAGGGAGTCAAAAATCGATATTTAAAATAGATTTGAAAATAAATGGAATTTATTAAGAAATGGATTTATAAAATGAAATGTTATAGATGGGATTAGTTGTATAAACAAGTGAAACTCAAAGGAGTTTATAAATTTATAAACGATGTTTATAAATAAGGGAAAATGATCTCAGTTGATAAATTGGAAATATAAATTTACAATGTGAATTTATATCGAGTTATGGAAGTCGTTTTGGGAAAAATTAGTGGAATATATTTTTGAATGTGAGAATGATTATGAAATTGAGATGTGGTCAATGTGATATTAATCGAGAGGTATTTATAAATTGGAATAGGTAATATTGGATTTTTAAAATAGATTTTGTCGAGAAATTAATATTGTTTTAAATTGGGATTTCTATTTAATAAACTATATAGTTAAGCTGTTTAGTATTGAAATATTTTGGGAAAATGGATTATTTAAATATTTTATATTTATTGGAATGAATTCACATTTTTATAATAAGCTTTGTAAATCGATTGGTTCGATTATAAAAATAATTTGAAAATGAATTATCGATGTTTATTCAAAATGTTTTAATATTTTACATAATTACTTAAATATGTTTTTCTAAAATAAATTATTATTCTTTAAAAATACATATCATATATTTATATGTAAAGTTTTGAAGTGATTGAAATTTGATTATAAATTCTCTCGAGACTTGTAAATGGGGTTTATAAAATGGATATGATTTGGATAAGAGGAATTTTATAAGGGATTTGGAGAAAATGAAATTTCAAAAATGTTGGATATGGTAACTTCGAAAAAGAAATCTGAATTCATAAATGAAGTTATAAATTGTTGATTGGATTTATTAAACAGTATAAATCGGTTTTGGAAATTGTAAGAAGGAATTTATTAATAATGCCAGAGATTATGAGATAAGTTATGAAATATTCTCCCAAGTATTGAAAAGAGGGTTTTGGAAAATATTTTAAGTGTGAAATGATTTATATAGAAATATTTTTCTAAGTGTTGTAAATTGAATTCGGAAATATTTCTACGTGTTGAAATGGTTTAAAAATATCCTGTTATGGATATAAGTATTTGAAATCGCTGTCAAATATTGAATATACTGGAAGAGTTTTGAATATATATGTATCTTCGCAAAGAGATTTTGAGATAAATGTTTTGAAAATTTATAAAATGGGCCTAGTGACTGCTTATGTGTTTTATTTGATAGTTAAATAACCAACTATCAAATCTGGCCAAATCCGTTGATCGTTTCGAAGAGACCGAGATCGGATTCAATTATCCGAAAACCACTTCGATCTGGTTTATGCATTATGAATTGTTATATCTCGAAGATAATGGAGATGGTGATTTGGAAGGAGATTCGGTTTGTTCAGACCCAGAACAACTTGTATGGATGAATGCTATCATTGCATTGTTGCCTGGAAGGCAGTGTTAGCATTCCAAGTATGATTGATATTCTAAGGTTAATGTAGCCTCAAGCCTCATCAACCGGGAATGACTAAAACATGGAAGATGCAACAGGGCTAAGTGGGTCGCACCCAAGTAGGGTATGTTGTCACCTTTCAAGATACCCTCGGATATATTTTATTATAATATGGATATGGTTGTGCATGAAAAAGAGAGCGCTCGATTAGGGTGGGAACGCCCGGGGTGAAAACATATTCGGTACTATCTAGTAAGGGTTAGGCCGGTCCTGTGTTGGCAGGGATCGTTAGGTACGATCTCAGTACATTTTTCTAGAGATGTACTATGGCGGGCGGTACCCCAGTAGCCCGGTCATTGTATGGAATCCAATATCCACTACGAGCCTGTACAGTTTTGATTGTATACCAAATATTGCTAAAACGTGAGATGCAAGCATTTCAGCTATTTTCTATATTATTTTCTATAGACACTATTATAATATTAGATGATTTTGATATAAAATGTTTTGGTTTTGGTAAGGTAAAAATCCATCGTGTTTATGTGTGACGTGGTCTTACGAGATACCCTTGATTTCAAAGGATTTTTGATAATAGTAATAATTCAAATTGAGTGTGTTTTCTCATGTTAGTTTTCCAGACTGACTCGGGTGTTATTTTATTATAATGATCGAGTCAGACCGAGTATTACAGATTCAGGTTAGAATGCTATGGAGCTCAGGAGTCGAGATGGAGGAGTCCTAGGCGTATACCACGTACTTGATTATATTCTGATGTGTGTGTAGACTGTATAGTCAGCCCTGGTAAGGACACGTTTTAATAACTGTCCAGAATTGGTTTTTTGATTTTTGTACTCTGATGATTGTATATATATTAACAACTACGGATTCTTTTGTATAAAACCTGTTATTATATTATTATTTTTCCACTGCGATTGTGAGATTCAGTGTTGTTGTTTCTGTTTCTTCTTCTATCCTTTCTTCTACACCCCTAAAGATTCGTATTTCCGTTCAATTTGAGTTGAACTGATGTGAATTATTGTTGACTCAAAGGGTACAGAGATATGGGCCTTTACATTTGGTATCAGAGCTGAAGGTTAAGCGATAACCCTGGCTTTAGTAGGGATTACTCATTAGAGATAGGATCAGTAGTATCCTAGAATGAGTTTGAGTGTATTAATAGATATAAGCGCGTATTTGTTAGTGAATATAAAATGTTTTATATTGTGTTGACTTTTCTATTGGGTGGTTTACAAATTCTGGTCGAATAGTGGGACGCCACGAAATCGATAGGAATTTTTAAACACTTAAACAAGCTAAACTTACACAATATTGTTTTGAAAAGAGGGTAAATAATTTTACCCAAAGGTATATTTTGATAGAAAAGGAATAATTTCTGAGATTATTATAGTATATTGGTGTGTTTGGATGATATTATTATAATCGAAATAAAATTATAAAATTTAAATGGTTATATATAACCAAATGAAAATTGTATAAGTATGAATTATACAAGTGAATTATAATTAAAATGGATTCAAACTCAAATCCAGAAATTTAAATCCCGAAAGGTTTGGATAATATTTTCAGAAGTGTTATGGAAATGAAACTGGTGTTATTTTGGAAATATTTTTGAAATAAATAATGGTAATATTGTTGTGGAATGTTTTTGAATAGAAAATGTTTTAAAAATGAATTTTGGAAGTGATATAGAACTTAACTCACTACAGTCACTGGAAAATAACTCTGGTAATGACGGTCGCATCATCAGTCTTCATTTTCGAGTTTCTAAGTGATGGATTGCTACCGGGGTCGTTGTTTCAAGATTGTTTTGGGAAAAACGAGTTTGATTTAAAATTTCAAAGGGAATTTGGTTGGTAAAAGCAGGTTTGATTTAAAAATTCCAAAGTTAAAGTTTGATATACAAAAGTGAATATTTGCATATATATTTGATTTTAAAAATGATTTGAAATAAAACCAGGTGTTTAAATTCTGGGATTTCATCTAAGTAAAATGTGAAATTGAATTTTGGGATTGAAAATTTACTTAAGTAAGTTAAAATAAACTGTAGGAGTTGGAATTTAACCTAAGCTAAGTTAAATAAAATTGGTTTGAATTTGAAATAATAACAAATTAAATAGAATATAAATTTGAATTGTGAAATAGTTATATAACTATTAGTTATAAATTTTGAATGGAATAAACTCAAATATCGAATTTATGAAATTATGAATAATAAGTGGTACAACTTATTAAATTGAGAAATGAAATGGTAAACCAAATCGAAATGGTTGAATATTTGGATTAATAGAAATCAAAATCCAGGTTTGGATTATAAAAAATGGAAATAACTCAAGTCGAGTCAAATTAAGCGAATTCTGGAGTGGAAATCCGAATTAGAATTATACAATGGAATTGGATTTGATTTGTGATAAAGTGAATGTGAACTCGAGTATATAAAAAAATGTGGACTTAAGTAAAGTTAAATGGAAATCCAAACTTGAATTATAAAATTAATTTGAACTCAAGTGATTTATGAAATAAAAATCAGATATTGAATTATAAAATGGAAGTGAACTGATTAGATGAACTAATGAGTTAATTGAATATAGAATTGGAACTTAACTTGGTTAAATAAAATGAATTGTGGATTGAACTTTAAATTGAATATGGAACTTAAGTTATAAATGAAATTCGACTTAAATATAAGCGAATAAAATATATTTTGAAATGTTGTCGAATAAAATAGAAATGGATTGAAATGGTGATGACTTAAGTTATAAATAAATTCAATTAAGTATAAATAAATTGAATATGGCTTGGGATATTATGAATTCGAGTAATGAAATTAAGTTTTGAAGCAGAGTGAATATATGTGTTGTATAAAAGGTTATAATAAACCTTAATTTTGATTTTATGAAATGATTCTCAATAGAGTAAATTGAGATATACCAAGTAAATGGAAATGCGAATAAATCGAAGGTGAATAAACTGAATAACAATCAATTTAAAATGAAATGGAATTTGATTGCAATGGAAATGAACTTAAGTTATGTGGTTGAAATGATTGAAAGAAAACGAATTAACTTAAGTTAATACATTTGGATGAAAACTTGGTTCAGGTAAATTTATGAAATGATTCATAAACAAATGGTCATGGATTGGATTGTTGTTTAATATAAAATTGGGCGAACAAGATTTTTATGAATAAATTGAATGTGAATCAATAGAAATTATCTAATTGATTTTAAATCAATTGAAAATGGTTTATAAGCTTAAGTGACTATTTTATTAAATGAATATCACCAAATTTGCATGGAAAAATTGGTGTTTGTCGTAAACGGAAATAAACAAAATTTGTGAACTCATGGAATAAATTTGTTTAGAACCAATTTGTAATGGGTATGAATATATTGTGTATAGATATGGATTGGATGCAAGTAAATTTGGTTGTGAATCATTTGAATTGGATGGAAGGATATATAAATCAATTGAAATAAATAATCGAATGTTGGAACCTTGTGATTATTGATAAATTCATGCTTTAACATGTTTGGTTATGAAATCTATGTGCTTGCGCTAGTTAAGTAAATGAAATGTTATTAAATTTTCATGTTTTTGTACATACGTGATTAAATTGAGTAAGCACGGGTACAAGGAGGCTATGGGCTAGATTTGGGTTGCGAAATTGCATATAAATTAAGCAAACTCGCTTAATAACGCTAATATAAGGTACGTTTTCGGATTTAATACAGCAATGATATAAATATTGATATATATTGTGTTTTCGACCGTGTGGGTCGATGTATAAATATTTATCAATTTTGTCATATTGCAAAAGGCTCTCCGTACAAGGGAGACTCTACCAAAAAGTTTCGGAAATTTAGGGTGTTAGAAAATTTTTGGAAAATTTTTTTTAACCAAAATTTGATTTCGAATTGAATTTGAAATAAGGGTTTTTGGTTTAGAAATGGAACTAGATGTTTTGGATGGAACTGAATGGTTTAGGAAGGAATGTAGGGTTTTGACTAAGTGGATTTGTGAAAAGTAATGGGTTTGGATCATTCGTCCTACCTTAGCAATTTCGGGGACGAAATTTTTTAAGGGGGAGGAATGTAACGACCGGGATTTTCAGTCGTTTGATTTTAAACATTTAGTTTATTTTAAATGTTGAATTTTAAATCTAAATGTAATTTTTAATATGAATTTTATCGATCAAATAAGTGGAATAAAAACTTAAGTCCAAATATATTAATTTATTGAATAAATTTAATTGTTGAATTAATAATTGAAAATCGTTAAATAATTGAAATGGAGTTGAATATGAATCGAAACGATTTCTAATATTTGATATACATTCTATTAGAATTATAATCGATTTAGTAAGTTTTTAAAATTGAAAATTTCAAGTGATTTCGTCGATTTTTGAAATCGGATTTAATTGACACGTTAAAATATCCTTCCAGGGCACAGTCTCAGAATTTGGCGAAGCCCGTTCAATTGGATCCGTAATTGTGTATTATTATCGGGTTTCAAATTTCATAGCATTTGGATTTACTGTTTGGCCATACGATCTGAAAACGCCTAGAAATAATTTAATTGAATTTAATTTAAATAGTCGATTTAAAAAGGTTATCTTCCGCATACGATCGAATTAGGCCTCGAGACTAGTTCCATTGAGTTCGGAACAGTGGTATAACATTACGAACACCAAGCGGCACACCTCAATAAGGGTTCAGGATTTTGAGTTATGTTATACGAGATACTTTGAATATAAAAATAAAATAAATTTTTTTAAAAGGTCAAACCTTATACCCTTCGAGCCGCACCCTAACTTTCCGACCATGTCGACCTATTCACTTCTAGTTTAACTCACGTATACGCTATCTTCTTCTCTTTATAAAAATAAGATCTGATCGATCAATAAAAAAAGACATGTGATAAAATCGCGTTGGCTAGAGCATGCGAAGCGATGGGGAGTGGATTTGGCCGCATCGTGCTACCGTTCGAAGTGGGTTCTCATCGCGCATAGGCACGTCAGAGGGGCGGCGATGTTCTTGTCAGTATGTGAAGGCCCGGAGAGGCATGGAGGCGGCGAATCAAGGCGGAGGTGAGGTCGATGGCGACAGATGGGTTGAGAATGGTTGAAGACGAGAAGTTGTGGGAAGGGATTACCGAAGTTCATGTTCAACGAGCTTATTCTTGAGTTGGGGCTGAGGCAAATCGCACCCCTGGCGATGGAAGGAGGAAGGGTCGGCAGTAGAGTGAGGTTGCGTGCGCGACTGTATCGTATAAATAAAAAAATGGTGAAGGTCGCGATCGATGGGAGTTCTACGTGCAGCCTAGAAATGGGAAGAACGCGATTTGGCATGGAAGCTTAAGGTATTCAACTTGAGTAAGTTATTTAATTACTGTGATTTAGGAATTGATTATAATATTTCATTCGTGATGGTTTAATATAGTATAACTCTGTCATTCGTGGTCAGAATTGAACGAAACGGAGTGCGTTGGATTCGTAGCTACGAATTATACAATCTGGAATTGATTTGGGATCGATCGATGATGGTTAGAATTTTTAAATTAAATCGAACGTCATTCGATTTAATTTAAAATTGGAATGATCAGCAAATTAAAAATCAAGGTCAGTAAATCTCACTCAATTTGGTTGACTAGTTAATTTGTAGATATTAATAATTAATTATTAGATGATTGGAAGAATTGCTAATTATTATTATCAGTTGGATGTTATATTATATATATTAGTAGTTGGATATATTTCCCGCCTATTGGAGCGGGTGAGACCCTATGCGCCCCGCATAATAGCGGATGACCCTATATTACCGTGATATCCCGCCTAGAAGCGGGATTGGTATCTTATGTTATCTAACATCTATGGATGCAGGGAACATGTTGGAGGGATCCAACTGGATTCCCCAAAAATGTTGATTTTAGTTTCATATATAATAATATATGATGTTTTAGAATAATCTATTATGGATTATTGTTGTGATTTGAATGTTTGGATGCTATAGTAGCACTGGCTTGATTTTTTGGTATTTTAAATACCATAAATATTATTTTTGAATTTGAAGGAATTAAAAGGAGATTTTGAATATAAAAAAATTTATATCGAAATTTGGATTATTTTTAAAGAAATTTTTTTGGATAAGACAATAATTGATTTTGGATTGTACTTAACTATTCGTAAAAATATTTAAATAGGGATTTAAAATAATTTATATAGAGGATTTCTAAACAGTGGATTTTTAAATGATAGTTTTTGGAAAATTATGGAAAGGGAGTCAAAATCAATATATAAAGTAGATTTGAAAAATAAATGGAATTTATTAAGAACTGGATTTATAAAATTAAATTTTATAGATGGGATTAGTTGTATAAACAAGTGAAACTCAAAGGAGTTTATAAATTCATAAACGATGTTTATAAATAAGGGAAAATGATATCAGTTGATAAATTGGAAATATAAATTTACAATGTGAATTTATATCGAGTTATGGAAGTTGTTTTGGGAAAAATTAGTGGAAACTATTTTTGAATGTGAGAATGATTATGAAATTGAGATGTGGTCGATGTGATATGAATCGAGAGGGATTTATAAACTTGAATAGGTAATATTGGATTTTAAAATAGATTTTGTCAAGAAATTAATATTGTTTTAAATTGGGATTTCTATTTAATAAACTATATAGTTAAGCTGTTTAGTATTGAAATATTTCGGGAAAATGAATTATTCAAATATTTAATATTTATTGGAATGAATTCACATTTTTATAAAAAGCTTTGTAAATCGATTAGTTTTATTTTAAAAATAAATTGAAAATGAATTATCGATGTTTATTCAAAATGTTTTAATATTTTAAATAATTACTTAAATATATTTTTTTAATAAATTATTATTCTTTAAAAATACTTATCATATATTTATATATAGAGTTTTGAAGTGATTGTAATTTATTTATAAATTCTCTCGATACTCGTAAACAGGGTTTATAAAATGGATATGATTTGGATGAGAGGAATTTTATAAGGGATTTGGAGAAAATGGAATTTCAAAAATGTTGAATATGGTAACTTCGAAAATGAAATCTGGATTCATAAACGAAGTTATAAATTGTTGATTGGATTTATAAAAGAGTATAAATCGGTTTTGGAAATTGTAAGAAGGAATTTATAAATAACGCCGGAGATTATGAGTTAAGTTATGAAATATTCTCCTAAGTATTGAAAAGAGGGTTTTGGAAAATATTTTAAGTGTGAAATGATTTATATAGAAATATTTTTCTTAGTGTTGTAAATTGAATTTGGAAATATTTCTAAGTGTTGAAATGGTTTAAAAATATCCTATTATGGATTTAAGTATTTGAAATCGTTTTCAAATATTGAATATACTGGAAGAGTTTTGAATATTTATATATATCTTCGCAAATGTATTTTGAGATGAATGTTTTGAAAATTTATAAAATGAGCCTAGTGACTACTTATGTGTGTTATTCGATAGTTAAATAACCGACTATTAGATCTGGCCAAATTCGTTGATCGTTTCGAAGAGACCAGGATCAGATTTAATTATCCGGAAACCACTTCGATCCGGTTTGTGCGTTACGAATTGTGATATCTCGAAGATAATGGAGATGGTGATTTGGAAGGAGATTCGATTGTTCAGACCCAGAAAAACTTGTATGGATGAATGTTATCATTGCATTGTTGCTTGGAAGGCGGTGTTAGCATTCCAATTATGAATGCTATTCTTAAGGTAAACGCAGCCTTAAGCCTCATCAACCGGGAATGACTAAGACAGGGGAGATGCAACAGGGCTAAATGGGTCGCACCCAAGTAGGGTATATTGTCACCTTTCTTCATACCCTCGGATATATTTTATTATAATTATGGATATGGTTGTGCATGAAAAAGAGAGCGCTCGATTAGGGTGGGAACACTCGGGGTGATAACATATTCGGTACTATCCAGTAAAGGGTAGGTCGGTCCTATGTTGGTAGGGATCGTTAGGTACGATCTCGGTACATTTTTGTAGAGTTGTTGATGCAGTAGCGGATAACAAAATGATGAATCTGTGAAAGTAGCGATTGTGGAATAGAAGATACCGAATGGCCCAAATCCGTTGATCCAAAGATACCGGATTTTAGCTATCTCAAACACGTTGATCACACACGATACCGTGTTTAAAGATCTACGATTCTTCGTACGTTGATCTAGCACACTAGATACCGTGAATCGGTTTCAACGATCGTTGATTCAAGCGCACATGAATACCGAAGGTGGAGATAGGAGATTACACTCAACTACCGATTTAATGAAAGCACAAAGCTAACAAACAAAGTTTTATTCAAAATCAACTAAACTTTACAAATGACCAACACTCCGCTATTTATAGAAGTTACAACTCCACACGACTTAATTCTGGACAACACTTAGGTCGGCAACGACCTAACAAAACACGACCTAAAAACAAAGCCATGCGACTTAACAAATACAAGTTACAACAAACACACGACTTACAATATTTACATCACGCGACCTAAGTACAACACACGCGACCTACGACTTACATATTACAATACATCAGCCTCCATCAGCGACCTAGTATAGGTCGTTAACGACCTAACACTTCATGCGACTTAAGAAACAGCGGCTCAAGAATTCCAGGCGGCATAAGCTTCAGCGACTTATAGCCATCAATGACCTAAAATAGAAGGCAGTGACCTATCTTCTCTGTGCATAAGGTCGAGCGACCTAAAATAAAACGGCTTCCACATTAGCGACCTAACATAGGTCGTATCTCGCTTCCGCGACCTAACATAGGTCGTAACTCCTTCTCGCGACCTAACTTAGGTCGTAACTTGTCAAAGCTGGTACTCGAAAGATCGGAGCGACCTAAAGAGAGCGACCTAAGGCCTCGCGACCTAAGACCTTGCGACTTATCATAGGTCGTTGGCTTTCCTTTTCTTGCATAACTCGCTTCTTCTCTTATCTTGTCATCCTGGAACCTGTTAGGTCGCACGCGACCTAAGACTTCAACTTCCCACGACTTATCCCAAAGTTTTAGCTCGTTTGCTTCCTCGTTAGGTCGCACGCAACTTAACAGAACGTTAGGTCGGTCGCGACCTAAGACTTTAATATTCTGGGTTGCATCATCCTCCCCTGGTTGGGAAAAATTCGTCCTCGAATTTGCGCCCTCCTCTTCCACAACAAGCTCATCCCCATGATATGGTATAAGATGTTTAACATTAAACACGTCAGAAGTGTACACATCCTCCGGTAGCTTCATCTTATAAGCGTTTTCATTGATCCGTTTCACAATCATTACAGGACCAATCTTTCGAGCTTTAAGTTTATTGTATGTTCCTACTGGAAAACGATCCTTCGTTAGTACAGCATATACTAAATCTCCTTCATTAAATTCAACATTTCTTCGCTTCAGATCCGCAGATCGTTTATACTTTTCATTTTCTTTCTCCAATCGTTCCTGAGTGATTTTATGGCATTCTGCCAATCCATCAACAAAATCAACAGCCCGTTTAACTATCCCCTTTGGTTGTGGTACTATCGTCAAATCCAACGGCCCCTTTGGTAAGCTTGAATATACAATCTGAAATGGACTGAAACCCGTACTACGGTTTATAACATGATTATGAGAAAACTCCGCTTGACATAACTTCATATCCCAACTCTTCAGATTATCCTTCACCAGGCACCGCAACACTTCAGTCTGACCATCCGACTGCGGATGGTAAGCACTACTGAAATTTAGCTTTGTTCCCACCATCTTCCACAAACTCAGCCAAAAATGACTTAGAAATCTAGTATCCTGATCAGAAACAATGGATTCTGGTAAACCATGTAAGCGATACACTTCTTTAAAGAATAATTCGGCAACACGGACGGCATCAGCTGTCTTCTTACAAGCGGTGAAATGTGCCATCTTCGAAAACCTGTCCACTACAACATATATCGAATCATTCCCCCTCTGAGTTCTCGGTAATCCCAAAACAAAATCCATACTGATATCAACCCATGGTCTAACCGACACGGGTAACGGCATATACAATCCCGCATTCGTCGCTATCCCTTTGGAAATTTGAAAAATATGACATCTCTCCACAAACCTTCCAACTTCCCATTTCAACGAAGGCCAATAATAAGATTGAGAAATCAATTGCAAAGTACGATCTCGGCCCACATGACCTTCCTCATGCAACTCCTTTACAATCTTCATACGTAAGCTGCACTCTGGTATGCACAATCAATTCCCCTTAAAAAGAAAACCATCCACCAATACAAACTCATCTGTCTTTCCCTCCTTGACTTTATCTACACACTTCGCAAAGTAAGGATCATCAACAAACATTTCTGGCAACACATCAAACCCCGTTACTTCAACCTTCATTGTAGTCAACAAATGATTCCTTCGACCCAATGCATCTGCCACTCTTTTCGTAATTCCCGATTTATGCTTCACCACAAATGTAAATTGTTGTAAGTATGCAATCCATGAAGCATGCCTAGCTGCGATCTTGTCCTGTCCCTGCATATGCTTCATGATCAGCATATAAAACAAATTCTTTATGAAACAAATAATGTCTCCAATGTTTCACAGCTTGCACGATAGCATAAAACTCAACATCATATGTATTATATCTCATCTTTGCTCCCGATAGCTTTTCACTAAAATATGCAATAGGATGTCCATTCTGACTCAACACCCCTCCAATTCCAACCTTCGATGCATCAGTATGTAATTCAAACAACAACTGAAAATCGAGCAACACTAGAATCGGTGATGTCGTCAAAAGTCCTTTGATTCTCTCAAAAGAAAATCCTGCTTCCTCCGACCATGAAAATTGCTTCCCTTTCATACAATCAGTAACTGGAGCCATCACGCTACTGAAGTGTGGAATAAATCTTCGGTAGAATGATGCTAAACCATGAAAGCTTCTAACTTCTGTTATCGTCCTGGGTTGTGGCCAATTTCTGATTGCTTCAACTTTATTCTGATCCACCTGTATACCTCCATCCGAAATAACATATCCCAAAAATAAAACACTATGCGTCATGAACACGCATTTCTTCGTTGCAGCATAAAATTGTTCCTGTCGCAATATCATCAACACTTCCCTCAGATGTTGCAAGTGTTCTTCTGAGCTTCCACTATATATCAGTATATCATCAAAATACACTACCACGAACTTCCCAATAAAAGGTCTAAAGATTTGATTCATCACCCGCATAAATGTACTCGGTGCATTCGAAAGACCAAACGTCATAACCAGCCATTCGTACAACCCTTCTCTCATCTTGAATGATGTCTTCCATTCGTCCCCTGGTCTGATTCGAATTTGATGATAACCGCTCTTCAAATCAATTTTCGAAAAGATAGTAGCCCCGCTCAACTGATCCAACAAATCATCAAGCCTCGGCATCGGAAATCTGTATGTGACAGTTATTTTATTGAGTGCCCGACTATCAGTGCACATCCTCCACGTCCCATCCTTCTTCGGCACTAACAATGCTGGTACAACACATGGACTTAAACTTTCCTGCACACGCCCCTGTTCAAGCTATTCTTCCACCTGCCTTCTCAACTCCTCGTGTTCCTTTGGACTCATTCTGTAATGTGGTCTATGGGGTAACACAGCTCCTAGAACAAGATCAATTTGGTGTTGTATGTCCCTCAACGGTGGTAACTCTGTTGGCAATTCTTCAGGAAATACATCGTCAAATTCTTCCAGCACTGGCTTTACTTCTTCGGGAATCTCAGCCACGTCATGACTCTCATGTCCAATCAACAAGAATACTTCAGGCTCCTCTTCTACTTCCTTAACAAACTCCTTCAATGATAACAAAGTTTTCAACTCTTCAATCTCCTCCAGCTTGCTTTCTTCGTGTTGTCGCTTCTTAGGAATTAAAGTAATCTTTGTACCCTCAAACATGAAAATGTAACTGTTAGCACGTCCATCATGTTGTACAGCCCTATCATACTGCCATGGTCTCCCCAACAACAGATGGCATACATCCATGTCTACAACGTCACACCAAATTTCATCTTTATATTTCTTCCCAATTGAAAAATTAACACACGCTCTTCGTCCAACTTTCACCTCCCCACCTTTCCTCAACCAAGCCAACTTGTAAGGTTTCGGATGCTTCTCAGTCTTCAATGCTAACTTCTTCACAGCCTCTGTAGAGATAATATTATCACAACTTCCGGCATCAATAACAAACTTGCAAACCCTTCCCAAGATAGCGCATGTTGACTGAAAGATGTTACTTCTCAACCAGCTAGTTTCCTCCTCCTGTTTTGGTGTTAAACACGACCTCTTCATCATCAATGAGTACCCTTCATCTCATGACACATTCTCTTCCTCCTCATCATGTAATGAATTAGAACAGTCAGCTTCTACCTCACCTTTCTCTGCCTCAGCAATCATCGTTCGCTTCTTTGGCTTTGTACACTCATTGCTTTTGTGACCCATCTCTTGACAATTGAAACATTTGATACCACTATTGATTTTGGTCTTAGCAACTTCATTAACAACCGGTTTCGCAACAGCCTTCGAAACATTCGCATTGCTACTAGCCCCTTTCATTGGATTGTTGGAATTTGTAAACACACCACCACCTCTCCTTCCTTGCTTCTCCCAAGCTAGAGCCTTCTGATGTGCTTCAGCCACAGATCTGGGATCAAACATATTCACCATATCTTATATCTGCATTCTCAACCCTCCAACAAATCTAGTTGTCAACTGCTCCTCCGTCTCCATGATGTCATTCCTTGCAATTAATTGATAGAATTCATCATCATAATCATTAACAGTCTTTGTTCCCTGTCTCAAGTTCTGCAAACGTTGATACATAAGAGATTGATAATTGTAAGGTAAGAAAGTAGCTTTCATCAATTTCTTCATCTTCTCCCATGATTCAATTTTTGACTTCCCCATTCTCTCCCGTGTCAATTTAGTTTGTTGCCACCATGCCATAGCTCTCCCTTTCAATCGCCATCACTCTCCGATGCTCAGGAACCTCCTTAAAGTCAAAAATTTCTTCCACATTAGACAACCAATCCAAAAATTCTTCCGCCACCATTCCACCTTTGAATTCTGGAATTTCAGTTTTCATCCCCGACTGCCATCGACGATCATCCTCAAAATCTCTATCTCGATTCCGTCCTTGGTCATGATCTCGATAATGAAAACTTCCTCTATCACCATCCTCATCAACCACAGATGTGCTTTGATAACGATCCCGTCCATCCACATCTCTATGATCACGCATATCCCTTCTACTTTGCCTTTCATCATCTCGATATTTTTCATTTTCAAATTCTCGATGACTTCTACTTCCTTGATGAGATTGTGGCGATATTCTCCTTTCACCCGAAACCGATGGCGAAACCCTATTTCTACCTTGGTTTGAAATTGGCGATGTTCTTCTTCAGGGTTGATTCATATCCATCATGAGCTTCTCTAATCTCCCAATACCTTCATCCAATTTCTCATTGAATTTATTACTAATGCATTGTTCCATCTGTTCAGCATCTTCTCTCTTGTACAAATCTTCAACATTTTGATGACGGTTAGCTCTTCTCGGCGGCGTGATTGAATCTTCACAAACTTCAATACTAAACTTTCGGCCTTGAATAACAAAGTGATGCACGGCTTAAACTCTTCGATAGAATATTGGCTCTAAGACTCGGCTTAGCTATGATTGGCTAAGTCTAGCTCTGATACCAAATGATGCAGCAGCGGATAACAAAATGATGAATCTGTGAAAGTAGCGATTGTGGAATAGAAGATACCGAATGGCCCAAATCCGTTGATCCAAAGATACCGGATTTTAGCTATCTCAAACACGTTGATCGCGCACGATACCGTGTTTAAAGATCTACAATTCTTCGTACGTTGATCTAGCGCACTAGATACCGTGAATCGGCTTCAGTGATCGTTGATTCAAGCGCACTTGAATACCGAAGGTGGAGATAGGAGATTACACTCAACTACCGATTTAATGAAAGCACAAAGCTAACAAACAAAGTTTTATTCAAAATCAACTAAACTTTACAAATGACCAACACTCCGCTATTTATAGAAGTTACAACTCCACACGACTTAATTCTGGACAACACTTAGGTCGGCAACAACCTAACAAAACGCGACCTAAAAACAAAGCCATGCGACTTAACAAATACAAGTTACAACAAACACATGACTTACAATATTTACATCACGCGACCTAAGTACAACACACGCGACCTACGACTTACATATTACAATACATCAGCCTCCATCAGCGACCTAGTATAGGTCGTTAACGACCTAACACTTCCTGCGACTTAAGAAATAGCGGCTCAAGAATTCCAAGCGGCATAAGCTTCAGTGACTTATAGCCATCAACGACCTAAAATAGAAGGCAGCGACCTATCTTCTCTATGCATAAGGTCGAGCGACCTAAAATAAAACGGCTTCCACATTAGCGACCTAACATAGGTCGTATCTCGCTTCCGCGACCTAACATAGGTCGTAACTCCTTCTCGCGACCTAACTTAGGTCGTAACTTGTCAAAGCTGGTACTCGAAAGATCGGAGCGACCTAAGGCCTCGCGACCTAAGACCTTGCGACTTATCATAGGTCGTTGGCTTTCCTTTTCTTGCATAACTCGCTTCTTCTCTTATCTTGTCATCCTGGAACCTGTTAGGTCGCACGCGACCTAAGACTTCAACTTCCCACGACTTATCCCAAAGTTTTAGCTCGTTTGCTTCCTCGTTAGGTCGCACGCGACTTAACAGAACGTTAGGTCGGTCGCGACCTAAGACTTCAATATTCTGGGCTGCATCAGTTGTCCTGTGGCGGGCGGTACCCCGGTAGCCCAGTCATTGTATGGAATCAAATATCCTCTACGAGCCTGTACGTTTTTGATTGTATACGAAATATTGCTGAAACGTGAGACGCAAGCATTTTAGATATTTTCTAGTTTATTTTCTATAGACACTATTATAATATCATATGATTTTGATGTAAATGTTTTGGTTATCGTAAGGTAAAAACCCGTCGTGTTTATGTGT
Organism: Allium fistulosum; assembly: GCA_030737815.1. Taxonomy (NCBI): domain Eukaryota; kingdom Viridiplantae; phylum Streptophyta; class Magnoliopsida; order Asparagales; family Amaryllidaceae; genus Allium; species Allium fistulosum. Next base: position 868,004,347 of record CM060907.1, on the reverse strand, counting down.
AACGTGGTCTTACAAGATACCCTTGATTTCAAAGGATTTTTGATAATAGTAATAATTCAAATTGAGTGTGTTTTCTCACGCTGGTTTTCCAGAATGACTCGGGTGTTATTTTATTATAATGCTCGGGTCAGAACGAGTATTACAGATTCAGGTTATAATGCTATGGAGCCCAGGAGGCGAGCTGGAGGAGTCCCAGGCGTATTCCACATCTTGATTATATTCTGATGTGTGTGTAGACTGTATAGTCAACACTGGTGAGGACAAGTTATAATAACTGTCCAGAATTGATTTGTTGATTGTTGTACTCTGATGATTGTGTGTGTGTGTGTATTAAAGACTACATATTCTTTTGCATAAAAATCTGTTATTATATATTATATTTTGTTCTGCTACGATTGTGAGATTCTGTGTTGTTGTTTCTGTTTCTTCTTCTATCTTTTCTACTTCACCCCTAAAGATTCGTATTTCCGTTCAATTTGAGTTGAATTGGTGTGAATTTTTGTCGACTCAAAGAGTATGGAGATATGGGCCTTTACACACTATTCCATCCTTAATGGCCTTATTTCCCTACAAAGTATAAAGTATGTAACATTCTTCGTTGATGGAAAATATGTCATGTGGTTTGTTCGTAGTATGATTGAAGATAATAATACCATTTTTAATAATAGAATTGTTGAATTCTAAATCTGGAAATAACGAAAATTAATAGACCATCATTGTGAGTTAACAAGTGATATGAAATTCACTGTTGGGAGTGATTGAAGATCAAAAATTCTTGTCTAGCAATAATAATAGAAGTCCCAACGTCCAACTTTGATCATAATGAAAGAGGTCCAGAAATTAAACCCTTGTTATATTAATAAAAGGTCGGGCATATAGTTTAGATCTGACATCAATAATTGAAGTTTAGAAGCCTTCTTCTGGTGGTAACAATTGTCTGGTAATAAAAATCCAGAAATTATCTTTTGGAAATAAGTAATAAAAAACCAGGAATCGTCATAGAAGTTTAGAAATCCTCATTTGAAAGTAACTGATAGAAGACCAAGAACAATCATTTAATAATAATTCTAGAGATTATTATTTGTAAATAAGTCATAGAAAACTAGGAATCCTCTTTTAGGAATGAATAATATGAGTTCAGGAGTCCTAATCTGGAAATAATAGAAATCCAAAACTCGGATTCGGGTATTAGTAAGATAGGCCCAGGAATTAATAGAAGACTAGAAATCTATAATTGAGGTCTTAATAATAGAGGTCCTGTAGCCCAGATTAAGGCATTAAGGACCGAAGTCTAGAAATCAATAGTAAGAGACCCGAAACCCAGATTCGGGTATAAGTGAAAACTGTAAATCAATAGTAAGAGACCCGAAATCCAGATTCAGGTATTAATAAATGAAATCTAAAAATCATAGAAATCAGTCGAAGGCTATAGATTCTTATCTAAGCCTTTTATTTTGCAAACACTCTTGGGTTTTGATTCATTTGACACATGCCATCTTTTAGGCTTCATATGTTGTCATTGTTTGGTGTGTCTCTTCTCGGGCTTGGATGTATTAGTCCACTATTGTTTGGTGCACTTGATTAGCTTATCAATAAGCGGTACCCAAGGACTTACTTAACCTCCCTCAAGGAGGCACTCTAGCCAGACTTTATAGGCGGGACTAAAGGCTTGTTCGATGCCTTTGCCAGACTATAGCATGGCAGGACCAAGGGCTTACTCCATCCTCACTCTAGGAGGTGCTCCAGCCAGTCCTTATAGGAGCGACTAAAGGTTGGTTGGTGCCTTGACCAGGCCATAGCATTGTGGGACTAAGGGCTTACTCCGTCCCCCCTCCCGGGGGCGCCTTGACATGGCCTTAGCATGGCGCGATGAAGGGCATGCAGATACTTTACCCTGGCCATAGCGTGGCATGGATAAAGAATTACTATATCCTCCTTCCAAGAGGTGCTTTGACCTAGCCATCTCAGCGTGACAAAGGCTTTTGAACGTTTAAGGTAATTCCAAATTTAAGGAGAATTTTACTCCCAACCATGTAAAATTTTCTTAAAGAAGAGATGCCCTTTTCGTTCATTATGAGAAAATATGGCCACAAGTACCTGTGCAATTAAAGCTCCCAGCAGATTCAATGCGGCGAAGGTGCAAAAAGTCATAGCAGTGATATAGCGAGGATATACCGGGATATAGCGGATGGCTCTAAAATAGCATATAAAACTTGTACTTAATGTTTTTACAAATATATAAATGGCAATTAAATGAAAAACTAACATTTAATTGAATTATAATTAATGCTTAAATAATTTTAAATAAAAACATGTACGAATATACTGTAAATAAACGTAAAACTGGTATATAACATAATTGAATTTAGTAGAATATTAGAGTATTTTCATTTCTTAAAACATACTAAAAATTCAATTAAATAAATTAATTTCATAATTTTAATAATGTATAAATATCATTTTTCTATTCATTTCTTTTAATGAAGTTATAGCAGAAATAGCGGAATATAGCGGGAATAACGGGATATAGCAGAAATAGCGGGGCTTAAAGTGGAAAGGCTATATTTGGGGCTATATGGAAAAATCGTAGCGGTAGAAATCCGCTATGAGATATAGCAGAGTTATAGCGGGGTAATAGCAGGGCATTAACTGCACAAGCCACAACACATTCCACGTTCTAGGAACCATATTGCCATCTGGTCGACATAATTCGTAAGCTCCAAGAGGAATTACTTTGCATACAATTACGAGACCCTCCCAGTTTGGTCCTAGCAATCCATACATAGGATTTCTTGTGTTTGCCATCACACTCCGGAGTACTAAATCTCCCTCTTGAAATGACTTTGTCTTTACTTTTGAGTTATAGTATTTCGAGATTCTCCTCTGATATTCTACGGTCTGAATAGCTGCTTCATCTCTTAGCTCATGTATTAAATCCAGTGATTCTTTCTTTAATTCTTGGTTTGGATCAAACATATATGCGATTTTTCGATGTGAGGGTACCTCAATTTCAACCGGCAACATTGCTTCATACCCATATGTTAGAGAGTAAGAGGTATAACCCATTGTAGTTCTAGTGGATGTACAATAGGCCCAGAGTACAAGTGGAAATTCTTCTACCCAATTTCCTTTGCCTTTATTAAATCAATTTTTAGGATAGTCTTAATAGTCTTGTTTTCCCCCTCAACGGCTCCATTAACCTTTGGATGTGCCATGGAAGAAAAGCTTTTGATAATCCCATTCTTATGGAAAAATCGAGAAAATGCTTCACATTCAAATTGTGTTCCACTGTCAGATATAATCTTGTAAGGAATCCCAAATCTAGTAATGATGCTTTTAATGACAAATCTAAGCGCTTTCCTAGAAGTGATTTTGGGGAGTGGCTCCGCTTCCACCCACTTAGTAAGTAATCAATGGCCACTACAACATATTTTTCTCTTCCTTGGAAGTTGGCAATGGTCCGATTAAGTCGATTCATCATACATCGAAGGGCCACGGACTAGAGATCAGTGTTAATTGGCTTGGTGGTAAACGCGGATTCTTCGAGTATTCTGGCATCTTTCACATTTCTTTGCATACTCTATAACCAACCATTTGAGGCCAATAGAAAGCTTGTCTCATTATTTTCTTAGCCAACTTTATCCTATTGGAATAGTCTCTGCAAAATCTCTCATGCCCTTCCACTAATAATTTCATCCCATTCTCCAAACTTACATATCTTAAGTAAGGACGGGCATATCCTTTCTTATAAAGAATTCCATCCACTATTGTGAAAGACGAAGCCTATTGTTTGATTTTCCTAGCTTCCATTTTGTCAGATGGTAATATCCCATTAGTAAGATATTCTACAATAGGTGTCATCCAAGTGTTACCATAATAATTACCTGCCTGTGGATGATTGGGCTTCTCATATAGAATTTCTTCATTAATTTGTCTTTCTTTTCTTTCTTGCGCTATGGCTTGGGGTCTAGTTAAAACCAGTAGTTCCTTCCCTAGTTCAGTCATTTCCACTTCGATGTTGGGATTTGCGTGATACCTTATTGGTATGATACGGGTTTCTGAAGCTTCTCTTGAGCTAGCTAATTTTGCTAATGAATCCACTTGAGATTTATCTTCCCTTGGGACTTGATGTATAGAAAAATCTTCAAATAAAGCAAGCGTTTTTAGCACCTTCTTAATATATAGGGCTAGTTTGGCATCTTTAGTCTGATATACCTATTTTATCTAATTCGCCATTAGTTGAGAGTCGCTAAATATTTGAATCCATGGGATTTTAAGTCGCAAGACCAGAGTCAATCCTACCACCATCGATTCATATTCGACTACGTTGTTTGTTGCAGCAAACCCAAGCTTTATTGCATAGTGTAAGCGATGCCCATCGGGTGTGATTATGACATACCATGCTCTAGCTCCTTGCTCATTTGATGCCCCATCCACAAATTGTTTCCATATGGGCTTTTGGTCTTTCTCTTTCTCTGATTGTTCCTTAACGAAGCTTGTACATTTATTGATAATGTCTACTAGCGCCTGCCTTTAGTTGTTGTTCATGGCTGAAATTCAATGTCATATTGGCTAAGTTCAATTCCCCATTTTACTAGCCTCCCTAAAGTCTTAGGTTTACTGAAAACTTGGTTTGAGTGGAAAGTTACTTAGTACTCTAATTGGATGCGCTTGAAAGTACGCTCTGAGTTTCATGCCATCAGTATCAAACAGTAAGCTAACTTTCTATGATTAGATATCGAACCTCAGCATCCTTCAATCGTCTGCTTACATAATAAATGGAAAGTTAAGTTTCATTCTCCTCTCTAATCAGCATACAACTAATTGCATGTTCTGAAACCGCCATTTACAAATATAGGCTTTTTCCATCCACGGGGCTGGATAATATATGTGGACTTTCTAAATGATTTTTTATTTCTTGGAAGGCTTTCTTACAATCTTCTCCCCATTCAAAATTCTTTCTCTTCTTAATCATATTGAAGAAGGGGATACATTTATCGATTTCCCTAAGATGAATCTACTTAGGGCTACAATTCTACCATTCAATCTCATTACATCTTTGCTAGTTTTGGGTTCTGCCATTTCTTTAATAGCATGGATATGGTTAGGACTAGCTTCTATTCCTTGTGTGCTAATGATGTAACCAAATAATTTTCTGGAATGAACTCCAAATGAATATTTCTAAGGATTCAGTCTTATTTGATACCTTCATAATACTTCAAACATTTCTTCAAGATCCTTAAGGTGATTCTCATCTTCACGAGACTTTACTGGCATGTCATCCGCCAAAACTTCCATATTTCGTCCAACTGTTCCTTGAACATTTTGTTGACCAATCTCTGATAAGTAGCTCCCGCATTCTTCAGCCCAAAAAGCATTGCGTTATAACAGAAAAGTTCCATAATAAGTAATGAAGCTTGTATGCTCTATGTCTAGTTTGAACATGGGTCTTTGCTTATATCCTAAATAAGCGTCCCTAAGGGATAATAGCTTATGATCACTAGTTGGATCAACTAACTGATCTATTCTAGGTAACGGATAAAAGTCTTTCAAGCATGCTTTGTTCAGATCTATGTAATCAACACATGTTCTCCATTTTCCTTTTTTACCAACACTGGATTTTCTAGCCATTTTGGATAAAAAAAACTTCTCGATTAAATCCATTTTCAAGCAGCCTTTTAACTTCTTCTTTCAAAGCATCAAATAAAACCTTATTAGATTGCATCTTCTTTTGTCGAACGGGGTCACATTTTGATCAATATTTAATGCACGACACTTATGGATCGATCATAATCATATCTGAATAAGTCCATGCAAATAGATCTTTGTTAGCTTTAAGGAATTGAATTATATATGCTTTCAAGTTATCCTTCAGTTCCTTTCCCAATCTAACGATCCTGGCCGAATCAGCTGGATTTATACGTGTCTCCTCGAGATCCTCTGTAGGCTTTATCCTCTCCATTTCCCCTCGGAAATCTAATTCTGTAATGATCTCACTTTCTTCTATTTAGTTGGCATCAGTCCTCTTCCTTTTACTCCAAGATGATATGTACTTCCAAATACATGTTTATTTATTCTATTAGATTTATTTTTGCTTCAAGTGTTGGATGTAAAAATCCATCATCTAAAGGTTGAAAATAGTAGAGGAATCATAATAAGAAGAGTACTCCCTTTTATATTGATTAAGAATGGCAAAAAACATTTCGCACGAGCTAAATTGTTCTCTTCGAATGGTACCATGTAACACCCCTAATTTTTATTTAACATTATTTAGGACATTTAATTAGATAGATTAAATAGAATAACGTAGTTCATTAAGGAGTTGAGATTTAATTAGTTAAATTGGCCATGGCTAAACTAATGAATATATAAGTATGGTTTATAATTTATAAGTTAAGAATACAAGAGGAGGGCAATATGGGAATAGCCACATCCATATACCCTTAAACCCTCCCTTATTCTCCCCTACCATTTCATAAATCAAAATACACATAAAAGAGAAGATATAGCCAGCCATTAAAACACCTTAGGAGATTAGCAAACTAGGAAGATCCAAGAGAGAAAGCTAGAAGATTAAAGCTAAGGCAAATCTCAAACTCCAACAACTTAATCAAGGTAAATAATAGTGTAAATCATCTCATTTTTCCTTGTTTTGGTTCGGTTATGGATAGTAACCGAATGCATTTTGCTATGTTGATCATATTTGGATCTAATAATCATTGTTTGGGTAGAATAATGATTTATGGTGTTTTATTAGAGTTTTTATGGAATTAAAATGATGGGTTTTAAAGTAAAAACCTTAGTATACGACCTCCAAACGGCTTAATTTTTGGATATGTTGTGTAAAACATAATTTTGAGATAGGTTTTTAATTTCATAATTTTCGGAGTTAATAGGAATATTTTATGAATTTCCTAAGGTAAAAAGGCATTTATTTCGGTTTTTAATTATTAAAAATAATAAAATAATGAATTCTGTTTCAAAATGTTTATATGATGAAGAAAATGTTATTTCAGATTTTTGGTGAATTTTTCAGATTTTTCCCAAGTGATTTCGATTTATTATGAATTTTCTAAGCTAAAAAGGCTTAATAATTATTTTAAAATATTAATATAATTAATTATTTTGAAAATAATTTCTGAAATAATAAATCTGATCCATAGTAGATTTTCTGCAAAGAAATTGTTAAAGTATGTCATTAACCAATAGGAATTTGACAAAGAATAGGAGTTGGTGAAAAGAATATACTTTAATTAGCAAAATAACAGTTTTCAGGTAATTTACAACTCTACCATTGAACCTTTCGACTTAGAACCTTCTACAGCACTTCTAGACCTTTTTGCAGCATTTTTGATGAACTTTTCGACTTAGTAACCTTCCAACTAAGTAACCTTTCGACTTAGAACCTTCTGCAGCACTTCTGGACCTTTCTGCATCATTTTTGATGAACCTTTTGTAACATCCCATTTCCGAAGGCTCAAAACTAACTGCTACGAATGTTGTAGTCATCCATATGTGTTATTTCTGAATGACCAAAATCAGAATCATGAAACTATTGGCAACACAGAAACACAAGATTATAAATTTAAACTTCAACAGAACAGAATTTCTCATTTCTTGTAAATTACAATTTAAGATTTAAGTACATAATCCCAGACGTTAACCACGTTCGGATCACATTTACATGTACAAAATACGATAAGAGAGACATATGAAGATGTCCCCTTATGATGATCAAAGAACTAATAATATGAACTTTACAGTTCTTAGTACATCACAGCGGTATAAACAAAATAGCTCCTATATAGCTAACACTGCCTCATGCACGTCTCTAGAAGCTTATTCGCCCAAAAACCTAAAAGTCTCCCACTCTCGGACTACTCAAATTAATTTTGAGTACCCGAGAATTTGTGGAGAAACACAAACTTCGAGTCACACAATAAGTCTGGTATAAATAATCCCCTATCATCTCATATCATAAAATAGATAGCTAGTGAGACCACGCCGCTTAGCGGAACGGGTTTTCCCCTCACTAGTATACAAAAAAAACTTGCATATCATTTACTATGCTCTTGCACCCAAAATGATTAGTCTTATCATAATATGAAATAAGCCATAATTCATATATATTGGATATCCCATCCACCTATTATTTAGGTATCCCACCTAAAAGCAATTTATTAGATTTCCCATCTAAAATCCATTTATTAGAGTTCCCCTCTAAAATATTTAAAGTGACTATCCACCAACTTTAATAAGACTGTCCATCCTAAATCCATTCAAAATAAATGTAGATTATCCATCGTACATTATTTTATAAAAGATGGTGTGGGCTATCCACCGCACACTCCATAGTTTTCCTAGGATGACTATAAACCCTTGGGTGCCAAATCCTGAGGCTAACCACCTCTGGCAAAACATTCTTTACTTTAGAAAGTTGATGTGGGCTATCCACCGCACATTCCATGGTTTTCCTAGGTTAACCAAGAACCCAACACTTGGCCAATTAAAATATCATGATCCCCATGATTATTTATTTTTCTCCAGGTATACCACCTGTTTAACCCATTCCCATTGATAGCCCCAATTAGGTTAAATCAAATAAAAGCACATTGATAGCCCTAATGTATATTTTCGAAAGCATATTTTTGTTTATAACCCCAAACTATGTATCGAAAACATTAAACCCACCCCAATGTCCCTAAGGTTTTATAACATTCAATTTATATAAGGATCCCCCTTACATATTCAAACAAAGATAAGTGTTTTATGTTATAACCCTTCGAAGTAACCCCTTTAAATTAGCAAAATATTACTTAAGGAAAAGTGGCTTTAATAACCCTTCCGAATATCCCATTTGGAAGCAAATCAAAATGATATTAAAACTTGGTTTAAAGAAAACCCCTTTAAAATCCCTTCGAATGAAGCCCCATTCAAAGGCATAGTAAAAACTTTAAAGTACCCCTTCGAAAGCGTTAAAACATCCAAAGATAGCCCCTTTGAAAGCCTTCCGCCTTTTTAGAACATCGCTACCCTTCGACTTAGTCGGAGGGTAAGGGCACACCTTTCGACTTAGTTGAAAGGTATAAGCCAGCGGCTTAACCCTTCCTTCGAATATCCCATTCGAAGGCAATTAAAACATAAAGCGGAACGGAGCTGGAAGCTCTCCTTCGACATCGTTCCTTTCTAAGTTCTTAGTTGAAAGCACCCCTTCGACTTTATCCCTTCGAAAGCAAACATCTCCTTCAAAAGCATTGCTTTCGAAGGCATTAAAAACTTTACTTTTAAAACAATGGGAAAGTTCGGAAGTAACCCCTTCCTTTTCCACCCCAACCTTTCGACTTAGTCGAAAGGTTCTAAAACATATTTTTGGAAAACATTTAAAACAGTTCTCTTGGAGGTTTAAAATTTCGAAGATCCCCTTCGAAACCCTTTCTTGAGTATTAAATTTTTAATTTCATGAAAATGATGGAATCGAAGGGTCCCCCTTCGATACCTATAAATTCGAAAGCATTTATATTTCCATTCGAAGGCCAAGGAAGCAGCCTCCATCCCTTCGCCTCTATTCTTTCCGACACCATTCCTACCTTCTGACTTAGACGAAAGGTAAAGGCTTACCTTTCGACTTAGGCGAAGATACCTTTCGACTTAGTCAAAAGGGTAAAAGCGGGCTTGTGGAGTCAGAAGCAATTCTGGGCACATGGAAGTGATGGTTCCTCTCGCCTGTCTAAATCTGATTGGTCAAGAGGTTTCCTCCTGTACTTTCGAACAGTATAAAGTACTAAATAGTCAACCTTTTTCTTAAAACACTGTTCTTCTTCTCCAAATATTTTTCAAAAGCAATTTCCCTCTGAATTTAATCAATCCGGAAGTCATTTTTCAGTTTAGCCCTTGGGCATAAGTAGTTTAGTCACCTTAGTAAACCACTAAGGAAAATCCCAAAAAATCACCAAAAATCCTTTAAATCATATACTCTACCATATTAAAATTTCAAAGCTTATGAAGATCAATATAATTTGGAATTTAACCAAAACCGAAATAAACTATGTCAATTAACCTAATTATATTTAAAAACACCTATGTCTTATCCAAACAAAGTTTAAGTGGTTATATCCTAACCAAAATCACAAGCATGAATCGAGTATAACCCATAACCAATCCGAACATAGAAAAATGAGATGGTAAACATGATTATTCACCTTGATTAGTTGATTGGAGAATGAGATAATTTCCTAGCTTTAATTCCTTAGCTTATTCTTCAATTTAAACTCTTCCTGGAGCTTTTAATGGGCGGCCGAAGTTGGTAAGGATTTAAGAATGAGAAAGTGAAAGTTTATTACGGTGGAGGAAGAGATATATACTCAGAAATGCAGCCCCATTTCCAAGTTTACCCCTTAGGAAAATTCCTCCTTCGGAATTTAGTTAAGTCCTATTTTAGTTCATTCATTTAGACATGGCCATCGGATTTATTAATCTCATCTCCCTAATTATTCACAATATTCTATTTAATTTATCCAATTAAATATCTTCAATAATGTTAATTAAAATTCAGGGGCATTACAGACTCCCCCCTAAAGAATTTCGTCCTCGAAATTCAGTAAGGACAAAACAACAAGCATATAGCCCATGCAAGCAAAGCTAGTATAACCTACCACCCAAATTCTATATAAACCCTATATAGAACTTACCATCTAAAATAGTCCAGGAAAAGTAGCCCTAATCATGTCTTCGGTCTCCCAAGTACAGTCCTTCACGTTGTCGCTCCACTGAACTTTCACCAACCTGACTGTCTTGTTCCTCAGTCTTTTCTCATCTTTTTCCACAACACGAACTGGTTGCCTCACAAAAGTCATATCTGATTCTACCACTAAGTCCTCCAGTGCCATCGGAGCGATAGTAGTTTCTGGATCATGAACACACTTCCTAATATGAGAAACATGAAACACATTGTGGACCCCGGCCAAACTGCTCGGTAAATCTACTCGGTATGCGAGTCTCCCAATCTTCTCTGATATAGGAAATGGTCCAACATATCTTGGTGCTAGCTTCCTGGTCTTCCCGAACTGAACTACACCTTTCATTGGCGATACCTTGATGAAAACTCTATCTCCAAATGAGAACTCTAGATCCTTATGCCTCTTGTCTGTGCAACTCTTCTATCTAGAGTGAGCTTCCTTCATTCTTTCAAGTATCAACTCGATCTTTTATGTTGCCTCTCTCACCAAATCTGGACCAAGGACCAATCTGTCTCTGGTATTTAACCAACACGCTGGTGATTTGCATGGCCTTTCATACAAGGCTTCAAAAGGTGCCATTCCTATAGTAGTATGATAACTATTATTATAGAAAAACTCCACTAAGTTCAAGTGATCTTCCCAAGAACCACTAAAATCCAGCACACAAGCCCTCAACAGATCTGCCCATCCATATGAGGATGATATGTGGTACTCATCTTGAGCTTAGTGCCTAACACACTCAATAGGATCTTCCAGAACTCGCTAGTAAACAAAGCATCTCTATCACTGATGATACTACTAGGAATTCCATGCAGTCTAACGATGTTCTTCATGAACAACCTAGCTAAAACAGGTGTCATCCTGGTTGACCTTACTAGAATGAAATGGGCACTGTTGGTCAATCTGTCCACTATGACCCATATACTTTTATTACCCCAGTTTGATCTTGGCAACCTGTCAATAAAATATATGGATATCGAGTCCCACTTCCAAATTGGGACATCCAAAGGCTGAAGCAAACCACTAGGCTTCCAATGTTCGGCTTTTACTTGCTGACAGTTCAAACACTGTTTTACCCATAAGCCAACAGCCCTCTTCATTCCTTCCTGGAAGAAACTCCCCTTCATATCCTGATACATCTTGGTTCCCCCAGGATGAATCGTAAACTTCGATCGATGACATTCCTTAAGAACTTTCTTCCTAAGGTTTCCAACATCCGGAACACATAAGCGTTCATTCTTTCTCAACCAACCCCTACGGTCAAATAGAAAATCCTTTAAATCATCAATCTCGGTTTTAGCTTCTAACCTTCTAATCCTCTCGGCTAACACTGGATCCTCTTTCCGCTTAGAAGCAATTTGTTCGATCAAAACTGGTCGAACTTCCAAACATGACATCATGGCCATGTTTCGACTAGATCCAGCAGTCGACCTCAACTACACACTGCAAGAAGCCAGTGCTTCCAAGTCTTTCCATTCTGCCAACATAGCTAACACCACATTCTGATGTTTCCTGTTAAGCGCAACTGCCACCTTATTTCCTTTTCCAGGTGTATACTCGATGCTAAAATAATAAGCTGCAACAAACTCCAGCCACCTCTGCTGTCTTTGTTCAGCTTCTTCTGAGAGAATAAATACCGTAGAGACTTATGATCCGTAAAAAGCTCAAACCTTTCTCCTAAAAGATAATGTCTCCACATCTTCAATGCGAAGATTACCGCTGTCAACTCCAAACCATGAGTAGGGTATCTCACTTCATGAGGTCCAAGCTGTCTAGAAGCATAGGCAATAACCTTTCCGTTATGCATTAACACAGCACCTAACCCTGTACCATATGCATCGGTGTAAACTACCAATCCCTGATTCCCATCTGGAACTACTAACACGGGTGCATTGGTTAACAAATGTTTCAACTTAAGGAATGCCTCCTCATATTTGTCAGACTAAACAAACTTCACGTCCTTCCTGGTTAGCATAGTCAAGGATGCCACTATCCGCGAGAAATCCTTAATGAACCTTCGGTGGTATCCTACAATTCTAAGAAAACTTCTAATCTCAATTACCATCTCTGGTCTCTTCCAACTGTTAACAGCTTCGATCTTATCCGGACCAACAGCTAAACCTTCCTCGGAAACTACATGACCAAGGAACTTCACTTTCTTCTTCCAGAAAGGACACTGGGAGAATTTTGCTTTCAGCTGATGTTGCTTTAGCATCTCCAACACTATTCTAAGATGATCCGCATAATCCTTCTCATTCAAATAATATACCAAAATGACATCAATAAAAACCAACACGAACCTATCCAAATGCTCTTGGAAAACTCGGTTCATCAAATCCACGAAGAAAGCTGGCGCATTTGTAAGCCCAAACGACATAACCAACCATTTGTAAGACCAATATCTGGTCCTAAACACAGTCAAAGGAATACTGTCCTCTGCCACTCTTAGCTGATGGAAACCTGTCGCCAAGTCCAGCTGGGAAAACACTCTGGCTCCACTCAACTGACCGAATAAATCATCGATCCTCGGCAAAGGATACCTATTCTTGATCGTCCTCTCGTTCAGCATACGATTGTCGATACACATCCTTAACGACCCATCTGGCTTCTTCACGAATACCACGGCAGTTCCCTAAGGCAAACTGCTTGGCCAGATGAAATTCTTTCCTTCTAATTCCACTAGCTGCACCTTCAATTCCTTCATCTCAGTTGGTGACATCCTACTAGGTGGTCTACTTACGGGTTCAGCTTCGGGTACGAGATCTATTCGAAACTCGGTTGACCTTTTCGGGGCAATCCCGAAACTGGTTCAAACACATCCGCAAACTCTCTTGCAACATAATCCTACTTCAACTCTGCTTCCATTCCCATGGCACCCAATAACACAAGCATTTTCGTTTGAACTCCTTACTGAGTAAATAACTTTGTTATGGCTATTAGGGTGTTCCATGATATTTCCCCACATTGGCAAAATATCCTAGCATCATATCTATCTAACCAATCCATATCCAATATGATCCCAAAACCCATGAAATCAGAAACATATAAACTGCATGCAAATATATGACCTAACAAGTCAAGTTCTAACTGGTCATATCTCATTCCCAGAGTTGCATACCCTCCTATAGGATTCGCAACCCTTAAAGGAGTAATAAGGTATAAAGGTTCTAGACATAAGCAATCTACCAAATACTGAGATATAAATGAGTCTAATGCACCGGTATCAAATAGTATGCTAACTAGAGTACTATGAATCATAAGCATACCTTCCATCACAGCTTTTCTTTTCTCAGTAGCCGTTGGTCTAGAGGATGATAGTTCCAATGCAAAGACCTTTCCCTTTCCAGCTTTAACAGCTCCGAGACACTTGTCCTTGTAATGCCCCATCTGACCATAGTTGTAGCACTTCACATTTGGCCTCACTGCAACTGCTCTTCCATCACCCGAGCGACACTCATTAGCATAGTGCCCTTTCTTGTCACACTTGTAACAAACAATATCTGCCTTGCTCTTCTTAGCTGCTACCCCCGACTGGGTACCTTTCTTCTTGAAGAACTTCCGCTGCTTACCTTGAAAATTTTGAACCTCAGCCGGTTTCCCTTTTCTAAAAGTAGAAAGCATCTCCTCATTCCGAATAGCCATCTCAACAACAATATGACATGGATCCTGGAGGATTGTCATGGTTGCTCTGGCAATCTCAGGATTCAACCCCCCGATAAACTTATCATTTCTCTGAATGATAGTATCCACAGTAGCATATCCGTAACGGGACAGCTCATCAAACTACATAGCATACTCAATCAACGATCTATTCCACTAGACTAAATCTGCAAATTTCCTAAGCAATGCTAACTTGGCAACCTATGATAGAAATCTTTCTTCGAACCTCATTCGAAATTCAGCCCAAGTCGGGTCTTCCTCTGGCTCTCCCACGGTAACTCCATTCCACCAAAATAATGATGCTCCCTGCAATTTCCTTGAAGCAAGTCTCCTCTTCTGCATATCTGTCAAGCCGAGATCTGCAAATATCCTTTCACAATGCAATAGCCAGTTCTACTCCTACTACATCCTCGGTTCCCAGAAAAGGCTTCCCTCCAAGACTAGCGTAATCCCTGCTCAGCTTGGCATAATTATTGCCAACTGAGCCATCGGATTTGCTCTACCAGCATTCCCTGCAGCCACTCCCATAGCTGTTCCAGCTTGCATCATATTCATGAAGAACTAATACATTATCCCCATATCAACTAGCGGAATCCCAACCCCAACATTAGCATTTGCATCTGGGTTTGAATTTGCCTATCGACCATGGTTGCTCCTAGTATTAGGTCGAACATTTCCACTTGTTGCGGTGCATTTTCCACCTTGATTCACCCTTCCATTTCCTGCCTCCATACCTTACTTCTCTACTACCTGAAATCCAATATTGGTAAGATATAGAAGAACGGACTAAGAGAGTGGGGAATTACATACTTAGGTATTTATAGCAAAGTACATATACGTTACTATAATGCTTACCCAAGCTCAACCATATTTTAGGCTCATTAAATTATGCTTAAAAATCTTTTAAGGTTTAAATTCCTTTTTAAGTACATAAACCATGCTCTGATACCAACGTGCAACATCCCGTTTCCAAAGGCTCAAAACTAACTACTACGGATGCTGTAGTCATCCATGGGTGTTATTTCTAAGTGACCGAAATTGGAATCATGAAACTATTGGCAACACAGAAACACAATAATATAAAAAATTTAAACTTCAACAAAACAGAATTTCTTATTTTTTTGTAAATTACAATTCAAGGTTGAAGTACATAATCCCAGACGTCAACCACATTCAGATCACATATACATGTACAAAATACAATAAGAGCGACATATGAAGATGTCCCCTTATGATGATCAGAGAACTAATAACATGAACATTACACTTCTTAGTACATTACAGCAGAATACACAAAATAGCTCCTATATAGCTAACACTGCCTCCTGCACGTTTATGAAAGCTTATTCGTCCAAAAACCTGAAAGTCTCCCACTCTCAGACTACTCAAATTAATTTTGAGTACCCGAGAGTTTGTGGAACACTCGAGTCAGACAATAAGTCTAGTATGAATAATCCCCTATCATCTCGTATCATAAAATAGATAGCTAGTAAGACCATGCTGCTTAGCGGAACGGGTTTTCCCCTCACTAGTATCCAAAACAAAACTTGCATATCATTTACTATGCTCCTACACCCAAAATGATTAGTCTCATCATAATATGAAATAAGCCATAATTCATATATATTGGATACCCTATCCACCCATTATTTAGGTATCCCACCTAAAAGCAATTTATTAGATTTCCCATCTAAAATCCGTTTATTAGAGTTCCCCTCTAAAATCTTTAAAATGACTATCCACCAACTTTAATAGGACTGTCCGTCCCAAATCCATTCAAAATAAATGCAGATTATCCATCGTACATTATTTTATAAAAGATGGTGTGGGCTATCCACCGCACTCTCTGTAGTATTCCTAGGATGAGTATGAACACTTGGGTGCTAAATCCCGAGGCTAACAACCTCTGGCAAAACATGCTTTACTGTAGAAAGTTGATGTGGGATATCCACCGCACATTCCATGGTTTTCCTAGGTTAACCAAGAACCCAGCACTTGGCCAATTAAAATATCATGATCGCCATGCTTATTTATAAAAACTCATTATCCCCATGATTATTTATTTTTCCCCAAGTATACCACCTGTTTAACCCATTCCCATTGATTATCCCCATGTGGGATATCCACCAGCATATTTCTGTTTGTAACCCCAAACTATGCATCAAAAACATTAAACCCACCCCGGTGTCCCCAAGGTTTTATAACATTCAATTTATATAAGGATCCCCCTTACATATTCAAACAAAGATAAGTGTTTTATGTTATAACCCTTCGAAGTAACCCCTTTAAATTAGCAAAATATTACTTAAGGAAAAGTGGCTTTAATAACCCTTCCGAATATCCCATTTGGAAGCAAATCAAAATGATATTAAAACTTGGTTTAAAGAAAACCCCTTTAAAATCACTTTGAATGAAGCCCCATTCAAAGGCATAGTAAAAACCTTAAAGTACCCCTTCGAAAGCGTTAAAACATCCAAAGATAGCCCCTTCGAAAGCCTTCCGCCTTTTTAGAGCATCCCTACCCTTCGACTTAGCAGGAGGGTAAGGGCTCACCTTTCGACTTAGTCGAAAGGTATAAGCTGGCGGCATAACCCTTCCTTCGAATATCCCATTCGAAGGCAATTAAAACATAAAGCGGAACGAAGCTGGAAGCTCCCCTTCGACATCGTTCCTTTCGAAGTTCTAACTCGAAAGCACCCCTTCGAATTCATCCCTTCGAAAGAAAATATCTCCTTCGAAAGCATTTCTTTTTAAGGCATTAAAAACTTAACTTTTAAAACAATGGGAAGGTTCGGAAGTAACCCCTTCCTTTTCCTCCACTACCTTTTGACTTAGTCGAAAGGTTCTAAAACATATTTTTGGAAAACGTTTAAAACGGTTCTGTTGAAGGTTTAAACTTTCGAAGATCCCCTTCGAAACCTCTTCTTGAGTATAAAATTTTTAACTTCATGAAAATAATGGAGTCGAAGGATCCCTCTTCAATACCTATAAATTCGAAAGCATTTATATTTCCATTCGAAGGCCAAGGAAGCAGCCTCCATCCCTTCGCCTCTCTTCTTTCCGACACCATTCCTACCTTCCGACTTAGACGAAAGGTAAAGGCTTACCTTTCGACTTAGACGAAAGGTACCTTTCGACTTAGTCAAAAGGGTAAAAGCGGGCTTGTGGAATCAGAAGCAATTCTGGGCACACGGAAGTGATGGTTCCTCTTGCTTGTCTAAATCTGATTGGTCAAGAGGTTTCCTCCTGTACTTTCTAACAGTGAAAAGTACTAAATAGTTAACCTTTTTCTTAAAACGCTTTTCTTCTACTCCATATTTTTCAAAAGCAATTTCCCTCCGAATTTAATCAATTTAGAAGCCATTTTTCAGTTTAGCCATTGGGCATAAATAGTTTAGTCACCTTATTAAACCACTAATTAAAATCCCCAAAAATCACCAAAAATCTATTAAATCATATACTTTACCATATTAAAATTTCAAAGCTTATAAAGATCAATATAATTCGGAATTTAACCAAAACTGAAATAAACTATGTCAATTAATCCATTAACATCTATAAACACCTATGTCTTGTCCAAACAAAGGTTTAAGTGGTTATATTCTAATCAAAATCACATGCATGAATCGGGTATAACCCATAACCGATCCGAATATAAAAAAATGAGATGATAAACATGATTATTCACCTTGATTAGTTGATTGGAGAATGAGATAATTTTCTAGCTTTAATTCCTTAGCTTATTCTTCAATTTAAACTCTTCCTGGAGCTTTTAATGGTCGACCGAAGTTGGTGAGGAGTTAAGAATGAGAAAGTGAAAGTTTATTAAGGTGGAGGAAGAGATATATACTAAGAAATGTAGCCCCATTTTCAAGTTTACCCCTTAGGAAAATTCCTCCTTCAGAATTTAGTTAAGTCCTATTTTAGTTCATTCATTTAGACACAGCCATTGGATTTATTAATCTCATCTACCTAATTATTCACATTATTCTATTCAATTTATCCAATTAAATATTCTGAATAATGTTAATTAAAATTCAGGGGCATTACACCTTTCGACTTAGTAACCTTCCGACTAAGTAACCTCTCGACTTAGAACCTTCTACAGCACTTCTGGACCTTTCTACGGCACTTTTGATGAACCCTTCGACTTAGATACCTTTCGACTTAGTTGAAGGCTACCTTTCGATAGCAGTTGTAAACGTTGCGAAAGCCCTTTTGTAGCAGTTTTCTCCAGCTTTGTTTACAAACTTCAAATAGGCATAGTTTTCTAACCGTAAACCCGTTTTCCTATTGTGACCACTATACGGAAAGGGAAACCATCATTTGAACACAATAGAATAGGTTAGAGATCTTAATTCTACACCTATAAAAAGTTTTAGCTAAAAAAAGTTTTATATTTCCGAAGGAGTTGATTTCTTTGCTTTCGAACATGTTTGCTCGGTTTTCTTTGCCTTCGAAGGCGATACTTTCGAAGGGGTTGTAAAATTGTTTTCTTTTGAACAAGTTTTATACTTTCGAAAGGTAGGATTTAAAGTATTATAAGGCAGGAGCCTAATGTTTTTAAGAGCTTTCGACGTAGGTTATCCTATGAAGTCGAAAGCTAGGTTTCAAAGGTATCGAAAGGTTTTATGATCGAAACTCTATTTTTCAAGGAAAAGGCCATGGCTCTATTAAAGGAGTTTTTATAATGGTTTAAGAAGAATCTATCTTTGATAAATTAAACCCACAGGAGTGGTATTGCTATGTTGTTATATTGCTTCTTCTAATATGAATATATTCACTTTATAATGGACCCATGACTGTATTTTGGGGAAACATGGTAGGAGATATTCACTTTACAATGGATCCATAATTATATTTTGGGGAAATAGGGTAGGAGAACCAGTTAGGTTAAGCCAGTAGTGAATATAAATTGAATAAACTCCTGAATGAGTTGAATTGCATCCAGGAGGTCAGGAAGACTAGAATTTAGGATGATAAAATATAAAGGAAAGATATTGGCAAGGGCAAACAGGTTTCCAGTAAGCCCATGAAAACTGTATGATATTGGAAGGGGCCAATAGGTTAATAGTTAGCCCATGAAAACTATGTATAGAAGAGGATGTCAGATAGACAGGTTTATAGTTAGCCCATGAAAACTATGTGTAAATGAAGATGTCAAATAGACAGGTTCATGGTAAGCCTATGAAAAACTATGTAATTGGACAGGGAGTCCTTAAATGTTTAACCGGTTATTAGTTAGCCCATGAAAACTAATAGGTTAATAGTAATCCTATAAACTATAATTGAGACAGATAGTCAGAATGAAAGGGGATGGGTAATCCAGATTTGATTTGATTGTTTTGCATATCATCATAATGTTTTGAAATACTATGTTTTTAACTATTATGGATACAGGAGCACAATATATGGTTTTATAAAGGTTTTAGGATACTAGTGAGGGGAAAACCCATTCCGCTATGTGGCGTGGTCTCACTAGATATCTATTTGGTTTGAGATGATAGACTATTCTTCATACCAGGCTTTATGTCTGACTCAAAGTTTTTTTCCCCTTAAACTCTCGGGTACTCAATTGATTTTGAGTAGTATGAGGTTTTAGGTTTTCAGGGTTTTCCTAGACGAATAAAGCTTCGAAAGGCGTGCAGAAGGCAGAAAGTTATTTAGAGTATTCCTTTCCACAGTGTATTTGAATGTAATGGCGGATTTATTAGCCTTACTATATACTCTGATCAACCAAGGGGGTATCTTCATATGTCGCTCTTGGAGTATTTGTAATAATTATATTTTTGTTGAATGTGGTTAACATTTAGGATTATGTAATGAACAAGAAATGTTTTGATTTGAATGTGGAAATATGTTTTTGAATTGTTAAAAAAATTCCCATATTCTTGTGATCTGTGTATCACTGTATCTAGCACACTCGTATTTGGTCACCGAAGATTAATAACTATGGATGACTGCAGCATCCGTAGCCATTAGTTTTGAGCCTCCAAGTTGAGGGATGGTACAAGTTGGTATCAGAGGATAGGTCTATGAAACTTTAAAAGAAAAGATAAACCTAAATGCTTTTTGAAACATAATCCAATGAATTTGAAAATATAATCAAGGTTTGGGTTAACGTTATATTAATGTACTTGTATTTGCTATATATATATAAGTACATGTTCCCCCCTCTCTTAGAACGTTCTTCTGTATCTTACTATGGCTCGTATACAGATTTACGAGAAAGAAGATATGAAAGTAGGAAACGGAAGAGGAAATCTAGGTGGAGGAAGCACGACAACAAATGGTAATGCTCGCCCTAATACCAGGAGGAACCAAGGTCGACAGGCTAATCCTAATCCAAGTGCAGAGGCCAATGTAGGTGATGGAATCCCACCAGTAGATATGGGGATGATGTATCAGTTCTTCATCAACTTGATGCAAGCTAGAGCAGCTGCAGAGGTAGCTGGAGGTAATGCTGTGAATGCTGGGGGAGCCAATCCTATTGCCCCAGTTGGAAATAACTATGCCAAGCTGTGCAGGGATTATACCAGTCTGGGAGGGAAGCCTTTTCTTAGAATAGAGGATGATGTTGAAGTTGAGAACTAGATTTTGAGCTGTGAAAGGATCTTTACAGATTTAGGCTTGGATGATGGAGAGAAGAGAAGACTAGCCTCTAGACAGTTGCAAGGGTTAGCGCTTCACTAGTGGAACAACGTGATAGTCGGAGTTCCGGAGGAACAGCTGACGTGGGCTGATTTTAGAAGAAGGTTTGAGCAGAGGTTCTTGTCCAAGGTTTCCAAGTCGGCATTAATGAGGAAGTTCATGGATCTTGTACAAGGAGAGATATCAGTGATCGAGTATACTGCTAAGTTTGATGAGCTGTCTCGATATGGTTATGCATTGGTTGACACTGATGTCAGAAGGAATGAGAGATTCATTCGAGGTTTGAGACCAGAACTAGGTAAAATGACCATGACTCGTATTAAGGAGCCTTGTCATGTAGTGGTGGAGATAGCCATTCACCATGAGGAGATGCTTGCTGTGTCTCTTAGGTAGAAACTGTTTGAGTCCCAAGGCCCACAGGGAAAGAAAAGGAAATTCTTCAAGAGGAAAGGAGTCCAAAAAGGGGATGCTGCCAAGAAAGTGAATGCTGATTTAGTGTGTTATAAGTGTGATAAGAAGGGCCATTATGCTAACGAGTGCAGATCTGGTAAAGGAAAGAAGCCTACAGAGAAGAAGAATTTGAAATGCTTCAACTGTGACCAAGTTGGGCATTATAAGAGCCAGTCTGGGCGGATAAAGAGAAGGTGTTTGCTAATGGACCACCGTCTTCTTCTAGACTTACTGCTGTAGAGAAAGGGAAAACTATGACGGAAGGTACGCTTTTGATTCAGAGTATACCAGTTAGAGTACTTTTTGATACCGGTGCATCACACTCATTTATATCATAGTATTTGGTTGATAGGTTATGTATAGAACCCATATACCTTGTTACTTCCTTAAGTGTTGCAAATCTAATAGGAGGGCATGCAGCTCTTGGGATGAGATGTGACCAGTTAGAACTTGATTTGTTGGGTCATAAGTTTGTATGCAGTTTGTATGTTTTTGATTTCGGGATCATTTTGGGTATGGATTGGTTAGGTAAGTATGAGGCAAGGATATTTTGCTAGGATCGGGAATTATCGTTGAGACACCCAGATAGTCATAACCAAATTATTTTCTCAGTGGAGAATCCCAATAAGAGTGTTTGTGCTTTGTTAAGTGTCATGGAGGTGGGATATGACCTTAGTCGGGTTCGTGTAGCAAGAGAGTTTGCAGATGTATTTGAGCCGGTCACTGGATTACCACCGAAACGAGCTGTAGAGTTTCAAATAGACCTTGTACCGAGAGCTGAACCTGTTGGTACACCACCTAGCAGAATGTCACCGACAAAGATAAAGGAATTGAAGGTGCAGCTAGTGGATCTTGAGAGAAGGAATTTTATTAGACCAAGATGTTTGCCTTGGAGAGCGGCCGCGGTGTTTGTAAAGAAACCGGATGGGTCGTTAAGGATGTGCATCGACTATCGTAAGTTAAACGAAAGGACGATCAAGAATAAGTATCCTTTACAGAGAATCGTTGACTTATTTGATCAGTTGAGTGGAACCATAATATTTTTCCAATTGGATTTGGCGACGAGGTTCCATCAGTTAAGAGTGGCGGAGGATAGCATTCCTTTGACGGCATTTCAGACTAGGTATGCTTCGTATGAGTGGCTGGTGATGCCATTTGGAATGACAAATGCACTTGCTTTCTTTGTTGATTTGATGAAACGGGTTTTCCGAGAGCACTTGGATAGATTCATATTGGTATTCATAGATGACATTTTAGTATACTAAAAAGATAAAAGAGAGCATGAGATTCATCTTAGAGTGATGTTGGAGACACGGAGGCAGAATCAGTTGAAGGTGAAGTTTTTCAAGTGTCATTTTTGGAAGAAAGAGGTTAAATTTCTTGGTCATGTGGTTTCAGAGGAAGGATTATCTATTGATCCAGTTAAGATCGAGGCAGTCGATAATTGGAAGAGACCAGAGACGGTAACCGAGATTAGGAGTTTTCTTGGACTTGCTGGCTTTTATCAGAGATTCATTAAGGATTTCTCGCGGATAGCAGCACCTTTGACTATGTTGACTAGGAAGGATGTGAAGTTTGTTTGATCTGACAAATGTGAGGAAGGGTTCCTTAAGTTAAAACATTTGTTAACCAATGCACCAGTGCTAGTATTTCCAACTGGTAACCAAGGGTTGGTAGTATACACTGATGCATGTGAGACTGGATTGGGAGCAGTATTGATGCAGAAGGGCAAAGTTATTGCTTACGCATCTAGGTAGCTTAGACCGCACGAAGTAAGATTTCCTACTCATGAATTGGAGTTAGCAACAGTAATTTTTTCCTTAAAGATTTGGAGGCATTATCTCTTAGGGAGAGATTTGTGTTATATATACCGATCATAAGTCATTAAAGTATTTATTCTCTTAGAATGAGTTGAATATAAGGCAGTAGAGATGGCTGGAGTTTTTGGCTGCTTATGATTTTGATATAGAATATACCCCAGGGAAAGGCAATAAAGTAGCGGATGCTCATAGCAGAAGACATCAGAATGTGGTGTGGGCTATGTTGGTGGAGTGGAAAGATCTGGAAGCTTTGGCCAGTTGTGGTGTGTAGTTAAGATTGACTGCTAGTTCTAGTCAGAGTACCGCCATGTTGTCCTGTTTGGAAGTTCGACCAGTATTGATCGAGAGAATTGCTTCTAAACAGAAGGAGGGTCCATTATTAGCTGAGAGGATCAAAAGGCTTGAGGTTGGAACTAAGGTCGATGATTTTAAAGATTTTTGTCTTGACCAGAGAGGATGGTTGAGAAAGAAGGAACGGTTATGTGTTCCAGATGTGGAGAACTTGAGAAGAGAAGTTCTTGAGGAATGTCATCGATCCAAATTTACGATTCATCCTGGAGGGACCAAGATGTATTTAGATATGAAGAGGATCTTCTATTAGGAAGGCATGAAGAGGGATGTTGGTTTGTGGGTTAGGCAGTGTGTAAACTTTCAACAAGTGAAAGCCGAACATCAGAAGCCGAGTGGGTTACTTCAGCCTCTAGATATTCCAGTTTGGAAATGAGATTCGATATCCATGGATTTTATAGATAGGTTTCCAAGGTCAAGGAGAGGAAATGAGAGTATATGGGTTATTGTAGACAGGTTGACCAAGAGTACCATTTCATTGCAGTAAAGTCGACCGGAACATCACCTGTTTTAGCAAAATTGTTCATGAAGACCATAGTTAGAGTTCATAGGATTCCTAGTAGCATAGTAAGCGACGGGGATGCATTATGCACTAGCGAATTTTGGAGGAGTCTACAAGAGGTATTAGGTACCAAGCTCAAGATGAGTACAGCTTATCACCCACAGACGGATGGGCGGATAGAGAGAGTCAATAAGGTACTTGAGGACTTGCTAAAAGCTTGTATATTGGACTTTGGTGGATCTTGGGAGGACCACCTACATTTGATTGAGTTTTCCTATAATAATAGCTATCAGATTAGTATAGGAATGGCGCCTCTTGAAGCTTTGTATGGAATACCATGCAAATCGCCGGCATGTTGGTTAGAGACTGGAGACGGATTGGTCTTAGGTCCGGATTTTCTTAGAGAGGCATCAGAAAAGATTGAGTTAATTCGAGGACAGATGAAGGAAGCTCAATCTAGGTAGAAGAATTACGCAGATAAGAGGCATAAAGACCTAGAGTTCTCAGTGGGAAACATGGTTTTCATTAAAGTATCACCACTGAAGGGTGTGGTACGGCTTGGAAAATCGGGAAAGTTGGCCCCGAGATATGTTGGACCATTCCAGATTTTAGAGAGGATTGGAAAGCTCGCTTATAGAGCAAAGTTGCCGAGCAGTATGGCAGGTGTCCATAATGTATTCCATGTGTCTCATTTTCACAAGTATGTGCATGATCGAGAGGCTACTATTCCTCAGACAGAGTTGGAGGACTTTGTAGTAGAGCCTGATTTGACTTTTGTTAGCCAACCAGATCGGGTTGTGGCGAGAGATGAGAAAAGATTATGGACCAAGACAGTCAAGTTGGTGAAAGTTCAGTGGAGCAACATCAAGAAGGACTGTACTTGGGAGATAGAGGACAGACATGATCCGAGATGCGTATCCTGATCTGCTTTAAGGGTGCTCTATATTTTTTTTATATAGACTTATTAGCTGGTAGGACATACTAGCTTTTATTTCCATGGTTGTTATGCTTATTTTAGTCCTTACTGAATTTCGAGGACGAAATTCTTTAACGGGGGAGCCTGTAACACCCCTAATTTTTTTAACATTATTCAGGACATTTAATTAGATAAATATAGAATAATGTGGTTGATTAAGGAGTTGAGATTTAATTAATTAACTTGGCCATGGCTAAACTAATGAATGTATAAGTATGGTTTATAATTTATAAGTTAATAAAAAAAGAGGAGGGCAATATGGGAATAGCCACATCCATATACCCTTAAACCTTCCCTTATTACCCCCACCATTTCATAAATCAAAATACACATAAAAGAGAAGATATAGCCAGCCATTAAAACACCTTAGGAGATCAGCAAACTTGGAAGATCCATGAGAGAAAGCTAGAAGATTAAAGTAAGGAAAATCTCAAACTCCAACAACTTAATCAAGTGAATAATAGTGTAAATCATCTCATTTTTCCTTGTTTTGGTTCGATTATAGATAGTAACTGAATGCATATTGCTGTGTTGATCATGTTTGGATCTAATAATCATTGTTTGGATAGAATAATGATTTGTGGTGATTTATTGGAATTTTCATGGAATTAAAATGATGGGTTTTAAAGTAAAAACCTTAGTAAACGACCTCCAAATGGCTTGATTTTTGGATATGTTGTGTAAAATGTAATTATGGAGATGGGATTTTAATTTCATAATTTTCGAAGTTAATAGGAATATTTTATGAATTTCCTAAGGGGAAAAAGACATTTATTTCGGGTTTTAATTATTAAAATAATTAAATAATGAATTCTTCCCCGATATTTTTATATGATGAATAAATTTTTATTTCAGTTTTTTGGTGAATTTTTGAGATTTTTTCCAAGTTATTTCGATTTATTATGAATTTTCTAAGCTAAAATGGCATAATAATTATACTAAAATATTAATATAATTAATTATATTGGAAATAATTTCTGAAATAATAAATCTGATCTATAGTAGATTTCTACAAAGAAATTGTTAAAGTGTGTCATTAACCAATAGGAATTTGACAAAGAATAGGAGTTGGTGAAAAGAATATACTTTAATTAGCAAAATAACAGTTTTCAAGTTATTTACGACTCTGCCATTGAACATTTCGACTTAATAACCTTCCGACTAAGTAACCTTTCGACTTAGAACCTTCTGCAGCACTTCTGCACCTTTCTGCAACATTTTTGATGATCCTTTCAACTTCGTAACCTTCTGACTAAGTAACCTTTCGACTTAGAACCTTCTACGGCACTTCTGGACCTTTTTGTAGTACTTTTGATGAACCTTTCGACTTTGTAACCTGTCGACTAAGTAACCTTTCGACTTAGAACCTTTTGCAGCACTTCTGGACCTTTCTGCATTACTTTTGATGAACCTTTCGACTTTAACCTTTCGACCAAGTAACCTTTCGACTTAGAACCTTCTACAGCAATTTTTGACCTTTCTACAGCATTTTTGATGAACCCTTCGACTTAGATACCTTTCGACTAAGAAACCTTTCGATTTAGTTGAAAGTAACCTTTCAACATCAGTTGTAAACGTTATCGAAGCCCTTTTGTAGCAGTTTTCTCCAACTTTGTTTGCAAACTTCAAATCGGCATAGTTTTCTAACCGTAAGTCTGTTTTTCTATTGTAACCAGTCTACGGAAAGGGAAACCATCATTTGAACACAATGTAATATGTTACAGACCTTAATTCTACACCAATAAAAAGTTATAGCTAAATCAAAGTTTTATATTTCCGAAGGAATTGATTTCTTTGCTTTTGAACACGTTTGCTTGGTTTTCTTAGCCTTCGAAGAGGATACTTTCGAATGGTTTGTAAAATTGTTTTCTTCTGAATAAGTTTTATACTTTCGAAAGGTAGAATTTAAGGTATTATAAGGCAGGAGCCTAATGTTTTTAAGAGTTTTCGAAGTAGGTTATCCTATCAAGTCGAAAGCTAGGTTTCGAAGGTATCGAAAGGTTTTATGATCGAAACACTATTTTTAAAGGAAAAACTCATGGCTCTATTAAAGAAGTTTTTATAATGGTTTATGAAGAATCTATCTTTGATAAATTAAACCCACGGGAGTGGTATTGCTATGTTGTTATATTGCTTCTTCTAATATGAATATATTCACTTTATAATGGATCCATAACTGTATTTTGGGGAAACAGGATAGGACCAATTAGGTTAACCCAGTAGTGAATATAAATTGAATAAACTCTTGAATGAGTTGAATTACATCCAGGAGGTCAGGAAAACCAGAATATAGGATGCTAAAATATAAAGGAAAGATATTGGCAGGGGCCAATAGGTTTCCAGTAAGCCCATGAAAACTGTATGATATTGGCAAGGGCCAATAGGTTATTAGTTAGCCCATGAAAACTATGTATAGAAGAGGATTTCAGATAGACAGGTTCATAGTTAGCCCATGAAAACTATGTGTAAATGAAGATGTCAGATAGACCGGTTCATAGTAAGCCCATGAAAACTATGTAATTGGACATGGAGTCCTTAAATGTTTAACCGGTTATTAGTTAGCCCATGAAAAGTAGTAGGTTAATAGTAATCCTAGAAACTATAATTGAGAGAGATAGTCAGAATGAATGGGGATGGATAATCCAAATTTGATTTGCTTGTTTTGCATATCATCATAATGTTTTGAAATACTACGCTTTTAACCATTGTGGATACAGGAGCACAATATATGGTTTTATAAAGGTTTTAGGATACTAGTGAGGGGAAAACCCATTCCGCTATGCGGCATGGTCTCATTAGATATCTATTTGGTTTGAGATGATAGACTATTATTCATACCAGGCTTTATGTCTGACTCGAAGTTTTTTGTTTTCCCCTTAAACTCTCAGGTACTCAATTGATTTTGAGTAGTTTCAGGTTTAGGGTTTTCAGGTTTTTCTTAGACGAATAAAGCTTCCGAAGGCGTGCAGGAGGCAGAAAGTTATTTAGAGTTTTCTTTTCCGCTTTGTATTTGAATGTAAAGGCAGATTTATTAGCCTTACTATATACTTTGATCAACCAAGGAGGCATCTTCATATGTCGCTCTTGGAGTATTTGTAATAATTATATTTTTGCTGAACGTAGTTAACGTTTTGGGATTATGTAATGAACAGGAAATGTTTTGGTTTGACTGTGGAAATATGTTTTTGAATTGTTAAAATTTTCCCATATTCTTGTGATCTGTGTATCGATGTATCTAGCACCTGTTGGAACTGGGCCAGTCCGTAGTGGTAGTGGTGGGTGTATTTCAATTTTTTTTTTATCCTATTGGATCTTTATTGGGCCTATGAAGTCTAATTCATTTAGAACAATTCTAATTTTTTTTTAAATAAAATCATGTATTTTATTTAAATTTACGTATTTTGTAATGTAAAGTTAATTTGAATGATTTAATTTATATATATATATATATATATACATGTATCATATACATATACATATGTATGTGTATGTGAAACATAATAATCCGTGAAGGGTATAACATGCCCGTATATAGATGTTGGGATTTATATAGCAACGGACACATTAGCTCATAGTATGTATTGTGTGTTGTCTAAATATGTGCACAAATCTATAATGCAAATTATAGTGATATAAATATGTATATATATATTTAAAATATATTTTATAACTAAAAGTCTCAAAATTAAATATATATATATATATATATAATTTAAAACATTTGTATAAATATATATACATAATTAAACATATAAAATTATACATACATACATATACATATATACATATATATATATATATATATTAATTAAAATTATATATATAAGGTTAAATAAAATGTATATATTTGAAAAATTAATTACATTCAAATACTTAAAATATAATTATATATATTTTAAAATTATTTCCATTTCGAAATTACCATAACAAACATAAAATAATAATTTTAAAATTTTATCATTATTATATATATATATAATAAATGATTTTGGTCATAATAATTAAAAATATTAGTAATAATATTAAAAAATCAAATTTAAAATTTTAATAAAATTTATGATCATAAAACACAGGTACCAGAAAAATTTCATGGTTTTTTGAAATAAAATATTATTTTTAATAAATAAAAGAAATGTTCAACCAAAGTAATTTAATTATTAAAAATATTAAATATTAACAAAAAAATTTGAAATTTTTTTGTGGGTTTGTGCATAGATGTAGTAATTTAAAAAATATAAAATTGAATTTTCAATGCAATAAGTATTTTAGATATAATAAACAATTCAAATAATCAATAAAAGATAATTTAAAATTATTTATATATAAAAAAAATTATTTTAGAATTTGATAATTCATATTATGTATAAATAGGTGTAAGGAAAAATTCTAAGCTTTTTATACATTATAAGATACATATATGTAATTATATGTTTAAAATATACATTAGTCTATATTTAAATTAATATATAAATATACATAAAATAATTAATAATGACAAAATTTAATTTTTATAGAAAATTATATTTGTTTATACATAAATTATAACACATAATAATATAACCATGCACATAACCGAACTAATTTGTGACAACTACATATACCTACGAAAATCTCACCTAACTAAATATACAGCTTATATATATATATATATATATATATATATATATATATATATACAGATTTGGGACTAATCAATGTTAAATCATTAAATATGATATGATTACTGTAATATATAAATAAAATACCAATTGATGATGCCTTTGAGTCCACTTGAATCAATGAATTCCCTTCTCTAGTTATGCCCGATCCGTCAGATTGCAAGTCCGGAATCGTCGACCTTTTCTACCAAATAGTGCTTTTACATAACTTGAATTGATTTGAGATTCTTAGAACTGATATGGAGATTAATTTTGGCCATCAAACTTGATAATTATGGCAGCCAAAAGTTATTTTTGATTAAGGGTTTAGAGATCCATATATATAGCATTGTCCAAGAGAGATATAGGACAATCTCATTACCTATTCTCTCTTAATCTTAGCCATTCATCTCTAGGTCTAATCCTAAGTTTTAGCCGCCTCCAATAACTTGTCAAAACCAAAATTTGCAGCCCTAATGATAGGCTTTAAAATCATTTAAGCCCAAGCCAAAATACTATAACCAGAGGAGGTTATCCAAGCAGGCTCTAATGTTTGGGGGGGCTTTTTAGTTGGTTTCTTCCTCGACAAACCACTATCTTTCTCTATAGTGGTTCAACGCCTGAAAATGATATGGAAGTTAAAGGGCTTGATTAAGGTAAAATCAAATGGTGTTATATTTTATTCCTTCTCTCTTGTCAAGAAGATAAAGAAAGAATTCTACATGGTGATCCTATTATCATGAAGAATAAGCTTTTTTTAATCAAAACATATGACTCAAAAGTGAGTAATGTCTGTGGTATTGTCTCTTCTGTGCCTGTTTGGGTTCACTTGCATAATATACCTTTATTTGCATGGTCGCATATGGGAATAAACTGGCTGTCGAGTAGAATAGAAAAGTTGCTATGTATGGATCAAATGACAGAGAAAATTGAAAGACTAGAATATGCTAAGTGTCTCATTGATGTTACCCCTATGACTGACCTTGTAGATGACTTTATGATTAACTTGGTTGATGGTGGCCAACAAAAAATCTTAGTTAAGTATATATTGAAGCCAGACATATGTAGTATCTGTAATGTTTTGGACATACCACTCATATTTGTGACCAGACACCTGAAAGTACAGAGAGCAAGGAAGAAATGCAAGAGAATGCCAAAAGTGATGAAACCAAGCAAGTTAAAATTAATAAAGAAGCCAAGGAAGACAACAAGAAAATTACACAAAAATGGCAAAGGGTGGGCAAATTTAAGAGGAAATATAAGCCGAAGCTCAACATAAATTCAAATAGGTCTGAAATTTCTGCAGTTGAAAATACAATGGATAGAGTTGAAAATAAGATTAAAAAATAAATGGAAATGAAGAAGGTGAAATTTAGATTGATCAGGAAAAGGAAAGTATGATGGAAATGAAAGTGTTTTGGAGAAGAAAATAGAAAGACAAGTGGTTGTTCATATAGTTGAGACAACTGGATTGGTAGACACTTTCCTTCCTCTGAACTGTCCCACTGATAACATACACAGAGATAATGCTGATACCCAAAACAATGAAAAAATTGTGATAGCTGAGGAAGAACATGAAAATTCTGTTGCATTGGATACAAATCATGTTGAAAGTGAGGTTGTAATAACTGAAAAAGGATACTCATGCTAATCCATCATTCACTGGTAACAGATTCGAGGTGCTTATGTTAGAAGAAGTTAGTGCTATGAATAGTGAAAAAGAAAAGGAAAAAGTCTTGAGTCAATCTAGAGCAAAGGGCATAAACACACACAAGGAAACATCAGGAAAAAAATCATCCCCAATCACATCTCCAGTTCCATGACAACAAGCAACTGCCAACTGAACAACATAACATCAATCAATGAGCAAGTGGTGAAATGTCAAGATTTTAACAAGAAACAGTATGCTAAAGGAAAAAAGATTAAAAAGCAAAATTCAAAACAAAATCAGGATATGAACTACAAAGACCACAAAAATAACAACTACTGCTCTGTGCACATGCACTCTGAAACATGCACATGCTCAACCCATCCCTCCTCTTCTCACTCTCCCTCATTTCCCTCTGCCTCCTCACCGGCTCCCTCCTCATCTCACTCATTTCAACACATCAAACCTCACCATGCTTTCATCCAACCAACTCTTCCTCTTTCTACCCAAATACAACAAACTCACAGCTCTATGAATGGTGAAGTAACCCCAAAAAAAGGATGCAGAAGTCACTCAGATAATGAAGAAAAGAATAACACTTTCTCCCAATTCACCAATATTCTTCCTAACTGCATAAACTCCAATCGTGCAGTGACTAGGAAAATGAAATAAGAACTACTCAATGCAACTGAGTTTGATCTATGACACAACACATAGGAATATGGAATATTATGGGGGCCCACCTTGATATTAAACTTGAGCAATGCAAAGCACTGATAAAAAACAATCAACTGAGTATCCTTGCAATTTTGGAGACCAAACTAAGTTTGAAGCTGACACAGAGAGCTGCTAGATACATAAACCCCAATTGGAATCTTATTCACAATCATGATGTTGCTATATATGGTAGGATTATGATTGTATATGACCCAAACTCTCTCCAAGTTACCCCTGTCACAACAACTGATCAAATGATTCACTGCTACATTTTCCACACCCCTTCATCTACCTCTTATTATCTCTCTTTTGTTTATGCTGCAAATTCTATCAATGCTAGAGCTCCTCTCCTCAAAACTATCCCATTTCTTAGGCAACACACTCATCCATGGATAATTTGTGGAGATTTCAACTGCTCCATAAAAAATTTTGACCGCATAGGAGGTAATCCCCTATCATTGAATGAAATCAAACCCCTTCATGCTGCCATTCATGATGCTGACCTCATTGAAATCAAAACAACTGGAGCTGAATATTCTTGGAATAACAAAAGAAGAAATGGCATCATAACCTTCTCTAAAATCGATTATGCCTTTTGTAATCAACCTACCCTAGCCAAATGGCCAACTATTCTCAACCACCTTCCACCACCCTTGCTTTCTTACCACTCACCTCAAATCCTTCTCCTTGGGGGGCCTGTTATGAGAGGGAAAACAAGTTTCAAATTTTTTAAATCTTGGGTTAAGGAGCCTGACTTCCAAAGTATTGTTAATACTGTGTGGAAAAAACCTAACCATAGCAATCCTCTTTTTGTTTTGTAGAAAAAGCTTCTTGCAACTAAAGAAACACTTAAACAATGGATCAAGGCCAGATTTGGTAATGGAAGCAAGATAACTGATCAATTAAAGCACCAATTTGAAGATATACAAAGGAGTATGCTTAATGACATTGACAATCCTTCTCTTACCAACATGGAGACTGCTCTTTCTGCTCAGTACACTGAGGCTCTTATCATAGAAAACAAAATGATCAGGCAAAAGGCAAGACTTAAATGAAAGGAGGATGGAGACAAAAACAGTTCCTTCTTTCATGCTTCCCTTAAAATAAAGCAAACTAAAGAAAATATCACCACTATCACTGACAATGAAGGCGTTCATCATAACCAAGACATGATTGGTCTGGCTTTCATTCAACACTTCTTTGGCCTCTTTGGTAATGCCACGAATTTTGTTCCATCCATTGATGATATAGACCCATTCATTCTTCCTCAACTCAATGCAACTGAACATAACTCCCTTAGCTTTGATATAATTGATGACGAAATCAAACAAGCCATGTTTTCTCTTAACAAAATTCCTATGCGGGGCCTGACGGCTTTAATGCTTATTTTTAGTTTTCATGCTGGCCAATTGTTAGGGATACTGTGTGCAAGGCTGTCCGATGCTTTTTCAAACATGCTAAAATGATGAAAGCCTTTAACTCCACTAACATAGCCCTGATACCAAAGGTTAAAAATCCAACTACTGTTAACGACTTCAGACCGATTTCATGTTGTAACATGATTTATAAATGTATATCTAAAATTCTTGCCACCAGAATGAAGAAAGTTCTGCCTCCAATTATTTCAACCAACTAAGCTGCCTTTCTTCCTGGCAGAGACATTTTGGACAATGTGTTGCTATCTCATGAATTGCTCCGAGGATACAATAGCAAAAACATTTCTCTTAGAGCTATGTTGAAACTTGACATTATGAAGGCTTTTGACATGATTCAAAGGAATGCCATTGTTAGAATTATGGGATATATGAACTTTACTTCTCACTTTATTTCTTGGGTTTTTGAGTGTATCTCCACTGTTCGGTTCTCTATCATCATTAATGGGTCTAGTGAGGGCTTCTTTAGTAGTAAAAAAGGGATTAGATAGAGCGATCCTTTGTCTGCTTATATTTTCATCATGGTTATGGAATACTTAACTCAAATTCTCAGAAAAACTGTTGCCCTTAAGACCTTCACAACTCACCCCAAATGCAAAAGTCCTGAGGTTACTTCTCTTCTCTTTGCTGATGATCTTATCATTTTTGCACTCCTGATGACACCACCATTTCAATAATAACTAGCACTCTCTCCAGCTTCCATTTGATGACTGGACTCGGAATTAATTTACAAAAATCTGATATCATGACAGCTGATATCAGTGATGCTCAAGCTCATAACATTTATGCTGCTACCGGCTTACATCCTAATCATGGGACTGTTTCTTACCTTGGGCTGCCTCTAACCACTGCCAAAATAACCACTCTTCAATGCTTACCTCTATATGAAAGAATCACAACGAAGCTTGATTGTTGGGTCAATAAGGAACTTAGTCAAGCTGGAAGGGCAACCCTTATAAAATCAATTATATTTTCCATGCAAGTTTATTGGTCTAGAACTTTCATCCTCCATCTGAAACTCCTTTGTATGGTTAGATCGGCATTCATGAAATACTTATGGTCTAGGTCAGTGCATGGTCGTTACCAAACTCCTATCTCCTTCAAACACACTGAAAAACCCTTAAAAAGTGGGCTTGGCACTATAAATATTATAAGCTGGAACAAGGCTGCCTTTGCCAGACATATTGATAGTTTTTTAAATATGAAAGAAAGCTTATGGGTCAACTGGTCCCTTGCTCATGTGCTACATAATGGTGACTTCTGGTCTATTCCCATACCACAAAATACTAGCTGGACTTAGAGAAGTATATTTAATCTTCGTGAAACTGTACTTCCTCTAATCCAATATGTAGTATCCAATAATAATGAAGTTCAATTTTAGGACGATCCTTGGGTTGAACGTGGTCTGATTCTTAAGCGACACCTCAATCACAATGAAATAACTCAGTCTGGAGTGCACTTGTCTGCCTTTGTGAATTCTATGATTCAAGGCAGGAGATTTATCCTCCCACATTCTTCAAATCTTAGAATACGTGAAGTCTGGAACAAAATTCTTATTATTCCTGTCCATGACACTCATGATGAACTGATCTCTTAGTTCGACAAAGGTAAGATTTTTAAGATTGGAACGTTGTTTAGGAAATTTTGAACTTTTCTATATTACCTAATTGTAAATGGAGAAAGATAATTTGGAAGACTGATAGTAGTGCAAATGACAACTTCATTTTATGGAAAATCATAAATAATGCCATGCTTACTAAGGTCAAGCTCTTCAGTCGTGGAATGAATGTGAATTTATTCTGCACTTTCTGTAACTCACTACTTGAAACTCTAGACCATATTTTCTTCTCCTGTCCACAAATTAATGCCTTGTGGACCAATATCTTAACTGGTATGAAGGTTGCAACCATGAAATATGGTCTTGAACATCAGTGGAGACAAATACATAAGCTATCTGGAGGCCATGAAGGGAATGCAAGAGTCTTTAACTTTGTGATGAAGAGATTCATTGTTACCATATGGAAAGAAAGAAATTCAAGGATATTTCCCCCAGAGAAAGGTAGGACGATGCAGCAGCTTCATCAGTGTTTTGTCAGGGAATTGAAAGAAGGGCTCAAGTCGCTTAACTTCTGCTTTGACCCGGGCATCTTGGATTATTTGTAATGACTGCTTCGGGTAATCCCTGTAGTTTTCTTCAAATTCGCGCCTCCTTCCTTTGTTTTTTTTTGTAGCGTTTTCTCTCTGTGATTGATGCACCTTGTTTCTATGTTTTCTTTGTGCATGCCCAATTTTCGGCATGTGTTTTTTTGTTTCTTCTCTTTGGTGCTTCAATAAAATGGTAAGGGTCTATTTAACCCCGTCGGCTATGCCAAAAAAAATGTATATATATGAATAATTAATTAAATTCAAATACTTAAAATATAATTATATATATTTTAAAATTATTTCCCGATCGAAATTAGCATAAAAAACATAAAATAATAATTTTATAATTTTATCATTATTATATATATATATAATAAATATTTTTTATCATAATAATTAAAAATATTAGTAATAAATATAAAAAAATCAAATTTTAAAATTTACAAATTTTAGGATCATAAAATACAGGTTCAAAAAATTTTCCATGAATTTTTGAAATAAAATATTATTTTTAATAAAGAAATGTTCAACCAAAGTAATTTAATTATTAAAAATATTAAATGTTAACAAAAAATTCTAAATTTTTTTCTGTGGGTTACTGCATATACGTAGTAATTTTAAAAAATATAAAATCGAATTTTCAATGCAATAATTATTTTAGATATAATAAACAATTCAAATAATCAATAAAAGATAATTTAAAATTATTTATATAAAAAAACTTATTTTCAAATTTGATTATTCATATTATCTATAAATAAGTGTAAGGGAAAATTCTAAGCTATTTATACATTATAAATTTACATGTATGTAACTATATGTTTAAAATATATGTTAGTCAATATTTAAATTAATATATAAATATACATAAAATAATTAATAATGACAAAAATTAATTTTTTACAGCAAATTAGATTTGTTTATACATAAATTATAACACATAATAATATAACCATGCACATAACCAAACTAATTTGTGACAACTACATATACCTACGAAAATCTCACCTAACTAGATATACAACATTAATATATATACAGATTTGGGATTAACCAATATTAAATCATAAAATATGATATGCTTACTATAATATATAAATAAAATAACAATTGATAATGCCTTTGAGACCACTTGAATCAATGAATTCCCTTCTCTAGTTATGCTCGATCCGTCAGATTGCAAGTCTGGAATCGTCGACCTTTTCTATCAAATAGTGCTTTTACTTAACTTGAATTGATTTGAGATTCTTAGAACTGATATGGGGATTAATTTCGGCCATCAAAATTAATAATTATGGCAGCTAAAAGTTGTTTTTGATTAAAGGTTTAGAGATCCATATATATAGCATTGTCCAAGAGAGATATTAGGACAATCTCATTACCTATTCTCTCTTAATCTTAGCCATCCATCTCTAGGTCTAATCCTAAGTTTTAGTCCCCTCCAATAACTTGTCAAAACCGAAATTTGCAGCCCTAATGATGGGCTTTAAACCCATTTAAGCCTAAGCCAAAATGCTATGCAATTAAATCTAATTTAATCGCTTATCGATATCGTATATCGATTGGTACATTTATAACTATTATAAATATATAAAAAAAAATTATTTCTCAAACCATATTCAAATTTTTATAATTAATATGTCATAAATATTAATTTATTTAATTTATTTATAACAATTATAAGCTAATTAAATCGTTCGGTCTTAAGGGAATTCATCATTTCAGTTGTGTAATTCTTGGGTGCAAATTTGGTCAGCAATTAACATCGAACTATTCGAATGTTAACGTTCACATGTCACTTAGCAAGTGGTGTGACATTATGGCCAAATTTATCGCTTATTCATTTTTAGTAAAATCTTATTTAATTTAATAAGCGTTACCCGTTAGTGACATTTATATACACCAATTCTCATCGTCGGAAACTGTATCACTTTGGATTTATGGAATTTGGTAATGGTCAAAATTCCAATATTGTCCATATTCAACTCTATAGTACAATCAAAAAATCCTTGGTTCAATAATAACAATTATTATTAACCGTACTACTCTGGGTTGACTTGAGTTGACCATGATACTAACCTCATATAACTCAAGTGACGAATCCTCTCTTGAATAGTGTCTTCCTTCCAATACTTCCACTAGACCCAACTATAATTACTTGATGGATGTCGTTCCATGATTTGACTATAATCAAAGCATAGTTTTTCATATTGAAGGTTGATAGTATTCTCAAGTCGAAAGAATTGTGTAAATTAGTCACATCGATATTTTCTATTTGACCTTAGTTATATTAACCAACATAAAACTATCGAGTGAGTCATTCCATAGTTATCTAATAAATATCAGTACATAACCCCTTGATGCCCCCAGCAGTCATGAGTAATACACTGTCCAACATTTGGAGAAGGTTACGTGCACTAGTCTCAATGGATACATCGATATCCAGTCTCGACGCATCTTGACTAGGAAAATTTAAAATGGTACATTTGTTTCATTTTGATAAATTACTCATGGTTACAACACTTTGTAACTGCTATCACAAAACATACCATTTATGGATTTTCTATTAAATATACTTTTAATTAAATTTATTAATTAATATAACCACATTATATCAAGTATATAATAGAAAGAAAATACCTTTATCTCGAACAAGATTGGTTAATGACTTAGATATATGTAACAAATTATATAATTTCCCCTAGGGCATACCCCTAACTTTATCAGCACCGCTTTATTTGGTCGCCGAAGATTAATAACTATGGTCGATTGCAGCATTCATAGCCGTTAGTTTCGAACCTCCAAGTAGGAGGATGTTACATACCCCAACCTCTTTTAGTGAAGAATTTCACCATTAAATACTTCGGTGAGACGAATGCATCCACCTCATCCAATGCATGTCGGCCAAAAAATGCATTATAATATGATGGTTGATTGATGATCACAAAAAGAGTTTCAAAAATTCTACAGCATGGTGGTACTCCCATTTGTACTAGCAGCTTTACTTGCCCCACTGAAGTCGACCCTTTGTTATTGAACCCAAAAATAGGTTCAAGACTAGGCTCTTGCTTATCTTTAGGAATGCTCGTTTGACCAAAGGCATCCTTGAAGATGACATTGAATGCACTTCCAGTGTCAACCAGAATCTACGACACTATAGAGAGCCTGATTTGAGAAATGATCATAAAAGGGTCATTATGAGGGTGATGAATTCTCTTTTTTGAGCTCTTGGGAAGTGATGATAAGATTCGGCATCTGCATATTCAGTTGTGGATTTTTAAGCGGGGACTCTTCCTGGATAGAAAATACCCCTTCTTTAGCTTCCTTGATATATCTTTTACTGGCTCCCTTACTATTCCCGCTGGATGCGGTCTCCTATGAATCACATCAATTCTATTTAAGGGTGGACTCGAATTTAATGGATCTTCATCTTCTAGGTTATTCGCAGCAGTATTAGGGAACTTTCGTGGTCCGTCGTTGGTCCGGGGTGCTTTCTATTGGTACTGAATGAATTCTTCAGGTGTCCTTTATAGGATCGTTTTCACCCTAGAGGGGGGTAAATATGTTTTACTACTAAAAATTAATGTAGAAATAAAAATAGAAAATAATGCAGTAAAGATCACACAGAGTTTTACCCAGCTTCGGCAAAAATTTGCCTATGTGTCGCCCCCAAGGTTTCTACTAGAAATTAAGTAATCAGACGCTTACAAAAACACGTAAACTTGCGATACGCACTAACTTAATTAACCTAACTTTAAGCTCAAAACCCTGCCACAACTCAGCCATTGAGTTGCGAATTATCGAACTACTCGTAACCTATTTAAAACCAGAGTTTACAAATTTAAAAAACAGAAAGTACAAAACAAATAAAATTGAAACCCTAAATTATAATTTAGCAAAAGAAATTTATCGGCCCAATATAAACACATTTGCCCCTTTATTCTTTAGCCCAAGACTTTGCATATGCCCGTCGTTCTCTTGAATTTACAAATTAGAGTTTCTGAAAGATGCCCCTTGAAGCGGATATCCAAATCGGCCAAATCGCGCTCCTTCTTCTTTGATACTCGCGTTTTTCGAATTAGCTACGATTGATTGTGCGGCTGCTTCAATGGTCGAGTGATATTTAATTGATAATATGGTACGATTTCTGCTCCTTTTTGATTTTGTAGTATTCTCGACTTTGATTCGAGTTAAGAATTATTTCATGATTTATTTTAAGGCTTTCTCTCTGATTTTGCTCAAACTCGAACTCCAATGAAATAATGTCGATGATGACATGGGTTTATATATACGTTTGATTCCCTATATTTTCGTTTGTATATTTCGATTTGAACATGTCAGAACTTATTCTTTTTACATTGATTTCTGATCGAATGGCTTTCATGCTTTCAGACTTGTTCATTTGTGATATATATTCGAATATATTGATATATATTCACATGTAGTTTGACCCTGGTTGATTTTCCGATTGCTGCCTTGACTTGTTCAATTATGATATCCTCAACGACCTTTTGTACTCCTTCCTTAATTTGTTCTCTACTTTGTTTAGGATTCTGATATGTTTTTGTTCAAAAACTGTTTTGGTCCTCAATTTGATTGTGTAGTTGCTGCCGTGAATCTTGTTTGCTGATATGTGCATGCCTAAGCTTCCACGTATATACATACATATGTATGTATATGTGTGTGAACTATACCATTATATATATGCTTCATGTTTCTTCTAGCTCAAACATTATGTTGCTTATGTTGCCGTCTTTAGTTTGGTTTGAATGTGCCTACATGTATGACGTTCATTACTCATTCATGTGCTTATATCTTTACTTGTTTCTGCACTTGCTGCTGTTCGAAACTGGTGCACTTTGTTGCTCTGGCTTTGAGTTGGTTTCGGACTTATTTCGATGCTTGTCTTTGGTTTGAAACATATTCTTGTGCTTCACTTTGTTGCATCCATTGAGTTGCTGGTTTTTGTGTGTGCACTGAGTTTGTATGCCTGTTTGTACATGTCCATATCTCTGAAACAGTTGTTCCTTGTTGTGTTTGCACCTTGTTTTGATCATGTCTTGTCTTGCTTTGTATTGGTACCTTGCCCTACCGCATGCTTGTGCATGTCTGGTGCACTTTGGTCCATGGTTTGCCTGGACTGACCTTGGTTAGTTTTGGTTTGTGTTTGCATTGCACCTGAGTTGAATCCAGTCTTGGCTTGGGTTTGACCTTATGCTCACCTGTCCTGAAATTTTAACAAGTAAGTGTATATCGGTGTGCACGACCTTGTGGCATGTACAGTGATACACTGTGCATGTCACAAGTTGTTCGCGTATTTTTTATTCGAGTTTGAAATAATAAATGAATTAAAAAAATGATGACGAACAACCCAAATAACTGAGGCAAACAATATTTTCAAACACACACTTCATTGTGCACTGCAAAATATTTCTTTTCCAATTTTACCACGTCAATGTTTATTTTGTAGATAGATCAGATGCTGGATACAAGCTGGAATAGAGTTGAAGATCAAATACGAGTGATGAGTGAATATGTAGTGAGGTGAAACATATATGTAAAATTGTATAGTGAAAATTGTGTTGCAATTGAAACTTGTATTTGGAATTGTGTAAATATAGTGAGAGCTTAAATTTGTACTATTTGAATTTGTAATAAAGTATTTGTTTGAATAAAATATTTGTTTAAATAAGAATTTCGAGTTATTTATTTTATTCAACAAATATTCATTTAATTATGTGGAAAAATAAAACAGTACAATAACAAATACATTTAAACGAATATATATATATATATGTTTATTATCATCAAAAAAAAATTATACACTAGTATATTCTATAATCTCCCCCTTTTGATGATAACAAACATATATTAAGATTTTCACTCTATTAAATGTATTTGGTCTTGATGAATTCTATTAGCTCCCCCTATTTGAATACTCCCCCTACAACAAAGCTCCCCCTTCACATATGCATGAAAAAAAGAAAATGAAAATAAATAAAAACAAAAAATGCAATGAACCTAGATGCTATTAAAATATGACTTATTTGCCAAAATCTTAACTTCTCTCCCTCTTTTGTTATCAGCAAAAGAGTAACAGTGTTTGATAAGAGTGATAAAGTGATAGACATTAATACAACATTAATACCTAATCGAGTATAAATATTAAATTTAAAAAAAAATCAAACAAAAATCATAAATACTCTGTTAGGCGCATATTCCATTTTAGAGTGATAGGGGTGATGTCGGCATATAAAACCATATAGTTGTGTGCATTTGTGGTATATTTATGACAGGAATTTTTTAAATACTTAGTAACCATGCATAACCGTTAGGACTTTTAAATGAGATTAGTAGTATTCCCTATTTTTATTAAAAAATAAATTCCAAGCATCTTCTAACCACGCATAATCGTGAGGACTTTTAAATGGGGTTAGAATCAACTCGCCTATTTCATCCAATTTTGATATGTGTCCCAAACATGCATAACCGTGAGGACTTTTAAATGAGCATGAAAGCACATAATCAGAGATTTTAAGTAGTTCCATCATGCATAACCTTGAGGACTTTTAAATGAGAGTGAGTACTTTTGGATGATTTTATTGCTAATTAAAATAAATGAATAATTTCCTGTTTAAATACCACATTTTGACATACTATATTGGATTTTGATGAGTGATAGTCGTAGA
Organism: Allium fistulosum; assembly: GCA_030737815.1. Classification (NCBI taxonomy): domain Eukaryota; kingdom Viridiplantae; phylum Streptophyta; class Magnoliopsida; order Asparagales; family Amaryllidaceae; genus Allium; species Allium fistulosum. The sequence continues at coordinate 867,961,935 of CM060907.1, read as the reverse complement.
AATATGATAGGAATAGAGATGGTCATGGAATTTTTACCAACCAAAGTTATTACAAATTTTGTTTAAATTTTTAAAAAATTTCTAAATATACCCTCTCAAGACATAATGTATGATCAAGATCATTACTCATCACTTTTTTTAGTCACTATTTATCTTTTCGATAATCAATACAGAGTTAGATTAGTTAACATAGGCATCTAAATCCAAAAAAAAATATAAAATCACATTTCTAAAACGCCTAAACTGAGACGAAGTAGACAAAAACTATTTTCTGGAAGGGGTTTTGTAAAAATGTCTGCCAATTAAGAATCAGTTGAACTGAAATTTATGCAGATATTTTCTTTGGAAATATGATCTCTAATGAAATGATGTCTAACATCTATATGCTTGGTGAGAGAATGATGTACATGATTATTTGTGAGATCAATTGCACTTTTGCTATCACATATAAGTAGAACTCGTTTAAAATTTAGACCATAGTCTTGCAAGGTTTGTATCATCCATAAGGTTTGAGCAGAGCAACCGCTTAGAGCAATATACTTTGCCTTAGTGGTAGATAATGCAATACAATTTTGTTTTCGACTTGACCATGCAACTAACGAATGTCCCAACATAAAACACATTCCACTAGTACTTTTCTTATCAACTAGACTACCAGCATAGTCTGCATCTGAATACCCTTTTAACTCAAAGTTATTATTAGTTGGATACCATAGACCAAACCGTGAGGTGTGCAACATATACCTTATAATCCTTTTTACAGCTATTAAATGAGATTCTTTTGGATTTGATTGAAACCGTGCACATAAACAAACAGAGAACATAATGTCTGGTCTAGAAGCAGTAAGACAAAGAAGTGATCCAATCATACCTCGATATTTCTTTTGATCAACTACCTTACCTTTTTCATCCTTGTCAAGTTTAATTGTTGTGCTCATGGGAGTTTTTACAGGTTTAGCATCTTTCAATCCAAATTTGTTGACAAGCTCTCTGATATATTTTGTCTAAGAGATGAACGCACCTTTTTCACTTTGTTTGATTTGAAATCCTAAAAAGAATTTCAACTCTCCTACCAAGCTCATTTCAAACTTTTCCTGCATGACTTTTTCAAATTTCACACACAAAAGGTTGTTAGTAGCACCATAAATAATGTCATCAACATATATTTGAACAATCAAAAGGTCATCATTTTTGTGCAATAGAAATAATGTGGTGTCTACACAGCCCTTTTTGAACCCATTTTCAAGGAGATAAGTGCTAAGACATTCATACCAAGCCCTAGGGGCTTGTTTTAATCCATATAGTGCTTTCTTAAGTTTATATACATGGTTAGGGTATTCTTGACTTTAAAAACCTTCAGGTTGTTCAACGAATACATCCTCTTTCAAAATTCCACAAAGAAAAGCGCTTTTAATATCCATTTGTCTTAGTTTAAATCCTTTATAACAAGCAAAAGCTAACAAGATTATAATGAATTCTAGTCTTGCTACTTGATGCAGCAGCGGATAACTGAAGTGGATGAAACGATGAAAGTAGCAATCGGTGGATTGAAAAATACCAAAGGCCCAAATCCGTTGATCCAAAGATACCGGATTCTAGCTATCTCAAACACGTTGATCGCGCACGATACCGTGTTTAAAGATCTACGATTCTTCGACGTTGATCAAGCGCACTTGATTCCGTGAATCGGCTTCAACAATCGTTGATTCGAGCGCACTCGAATACCGAAGGTGGAGATAGGAGATCACACTCAACTACCAATTTGAGAAGAGGCACAAAGCACTCAAACAAAAGTTTATTCAAAATCAACTAAGAATTACAAATGACACAACCCCGCTATTTATAGAGGTTACAATGCACACAACCACAGTTTTCACCGACCTAAACAGACTCGCGACCTACGACCTAACATAGGTCGTTAGCGACCTAACACACAAACGAATCATTACAACATAAAGCAAATACAACACGCATGACTTAATAAGGCACGGGACTTACGACTTATAGTATTTACAACAGTTACAACATCACAATTTACAATAGGAACGACTTACGACCTAACACTTGAGCGACCTAAAAATAATGCATCTTCAGGTTGAGCTTCGGCTTTGTGAGCGACCTAAAATACAATGCAGCGACCTATCTTCCCGCGACCTATCTTCCCAGCGACATAAGATCGAGCGACCTATCTTCCCGCAACCTATCTTCCCAGCGGCATAAGAACGAGCGACCTAACTTCCCGCGACCTAACTTAGGTCGTAACTCGAAACAGTCCACATTCGAAAGGTCGGAGCGACCTAATGTTGGTTCGCTTATCTCGCTTAGTTGCTTGCACGCCTTAACACTGATTCCATTAACTCGTGAGCGACCTTCACTAGGTCGTGAGCGATCTAAGGTTTCACTAGGTCGTGAGCGACCTAAGGGCTCGAACGATTCTAATCTGATGAATTGGCAGATTGCGCTGCATCATCCTCTCCCGGTTGACAAAAATTCGACCTCGAATTTGCACCTTCCTCTTCCACCACAAGCTCATCCCCATGATACGGAATCAGGTATTTGACGTTGAAAACGTCTGCAGTGTGAATATAATCCGGCAATTTCAACTGATACGCATTATCATTGATCTTCTTCAAAATTTCCACTGGACCAATTTTACAAGCTTTCAACTTATTGTACGTTCCCACTAGAAAACGATCTTTTGTCAACACGGCGTAAACCAAATCACCTTCTCTGAAATTCACACTCCTTCGCCTTTTATCTGCCAGTTGTTTATACTTCTCATTTGATGCAAGCAATCGTTCATGCACAGTTCTGTGGAACTCCTGCAACTCAGTCACAAAATCACAAGCACACTTAACAACTCCCTTCTGATATGGCACTGTCGTCAGATCCAATGGACCCTTCGGAGTTGCTGAATATACAACTTGAAACGGACTGAAACTCGTACTACGGTTAACAGCATGATTATGTGCAAACTCTGCCTGACATAATTTCATATCCCAGCTCTTCAAATTATCTTTCACAAGACATCTCAACAAATTTCCCAATGATCTATTAACCACTTCCGTTTGCCCATCTGTTTGCGGATGATAGGCGCTACTAAAATTCAACTTCGTTCCGACCATCTTCCACAAACTCAACCAAAAATGGCTTAGAAATCTAGTATCCCGATCGGAAACAATAGATTCAGGTAGCCCATGTAATCGATACACCTCTTTAAAGAAAAACTGAGCAACACGGACTGCATCCGCGGTCTTTTTACAAGCTATGAAATGCGCCATTTTGGAAAATCTATCTACCACCACATATATGGAATCATTCCCACGTTGAGTTCTTGGTAACCCCAAAACAAAATCCATGTTGATATCAACCCATGGTCTAGTAGGCACACGTAATGGAATATACAATCCCGCATTCGTCGCTGTCCCTTTGGAAACTTAACAGATATGACATCTCTCCACAAACCTTTCGACTTCTTTTCTCATAGATGGCCAAAAATATGATTCAGAAATCAACTGCAAAGTATGATCTCTACCCACGTGACCTTCCTCATGCAACTCCTTCACAATCTTCATTCATAAGCTGCACTCTGGTATACATAATCGATTCCCTTTTAAAAGAAAACCATCCACCAATACAAACTCATCCGTCTTTCCCTCCTTGACTTCATCTACAAACTTCGCAAAGTAAGGATCATCAACAAATAATTCTGGCAATACATCAAACCCCATCACTTCAACCTTCATTGTAGTCAACAAATGATTCCTTCGACTCAATGCATCTACCACACGGTTTGTAATTCCCGACTTATGCTTCACCACAAATGTAAACTGTTGTAGGTATGCGATCCACGAAGCATGCCTGGCTGCAATTTTGTCCTGCCCCTGCAAATGTTTCAGTGCTTCATGATCAGTATATAGAACAAATTCTTTATGGAACAAATAGTGTCTCCAATGTTTTATAGCTTGAACAATAGTATAGAATTCCACATCATAAGTATTATATCTCATCTTGGCTCCCGATAGCTTCTCACTGAAATATGCAATAGGACGTCCCCCTGACTTAACACCCCTCCAATTCCAACCTTAGATGCATCAGTATGTAACTCAAACAACAATTGAAAATCTGGTAATACTAGAATTGGTGCTGTCGTTAATAGTCACTTGATTCTCTCAAAAGCAAATCCTACTTCCTTTGACCATGAAAACTGCTTCCCCTTCATACAATCAGTCACTGGTGCTATCACGCTACTGAAGTGTGGAATAAATCTTCGGTAGAATGATGCTAAACCATGGAAACTTCTAACTTCCGTTATCGTCCTGGGTTGTGGCCAATTTCTGATTGCTTCAACTTTATTCTGATCCACCTGTATACCTCCTTCAGATATAATATATCCCAAAAATAAAACACTATGCGTCATGAACACGCATTTCTTCATTGCAGCATAAAATTGTTCCTGTCGTAGTATCATCAACACTTCTCTCAAATGTTGCAAGTGTTCTTCTGCGCTTCTACTATATATCAGTATATCATCAAAATACACCACCACAAACTTCCCAATAAATGGTCTAAAGATCTGATTCATCACCTGCATAAATGTACTAGGTGCATTCGAAAGACCAAACGGCATAACCAGCCATTCATATAATCCTTCTCTCGTCTTGAATGTTGTCTTCCATTCATCCCCTGGTCTTATACGAATTTGATGATAACCACTCTTCAAATCAATCTTCGAAAAGATAGCAGCTCCACTAAGTTGATCCAACAAGTCATCCAATCTAGGCATAGGAAATCTGTATCTCACTGTAATCTTGTTTAGTGCTCGACTATCAGTACACATCCTCCATGTTCCATCCTTCTTCGGCACTAACAAAGCTGGAACTGCACAAGGACTTAAGCTTTCATGTACACGCCCTTGTTCAAGCAACTCTTCCACTTGCCTTCTCAACTCTTCGTGTTCCTTTGGACTCATTCTGTAATGTGGTCTATGTGGTAACACAGCTCCTGGAACAAGATCTATTTGGTGTTGTATGTCCCTCAATGGCGGTAACTCTGTTGGTAGCTCCTTAGGAAATACATCGTCAAATTCTCCCAGCACTGGCTTTACTTCTTCAGGAATTTCTGTTGGAACCTGCCTTCTTCGATTTTAATGCGACAACTATATATTTCAATCTATATACTATAATGTCAAATATTCTTGCAGGAATCTACAAAAGAAGTTATTATCATATCATCTACAAGATTAAAGTTCTCAAAATTCTATTTAGATATCTATGTACAATCTCTGATATGATGATGAAACACACACACACACAAATATACTTTTGAAAATCATGTTTTTAAAATAGAATATCTTTTATTATTTAAAAGATATAAAAAGGTATTTTCAAAATTATATATTATCTCAAGTTCAAAATTGCTAAAATAAAGGAAGGAACAAAACAGTACAGAATTAGACGTCTGTATATTATTTCAAACGTCTGACATCAATATCAGACGTCTAAAAGTAATATAACAGACGTCTGAACTCTATGCTTTGAGTGCCTCTATTTTTATATGAAATAGACGTCTGTAAATTTAATAACAGACGTCTGTCATCCTAGACAGACGTCTGAATTAAAAGACAGACGTCTAAATTGACTGTTTTTGTCTTTCTTTTATTTTTTGAATTTCAAAATTTATTCAGACATCTGTCACTTTTATCTCAGACATCTGAACTTGACGAACTGAAGCATCTCTTCATGAAATATCAAAATCTGAAGAGTTGTCTTCTTCACCAAGAGTTGCACTTCTTCAAATAGTTGCAACTATTAAATTAAGACTATTCAATACTACAAATAGAGATGAAAATTCACTATTTCAATGACAAATTCTTTCTATCTATTCTGATCTTATATTGTTATAATATCAAGTGATTTTCAATTCTCTACTTCCTATTTTTTGCACATTCAAATCATCATATCAAGAAGATTATAGGAAGGGTGTACTACATTGACTATATTCGTGTTATTCAAAGAACACACAAGTCAAGAAACAATTTACCAAATTGTATTTGAAGTCATATTCGGTTGCTTAGGCGGAAAAGTCCTATTCGGTTGCTTAGGCGGAAAAGTCCTGTTCGGTTGCTCAGGCGGTGTAATACCTGTTCCTCCGGGTTAAGTGAGGGTTATTCGAGAAATTCCAGAAGCAGTCTGGGACTGGACGTAGAACGAGAAGTTCGAACCAGTATAAAAATCTCTAGTGTCATTTTTATTACTGCCATTTACTATTATTTATAATTCCGCACTTGCTAGTCATAGTTTAACTATATTATCGATCCATATACACTTTCATTTGGTATCAGAGCAAGGTCATCACATAACTATAACATAGTTATCTGATATTTTTTTTAATATGGACAATAACACTAGCAACAGTTTCACTGAGGGACAATCCACTACACGACCACCATTGTTTAATGGATTAAATTATAGTTATTGGTCAACTAGAATGAGAATTTTTATGCAAGCAAGTGGATTTGAAACCTGGAATATCATTCAAACTGAATATCATATTCCTACTACAGAGTATGCTACATGGTCTAATACCCAAAAACTAGATGCTACTGCAAATGCAAAAGCAATGAACATGTTATTTTGTGCTTTAGACAAAAATGAATTCAATCGAGTCAGTATCTGTAAAACTGGATATGAAATTTGGAATACTCTTAAGGTTACACACGAAGGAACAAATAAAGTTAAACAAAGCAAGATCTCTATGCTTAAAAACCAATTTCAAAACTTTAGGATGAAACAAGGAGAAAGTATTAGTGAAATGTACTCTAGATTCCAGGATATTTATCACTCACTTTTAGCTTTAGAAGTCACTTTTACTGAATCTGATGTTGTATCAAAAATCCTTAATTCTTTAATTGATGAATGGGAACGAAAAGTCTTAGCTATCGAGGAAGCTAATGATATTTCAACCATAAAAACAGAAGAGTTAATAGGAAATCTAATGTCCTATGAAGTAAATTTACAGGCAAGACGAGCACAAGCACATGACAAGAAAACTATCGCTTTTCAAGCAGAAAAAGAAGACTCTGAATCAGAAGATGATATGGCATTTATAGCTTAGAATTTCAAAAAGTTTTTAAAATTCAAAAAGGGTAATAAATTTGGAAATAACAAGGGTTTTAATAAGCCATCAAGCTCATCTCTTGAATGCTACGAATGTCACAAGAAGGGCCACATAAAGAAAGATTGTCCTGATCGGAAGAAAGAGAATAATCTTAAAAAGGACAAATATAAAAAGAAACAAGCCTTCTCATTTACATGGGATGATACAGAATCTTCTTCGTCAGACAGTGATAATGACAGTGATTCAGAACAAGCCAATGTTTGTTTTATGGCAACAAATGATGATGTACCGATTAAGAAAAGAGGAAAATGGATTCTAGACAGTGGTTGCTCAAAACACATGACAGGCAACAAAAATATGTTAACTAACATTATCTACTCAGATGGAGGATCTTTCACTTTTGGAGATAATTCAAAAGGTTACATCATCGGCAAAGGCGATGTGAGCAATGACGGTACATCTAAATTACCTCTTATTACAAATGTCTTATTAGTTAAAAATTTAAAACATAACTTACTAAGTATTAGTCAATTATGTGATAAAGGTTTTAACATAGTATTTTCTAAAAATAAATGCAATATTTTTTATCATAACAAAAATATTATTTTCGAAGGAGTAAGAGATCATAATATTTATATTTTAAATATGAAAATAAATCATAATACAAATATGTGCTTATTAGTCAAAGAAAATGATCCTTGGCTATGGCATAAAAGATTTTGTCATATAAATTTCAAAGCTATTAATAAATTATCCAAAAATAATTTGGTAAAAGGATTACCTAAAATGAATTTTAAGGTAAAAAGCATTTGTGATGCTTGTCAACTAGGAAAGCTAACTAAATCTACTTTTAAATCCAAGAAGATCATCTCAACTTTGCAACCTCTTGAATTGTTGCATCTAGACCTATTTGGACCAACTCAGACTCAATCTATTAATCACAATAGATATGTCTTTGTAATAGTTGATGACTTCTCTAGATATACTTGGACTTTATTTATGAAAAACAAAAGTGATACTTTTGAAAATTTCAAAATCTTTGCTAAACGTATTCAAAATATTAAAAATCTAAAAATTAAAAATATTAGAAGTGATCATGGAGGAGAATGTGAAAATGAAATGTTTGAGAAGTTTTGTAATAAGAAAGGAATATTTCATAACTTTTCATTTCCAAGAACGCCTCAACAAAATGGAGTTGTTGAACGTAAAAATAGAACACTTCAAGAATGTTCTAGGACTTTATTGAATGGAACCACTCTTCCAAAACAATTTTGGGCAGAAGCCGTTGCTACTGCTTGTTATGTCCTAAATCGTGTATCTATTCGACCTTTAACTAAACATACTCCATATGAACTCTTCATCGGTAGAAAACCTAATATATCTTACTTTAAAATTTTTGGTTCTAAATGTTTTGCTTTAAATACAAAAGATCAATTAGGTAAGTTTGATCCAAAATCGGATGAATGTATATTCATCGGATATTCAGAACGAAGCAAAGCATATAGAATCTATAATATAAGAACTAAATCTATTGAAGAAACACTTCATGTATCATTTGATGAAAATTTCAAAATTAAAACAAATGATGATGAAGACATTGTAATAAATTCAAATTCTACTTTTGACAACAATACACCTGACAATATCACTTCTATAAATCAAATTGAAACTGAATTAAAATCTCCACCAAGAATTTTAAAAGATCATCCAATTCAAAATATAATAGGAGAAATTGATGAAAGAGTTAAAACAAGAAATCAACTAAATCAAATGGGTCATATAGCGTTTCTTTCTAATATAGAACCTAAAAATATTAAGGAAGCCTCAACTGATGATTATTGGATTATTGCGATGCAAGAAGAACTAAACCAATTCGAAAGAAATGACGTTTGGGATTTAGTTCCACGACCAAATGATCAAACAGTTATTGGCACTAAATGGGTTCTTAAAAATAAAGCTGATGAAAATGGTAATATCACTAGAAATAAAGCTAGATTAGTTGCTCAAGGATATAATCAGGAAGAAGGAATTGACTATGAAGAAACATTTGCTCCTGTCGCAAGATTAGAAGCAATACGACTTCTATTAGCCTATGCTTGCTTTCATGATTTCAAATTATATCAAATGGATGTTAAAAGTGCTTTTTTAAATGGATTTATTAAAGAAAATGTTTACGTTGAACAACCTCCCTTGTTTATACACGAACAATTTCCAGAACATGTTTATAAACTTAAAAAGGCTTTATACGGTTTGAAACAAGCACCTCGTGCTTGGTATGATCGTTTAAAAAGTTATTTAATCAATTCTGGTTTTGAAATTGGAAAGGTTGATCAAACTCTTTTTATTAAGAAAAAGAAACATGATATCTTAATTGTTCAAATTTATGTAGATGATATTATTTTTGGATCAACTAATGATAAATTATGTCAAGAATTTTCTAAAATAATGACAAATGAATTTGAAATGTCTCATATGGGAGAATTAACATATTTTCTTGGACTTCAAATTAAACAAGTTAATAATGGTATTTTTATAAATCAAGAAAAATATTGTAATAATTTAATCAAACGCTTTGGTATGGAAAATACTTCTGCCAAACCAACTCCTATGAGTACAACCATACATCTTGAAAAAGATGAAAATGGCAAGAGTGTAGACCAAAAATTATATCGAAGTATGATTGGATCTTTATTATATTTAACCGCTAGTAGACCCGATATAATGATGAGTGTTTGTTTGTGTGCACGATTCAAGCCGATCCTAAAGAATCACATATTAGAGCAGTGAAACGTATTTTACGTTATCTCAACAAAACCAAAGATTTTGGACTATTTTATCCGAAAGAATGTCCTTTTGAATTAGTATCATATAGTGATGCTGATTTTGGAGGAAGTCGGACGGATAGAAAAAGTACAAGTGGGACTTGTCACTTCATTGGACGGTCTCTAGTATCTTGGTTCAGTAAGAAACAAAATTGCGTATCACTTTCTACTTGTGAAGCAGAATATATATCTGCAGCTTTGGCATGTGCTCAAGTAATTTATATGCAACAAACTCTTCAAGATTTTGGTTTTAACTTATCCAAATCTACAATCTTCTGTGATAACTCTAGTGCTATTAATTTATCTAAAAATCCAGTAAATCATTCACAGACAAAACATATTGATATTCGTCATCATTTTCTTCGTGATAATATTGAAAAAGATATAATCAATCTAGAATTCGTATCGTCGGAAAATCAATTAGCAGATATTTTTACCAAACCATTAAATGAAAACACTTTTGTAAAATTGAGACGAGAACTTGGAATTATCTCTCTCAAAAATTTATGAAGTTTACTTCAACTATTCTGTTTTTATTTAACTTGTTTCTATCCACACATATTGTTTCTGGTTAACATTGAATTTTTTCTTCTTTTAATCTTAACCATTTATTTTTTAGCCTTCAGTTTTCTGTAAATTCCTTCTTTCCAAAGAAAATTGTCATTCAGCTTATCTATTTTTTTTAAAAAGGTGAAAGCAAAAATTCAAATATGCTTTTTAACTTTGCATTATTCATATATACCATGGCTGGTTCATCCTCAGATGAGCCTTCCTATTCATGTGAATATTCGTCAATTAATTTTGAAACACCTAGTTCTGGGTCTTCCGAACTTCCGACTCCAACTCCAGCTTATACTCCGATATGTCCACCACAAAGTCATCATACGTGGTATACGCCGGAAAATAAACGCACGCGAAGAAATTTATTTCCATCTCCAACTACTAAGGAAAAGATAGATGACTTACATCACTATCAGAGGGAAACACTTAATCTTCAGCGAGTAATTATTTTGTTATTCACAGCTTTGTTACTTCTTTTTTATCTAACCAACCCCAACAATTCTTTTTGTTAATGACAAAGGGGGAGAAATAATAACATTTCTGCTATATATTATGGTCATATTGACAGGGGGAGCAAAAGGTATGGTTATACTAATCGTTGAATTATATAGTTGTCATCATCAAAAAGGGAGAGAATGTTGGAACCTGCCTTCTTCGATTTTAATGCGACAACTATATATTTCAATCTATATACTATAATGTCAAATATTCTTGCAGGAATCTACAAAAGAAGTTATTATCATATCATCTACAAGATTAAAGTTCTCAAAATTCTATTTAGATATCTATGTACAATCTCTGATATGATGATGAAACACACACACACACAAATATACTTTTGAAAATCATGTTTTTAAAATAAAATATCTTTTATTATTTAAAAGATATAAAAAGGTATTTTCAAAATTATATATTATCTCAAGTTCAAAAGTGCTAAAATAAAGGAAGGAACAAAACAGTATAGAATTAGACGTCTGTATATTATTTCAGACGTCTGACATCAATATCAGACGTCTAAAAGTAATATAACAGACGTCTGAACTCTATGCTTTGAGTGCCTCTATTTTTATATGAAATAGACGTCTGTCAATTTAATAACAGACGTCTGTCATCCTAGACAGACGTCTGAATTAAAAGACAGACGTCTAAATTGACTTTTTTTGTCTTTCTTTTATTTTTTGAATTTCAAAATTTATTCAGACATCTGTCACTTTTATCTCAGACATCTGAACTTGACGAACTGAAGCATCTCTTCATGAAATATCAAAATCTGAAGAGTTGTCTTCTTCACCAAGAGTTGCACTTCTTCAAATAGTTGCAACTATTAAATTAAGACTATTCAATACTATAAATAGAGATGAAAATTCACTATTTCAATGACAAATTCTTTCTATCTATTCTAATCTTATATTGTTATAATATCAAGTGATTTTCAATTCTCTACTTCCTATTTTTTGCACATTCAAATCATCATATCAAGAAGATTATAGGAAGTGTGTACTACATTGACTATATTCGTGTTATTCAAAGAACACACAAGTCAAGAAACAATTTACCAAATTGTATTTGAAGTCCTATTCGGTTGCTTAGGCGGAAAAGTCCTATTCGGTTGCTTAGGCGGAAAAGTCCTGTTCGGTTGCTCAGGCGGTGTAATACCTGTTCCTCCGGGTTAAGTGAGGGTTATTCGAGAAATTCCAGAAGCAGTCTGGGACTGGACGTAGAACGAGAAGTTCGAACCAGTATAAAAATCCCTGGTGTCATTTTTATTACTGCCATTTACTATTATTTATAATTCCGCACTTGCTAGTCATAGTTTAACTATATTATCGATCCATATACACTTTCAATTTCAACCACTTCATTACTCTCACGTTCAATCAACAAAAATACTTCAGGCTCCTCTTCTACTTCCTTAACAAACTCTTTCAAAGATAGCAAAGTTTTAAGTTCTTCAATCTCCTCCAACTTGCTTTCTTCTTGTTGTCGCTTCTTGGTAATTAAAGTGATTTTAGTACCTTCAAACATGAAACTGTAACTGTTAGTACGACCATCATGTTGCACCGCTCTATCGTACTGCCACGGTCTCCCCAACAACAGATGACATACATCCATATCCACAACATCACACCAAATTTCATCTTTGTATTTCTTCCCAATCGAAAAATTAACACAGGCTCTTCGTCCAACCTTCACTTCCCCACCTTTTCTCAACCAAGCTAACTTGTAAGGTTTCAGATGCTTCTCAGTCTTTAATGCTAACTTCTTCACAGCTTCTGTAGAAATGATATTATCACAGCTTCCTGCATCAATAACAAACTTGTAAACCCTTCTCAGAATAGTGCATGTTGACTGAAAAATGTTGCTCCTCAACCAGCTAGAATCATCCTCTTGCTTTGGTGTCAAACACGACCTCTTCATCATTAATGAATACCCTTCATCTCCCGACACATTTTCCTCCTCCTCATCATGTAGTGAATTAGAACATTCAGCTTCTACATCCTCGTCCTCTGCCTCAGCAACCATCACTCGCTTCTTTGGTTTTGGACATTCATTGCTTTTGTGACCAATCTCCTGACAATTGAAGCATTTGATACCACTATTGACCTTGGTCTTAGCAACTTCGCTAACAATTAGTTTTGCAACAGCCTTAGAAACATTCGCATTGCTACTGGCCCCTTTCATTTGATTGTTGGAATTTGTAAACACGCCACCACCTCTCCTACCTTGCTTCACCCAAGCTAGAGCTTTTTGATGTGCTTCAGCAACAGATCTGGGATCAAACATATTCACCATATCTTGAATCTGCATTCTCAACCCTCCAACAAATCTAGCTGTCAACTGCTCCTCTGTCTCCATGATATCATTCCTCGCAATCAATTGATAAAATTCATCCGCATAATCATTCACCGACTTGGTTCCCTGTCTCAGATTCTGCAATCGTTGATACATAAGAGATTGATAATTATATGGCAAGAATGTAGCCTTCATTAGTTTCTTCATCTTCTCCCATGACTCGATCTTTGACTTCCCCATTCTCTCCCGTGTTAGTTTAGTTTGCTGCCACCATGCCATAGCTCTCCCTTTCAAGCGTGTAGCAACCAACTTAACTCTCCGATGCTCGGGAACTTCCTTAAAGTCAAAAATTTCTTCCACATTAGACAACCAATCCAAAAATTCCTCCGCTACCATTCCACCCTTGAATTCTGGAATTTCGGTTTTCATCCCCGATTCCCATCGACGATCATCTTCAACATCCCGATATGCATTTCGTACTTGGTCTCGATCTCGAGAATGAACACTACATCTACCACCATCTTCATCAAAAACAGATGTACTTCGATAACGATCTCGACCACCCACATCTCTATGATCACGCATATCTCTTCTACTTTGTCTTTCATCATCACGGTATGGTTCATGTTCAAACTCTCGTGGAGTTCTTCTCTCTTCATCTCTATACTCATGATGTTCTCTTCTCAATAAAACTGAAGATTCTCTTCTTTCTCGATAAGATTGTGGCGACACCCTCCTCGCTTCCGTAACCGATGGCGAAACTCTGTTTCCTCCATGGTTTGAGACTGGCGACCTCCTTCTTTGACTTTGATTTATATCATTCATCAGTTTCTCTAACTTCCCAATGCCTTCATCAAACTTTTCATTGATGCGTTGTTCCATTAGCTCGGCTTCTTCTCTTCTATACAACGCTTCAACATTCTAATGGCGATTAGCTCTTCTCGGTGGCATTATCAAAACTTCAACTCTCGGCCTTGACTTAGAAATGAACAAACTATGCACGCTCAAACACTTCACGCCCTTCAACTAGCTCGGTCTAAACTCAATTGGCTCGGCTTAAACTCTTCAATAAGAATTGGCTCCAAGACTCGGCTTAGCTATGATTGGCTAAGTCTAGCTCTGATACCAAATGATGCAGCAGCGGATAACTGAAGTGGATGAAACGATGAAAGTAGCAATCGGTGGATTGAAAAATACCAAAGGCCCAAATCCGTTGATCCAAAGATACCGGATTCTAGCTATCTCAAACACGTTGATCGCGCACGATACCGTGTTTAAAGATCTACGATTCTTCGACATTGATCTAGCGCACTTGATTCCAAGAATCGGCTTCAACAATCGTTGATTCGAGCACACTCGAATACCGAAGGTGGAGATAGGAGATCACACACAACTACCAATTTGAGAAGAGGCACAAAGCACTCAAACAAAAGTTTATTCAAAATCAACTAAGAATTACAAATGACACAACCCCGCTATTTATAGAGGTTACAACGCACACAACCACAGTTTTCACCGACCTAAATAGACTCGCGACCTATGACCTAACATAGGTCGTTAGCGACCTAACACACAAACGAATCATTACAACATAAAGCAAATACAACACACACGACTTAATAAGGCACGGGACTTACGACTTATAGTATTTACAGCAGTTACAACATCACAATTTACAATAGGAACGACTTACGACCTAACACTTGAGCGACCTAAAAATAATGCATCTTCAGGTTGAGCTTCGTCTTTGTGAGCGACCTAAATACAATGCAGCGACCTATCTTCACAGCGGCATAAGATCGAGCAACCTATCTTCCCGCGACCTACCTTCCCAGCGACATAAGATCGAGCGACCTATCTTCCCGCGACCTATCTTCCCAGCGACATAAGATCGAGCGACCTAACTTAGGTCGTAACTCGAAACAGTCCACATTCAAAAGGTCGGAGCGACCTAATGTTGGTTCGCTTATCTCGCTTAGTTGCTTGCATGCCTTAACACTGATTCCATTAACTCGTGAGCGACCTTCACTAGGTCGTGAGCGACCTAAGGTTTCACTAGGTCATGAGCAAGCTAAGGTTTCACTAGGTCGTGAGCGACCTAAGGGCCTCGAACGATTCCAATCTGATGAATTGGCAGATTGCGCTGCATCACTACTTGTGCAAAAGTTTCATCAAGACCAATTCCTTCAATTTGATTATAACATTTAGCAACTAACCTAGCTTTGTTCCTAATCACATTTCCAGAGTCATCAATTTTTTTTTAAATCCGTTTGGTTCCTACAACTGGAAAATCATTAGGTCTAGGTGCTAGAATCCAAACATCATTTCGTCAAATTAATTTAGCTCTTCTTGCATAGCCATAAACCAACTCTAACCATTGAGAGCTGTATCTATGTCTCTTGGTTCAATTTCTGAAATAAGTCCACTCTATAGACAGAAATCACATAAATTTCTAAAGGAAGAACGAGTTTGAATACCTGTGGTAGGATTACCTATTACCAATTCTGGAGGATGATCTGCTTTGAATTTCAATCTCTCTAGTTCCAGATTTCTTTGGACTTCTTCCGTGGTTGCAGTTTCTTCTGGATTTTCACTTTCATCTTTTTCGTTCTCCACTTCGACATTGCTTTTGATTGTTTCCTTGCTTTGATCATCAATGCTTTCATCAAATTTCACATTGATTGACTCCAAGATTATTCTTGTCTTTTTGTTGTATACTTTATAAGCTTTGCTTCTAGAAGAATATCCCATGAACATGCCTTCATCAGCTTTTGGCTCAAATTTTCCCATTTGATCACCTGTATTGAGAATAAAACATGGACAGCCAAATTATTTGAAATATGCAATATTTGGCTTTTTGTTGAACCATAGTTCATATGGTGTTTTCTTAAGAATCAGCCTAATCATGACTCTATTCATTACATAACAAGCTGTATTTACTGCCTCTGCCCAAAAGGACAAGGGTAGTTCATACTCATTTATCACAGATCTAGCCAACTCTTGTAAGGTTTGATTCTTTCTCTCGACTACTCCATTTTGTTGTGGAGTACATGGGGCAGAGAATTCATGTTTAAATTCATTTTCATCACAAAAATTTTCAAATTCATAATTTTCAAATTCTCCACCATGATCACTTCTTAGCAAAACAATTGAAACTCCTTTTTCATTTTGAACTAATTTTGTGAATTTAGTGAAGTATGAGAAAGTTTCTAATTTTTTAGCTAAGAAGTATACCTACGTGTATCTAGAGTAATCATCAACCAATACAAAATAATATCCCTTACCACCTAAACTTGCAATATCGTTAGGTCCAAACAGATCCATATGAACTAGTTCAAGGACTCTAGAAGTACTTATAGTGTTCTTGGCATGAAAAGATGATTTTTTAAGTTTTCCCATAGTACATGCTTTACATAGAGTTTCTGTTTTGAAATCATGAGATGGTAAACCTCTTATCAAATCTTTGCTTTTTAATTTGTTTAACAGATTCATGCTAGCATGTCCTAATCGTCTATGCCATAAGTTTACTTCTTCATCCTTAGCTACCAAACATTTTGAAAGAGTGAGATCATCAAAAGATAGAGAGTATATATTACCTTTCCTCTTACTTGAAAATAATGTTTCTTTTGCTGATTGGTCAACAATTTTGCACAAATCAGAAAAAACAACATTCATTCCCTTATCACATAACTGGCTGATTGAAATCAGATTATGGTGCAGATTTTCAACATATAATACATCGTTTAAGGTAAATGTTCCATTACCTACTTTACCTTTACCGATAATTTTACATTTATCATTATTGCCTATTGTGACTCTGCCACCTTTGTACTTCTCTAGGCTAAGGAACTTTGATTTGTTGCCTGTTATGTGCCTAGAACAGCTAGAATTCAGGTACCACTCTTGTCGTTCCTTAGCCTACCAACACACCTACACAAGAAAAGAGTTTAGTGACCTATTTGTTTTTATATGTCCATGATTGTTAGTGACAACAAAATTTGAAAAACAAGTTTGCATAGAACCAAGACGATCTATGTTTGTTCCTTTTGGCACCTAAATTTGTTTGATTTTAAGGGATTTTACATTCATGCCTTTAGGAACCCAAATTGGTATGGTTTTCGTGTGTTTGGGTCTATACCAGCAATTGTTTTGATTGTGTCCAATTTTTCCACAAAACGTGCACTTAGAGTTGACATGATTAGTTTCACTTCTACCTTTTTCAGATTGAGTATACTCAAGTCCTTGTCTAATATTAACAGTTTGTTTCCCTAATAGCATATTTAGTGATCTTTCTCCTTTGGAGAATTTTCCTAAAGTTGTAGACAATTGTTGGACTTGTGACTTGAGAGATTCATTTTCATTCAATAACAAAATGCATTTTTAATAGAATTTTCTCTCCTAGTATTTTAAATTTCTTTCAAAATCAGAATTTCATTTTCAAGCGATTTAATTTTAGTTTCTGATTTTTTTATTTCCTCTTCTAATGATGGACACTTATCACACTTAGGGCTCTTATTTTTACAGTTTTGAACCATTTGATCAAGCTGCATATTTAGTTCTATCAAACTATCTTTTTGTGATTCAATTTTAGCATACTTCTCCCTAAGTCTTTCAAAATAGTCATTTACTTCATGAAAATATATAAGTAATTGCGAGTGAGTAAGTTTTGATACCTCGCTTGGCTCGTCATCATCGACGTCACTTGTTTCTCCTATAAAAAACACAGATTTGCTTTTTCACTCTCACTGACAGTGCTTTCATCATCATCTTCATCACTTTCATCCCAAGTTACTGCAAAAGCTCTCCTTTTCAATTTCTTTCCTTTGCTGAACCGATTTTGAGGACAATTTGGCTTAATATGACCAGGTTTATTGCACTTGTGACAAATGATCTACTGATTTTTTGAGTTGTCTAGAACTTTGACGATTCTGCTCTTCAGTTGTTGATTTAGGGTTGGATTTCTATATTTGTGGTTCCACCTTTTGAATCTCCTTATTATCAGTGCTAATTCAGCTGCTCCTTCATCTTCACCATCATCATCTTCACTTTCCATCGTTCTTTTGAGAGCTATTGATTTCTTTCGCGTATCTCCTCCTTCATGTTCTTCCTTGAATTTGATTTCTAGCTCATAAGTGGTGAGGTTTCTGATGAGTTCTTCAACTTTAACCTATTTCAGATCCTTTGATTCTTGGATGGCAGTCACCTTTGCTTTAAAATTTCGTGGAAGAATTCTGAGGATCTTTCGGACTATTTCCAGTTCTGTGTATGGTCTTCCTAGGGATTTTGATTTGTATACAAGATTAGAAAGTTGTCCATGCATTTCTTTGACACTTTCATCCTTTGCCATTGTGAAGTTCTTGTACTCGTTACAAAGCATGGCAAGGCGAGATTCTTTAACCTGGGAGGTTCCTTCATGAGTCACTTCAAGCATGTACTAGATTTCCTATGCAGTTAGACAATGCGAGACACGGTTAAATTCAATTTGAGCTAATGAACAAAGAATAGAATTCATAGCTTTAGCATTAGCAGTTTGTAGTTTATTTTCAAGATTTGTCCATTGATCCATAGGTTTATCAACTTCCTGATTGCCTACCATTATTGTTGGTGTAATATATCCCATTTCAACAATATTTCATGCATCTATGGTTTTCAGAAAATTTTCATTCTAGCTTTCCAATATGCATATTCACCATTGAACATAGGTGGTCTAGCTATGGACTGACCTTCAGCAAAAGCATTATTAAAAGAAGCCATTGAAAGTAAAAATCAAAAATTTTAACAGAAAAAGGTTTTTGATCCAAGCTCTGATATCATTTGTAGGATCATTTTCACCCTAGAGGGGGGGTGAATAGGGTCTACTACTAAAAATTAATGTAGAAATAAAAACAGAAAATAATGCAGTAAAGATCACACATAGTTTTACCCAGCTTCGGCAAAAATTTGCCTACGTGCGTCCCCAAGGTTTCTACTAGAAATTAAGTAATCAGACGCTTACAAAAACACATAAACTTACGATACCCACTAACTTGATTAATCCAACTCTAAGCCCAAAATCCTGCCACAACTCAGCCACTGAGTTGTGAATTCTTGAACTATGCCTCGTAGTTCGTAACCTATTTAAACTAGAGTTTACAAATTTAAAAAACGGAAAATTCAAAACAAATAAAATTGAAACCCTAAATTATAATTTAGAAAAAGAAATTTATCGGCCCAATATAAACATGTTCGCCCTTATTCTTTAGCCCAAGACTTTGCATATGGTCGCCGTTCTCTTGAATTTACAAATTAAGGTTTCTAAAAGATGCCGCTTGAAGGTGATATCCAAATCGGCCAAATCGCGCTCCTTCTTCTTTGATACCCAGGTTCTTCAAATTAGCTACGATTGATCGTGCGGCTGCTTCAATTGTCGAGTGATATTTAATTGATAAAATGGTACGATTTCTGCTCCTTTCTAATTTTGTAGTATTCTCGACTTTGATTCGAGTTAAGAATTAGTTCTTGATTTATTTTACGGCTTGCTCTCTTATTTTGCTCAAACTCGAACTCCAATGAAATAATGTCGATGATGACATGGGTTTATATATGGTTTGATTCCCTATATTTTCATTTGTATATTTCGATTTGAACATGTCAGAACATTTTCTTTTTACATTGATTTCTGATCAAATGGCTTTGATGCTTTCTGACTCGTTCATTTGTGATATATATTCACATGTAGTTTGACCCTGGTTGATTTTCCGATTGTTGCCTTGACTTGTTCAATTATGATATCCTCTACAACTTTTTCTACTCCTTCCTGAATTTGTTCTCTACTTTGTTTAGGATTCTGGTATATTTTTGTTCGAAAACTGTTTTGGTCCTCAATTTGATTGTGTAGTTGCTACCGTGAATCTTGTTTGCTAATATGTGCATGCCTAAGCTTCCATGTATATACATACACATGTATGTATATGTGTGTGAACTGTACCATTATATATATGCTTCATGTTTCTTGTAGCTCGACCATTATGTTGATTATGCTGCTGCCTTTAGTTTGGTTTGAATGTGCCCACATGTATGATGTTCATTACTCATTCAAGTGCTTATATCTTTACGTGTTTCTGCACTTGCTGCTGTTCGAAACTGGTGCACTCTGTTGCTCTGGCTTTGAGTTGGTTTCGGACTTATTGCGATGCCTGTCTTTGGTTTGAAACATATCCTTGTGCTTCACTTTGCTGCATCCATTGAGTTGTTGGTTTTTTGTGTGTGCATTGAGTTTGTATGCCTGTTTGTACATGTCCACATCTCTGAAACAGTTGTTCCTTGTGGTGTTTGCACCCTGCTTTGATCTTGTCTTGTCTTGTCTTGCTTTGTATTGGTACCTTGCCCTACCACATGCTTGTGCATGTCTGGTGCACTTAGGTCCATGGTTTGCCTGGACTGAACTTGGTTAGTTTTGGTTTGTGTTTGCATTGCACCTGAGTTGAATCCGGTCTTGGCTTGGGTTTGACCTTGTGCTCATGTAACGACCCGTATTTTTACGGATCGAAAAGTTCGTTCAAATCTGGAATTTTCAACATTTTAGGTTGTTTCAGATTTTGGGAAGAATTTTGGTTAAGTCCTAAGTCGTAGCCGACTTATGAGTTCTGGACGAGTTAGTGATGAGTCTGGGTGAGTTAAGGACTTAAGGGGGTGAGTCGGCGACGACCTAAGGAGATAAGTCGTAGCTGGGCTAAGTTAGGAGGTCAAAGTTAACTCGGCAAGTATTAAGTCGTAGGTTGTAAGTCGTTGCCGAGTTAAGGGATAGACAACCTAGTGGGGTGACCGACCTAAGAAGGTGAGCGTGTTAAGGGAAGACCGACTTAACAGTGTGGCCGAGTTAAAGTAGTCAGCCGACTTAAGAGTTGATGACTCATAGGAAGGGACGACCTAGAGTTAGCTTGTGTGCAGTTTAGGTCGGTGGGGCGACTCAGTGGAATGACCGACCTATAGGAATGACCGACTTAGGAGATTATGACTTAAGGACTGGGACGAGTTAGCGGGTTAGTAGTGAATGACTTAGTGCTAGGGCTTAAGTCGTAAGCGACTTAAGTATGGTTATGTCGTGGAGACCCTGTTGTGAGCGTTAGCAAGTTAGGTCGTTAACACGAGTTAAGGGAGATAGGTCGTTGGACGACTTAGGGTAGATCGCTAGGAAGAGTAAGTCGGAGGTCGTCTGTGTGTTGAGTCGGTAGGTAGTTGAGTCGGCAGCGTGTGTTGAGTTACGAGTCGGTAGGTCGTAAGTCGGCAGAGGGTTAGGTCGGCAACGACTTATAGGGGCGGACGACATAAAAATCTGCCTATAAATAGAAGGGTTTGGCTCACTTTTTGGCACCGGTTTTTGAAGCAAGGAAGTGCTGCCATTTTGAGAGCTCGACTACAACATTTCTTCATCTCTTTTCTCTTCTCTAATCTAGTATCTCCATCCATCTAAATCGAAGATCAAGATCGAAGATCCAAGAGCTAAAGTTGAAGATCTTCATCCATCGAAGAGAGATTTCATCGTTTGAAGTGAGATCTTGTCGGATCTAGCTTAGTTCTTTGCTGTCCAGATCTGAAGTTGATATCTTTTGGATTGTTTAGGTGATTTGGTGAGTGGTGATTATCTCTCACACGGATCCAAAGGAGTATATCAGATTGTTGGTTCGATTTGGTGTTAAAATAGAGATTTCTATGCATTTTCTTCATCCTATGTGTAGATCCATATAGATCCATTGTTCATGATGATGTTACATCCATTTTATCATATGTTAACCTATGCAAGTTCATTCATCAAGTTTGTAGAGATATAATCCATGTTTTCATGCTTATTGGACTTTCAACTCTTTAATTACGAAAATGTCATTATTGTTATAATTGTCTACTTAGATCATTTTTGAATGCTTGATTGCTTGGATTGATGTTTGATTTGATTGATTGTTATGAATTAGATGATTGATGATTAGATTTAGATCGAAGGTGATTCAAAAGCTAAGGGAAAGGCTCTTGAATTGGAAAAGCTGCTCGTGGCATATGTAGCGGGATGATGAAGCTCTTATGCATGGATTTGATGATGTGAAGTTGAGATGAGGCTTTGCGAGGATGTAATGAAGCGAGGCATCATATGATGAAGACTTGGTCTAATCCAGATGGGATCATTCCAAGCATGTTGATAACTCGGTGATTTAATTCGAGTTGAGGATAATGAATGGATATGAGAATAGTCGTCGAGGAGGATGACTAGGAGGCTTGGATAGCATCGTTGTTGAAGGTTCTAGCATGCTCTAAGCAAGAGTACGTTTGGGCAGATTCGATAGTCCCAACGGCCAACTGTTGATGGTCGAGTACTCTGGGCAGATTCGATAGTCCTAGGCACGGGCTGCGACGACGTGCGGGAGTTATGTCTAGAACCGGGGTTTCCATTAGCCCTTGACGGACGGCTGAAAGAATGTGCCGGTCATTCAATTAACGGTGATATCGAAGCAATGATAACAGTGATAGCCAGAGTCATGGATGTTTGGTTGTATCGTCATTCGGACTCAAGAGCGGTATTTTCTGGGTGCTTATCTGATTTAGGCCTTGGTATTTGGAAAACATCGCCCTTGACTCGATTGATAGTAGTTTTACTTTAAATTGTATGCTCTGCTATGTTTGCTTCTGCTTAGTGTGTGTCTGGGGGCTATCACTGTAGAATGAGGTTGGAGTGGGAGGGTTGTATTCCTATTCCTTTTCCTTTATGCTCTTTTGGTATGTTGTTAGTTAATTTACTGCTCACTAAGACTGTTGTCTGACTCAAGGCTTTATGTTTTAATTCTTATTGCCTTGGGCTGTTCGTCCATTTTGGGACGGGCAGACTAGGTAGCAGGTGACAGGTGCTGTTCTCTTCTCACGATGCTGATATCGAAGACGAGCTAGAGGGTTGCATATTATCTTCTTATATGTACTGGATATTCCGCTGTTTTGTATTCTCTGAGAGATATGTAGTGAGGCTGGATGTATTGACTATGTGGAGGCTTATATTCAACTATTATGGAGTTTTATATGATGTCATTTTGTTCTGTAAAGCTTCACTATACTTATGTTCTATTGTATTTTGTCCATGCGCTGTGAGTAATACGATAGATTCTGTTGTTTTAAATCTTACCTTGACAATCGTCCATGGTCGCCTGGCACACTTTACAGCGCCTTATCTCTAGATTCGGTAAGGGGTCATGGGCGGTCGTCACATTTGGTATCAGAGCATTGGTTAATCGATTTTACCCAACGCTCGCTGTCGTAACTACGTATGAGAGACGTAATTGTATTTTGATGGATGATTACTATATATAATATAGTAGTTTAGCAGTAAGTTAGTCCTTTATGCAGTTGTTTCTCTAGATGTTCTAATCATTCCTTTTTATAGATATTGAGAATGAGTCGAAGAGGGAGACCAACTGCTAGGGAAGGCCGTGCTACTGAAGAGACTGTTGATTATGCAGCCATGTTCGAAGCTATGATGACTTCGATCATGAGAAGGATACCAGTTCCGGGGGCAGCGGTTGATGTTGGAGTTCAAGTCCAAACTCCAAAACCAGTGGATTTTGCTAAGTTGTGCAAGGATTATACTGCTCTTGGAGGGAAGGTTTTCTTGGGAACAGAATCAACTATCGAAGTCCAGAGATGGATAGATGCTTGTAGAAGGATCTTTGGTGATTTGGGAATTGATGATGCAACTAAGAGGAAGTTGGCATCAAGGCAGCTTCAAGGGAGAGCCTCTGATTGGTGGAACTCTATTACCATCACTACTCCGGAGGAAGAGATTACTTGGGAGCAATTCCAAGTCAGATTTGAAGCTAAGTTCATTTCTACAGCTCAGAAGTCTGTTCTGTTCAAGAGGTTTGTGGAGCTCAAGCAAGGTGGAAGATCAGTTCTTGAGTATGTTTCTGAGTTTGAGGCTTTGTCCAAGTATGCCCGGTCATATATTGAGTCTGCTTACCAGAAGAATGAAAAGTTTGTGACCGGCTTGGATAGCTATCTTGGGAGACAGTTGGTGGATCATTTGGACGACTCATTTGAGAAGCTTGTGGAGAAAGCTCTCAGGCATGAGAGTCTGTTTCCTAAGGAAGGATCTGTTGTTGCTGTGACCAGGGAAGAGTCTAAACCCCAGCAGGGTGGAAACAAGAAGAGGAAGCAGCAGCAGCAGAAGGGTAAGGATGGCCAGAAGAAGCCGAAAGGCAAGGTGACTTGCTACAATTGTCAGCAGAAGGGCCATTTCTCGAAGGATTGTAAGAATCCTAAAGTGCCGATGAAGTGTCACAACTGTGACAAGCCGGGGCATTTCAGGAAGAATTGTCCAGAACCAAGGAAGGACAGGCAGATTGTGCAAGCCTATGCTTTAGGAGCTGTTCCGTCGTCTTCGAAAGCTCCTACTGCTGAAGAGAAGGGAAAGGGTGTGGTTGTTCAAGGTACTCTTTTCCTATGTGGTGTTCCAGTTAGAGTTCTGTTTGATACTGGAGCATCGCATTCGTTTGTTTGTAATGAACTCGTAGGCCGGTTAGGTTTGGAACCGGATATTGTTGATAGGCCATTGGTTGTGACTAATCCAGTTGGGGGTTCGTCTTGTTTGTGTATGTTATGCCGTGGTCTAGTTGTATCGAGTCATGGTTGCTCTTTTGTTTGTGATTGCTTTGTTCTGAACTTTGCGGGGTTCGGAATTATTTTGGGTATGGACTGGCTTAGGAAGTATGCGGCTAAGGTTGATTGTGAGAGGCTGGAGGTGACAGTCGAGAATGTGGAGGGGCGAAAGATTGTGATACGATGTAAGCATGAAGAAGGCGTCTTCATGAGCTTCATGTATTCGCTAGTTGTTCCACCGGATGGACTGTCATCAGTGCCGATCGCTAATGAATTCGAGGATGTCTTTGACGAAGTCAAAGGGTTGCCGCCGCATAGAGAGATCGAGTTTCGTATAGATCTAGTTGAAGGAGCCAGACCTGTTGTGATGCCTCTAAGGCGGATGGCGCCTAGGGAACAGCAAGAGTTGAGGGTGCAAGTTGATGACCTTTTACAGAAAGGATTCATTCGACGTAGTGTGTCCGAGTGGGATGCACCAGTTGTGTTTGCAACCAAGGCAGATGGGTCATTGAGATTGTGTGTGGATTATCGTGAGCTGAATAAGGTGACTAAGAAGAACAAGTATCCATTGCCGAGAATAGATGACTTGTTTGATCAGCTTCACGAAGCAAAGGTGTTTTCTCAGATGGATTTGGCAACGGGATTTCACCAGTTGAGAGTAGCTAAGGATAGTGTGCCGAAGACTGCTTTTAGGACACCATCTGGTTTCTTTGAGTGGCTGGTAATGCCGTTTGGATTGACTAACGCGCCAGCATATTTTGTGGACCTTATGAATAGAGTGTTCAGAGATCAGTTGAACAAGTTTGTACTTGTGTTCGTGGATGATATTCTGATTTATTCCAGAACGGAAGAAGAGCACAAGACACACTTGTGTATTGTTTTGGAAATCTTGCGGAAACATCAGCTGAAGGCTAAGTTTTCGAAGTGTCACTTCTGGAAGAGTGAAGTGAGGTTCTTAGGCCATGTGATTTCTGGAAATGGAATAGCGGTTGATCCCGCTAAGGTGGCAGCAATCCAGGATTGGGTTAGACCTAAGAATGCATCAGATGTGAGAAGTTTTCTTGGATTAGCAGGATATTATCGACGGTTTATCAAAGACTTCTCCAAGGTAGCTGCACCGTTAACAGGATTGACGAAAAAGAACCAAGTGTTCAGTTGGGATGCTAAGTGTGAGCAAGCTTTCGGAATCCTGAAAGAAAGACTGACGAGTGCTCCTGTTTTGACTATTCCAAGTGGGAATGATGAGATGGTGGTTTACACCGACGCATGTGGTACTGGACTTGGAGCAGTGCTGATGCAGAGGGATAAGGTTGTTGCGTATGCAAGTCGACAACTGAAGCCGCATGAAAGGAATTACCCGACTCATGATTTGGAGTTAGCGGCGATTGTATTTGCTCTGAAGATGTGGAGACATTATCTGTTGGGAGTTCGATTCGAGTTGTTCACGGATCA
This sequence comes from Allium fistulosum, assembly GCA_030737815.1. NCBI lineage: Eukaryota > Viridiplantae > Streptophyta > Magnoliopsida > Asparagales > Amaryllidaceae > Allium > Allium fistulosum. Next base: position 867,935,578 of record CM060907.1, on the reverse strand, counting down.
CAAGTCGTTGAAGTATCTTTTCTCCCAAAAGGATTTGAATCTTCGGCAGCAACGTTGGCTAGAGTTTTTAGCATCATATGATTTTGGTATAGCTTATACTCCGGGAAAAGGTAACGCAGTGGCAGATAAGTTAAGTCGAAGACATGCAGAATTGGGAGCCATGTTTTCAGAATGGAAGAGTCTTGAGTATTTAGCTGGAGACTTCAGGCCTAGATGTGAATTGGAACCTGAGATGTTGGCAAACTTATCAATAAGACCGACTCTTGTGGACAGGATTGGCGAGAGTCAAAAGCGAGATGATAAGCATGTCAAGATTATCCGTGATTTGGAATCTGGGATGGATCCAGAAAAGGATAAAGGATTCGAGGTCGATCGAGAGGGTTGGCTTCGAAAGCAAGGACGACTAGTTGTTCCCGATATAGATGAACTGAGGAGTGAAGTTTTGAAGGAAAGTCATCACTCGAAGTTGACAATTCATCCAGGTGGAAATAAGATGTATCGGGATATGAAGAGAACCTACTACTGGGAAGGTATGAAGAAGGATGTTGGAAATTTTATTTCCAAGTGTATGAACTGCCAGTTGGTTAAAGCCGAACAGAAGAAGCCAAGTGGATTGCTTCAGCCATTAGAAGTTCCTACATGGAAGTGGGAACAAGTGTCGATGGATTTTATCGATGGATTGCCTAGAACCAGAATGGGAAATGAACGGATTTGGGTCATTGTGGATCGTCTGACTAAGAGTGCACGATTCATTCCTATTCGATCAACTAGGACTGCATCAAAGTTGGCTGAGTTGTATGTTAAGTGGATAGTCCGATTCCATGGTATTCCGAAGAGTATAGTGAGCGATCGAGATCCATTGTTCACTAGTGGATTTTGGAAGAGCTTCCAGGAAGTTTTGGGAACCGAGTTGTGTTTGAGTACAGCTTATCATCCACAAACAGATGGTCAGACCGAGAGAGTCAACCGAGTTTTGGAAGATCTTCTTAGAGCATGTGTTTTGGACTTCGGAGGATCATGGGAAGATCACCTTCATTTGGTGGAGTTTGCATACAACAACAGTTACCAGTCAAGCATTGGTATGGCACCGTATGAGGCATTGTATGGAAGGTCGTGTAACTCTCCGACATGTTGGTTGGAAACTGGAGAAAAGCTGATGCTTGGGCCAAAGATGATTCGACAGACTTCGGATTGCATAGAGATCATTCGGCAACGAATGAAGGCAGCCCAAGACCGTCAGAAGAGTTATGCCGATAAGCGTCGTAAGGATTTAGAATTCGACATTGGAGATATGGTTTTTGTGAAGATTTCTCCACTAAAGAATGTTATTCGATTCGGGAAGAAAGGAAAATTGACTCCGAGATTTGTTGGACCATTCCCGATCATCGAGCGAATTGGAAAGCTCGCTTACAGATTGGGGTTACCAGAGAAGATGTCGAGTGTGCACAATGTTTTTCATGTATCATATCTACGGAAGTATGTGCACGACTCGAATACCGTGGTTTCTGCTGATAGCTGTGAAGATTTCGAAGTTGATCCAGTTGATAGAAGACCTCGTAAGCCGCTTCGTGTTGTTGAAACCGACACGAAACAGCTTAGGAGGAAGGTAGTTAAGTTGCTCAAGATACAATGGAGTGATGATGATAACGACTGTACGTGGGAAGTGGAAGAGAGGATGAAAGCAGCTCATCCTGAACTCTTCGAGGTATGGCCCTAAGGTGTCGTGTCATCTAACGAAATTGTAACTTGTTCTAGTTTTAGAATTCTACATGCTAAGCTAGAATTGGATGCATGGTTTGTTGATTGCTATGGATGGTAGGCGTGCAGAATAGTTTTTGATTGCTTTGTTTGTTTGGAATTTCGGGGGCGAAATTCCTAAGGGGGAGAGAATGTAACGACCCGTATTTTTACGGATCGAAAAGTTCGTTCAAATCTGGAATTTTCAACATTTTAGGTTGTTTCAGATTTTGGGAAGAATTTTGGTTAAGTCCTAAGTCGTAGCCGACTTATGAGTTCTGGATGAGTTAGTGATGAGTCTGGGTGAGTTAAGGACTTAAGGGGGTGAGTCGGCGACGACCTAAGGAGATAAGTCGTAGCTGGGCTAAGTTAGGAGGTTAAAGTTAACTCGGCAAGTATTAAGTCGTAGGTTGTAAGTCGTTGCCGAGTTAAGGGATAGACAACCTAGTGGGGTGACCGACCTAAGAAGGTGAGCGTGTTAAGGGAAGACCGACTTAACAGTGTGGCCGAGTTAAAGTAGTCAGCCGACTTAAGAGTTGATGACTCATAGGAAGGGACGACCTAGAGTTAGCTTGTGTGCAGTTTAGGTCGGTGGGGCGACTCAGTGGAATGACCGACCTATAGGAATGACCGACTTAGGAGATTATGACTTAAGGAATGGGACGAGTTAGCGGGTTAGTAGTGAATGACTTAGTGCTAGGGCTTAAGTCGTAAGCGACTTAAGTATGGTTAGGTCGTGGAGACCCTGTTGTGAGCGTTAGCAAGTTAGGTCGTTAACACGAGTTAAGGGAGATAGGTCGTTGGACGACTTAGGGTAGATCGCTAGGAAGAGTAAGTCGGAGGTCGTCTGTGTGTTGAGTCGGTAGGTAGTTGAGTCGGCAGCGTGTGTTGAGTTACGAGTCGGTAGGTCGTAAGTCGGCAGAGGGTTAGGTCGGCAACGACTTATAGGGGCGGACGACATAAAAATCTGCCTATAAATAGAAGGGTTTGGCTCACTTTTTGGCACCGGTTTTTGAAGCAAGGAAGTGCTGCCATTTTGAGAGCTCGACTACAACATTTCTTCATCTCTTTTCTCTTCTCTAATCTAGTATCTCCATCCATCTAAATCGAAGATCAAGATCGAAGATCCAAGAGCTAAAGTTGAAGATCTTCATCCATCGAAGAGAGATTTCATCGTTTGAAGTGAGATCTTGTCGGATCTAGCTTAGTTCTTTGCTGTCCAGATCTGAAGTTGATATCTTTTGGATTGTTTAGGTGATTTGGTGAGTGGTGATTATCTCTCACACGGATCCAAAGGAGTATATCGGATTGTTGGTTCGATTTGGTGTTAAAATAGAGATTTCTATGCATTTTCTTCATCCTATGTGTAGATCCATATAGATCCATTGTTCATGATGATGTTACATCCATTTTATCATATGTTAACCTATGCAAGTTCATTCATCAAGTTTGTAGAGATATAATCCATGTTTTCATGCTTATTGGACTTTCAACTCTTTAATTACGAAAATGCCATTATTGTTATAATTGTCTACTTAGATCATTTTTGAATGCTTGATTGCTTGGATTGATGTTTGATTTGATTGATTGTTATGAATTAGATGATTGATGATTAGATTTAGATCGAAGGTGATTCAAAAGCTAAGGGAAAGGCTCTTGAATTGGAAAAGCTGCTCGTGGCATATGTAGCGGGATGATGAAGCTCTTATGCATGGATTTGATGATGTGAAGTTGAGATGAGGCTTTGCGAGGATGTAATGAAGCGAGGCATCATATGATGAAGACTTGTTCTAATCCAGATGGGATCATTCCAAGCATGTTGATAACTCGGTGATATGATTCGAGTTGAGGATAATGAATGGATATGAGAATAGTCGTCGAGGAGGATGACTAGGAGGCTTGGATAGCATCGTTGTTGAAGGTTCTAGCATGCTCTAAGCAAGAGTACGTTTGGGCAGATTCGATAGTCCCAACGGCCAACTGTTGATGGTCGAGTACTCTGGGCAGATTCGATAGTCCTAGGCACGGGCTGCGACGACGTGCGGGAGTTATGTCTAGAACCGGGGTTTCCATTAGCCCTTGACGGACGGCTGAAAGAATGTGCCGGTCATTCAATTAACGGTGATATCGAAGCAATGATAACAGTGATAGCCAGAGTCATGGATGTTTGGTTGTATCGTCATTCGGACTCAAGAGCGATATTTTCTGGGTGCTTATCTGATTTAGGCCTTGGTATTTGGAAAACATCGCCCTTGACTCGATTGATAGTAGTTTTACTTTAAATTGTATGCTCTGCTATGTTTGCTTCTGCTTAGTGTGTGTCTGGGGGCTATCACTGTAGAATGAGGTTGGAGTGGGAGGGTTGTATTCCTATTCCTTTTGCTTTATGCTCTTTTGGTATGTTGTTAGTTAATTTACTGCTCACTAAGACTGTTGTCTGACTCAAGGCTTTATGTTTTAATTCTTATTGCCTTGGGCTGTTCGTCCATTTTGGGACGGGCAGACTAGGTAGCAGGTGACAGGTGCTGTTCTCTTCTCACGATGCTGATATCGAAGACGAGCTAGAGGGTTGCATATTATCTTCTTATATGTACTGGATATTCCGCTGTTTTGTATTCTTTGAGAGATATGTAGTGAGGCTGGATGTATTGACTATGTGGAGGCTTATATTCAACTATTATGGAGTTTTATAAGATGTCATTTTGTTCTGTAAAGCTTCACTATACTTATGTTCTATTGTATTTTGTCCATGCGCTGTGAGTAATACGATAGATTCTGTTGTTTTAAATCTTACCTTGACAATCGTCCATGGTCGCCTGGCACACTTTACAGCGCCTTATCTCTAGATTCGGTAAGGGGTCATGGGCGGTCGTCACAGCTCACCTGTCCCTGCATTTTTAACAAGCAAGTGTATATCGGTGTGCACGACCTTGTGGCATGTACAGTGATACACTGTGCATGTCACAAGTTGTTCGCGTATTTTTGATTTGAGTTTGAAATAAAAAGATGAACTAAAAAAATGATGACGAACAATCAAAATAACTGAGGCAAACAATATTTTCAAACACACACACTTCATTGTGCACTGCAAAATATTTCTTTTTCAATTTTACTGCGTCAATTTTTATTTTGCAAATAGATCAGATGTTGGATACAGGCTGGAACAAAGTTGAAGATCAAATACGAGTGATGAGTGAATATGTAGTGAGGTGAAACATGTATGTAAAATTGTATAGCGAAAATTATGCTGCAACTGAAACTTGTATTTGGAATTGTGTAAATATAGCGAGAGCTTAAATTTGTACTATTTGAATTTGTAATAAAGTATTTGTTTGAATAAAATATTTGTTTAAATAAGAATTCCTAGTTATTTATTTTATTCAACAAATATTCATTTAATTATGTGGAAAAATAAAATAGTACAATAACAAATACATTTAAATGAATATATATATATGTTTATTATCATCAAACAAAAATCATACACTAGTATATTCTACATCCTTCACGAATTAGCTTTTGAATAATTCCATCCAGCACTATGTATTCATCAGTTTTATGGCCATTTGCTTTATGATATGCATAATAATCATCCCCCTTTCTTTGCTCAGAGTAGTTTCTGGCCTTGAATGAAGTCGGGAAGTTAACTTTTCTTTTTTTGTGGCATAGATATAAGACAATGGCTTATTCAAAGCGATTGAATTTTGGAATCGGCCTTTTGTTTCCTCGGTCAAATCCAAATCTTCCACTCTCCTTTTAGGGTTAGCTTTCTTCTTGGCATAGTATAGTTCATCCATTCAAATGAATTTATCAGCTTGGAAGTGAAAGACTTATAAATATTTACATCCATGAACAAAGAGCTCTTTCCAAAATGGTGTATTTTCTATCAGTCCTGAATGCACTGCATCAGCTTATCCCTATCGTTCATATCTTTGGCTTTCAATGCCTCTATATTGAACCTTCTAAGGTAATCACTCAGCGATTCTCCCTGCCTTTGTTTGATGTTTGCTAAAAATGTATAATCAACTATGGGATCTTTGCATATGCAGAATTGACGGAGAATTCATAGGAAAATTGTTTCAACGAGTAAATAGTCTTCTCTCGATACTGATGGTACCATTTTGCGGCTGCTCGTTGAAGGATTACTAGGAATAGCCTGCACCACACTGCCTCAGAAGCATCATATAGATCCATTTTGCTATCGAAAGCCATCAAGTGGTTATCGGGATTGGTAGTTACAAGATATTTCATGGTTGGGATCTTGACATGAGATGGAATTACCATCGACATGATTTCATCTGTAAATGGAGATACTCGTTCATTGTCATTCACTTGCTCATCTAAAGTTCTTTTCCCTTTAGTGTTTAGCATATCTTTTACAGTCTTCTCTGCCACATCTTTCAAATAAGCTTTAGCGTCATGATAGCTTTTTTGATTTGGGCTGTATTCCTTTAAAGTCGAGCTTCCAGATTTCTTTAGAGATTTGTCTTGTATTCTACCTTGATGGTCAACTTTAGTTGCATGGCGTTCTTTTTTCTTTGACGATGTTAGGTCAACCTTGCTCTTACCTTAATAGGTACGAGCTTTTAAGTTTTTCCTTAGGGAGACTACCTCGTCTCCAGTTGTTGGTTTAGTAGTCTTGGAAGATTTACGAGATAGAGCTACTTTCATAAGCTCTTGCATTTCTAGTAGTAGTTGCTTTAAATGGCTTATCTTGACTACATTATCAACTGGCTGCGCTGGGGTTAATGATTGCCCTGGCACCACCCCTTCTAGGTTGAAAGTTGGAGTAATATTTTCTTCCAAACCTATTGTGTGTATTGCCTCCTCATCCATTCGACTAAGTCTTTTTTATTTCATTTTCCTACAACAAGTCAAACGTTCTATAATTAGTTTATAAGTTATCCACAAGGTTGGAGGTTCGGGCCCTCATTCTAGCGCCAAAAATGTTGACAAGAAATTTAGTCAACATCTCATGGAAAAGTATATGAAGGAAAAAATCCCTTCTGAACCCCTTTCGAGCGAGTCAAAAGGGTCTTTATCCCTAAAATGAGGAACCCTTTCGAAGGTATAGATTCTACTGTCATGGAGAGGATTCCTTCAAAAGGGGTTCGTAATGACAAAATATTCAGACAAATGATCTATACCTTCACTATATTGTTTCCTATACGAAAGGATCTACGAGATGATCTTTTCAGACAAAATATTCAAACAGATGACAAAATATTGTTTCCTTGTTTCCTTTCGAAGATCATCTGTCTCTGTGACATGTTTATCACTATATAACAAATGATCTGTATGAAAGCACAACATGTTTATCACTATATGATAGATGATCTTGTTTAGTTAGTGAGTAACTAAGAACATGGGAATTCGTAATGACAAAATATTCATTTGTTTGAACTTTAAAGGATATTTTAGATATTTCAAAAGCTTCAAAACGGATATCCCTTTTATATATAGACATAGATAAAAAAATTATTGACAAATTTTGTACAAGCCTAATATTTCAAAAGCATCAAAACTAGATAACCCCAAGTCAAAAGAAAATAAAACCGCCGAAACTAAAGTCCAGCCCACAACCCCTACTCAATCCAAGCTGGCCCACTTCATTTCTTTGAAATAAATCCTTCTATCGCGTAAGCCCTTATTCATTCTAAAAAAACAAAGCACCATCGCATCTTCTCCGCTTGATTAGCTCAGATTTTTACCGATTCCTTAATCTCCATTTTCACGAGATTTCCCTCACACTGTTTTCTTAATAGATACTATACTGTCATCTACATTAACCAATCTTCATACATAAGATATCACTTTGATGATCAAAGTTTGACGTAATCTTCTCCGCTGGTGTACGGCCATCGATTTTTCAAAACAAGTCCGACTTAAAAATTGGTATTTTCTGATTTTAGTTAGTTATTGAACTTACTAAAGTTGTGTTTTTCTATTTATTTTTCGCATGTTAATTAGAATATATTATCCATCCATTATTTGAGATAATCGTTGATATTAATTTCGATATTTTAATTTTCTGTTAATAAATCAGACCAGATTTCTACCTTTGCACCCATAAAATCATCGACTTATAATAGAAGGTTTCCTTCCTTTCAGAAGCCATCTTCACCTTCAGCCACACGACCAATCTATTAAGTGCTTTCTCCTTAGTAACTTCATTGATTTAAGGAGTTAATTCTTTTTTCTTTATGCGCGATCAATTTTGATTTTACTTTATTAAAAACAGTTTTTTTAAAGGCTTATACTTTTTTTTGTTAATGCAGGAAGTTACATTAATTTCAATCCACAACTCATAAAAAATAGCCCGCCGAAACTAAAGTACGGCCCACAACCTCTATTCAATCCAACTCGGCCCATGCCATTTCTTCGAGATAAAAACAGCATCGCATCTTCTAATTTATTTCTTTTCTTTTGTAATGGCGGCGCTTGATTAGCTCAAACTTTTACCGATTCCTCCTTAATCTCCAATTTTACGAGATTTCCGTCACACCGTTTTCATACCCTACCACTCATAAACCGCTCTACCATATATCATCTAAGGTTTATCACCGAAGAAAAATGAAATTTTTCTATATTGAAGATTTGTAGGATGAACTAGATTTATATTGCGATCCATGATTTTTATTAAAATGTGCTTAAATGAGGTGATGCATCTTGAGAGTTACTGGACTGACTTGTTCCTCAGATATTTTTTCATAATGTAAGCTGCTAAATAGGGTCATCTGTATAATTATAAAATAGGAAAAGCTATTAATGAAAACCAAGGTGTAGTTGGTGGATAAGAGCCATTTTTTTGCATATAACTTTTGATTGTTTTTTTTTTCATGTACATTCTTGGTTCCTATAGCTTGTGTCATTTTAAGGCCAAAAGTTGAACAATATTTATCAAGAAGTGATGATTTATAGAATAAAAGAATTTGTACTACTATAATAGGTTGATGAGCATTAATGTTTTCACATATAAATTGATTGTTTTAGATATTTTCTGACAAGCTTTAGGTTGCATCTTGGGTCACTTTTAAGGTTAAAATTTGAGTAAAATAACTAAGAAGTGTGATTCATAAGACCGAGGCACTGGTATTCTTATAAATTAAAGATGCATACAACTAATATAATTCCATTTTTGCAGGTTTTTTAAAAATGCAATAAATTGATATTATATAATGGTATCGCTTTTTTTATTTCTTTTGTTTCCTTAATTTGTTTATCTATGAAATAAATCTTAGGTATGAACTAACAATCATGCTAATGATTACAACTTTGAAAAAAATTATACCACAATAAAATCTTAGAAAACAAAATATTACCAAGTTAATATGTTAAAAAAACAATAATGGACTACGGCTTTAGGTGATTACGTACTGAACAAAGTTTCTAAACTCTAAACGGTCCTACTAGTTGCTTTGAATTATCATAAAATTCACAATAATAATAACTTATGAAAGAAAAATTAATCTGATAAAAGAAATCGTGTGAAGTAATAGTTTTAATTTGTATTAAAAGAACAAATATCCATACACTAGCTCTAGCGTTATCACAAACACCATGAATGCATCAAAATAACAATGTAATAGAATATAGAGAACTAATCGATAGAACTATGTATTAATCATCGCTTACTAAAACATCTCATTAATAAAGTATTAGGCAAGCACACTTAAATTTAAACTAAGAAATAACATATAAACTGAAATATGGACTAAATTTTTTAATGAACGATTATTTTTTTTCACAATTGGCATGTAAGAAAAGGAAATGTATTGTTTACAACGTAATACCACCTCCGCTTATTCCACGAAGTTGCAACTAAGTAATATAAATATATGGACTAAAACTAAGACGGTAGGATACGATGGAATAATCCACTATTAGCATTAACTTATGTTTTTTCATTGCAAACCTTGAAATTAATAATGCATAAGGTAAAATTTTAATATTAAAAATTTTAAAAGACATATTTATCAGAAATTTTACATTATTTTCATAAATGTCCCGAGTCTAACAAACTAGGAACAACATATAAATCAAAAAAATCTCATGACATTTTTGTTTGTATTTCTAAATTATATAATGAAGTTAACAAAAAGCTGCAAACTCTAATTAGAAAACAAAAGTTTACTCTTTAATCAATCAAAAGTAGAACCATTTAAAGAATTTTTAGCTTCGATCTGTTTATACCTGTGTTATTCGATTGTTGATGACACATTGGTGAATTGACTTAAAAGCCCAATTTTCTCGATGTTTATTACATTGCTTCACCGAAATCTGATAAATCTTTGCTTGAATATTCTCGATTCTTCCTTACATGATTCGCAAAGGTTGATCATTTGAGATTATCGACTCCGCTACTATATTGTTGCAAAAGTTTGCTTTGCCTTATATTCAAGTTTGATGATAAGCCGTGCTTTCGATAAAATGAACAAAATATCAATAATGAGGGAGATAAGAAGGAAATTTCTTTGTTTAGTCAGTGATTAATTAAGAACATGGGAATGACAAAATATTCATATCATCTGTTTGAACTTTAAAACATTTTAGATATTTAAAAGCTTCAAAACAGATATCCCCGTTATATATAGACTTAGCTAAGAAAAATTATTAACAAAATTTGTACAAGCCTAATATACCCAAAATTTGTACAAGCCTAATATTTCAAAAGCATCAAACTGGATAACCCCAAGTCAAAAGCAAATAAAACCGTCGAAACTAAAGTCCAGCCAACAACCCCCACTCAATACAATCCGGTCCCCTCCATTTCTTCGAGATAAATCCTTCTGCCACGTAAGCCCTTATTCGTTCTAAAAAAACAAAAAACTACCGCATCTTCTCCGCTTGATTAGCTCAAACTCTTACCGATTCCTCACTCTCCATTTTCACGAGATTTCCCTCACACTGTTTTCTTAACGGATACTATACTACCAACTACATTAACCAATCTTCATACATAAGATGTCACTTTGATCATCAAAGTTTGACGCAATCTTCTCCGCTGGAGTACTGCCATTGATTTTTCAGAACAAGTTGACGGCCTCTTTAAAAATTGGTATTGTCTGATTTTAGTTAGTTATTGAACTTACTAAAGTTGTGTTTATTTATTATTTTTCGTATGTTAATTAGAATGCATCATCTATCCATTATTTGAGATAATCGTTGATATTAATTTCAATATTTTAATTTTCTGTTATTAAATTTTTATGCACGATCAATTTAGATTTTATTTATTTGAAAAAAAAAAGCAGTTTTTTTTTCAAAGGCTTACAGTTTTTGTTCATGCAGTAAGTTATATTGTTATAATGGCTAAATCTGTGCATGATAAGTTCCATATCGATTCTTCAAATTGTATGAAACGTCATAGCAAATCATATATCTTTTTAAACAGGATTGCGAAGTCCAAACCTAATAAGTAAGTGTGAGTGTGTGTGAGTGTGTGTGTGATTAAGATACACAAAAAGTTGAGTTTGTCAGCCTGCAACTACAAAAAAATTATTATTTTTAAGTAGAATACAAGGGCATGAACTGATTTTGTCAACCTACGACCAGGCACAAAATATTTCCATTTGTCAACCAAATAACTTCCTAGATCCCATGTTTCATATTTGAGGAATATGGAATCTATAGACAGTATGCAAATATTGATAGGACCTGGTACATTTTACTATTTAGAAATTAAGGTTTATGTTTTTAGAACTTAATGAAATGTCTGTACTATTGTATTTGCACCTCGTTTCGAGAGATATATCAATCTAATTATTGTATAATCATCAATTGAAAGTTGAAAAAATTATGCAAGCAATACATCACATACAGGTAATGGTAATAAACTGTCTGAACAAGTGCAATATCCTTGTCGTATACCTCCCTATGTAATTATTTTGTCAACCTCCGTGTTATGAAACCCCCTTCCACTTCCATGTGCTGCATTAATCATAATCTGCGTATTGGTTTTAATCGATTTTCTGTTTGATACTTAAACAGGAAATTTGAAGCATATAGATAAACATGTGGTCGGAACTTCCTTTGGACACGCTCATATTAATTTTGAAGGGATTGGCACTTGATGATTTAATAATATTTTCTTCAGTTTGTCGCTCTTGGCGTTATGCATACACAGTCACCAAGCATAATCGCGGTGATGAAGCGCCATGGTTAATGTATTCTGGAGGAGAACAGGAACCAAATACTGCTGTTTTGTACAACATGTCCCACAAAAAAGAGTTAAAGATTGGAAGTCAGCCTGGCCGTTCTTTGCACAAGAGGATATTTTTAGGATCAGCGCATGGTTGGTTGATCACAGCCGATGAAAAATCAGAACTTTCACTTGTAAATCCATTTACAAGGATACAAATTGATCTTCCTTCGGTTAAGACATTCGGAAACTTCCTTCCAATCGCACACGATGCCAACGGTGAAGTCACACATTACCGTTTTAAAGATCACGAGGATAAAGTGCATGCCAAAGTTTTCACCGCAGAAGAACTTCGATATTTTTCGTATGGAAAAGCAACATTGGTATGCTGTGGAGATGGTGGAAAAGTAGAAGATGATTACACTGTAGTGGTCATCATTCCTAGCCTTTATTGCATAGCATACGCAAGATGTGGGGACGAGAAGTGGACAACTCTTGCTAACTATATACAGTGCAGAGAAGTGATTTCAGGCGACGTCAATGAGGCTAAAGTGTACACTATTATTTGGTCGGGAATGGTTGAGTGCTGGGACTTTAGTAGACAAAACCATGTTGTGCCGGAACCTGTAATATTCGTTCCTGAAGATCGAAAGCTGGCCTCATATTCCTGCGAGTACGCGTTTTACCTTGTACAGACACCATGGGGTGATATATGGCATGTACGGAGAAGGAGAAAAGGATACTACCCAAAAGGCGAGTATCTCACTAGAAAGATTTGGATCTACAAAGTTGATTTTGCAAAGAAAAAACTGATTCGCGTTAAGAGTATAGGAGAGTATGCTCTTTTCGTGGGAGGCAATGTGCCCCTGTGCGTATCTTGCAAGGATAATCCAAATCTCAAACCCAATTCAGTCTACTTTACGGATGATAGCCCTCCCATGAAAAGCTCGGATAGGATGAGAACGTTTCGAAGAGACATTGGCATCTACTGCTTTGATGATCGTAGCGTTGAGCTTATCATGCCTAAAAATTCATTGTTAAAGTGGCCACCACCTGTTTGGCTTCAGCCTCCAATTATTTGAATTATCATTATCTTATTAATTAATTAATGCTTCTAGCAGCTTTCATCAATAATTGAGTATTCCTTTAATCCAATGCTGTTATAGCCTTTCAATCAGTAAATTACTAGTTATATATGTGCGTTAACATTACTCATCAACCTTGTTATGTACGTAGTTACTGGGTTAAACCTTGTTATGCAGTTGCTGGGTTAACATTACTTATCAACCTTGTTGTGTAGTTATTGGTTTCCTGTTTTATTAATGTAACGACTCAAATGGATATCTTGCAGCTGCGTGAATCAAAGTTTCATAATGCTACCTAAAGTGAGTAAGTTGTTGATCTCTGAAATGAAATTGATGATGTTACCTGGATTACGGTTGAGAGCTGTTTGGTGATTGTCGGATACTGTGTTTTGATTGATGAAGTGTTGCTACTTTGGTTGGTAAAATTTTGCTGAGACTCGAATCTTTGTTCTTGAACTTGTTCCGAATAGATTTGCAGATTATGCTTTGGTTTGACATATTCAGCGTGGTCTTGATGTGCCTGATTTCTGTTCTGGTTGTGGATTTTTTTTTTTTCGTGATATTGCTGCGGTGATGATATAGTGATATGATAGTTTTTAGGCTATGGTGGTGATTATTCCTGTTTGGAATTTGTTTGAGAAAAATTGTTCCGGATTTGTTAGGTTGAGTTGGCTGGTGGGTACTTGGTTTGTGTTTCTTACTTCAATTTCTGAAAATATGATTTGCCTTTGCTTGAGATTTTCTGCACTGTAGTGTGTGATGCATGTTGTTCTCTGACCGCTGATCAGGTTGTTTTGATGTTGGTGTGTTACACATCCAGGCCACTAGCATCACCAGCGACCACCTGAGTTGATCAGTGACCTAAACTGCGAGCGTTTAGTCGCCAGTTCATCGGTAGCACCAAGAAGCAAGAGGCGGCTGGTCAATAAAATGAGCGCATTAATATATAGGAGTGAACACCACAAATTTTTGATAACATTTTTTATGATATTTAATTAGATAATTAAATAAAATAATGTGTTGATTAGAGCATTGAGATTTGATTTTATTAAAAGGGGTAGTCGTGCCATTAACCAATGAAACCAAAAAGATTTTAAAATGAATTAGAGAGGGGTAAAATAGGGAAGAGGTCATTCCTATATCTTCTCCCATAGCCATGTATTATACACGTTCACTTCATTTCATTTCATTTTCAAATTTTAAAAGAAAGCAAGGCTGGCCACCATTAATAAGAAAAGGGGAAAAAGAAAGAAGAAGGCTAAGAAGAAGCTAATACAAATCAAATCTACTCATATCTCAATCTCTTTAATCACTAAGCCTAAGGTGAATAACATTTTCAATATATTGCCATGTTTTGAATGATTGATTGTTTGTATATACTTGTTGATGAATATACATGTTCATACAGAATTTTATGATATGTTTTACGGTAAAACCCTATTAAATGACATCTTTATGTCTTACGAATATTTATATAGATCAGGAAATATGTGTTGGAGATGGGTTTCAATTTTCAGAATTTTTGAAATTAATGTGGAATTTATATGAATTTTCTAGTAAAGAAAATGTTATTTTGGGTTATAAATTATTACATGTAAATAAATAATTATTTGGGTCAGAAATTTTTATATGTTAGAGAACATATATAATTTGATTTATCGGAATTTTTCCAGATTTTTCCTAAGAGTTTTAATGGTTATATAAAATTATTTAAGGTATGAGACTTAAGTGTTTTATATAATTATGGGGGAAAAAGGGCTTTTTGTAAAATGGTTAATTTGCCAAAAATGGAAAGTCAGCAGCACTTTTGAAAAGAAAAACCTAGCAACCAATCAGATTTAGACAAACAAGGCAAGTTAAGTACAAAAGAATTGTTTTAAAGTACGAATAAACAGTCTTTTTACTATTTCGTCTCCTTCGGCACATAGGTTCCGCCTCCATACTTCCAACACAGTTGAAACCAATGCATATAGTATCAGACAACTGGTACGTAATGAATTGGAAGAAGGTGAAAGGTATAGGGTCAAAACCCGGGGGTTCCGAAAGAGATGGCACTTTGCTTTGGCTTTAAAAGAAAAGAACGTCTGCTTGCTTTCGACTAAGTTGCTTTCGACATAGTTAACTTTCGATTAGGTCAAATAGTTTAAAAAGAATGGTTTCGATTGGGTTGCTCTTTTGTTTTAAATGATTGCTTTCGACATGGTCGAAGCCTTTAACTGCCATTTCCTACCTTTCAATCCAGATGGTTTCGAAGGGACCCTTTTGTTTTCTAAAATTTGACCACCTCTCCATTGTTTTCGGAAGGATGGTTTTGACACCATATTTTATGACTTGGGAAATGGTTTCGAAATAGCTGCTTTCGACTTAGATGATTTCAAAGGCCCTTTTTCTTTTGAATGAAGTATAGCCCAAAATTGATTTCGAAAGAGACGGTTTGAATGGTTTCAAAAGGTGCTTTCGATTTTAATGGATTTATGTCATTTTGCTCTACTTGAAGGCATAATCATAATGATTTTAATCGAAACGTGCTTCGAAGTAGCCAACTTCGAATTTGTTTCGAAAAGTTTTCACATGTTTTAAATTGAACCCAAATATTTTCGGAAGGTTTAGGCACTACAACAAAAATACCCTATTACAACGCCGTTTTTACAACGGTCTTTAAATGGATGTTGTAATAGAACCCTATCACAACAGTTTTGTTAAGCATGTTATAATAGATACCACTTTTCAAAAACTCTTTTTCTTTGCACGTTGTAAGACATCTATTATAATGTTTTTTATTTGCCCGTTGTAAAATATGTCTCTTACAATTGTTTTCTGCCCGTTGTAATAGATATCTGTTTTCACTCTTGTTTGTCCATTGTAATAGATGCATATTACAACAATTTTCTTTTGTGTGCTGAAATAGATTCCAATTTTAACAACCGTTTTTTTGCTAGTGTTAATAGATATATATCACAATCTTTTTAGTTTACCAGTTGTAACAGATACCAATTTTTAACTCTTAACCCGATCATCGGCATCATCGATTATTTTTTAATAATTAATTTGTAATATGAAATAATTACTATTGCTAACTAATATTAATAATCACTATTCAATAATTAATATAAGAATTAATTAATAATTAATAAAATGAGAATTATTTTTTTGATAACTAAATAAATAATAATAATTAAAACTTAAAATTAATGATAAATAATAACAATTAATAATTAAAATTACATAATAATGACTGACAATCAATAAATATTTAATAATAAATAATAATTAAATAAATGATACTTAAAATTAATTATTAGATATTAATATATAACAATTAAAAACTACTATTAAATAATAATAATTAATAATTAATTTGAAATATGAAATAATTCCTATTAATAAATTGTAATTAATAATTAATTTGTAAATAATAACTAATAATTAGTTGGAAATATGAAATAATTCTTATGAGTAAACTGTAATTAATAATTAATTAGTAAATAATAATTAAACAGTAGTTAATAGTTTTCTTAGTTATTAATCAATAATAAATAAATAATAAATATTTAATTATTAATTATTAATAAATAATAGTAGGTAATAATCAATATTAATTTTTTTAAAATATATAATATTTAACTAATAATAATTTAAAGTTAAAAATTAATCTTAGATAATAATAATAATTACCTATTAAAATTAATTTATAATAATTATTAATTAATAAAAAAATTAATAGTAAATAATAATTAAATATATAATACTTAAAAAGTAATAATTAAATATTAATATATAATAATTAATAACTACTATTAAATAATAATAATTAATAATTAATTTGATATATGAAATAATTCTATTAATAATTAGTAATTAATAATTAATTAATTAATTAATGATCAATAATAAATAAATAATCAATAATAAAATTTATTTATAATTAACAATTTATAAATAATAAATAACAATAATTACCTGAGTTGATCAGTGACCTAAACTGCGAGCGTTTTAGTCGCCAGTTCATCGGTAGCACCAAGAAGCAAGAGGTAGCTAGTCAATAAAATAAGCGCATTAATATACAAGCAGGGTGCACATTTGACATGCAAATGCACACGACTGGTGGAGTAATTGGCATGCATGAAATATAGAAGAATAGTGCAGCACCAGTTAGCTCCACTGGTCCGAGGCAAACTGATTGAACTCTTTTTTGTTATTTTGTATGCAAATTAAAGAGGGAAAATGAAAATGTTAGTTAGGCCACTGATCCTCAAAGTTGAAAGGTCCCGTTATTTGGTAATGATTTTCCAGTTAGACGCTAATGTTAATTGATACCAATTAATATCGTGGTATCCTTTTCAATACCCATAATAATACTTTGCTCCACTTTCAAACACAACTAATTAATACACTAACAACATAATTAATAATTACAAAATAACTAATAGCCCTTTCGATTACCTCTTTCATTCCCCTTTAAATACACAAAAACACACTCTCTTTTCGTTAAGCTTGGTTAATATGTTCATCCAATAAGCGTTTGATTGTTACATTCAGCTTTGAATAATCGTTCTTTTGTGTTTGCTTTTCGATTTCCAAAATAAAGCCATCTGCCGTTATCTCTATCCGAATTTCATTTGTAACACACTCAACAAAAATACTGAACACACGATAAAAATACCAAGCGTACACAAACGTGCATACACGAGCGCACACACACTTACGTACACATATACGTATATATCGCATGCATCCATTCACGTTAATATCGTTTGGGTTTGGCATAAACGTTGGCAACATGGCAATACCATAATTTTTATAAAAACTGTTTTATTTCTATTAAAAACAATTACTTTTCACCAACTCTTAATCCTTTTCAATTTTCTATTGGTTAAAAACAACTTTATCATATAGAAAACTGCTGCGAACCCATTTTCTTTCCCAAAAATAATTTCGCACCCATTAAATAATCTTTAATTATTTAATATTAATTATAAGCTTTTAAGGCTTGGTAAATTCATAATAAATCATAATCACTTGGAAAAAATCCTCAAAATTCATCAAAAATCAGAATCAACATATCCTTTAACATATAAAAATTTCAAAACCAAAATCATTATTTATTTATTTTCAATAATTAAAGTCAGAAATAAATGTCTTTTTCTCCTTAGGAAATTCACAAAATATTCGGATTAATTTCGAAAATTAGGAAATTAAAAACTCATCTCCAAAAATATGTTTTACGCAACGTATCAAAAAATCAAATCATTTGGAGATCGTATACTAAGATTTTACCCATAAACATATCATAATAATTTCATAAAAATTCCAATAATTTATCTTTTTACTAAAGAAAGTTATAATAAACATAGCACTTTAGGAAATCATCAATGAATCGGAACCAAGCAAGATCCGAGTTCAAACAAGCATAAAATGATATGATTTCATTATTATTCAACTTAGATTGGATAATGGACAGAGTTGAGATTTGATGGAGAATGATTTCCTTAGTTTTCAATTTGATTGTTGTAAAAAATGAGAATGAATGGGAGAGGGAGGGTTCAAGGGATAAAAGATGAATCTATTCCTATTTTTCCCTTCTCATTTGTTCTTTTTATGTTAAGTTTAAAATAATCTAATCCTCCTTATCCTACTGCTCATCACATTATTATATTTGATTTATCTAATTAAATCTCCTGAATAATTCTAATAAAGATTAGAAATATTATGGACTCCCCTCTTAAAGAATTTCGTCCTAGAAATTTAGTAAGGACTATATAATAAGCAATCAATCATGCAAACATCTGTAATATCACCTAACAACAATACTAGCCTACCTGACTGACAAAAAGTCGATATACAACAAGTATAAAACATACCATCAAAACAATGCATGATAAGTCTCTTTAATTCTGTCTTCCATCTCCCAAGTACAATATTTAACGTTGTCACTCCACTAGACTTTCACTAACTTGATTGTCTTGTTCCTTAACATCTTCTCATCTCTTGCAACAACTCGCACTGGTTGCCTAACAAAATTTATATATGCTTCCACTACTAAATCCTCCAATGCAGCCAGAGCGATAGTAGTCATTGGATCATGTACATACTTACTAAGATGAGAAACATAAAACACATTATGGAATCCTAACAAACTATTCGGTAACTCTATTCTATAAACGAGTTTCCCAATCCTCTCTATAATAGGAAATAGTCCTACATATTTCGTTGCTAACTTCCCTACCTTTCCAAACCATACCACATCCTTCATTGATGCTACTTTAATAAAAACATGGTCTCCAACTAAGAACTCTAAATTCTTACGCCTTTTATCCGCGTAACTTTTCTACCTAGAATGAGCTTCATTCATCCGTACTCGGATCAACTCAATTTTTTACATGGCTTCCCTCATCATATCTAGACCAAGAATTAATCTGTCTTTGGTTTCCAACCAACATGCTAGTGATTTGCACGGCCTTCCATACAAAGTTTCAAAATACGCCATCCCTATACTAGTCTGATAACTATTATTATAGGAAAACTCAACTAAGTGCAAATGGTCTTCCCATGACCCACCAAAATCTAGTACACGAGCTCTCAACAAAACTTAAAGTACCTTATTGACTCTCTCTGTCTGCCCATCCATTTGTGGGTGATAGGCGTTACTTATCTTAAGATTGATGCCTAACACCTCTTATAGACTCTTCTAAAATTTACTAGTAGACAAAGTATCTTATAACTTACTATACTACTAGGAATCTCATACAGTCTAACAATGTTCTTCAGAAACAACTTAACCAATACAGGTGTCGTCCTGATCGACTTAATGAGTATGAAATGTGCACTCTTGGTCGCTCTATCCAATATAATCCCAATACTCTCATTTCCCCTGTACGACCCTAGCAGCCGTCAATAAAATCCATGGATATAGAATCTCATTTCCAACCGGTATATCTAAGGGCTGAAGCAATCCACTTAGGTTCTGATGTTCGGTTTTTACTTATTGGAAATTCGCACGTTGCTTTACCTATAAGCCTACATCCCTTTTCATACATTCATAAAAAAACTTCGCTTCATATCCCGATACATCTTAGTTCCTCCCGGATGAATAGTAAACTTCGATCGATGACAGTCTCTAAGAACTTCCTTAGGTCACCAACATATAGAACACATAACCGTCCCTTCTTCCTTAACCAACCCTTCTAGTCAAAACTAAAATCTTTCAAATCATCAATCTCAGTTCCACCCTCCAACTTTCTATCCGTTCAGCTAATAATGGTCCATCTCTCAACTTAGATGCAATCCTTTCAATTAATACTGGTCGAACTTCCAAATAAGACAACATAGCAGTATTTTGACTAAAACTATCAATCGGTCTTAACTGCATATTACAAGCAGTCGAAGCCTCTAAATCCTTCCATTCTGCCAACCTAGCTAACATCACATTTTAATGTTTTCTGCTAAGTGCATCTGTGACTTTATTTTCTTTTTTTGGTGTATATTCAATACCGAAATTATAAGCTACTAAAAATTCCAGCCACCTCTGCTATCTCAACTCCTTCTGAGACCTAAAGACTTGTGATCCGGATATAACTCGAATCTTTCTCTCAGTAGATAGTTCCTTCACACTATCAAGGAGAAGATCGCGACTGCTAACTCCAAATCATGAGTCGGATACCTCACTTCATGTGGTCTAAGCTATCGAGAAATATAGGTAATCGCTTTATCCCTTTGCATCACACGTCCCCTAATCATGTTCTACACACATCTGTATACACACCAAATCTTGATTCCCATCTAGAACAATTAACATGGATGCATTGGTCAATAAATGCTCTAGCTTCTAAAACGCTTCCCAAATTTACTAGACCAAATAAATTTCACGCCCTTTCTGGTTAGTTTAGTCAGAGGTGTTGCTATCTGAGAGAAATTTTTGATGAATCTCTAGTAATAGCCGACTAATCCTAGAACAGTTTTTATCTTTGTCATCGTTTTGGGTCTCTTTCAACTATTTACAACTTCGATCTTAGCTGGATCAACTGACAACCCTTCTTCTGAGACTACATGACCAAGAAACTTAACTTCTTCTTCCAAAATGGCATTTTGACAACTTTGATTTTAGTTGATGTTGCCTCAACATCTCAAGCACTATTATAAGATGAATCTCATGGTCTCTTTCATTCTTAGAATACACCAAAATGTCATCTATAAACGCCAACACGAACCTTTCCAAGTGCTCGTGGAAAAATTGGTTCATTAAGTCCACAAATAAAGCAAGCGTATTACTCAACCTGAGTGGCATTACTAATCACTCGTACGAACCATATCTTATTCGAAACACCATCAATGAAATGCTATCCTCCGACACCCTTAATTGATGGAACCCTATCGCTAAATCCATTTGGGAAAATACTTTGTCTCCGCTCAACTGATCAAATAAACCATCGATTCTCGACAAAGGATATCTATTCTTTATTGTCTCCTTATTCAACTTATGATAGTTAATACAAAATCTCAATGACCCGTATGGTTTCTTCACGAACACCGCGGCCATTCATCAAGGAAAACTGCTTGGTCTAATAAAATTCTTTCCTTCTAAGTCTGCTATTTGCACCTTTAACTCCATCTCGGTAGGTGTCATTCTACTAGATGGTCTACTCATGGGTTCAATTCCAGGTAGAAGATCTATTCGAAACTTAATAGCTCGTTTCGACGGTAGTCCTATCACTGGCTCAAAAATATATGCAAATTCTCTTACAACTAGAACTCGACTTATTTCATCTTCCACCTTTGTTGCACCCAATATAGCAAACATCCAAACTCGAATTGTCACTTGAGTATATAATTCAGTCACTACTGTCAGAGTGTCTCAATTATATTTTCCTATCCTTGCAAAATATCCTAGCATCATATTTTTCTAACCAATCCATACCCAAAATAACCTCAAAGCCCACAAAACCAACATATACAAACTGTAGACAAAAGCATGACCTAAAGATTCAAAATCCTAAATGGTCATATCTCATCCCCAGAGTTGCATATCCTTGTTGATTCATGAGTTTTGATTCATGACACAAGCTTCAGAGATCATACGACGAGAATACTATACGAAAGCGACAAAAAGAGAATAAGCGTATATTGTGCACTATAAAGGAGACAAGACTACAATCCAGAGATTAGTATGAATATTTTATTGTATTGAGTCTTAGAATATTGTTAAAATCATTCCTTAAGTAGTCACACACACACACACAAATTATTATACATTAATTTATACATGAAAAAGTGTGCACTTTGCAATTGACAGCAGGTCGGCCGACCGACCAGGAACTTCGGTCGACCGACTCTGTGTCAGTGTACAGATATGCATAGTTCTGTATACATTTTTGAAACTCAGCTGACCGACCAGTTTTCTCGGTCAACCGACCTGAGAATAACGGCTAGTTTTCTGAAGAGTTGCGATCGTTCGTGAAGAGGAATCTCCTTCAATCCAAGAGATACAGACACAACTTTTGATTGAAACTCTTCATGAAAGATTGTAACTATTTTACAACTATATAAACATGTTCAATTCACTTCTACAATAACCGATTCTTGTTTATAATTCTATAATCTATTCTCTATTTATTTCTGCAAATAAAAGCATTCATTCTCATTCAGTATCGCTAGAATCACTGAATTAATTCATATACTTCGATTCTACGCGATTATCCTCCTTCTAATCTTCACACACACTATATACTCTTGAGGATTTGATTATAGGAGAATTGTACTATCAAAAGACAATCAGTGTTATTCAGAACACATTCGTCAACAAGTTATTTGTATTAAGTTGAAGTCCTCTTCGGCTGTTAAGGCGGAAAAATTCCTGTTCGGCTGCTCAGGTGTCGTATACCTATTCCTCCGGGTTAAGTGAGGGGTTTAGTTTAAATCCAAAGGGTATTCTGGGACTGGACGTAGAACGGGAAGTTCGAACCAGTATAAAAATTCCTGGTGTGCTTACTTTAATTTTTATTTTACTGCTATTATCAGTTTCCGCATTTATATACCATATTACACGATCCTTAATACTGCACGTACACTTTCATTTGGTATCAGAGCAGGTTATCCTATAACCGTCACAAAGTTATTTGATATCTATTTCTAGTAATATGGCAACAACACATACTAACGATTTTGACACTAACACTAATACTAGTTTCACAGAGGGTCAATCAACTTCACGACCTCCACTTTTTAATGGTATACATTATAATTATTGGTCAACTAGAATGAGAATCTATATGCAATCTAGTGGATTTGATATCTGGAATGTTATACAAAGTGAGTACACAACTCCTACTGGAGAATACTCAACTTGGAGCAACACACAAAAACTAGATGCTACATCAAATGCAAAGGCTATGTATATTTTATTTTGTGCATTAGATAGAAATGAATTCAATAGAGTTAGCATGTGCACTTCTGGTTTTTAAATTTGGAGAACTCTTAAGATAACACATGAAGGAACGAACAAAGTTAAATTAAGAAAAATCTCTATGTTGAAAAATCAATTTGAAAATTTCAAAATGAGGCCAAATGAATCTATAAAGAATATGTACTCTAGATTCCAGGATATTTATCATGCTCTACTATCATTAGAACAAAAATTTACTGATTTTGATATTGTCACAAAAATCTTAAATTCTTTAACGGACGAATGGGAAAGAAAAGTCCTAGCCATTGAAGAAGCAAGTGATTTGTCAACATTAAAACTAGAAGAATTGATAGGTAATTTAATGTCCTACGAAGTAAATTTGCAGGCAAAGAGAAATAGAGCACAAGAAAAGAAGAATGTGGCATTTCAAGTAGAAAAAGATGACTCCGACTCAGAGAATGAAGATATGGCAATGATTGCTAAAAATTTAGAAAAGTTTCTGAAATTCAAAAGAAATAAATTCAGGGGAAACAAAAATAATTCTAACAACAATAGCAAACCATCATCTTCAGTAATGGAATGTTATGAATGTCACAAGAAAGGTCACATGAAGAAGGATTGTCCAGAACATAAAAAGAGAAATTTTAAGAAGGAAAGAACCAAAAGATGAGCTTTTTCAGTCACTTGGGATGACACAGACTCATCATCCTCATCAGAGAGTGAAAGTGACAATGAAAATGAACAAGCAAATGTGTGCTTCATGGCTTCTTCAGACGATGTAAGTGATCTTAGTTTTGAAGATTTAATTGAAATTAATTCTGAATTAGTAGACTTAGCAAAGCAACTTAAAAAGAAAAATAAAGATTTACAAAGAAAATTAGATAGGACAGTCTTAGAAGTAGATATGCTGAAAGATGAGAAGAAAATATTAGAAGAAGAACTTGAAATTTCTCAACAATCAAATTCTAATTTATCTTCTCAAATTTCTTCAATATCTGAAGAACTAGAAATTCAGAAAAATAAAAATGATGCTTTATTTTCGGAAAATAATAGTTTAAATTCTAAAATTAAAGATTTAGATTTAGAAAAATCTAGTCTAAAAATAAAATTTGATGACATCTCTAAAAATGTTTCTAATTTCAATAAAGGAAAGAGAGAATCTTTCTAAAATACTTGAAAATTCTCAATCCACTAACAATAAATATGGACTAGGATTTAAGAAACAGAATAATTTTTCTAAAAGTAGGATTAATAATAATATTAAAAAGGATATTAAGAAAATAGTTTGTTCAAACACTAAAACCATTAAGATATGGATTCCAAAATCAAATAATGTTTTGATAAGGAATAAACATATCAAAATGTTAATGGAAACTGTTCATAATAACAGAAACTATGTTTATAAAGGGAATTCTGAACCCGTATGATTTTTGCTTCCTAAGATCTAACTCTTAGGACCCTAAAAAGAAATGGGTAACAACTTTTTATAAATTTTTGCAGGTACCACATAAAAGGAGAGGAAAATGGATTTTAGATAGCGGTTGCTCAAAACACATGACTGGAAACAAAGAAACGCTGTCAAATATTATCTACTCAAATGGAGGATCAGTCACTTTTGGAGATAACTCTAAAGGATATATCATCGGTAAAGGCGATGTCAGCAGCAACGGTACCACTAATTTACCTCTCATTACTGATGTTTTATTAGTTAAAAATTTAAAACATAATTTATTGAGTATTAGTCGGCTATGTGATAAAGGTGTTAACCCCCTTTTCTACTCACGACCTAGCAGTATGCCGAGTTAAGGTGTTTGACGACTTAAGAAGGTTTGCCGAGTTAAGGTGCTTACCGACCTAAGAAAGAGGACGACCTAACAATCTAAAGGCGAAACCGACTTAAGGAAAGTTCCGAGTTAGCAAGATCTCCGACTTAACAGGCTACGACCTAAGGAGAGATCTGACCCAACAGTTGCCGATCTAACTACTGAGAAGAGCTGCCGACTTAAGAGGTATGCCGAGTTAGGAGCCTGCCGACTTAAGATAATCTGTGACTCAAGAGCTACGACCTAAGGAGAGATCTGACCCAACAGTTGCCGATCTAACTACTGAGAAGAGCTGCCGACTTAAGAGGTATGCCGAGTTAGGAGCCTGCCGACTTAAGATAATCTGTGACTCAAGAGCTACGACCTAAGGAGAGATCTGACCCAACAGTTGCCGATCTAACTACTGAGAAGAGCTGCCGACTTAAGAGGTATGCCGAGTTAGGAGCCTGCCGACTTAAGATAATCTGTGACTCAAGAGCTACGACCTAAGGAAGATTCCGAGTTATGAAAGGCTCCGACTTAAGAAGGTTCCGACCTAACGAGTCACGACTCAGTGGGTTTACGACTTAAAGGCTGCAAGTTAAGGACTTACGAGTTAAGGTCTGATAAGTCGGCAACGACTTAATACTTGTCAAAAATAGCCACAGGATGGGTCAGCAACAACCATCCCTTAACTCGCCACCGACCTAACCCTATTCCTTAACTCATCACCGATCTACCATAAGTCGGCTACGACTTAAATACTTAGAGAAATTTCCTGAGTCCAGATCAGCTCCTATAAATACCCCGCCACTTCCAACATGAAGGGGATTTTGAGCCAAATCATTTCTTCAAGCGTCATTACTCCGTCGAAGCCTCCATTCAACCAGCAATCAAAGATCTTCAAGCATTCAAGACACTACAACAATCTTCAAGAGATTATTCCCTGCATTCAGCATGAATTCATCGAATTTCATCGACGAAGATTGAGCTAGTAGTCAAGATTGTTTCTTTTGATCGAATTGCATTGTTTTGATAAGAGAGTTGTATCGAATTGTAACCGAATCAGCAATAAGAGATTATAAAGTGGACGTAGGCTCAATTACGGGCCGAACCACTATAAACCTGTTGTCCATTTACTGCATTTCTGCTGTTTTTCCTGCTTAATTTCTGTTCCCGTCACGCGGGTGGTGCTTTCGCGATCTTATTACACACGCCGGGTGTTATCGTTCATATTTTAACGTTAACATTTTGGTGCTTTCATTGAGAGTTCCAACTCAGGCTACCAACCATCATTGCTTCACACAAATTTGTTGAAAAGATTTCCTACAAAACCAGAAGTCTATTAGATATAATGGCTCCTGGAAGGAAACGAAAAGTTGTCAGGTCTGAAAATGTTCATGATGATACCGCTACCTCTGCTTCACCAAGTCAAGCAGCTCCAAGTGTCGGGGTGACGCGAGAGGAGCTAGACGCTGCTGTATCCGGACTATATCAGCAGATTGAGACTCAAAACAATCTGATGATGGAAAAACTGAACGCTCTGCTTGGTTCCACCCAAAGACCAGTGGGTAATGAAGAAAATGCCGCTGATGCTCTTCGCAACTCCGAAAGGAGAAATATTCCTCAGGGGGGATCAGGTGCTGCTGAAGGGGCACCCCTCCGAGCTGAAGGATCTAGACCATCGCCAATTTTCCACGAAAATCTGCCCGGGCAGACATCTGAGAAAATGGCAGAAGTCTACTCCGCAAAATATTTGAACAATGAGGAATACCTTTCTGGCATGATCAAGCAAATAATGAAAGAGAGCCAGCAAAGAGATGAAGACGAAAGCGAATGGGGACTCGCACCAAGTAGGACTCCGTTTACCGAGAAGATTCTGAAAGCTGAATTTCCTAGAAAGTTTGTTCCCCCCACAATTCCTGCTTACCGGGGAACAAGTGATCCAAATCAGTTCTTGTATAAATACGACTAGCACATGACCGGCGCAAGGGCGACCGACGAGATAAAGTGCCGATATTTCCCAGTTTACTTAGAAGGAGTGGCGCTTCTCTGGTTTACCAAGCTTCCAGCCCGATCTGTAGATCAGTTTTCCGATCTGACACGAAAATTCAAAGAGCAATTCAGGCTATACGCTTCAAAGGCAAAAGATATAATGTCACTGTCCAGTCTTGAACAAAATCCGGGAGAGCCTATTAAGTCATTTTTGAACCGCTTCAACCTAGCCCTGGCAGAAGTCGATAACGCAGAACCACGAATGATCTTGACCTATTTGATGCGTGCTATCGACAAGTCGAGCGAATTTGGAAAATGGCTGAAGATGAAGGAGCCGAATTCACTCGAGAAATTCTACAAAAAGGCTGACGAATTTATACGCTTAGAAAATCTTTCCGCACCAGCTAAAGTTGTGACAACGGGGGTGGAAAATAATGCTACTGTTCAAAGCAAGAAAGAACCGGCAGATCAGAAAAGGGAAAGTAATGGTGGAAAAAGGCAGAAAGACTTCAAAAAGCCCCGCTTCCTTAGACCTTCAGACTTTACTCCTCTGACCGATACCCCGGAAAATATTTTCATCGCTACTAAGGATGCTGTTGAATTTCCAAAGCCACCGGCCGTGAAAGTTGGAAAGAATGCTGTTCAAAGCGGAAGATTTTGCAAGTTTCACAACCAACCAGGGCATGATACCAATGAGTGCCGCCATTTGAAAAGCTTGATTGAAGAATTGCTTAGAGAGAATAAGTTGCAGCAATATGTCAAGAAAAACAGAAGTGACCCATCTTCGTCTACTCAGAGGCAGCCACCCTCTAATCAGCCATCAGGTTCCGGCAAAGGCACTGCAGCACAAGAATCTGAGAGGCCCGTTATCAATGTCATTTCAGGGGGCCCACACCCAGCAGGCAGAAGCTGGGGTGAGATGGAACGATATGCTCATGCTTTGAAGTATATCCCGGCAGAGGAAGATGTTTTTGCTGTAGAAAATGTTGCACCCCTGAAACAGCAAAAGATTTCAGATAATGATATTTTGTTCAAGGCTAGGGATTCTATCGGTATTGAAGCTCCCACCATAGATCCCTTAGTTATCTCTGCAGGAATTGGACCAGCAATAGTAAGACGAGTACTCATTGATTGTGGTGCTTCCTGCAATATACTCTTCAAGAAAACATTTGACCAGATGAAGATCCCAATGACCGACGTTCAGGCTTCATCACATAAGATCGTTGGTTTCACTGGGGAACCACAGCAACCAATTGGAACTATCGATTTGTTCGTGGAACTTGGTGAAGGGCAGAAAAGGGTAGCTCGAAAACAAACCTTTGTGATTGTTGATGGATTTTCTGCCTATAATGCTTTCTTGGGCAGGCCGACTCTAGCTGCATTCAAGGCCATTCTGGCCCCGTGGTGCCTAACTATGAAGTTTTCTACAGAAAATGATATTGGTGTCATCAAGGGAGATCAAAATGCTGGACGCGAATGTTATCTCATAGAGCTTCGAGAAGCCAGAAAGAGAGAGATGGGTAAAGATGCGGCAGCTCCCCTCCGCATCAAAAACCCAACTTTATAGCAAGTACAGGGTGGTCCCTGCACTGGTGAGCATAGTGGTGCAAGGCGAGAAATGGACCCCAGAAAATCCAGTGCAGAGGAGAATAGAGTGGTGCCCGTGGAAGTTACGGTACCAATACCTGTCGACTCAAAAGACCCAAATAAAGTACTTAATGTGGGTTCGCAACTAAGTACAACAGTTCAAAATACACTGATATCATTTCTAAAAGCAAATCTGGATGTGTTCGCTTGGTGTCATGCTGATATGTGCGGAATCTCTCCAACAATTGCTGTTCACTCTCTGAATGTCGATCCAAAATTCACACCAGTAAAACAGAAAAGAAGAACTCAAGGTCCAAAAAGGTCAGCAGCTTTAAAAGAAGAGGTAGATCGTCTCTTAGAGAATAATTTCATCAAAGAATCCACTTATCCAAATTGGGTTTCAAATCCAGTACTGGTTAAGAAGGCAAATGGAAAGTGGAGAGTATGCATTGATTTCTCAGATCTGAACAAAGCTTGCCCCAAAGACTGCTTCCCGTTGCCTAGAATCGATCAACTAGTAGATGGGACGGCTGGACATGAGTTGTTATCTTTTATGGATGCCTATTCTGGATACAATCAGATTATGATGAATGAACCAGATCAGGAGGACACAAGCTTTATTACAGATGTGGGACTCTACTGTTACAAAGTCATGCCATTCGGGTTAAAGAATGCTGGGGCAACATACCAAAGACTTGTCAACGCTATGTTCAAGCCTCAAATTGGCAAAACGATGGAAGTCTATGTCGACGATATGTTAGTAAAGTCAAAGAAAGCAGTAGACCACATGGATCACCTGGCAGAAATGTTCTCAATTCTTCGGAAGTACGGAATGAAGCTCAATCCATTGAAATGTTCATTCGGAGTAGAGTCTGGAAAATTCCTAGGTTTCATCGTAAGCGCTAGGGGCATCGAGGCCAATCCTGCTCAAATCACGGCCCTGAAAGAAGTTAAAGCCCCTAGAACAAAGAGAGAACTGCAAAGTCTCAATGGAAAAGTTGCCGCTCTTAGTCGATTCATCTCCAAGGCCACAGACAAATGCATTCCCTTCTTTGATGCTTTAAAGAAAGGAAAGAAAAATTTTGAATGGACTCCCGGATGTCAGGATGCTTTCGATCAACTGATTCATCATATGAGAACTCCTCCGGTTCTCTCCAAGCCTAGTGATGGCGAAGACCTCTTCATTTATTTAGCAATTTCATCCCATGCTCTAAGTGCCGCACTTGTACGAGAAGATATGAAAATACAACGTCCAGTATACTACATCAGCAAACGGTTCGCTGGGGTAGAGATGAATTATTCAAAGATAGAAAAGCTTGCTTTTTGTTTGCTAATCGCTTCCAGGAAATTGAGGCCCTATTTTCAATCTCATCCTATCAAAGTCCTAACTGATCAACCTTTAAAGCAAGTCCTGTTTCGTCCTGAAACTTCGGGTCGTCTCTTGAAATGGAACATAGAACTCAGCCAATATGACATCACTTACCATCCCCGAAGAGCAATTAACGGACAAGCTTTAGCAGATTTCATTGCAGAGTCCACTGACAAGGGTGACAGTAAGGAAGAAACCACTGACTACATTCCGATACAGTGGAAGTTGTATGTTGACGGCTCGAGAAATGATTACTGTTCCGGGGCAGGAGTTGTGCTCGAAACTCCCGAAGGACGGTCGCTATGTTATGCATTGAGACTGGAATTTCCTTCGACAAACAATGAAGCAGAATATGAAGCCCTTATTGCCGGATTGAAAATCGCCAAGGAATTGAATATCAAAGTGATACAGATTTTCAGTGATTCTCAGCTTATTGTCTGCCAGGTGAAGAAGGAATTCCAAGCCAAAGGAGGGAATTTGCCTGCATATTTGACAAAAACTTCCGAACTCCTCAATGATTTAGATCACTACTCAATAAGCCACATACCCCGAGAGGAAAATATGAAGGCGGATTCTTTAGCAAAGTACTCAAGTTCCGGAGAAGCTCAATTACTGGGATTAGTTCCTGTAGAAGTTCTGTCAGCTCCAAGCATTGATGAAATGGATATCGATTGGATTATGACTACGTCTCAAGAGCATGAATCATGGATGACTCCAATCAAAGAATACTTACTCAGTGGTTCTCTGCCAGAGAGTTCTAAGGAACGTCGAAAATTGTTAAGAAAAGCATCGAGGTATGTAATTCAAGATGGCCGATTATACAGGCGAGGATTTTCAACCCCACTACTCCGATGTGTAACTAAGGAAGAAGCCAGGACAATCTTAACAGAGGTGCACGGAGGAGAATGTGGAGACCATTCAGGTGGTCAAACACTTGCAAAGAAAATTCTCCGATATGGATACTTCTGGCCGGATATCAATCGAGATGCTGCAACTTTTTCCAGGAAATGTGACAGGTGCCAACGATTTGCAAAAATCCCAAGAGCACCCTCCACTGAACTCACACAAATGGTCAGTCCATGGCCATTTGCCATTTGGGGGATAGACTTAATTGGACCATTACCGATCGCTAAATCAGGAATCAAAAATGCTATTGTTGCCGTTGATTATTTCACCAAGTGGGCTGAAGCTGAACCTTTGGCCACCATCACTTCTAAAAAGATGATAAATTTTGTAACAAAGAATATCATTTGCAGATATGGTGTGCCACAGAAGATAATCACCGACAATGGCACTCAGTTTGAAAGTGAAGAATTCCAGGATTTTTGCAAACGATTCAGAATTCGAAAAAGCTTCTCAGCAGTGGCTCATCCGCAGGCAAATGGGCAAGTGGAAGCAGTTAACAAGATCATCAAGTCAACTATCAAAAAGCAACTTGAAAAAGCAAAGGGTGGTTGGGTTGATAGGCTTCCATTAGCACTATGGGCGTACAGAACTACTCACAAAACTGCGACTGGGCACACTCCATTTTCACTGGCATACGGATCTGAGGCAATGATTCCAGTAGAAGTAGAGGTTCCTTCACATAGAAGAGTTCATTTCAATGAAATCGAAAATGAAAAACTGCAACTTGAAGCGCTTGATTTTCTTGATGAGAAAAGAGAAGAAGCTAGGCTCAGAGTTTCAGCTCATCAGCAGAGAATAGCCAGGTATTTCAATTCCAAAGTTCGCCAACGCAGCTTTGAAGTCGGAGACTTGGTTTTGAAAAGGATTATGACAGCAACTGGTGTGTTTGGGCCAAACTGGGAAGGACCATATGTCATAGGCACTAAACTTCTTGATGGCACTTTCAAACTCATAACTGTTGAAGGGGATCCAATTCCAAGGGCCTGGAACAGCAACCATTTGCGCCCTTATTTTACTTGAAAAGAGCTCTGCTCAAAATTGTAAAATGATGATGAATGTATCAGTTGTATTGTGAAACATTGTAAATCAGTGTAAATGAATGAAAGCTATAAAGTGGACGTAGGCCCGATTCTTGGCCGAACCACTATAAATCTTGTGTTCTTTACTATTTCATGATGCCTGTTTTATTTTGATATGTAAATACTTTAAATGTATCGCTAAAATATCAATTCAAAATTGCAGGACATTATAACAAGGCTTGCTCATCACAAAGCTAAGCAACTTTCATAAATCAGCTATTACACGAAAACCAAGCCACAAAAATCTTTTCCAAACTCAAATTCCAAGCAAGGAAAACTTCACATAAAAAGTTGGCGACTCCATTGTGACAAACCTTCGTTCACTAGTCGAGATTGTCGCTATGAATAGACATCCAACTAGATAACTTGCGTTTGTCTCATAGAGTCATTCAACAGTGAAGTCCACTCCTTCGGATAAAGCAATTTACTTGTAAGAAGAAAAGAAGAAGACGTGCTTGGGAATGATAATAAGAGAACGCTAACAGGCAGATGATGAGGAAAGCTCGCCAACCAACCAAAGCCCTCTAACGAGGCACACCAGTAAATGGGAGTGCTTTCCTCAACCAAAAAGATCGGTGGGACTACCAAAGGGGCATCTTGTTAATTGATCACGGTTGTTTGTACAAACAAACATCCAATCAAGCAACTTACGCCTGCCCCACGAACCCATCCGACCATGAGAAAGTAACTCCCAGGCACTCAAAAGCCCTCTTCGGAGGCACAAGCCCTCTTCGGAGGCACATGACCTCTTCGGAGGCAAAAGCCCTTTCTCAAGGCACCACAAGCCCTCTTCGGAGGCACATGACCTCTTCGGAGGCAAAAGCCCTTTCCCAAGGCACCACAAGCCCTCTTCGGAGGCACATGACCTCTTTGGAGGCAAAAGCCCTTTCCCAAGGCACCGCAAGCCCTCTTCGGAGGCACAAGCCCTCCTCGGAGGCACAAGCCCTTTTCGAAGGCACAAGACCTCTTCGGAGGCACAACTCTTTAAGAGGAGCCCTCTCCGTAGGCATGTCCCAAAATAGAATGCTTAAACAAAAAGCATCGTCCAGAAGCACAGCTCAACTCTCAAAGGAAGGATTAACTTGTTCCTCTCGAAAAGTTCCTCCTAAAAAAGTTAAAAAAGGCTACAAAATTCTTTCAGAAAAGTTCATTTCACTTCATAGGGAAATTCACTTCTTAATAAATAAAAGTGGTTATCCTCGAAAGTTGAAGCGTTCTTCAGAAAGAGAAAATAAAAATTCTTCTAAAGACTGGATATACTCTATTAAGAGCAAAATAATTCTCCCCTTAAAAGCGGAATAATTGTCCTCTGAAGTAAGAGTATTAGTCTCAAAAAAAAAAAAAAAAAAACTAATTAGGAATATTGCAATGCACTTACGGCATGGGGGCAATACTGTACAATTCAATTATATTAATAAAAGCAACATGCCACAAGTTCGTTGCAATACCACGGAAAACAGATGTGGAATAAATGCATTCTTAAACGCAGACAAAAAGTTTGCACAAGTAAGAAGAATCGTTTGTTCTGCACTTAAAATAAAAGATAGATTATTCTCACATACACAAGAGTTTGTACAAGTAAAATAATTGTTTTATTTAGTACTATGAAAATTCTTTACATGTGCAGATATCTCAAAAAGCAAAAGCGGGGACCGGTACCCGCACAATCCACGGTCAATACATGCAAAGAGCAAAAATAATAAGTAGAAAATCCAGCTTGATTATTCCTTCTTCTCACCACCCTTGGAGCTCTTTCCCGGCCTGATGATTAGCTTTTGAAGTCGTTGTGAACGGGCGGGGGCAGAAGGAGAAAGCGGTACAGCCGGATCAACTACTGCTTCCTTTTCAGTGGAAGTCTTCTTCTTTTTCCTTACAGCACGCTTCCCCTTCCTTTTTGAAGAAGACTCGCTCCCCGGAGTAGTCAGCAATGTTGAAAGCTTCGTATCGTCGTCAAGAGACCGCTCCGGGGTCTTCTCGATGTCTTCAAAATCCTCCGCCTTCTGTTCCTGAGAAGCAGCCGGATCATCCAAGCCTTGAAGAGCTTCGATTTTCTCTGCCTGTGATCCCGGTTGGGAAGCAGAGGGAGGAGTAATTTGGGAAGACGGAGGAACGGCAATCGAAGGAGTGAGAGCTTGTGTAGTGCTTGGTGCCTCCGCTGTAGAAGAAAAGAAGTTAAAATCAGCATCCCCCGAAAATAAAGAAGGCATCGGTTCATCAAAGTTTAAGTAACAAGTAAGAAGGTCATCGAATTCGGCTAAGTCAAATGACTGGTTCATTAGACCCGAGACGACACCAAGAGTACCTGGAGGAGTTGGTTTTACAAGATCCACCTCAAACTTCTCGGCTTCAATATCATCCAGTGCCTCATCTTCAGTAGGAGTTGTTGCAGTCTCCTGGGCAACTTTAGTTAAATGTAAAGAATGAGGGCTGGAATCTATAATATTAACATCGGCTGAAGTGGCAGTTTGAACGGGGGCAGTTAAAGGAGCTTCTTCTTTTGGAGGATCTTCTCCCGCTGTTTCAGCTCGTACTCTGGCAAGTAGCTCCTTCCCCTTAACAAGAGCGGCACGGTCCTCATCATTGAGATAGCGCTCCTCAAGTTCCAGCTCATTATAGCCGGCCCCGCCAAGCATATCCATCGCGACTTCCCACACTTCAGCCAATGTAATTTCATAATCGGGACCAAGAAAAGAGAGGCTCCCACGACCCAGAACGCTGTGTAGATAAAAGTCAAATAAGGTAGAGCTGACGTCTGCTTTCGTCGCCTCATGTGATTGCTCAGCCGCTTCCTTTTCGGCAACGGCAGCAACCCGGCCAGCGGTAGCCTCATCACGCTCTGCCTCAACTTTAGCAAGTCGAGACTTTAGTAATTCAATCTCTACGTTCTGAGAGGTGACCTTTTCCCGCAAATCAGTGTTTTCTATGCGGTATTTCTCAGTAATATGCTGTTCAGCAGCAAGCTTCATTTCAACATCTCTCTGTGCTGCGTGGGCATCTCGCACTTGTTTTTGAAAAACTTCTTCTTTTTGAATATGAGATGCAGAAGAAGAGGCAAGATTTTCCTTAAGTTTTTTAACCTCGGACTCGAGTTTTGCATAACCATCAGCAATATTTGTCATCTCGAGATTATGCTGTTTGCAAAGTTTGTCCCACTCCGCCTTGTCGTTTTCCATAGTCAGCATTGCCTCAAGGTTTGCACGGTTAACCCTTTGGAGTTCATCGACAAGCTTCTGCCACTGCGACATCCTCTCGATATTAAGCCTGACTGCGTCAAGACTGCTAAGCATGTCTGATTTATCAATCGGAACTATGTCCAAGTCAAAGCGCACCCCTTTTAGGCACCAATTCGGAAAACGGCTCTGAAGTGTTGGGGGGCCATCCTTGACTTGATATTGCGGTCTGTTAATGATAGTCTGAATGTCAGATTTCTTCAGAGGAGGAGAGCTAGCCAGAATATCAGAAGGAATGGGAGCGTCAGTCTTTTCAGAAATTTCAGACGCGTCAATCGGTTTAGATCGTTTGCTCGGTTCATCGACAATCTGAGTTTTTCCCTTATCATCGTAAGACTTCCGCTTATGAGAGTAGTCACTCCTATGCGAAGAGTCATATCGCTCGGCATCTTTCCTTCTTTGCCACTGATCGTAATCCCGCTTCTCCTGGGCTTTCCTTCGAGCCCTCTCTTCATCTGTTTCTTTTGGGGTATCAAGGTACTTCCTAAAGTCATAGGTGCCGCGGCCTCCACGGTACTTGAATGAGTCATAATATGAACCTGTACGTCCCATTGGAGAACCTGGAAGCAGAAGAAGGGTAGAGTTTAGAAATTTCCAGGAAAAAGAGGATAAATGCTTATAAGTGCTGAAAAGTCCTAAGTGTGTGTGGCGTGCAAACTACATGCGTCAAATTACAGACCACGCTTTGGTGTGGAAACAGAAACGATTGGCGTAGTAGGCATCTGGGTTTGTTTAAGGGTAGAAGTCGCCTCGACAACGGGAGAAGTCACTTTTTGGTTGCTATCCCCGAAAAGCTCTTGGGAAGTTATCATAATGTCACTCAAGCCATCAAAGGTGTCGTCGCCCAAATGTTCAGCAGATTTCTCCTTCTCAACTTCTACATCAATTGATTTTTCAGAAGTCCGAGGATTTTCTTCTTCCTCAATAATTGGGGGAAGTGCCGACTTGCCAGCCAACCCTACAACATCAGTGGATCCGGAACACTTTGTCAAAGCAGCATCCATGACAAGAGTTTTTGATGCAGCTTCTTCCGCAGAAATTGGGGCATTTGACACCTCTGCTTGAGAACCCAAAGCAGCCGATGTTTCTGCATCAGAGCTAGGAACTTCATGAATTCGAGTCGACCTGGAAGGGTGCAGAAGCCCGAATTGGTGCAAAAGCTCATCATCTAATAGAAATTGGATACTCCTCTCCTCCACAGGCACCGCCATAAGCCTCTCGAAAGTCACTTTGTGACTGAGATTTTTAGAAGGAGGAGGAAGTGCTGAAAAGGAAAAAAGAGCGAAGTTAGCACTTGATAATCCGAACTTCGGTAAGTTTGAAAGAACATAAGAAACAAATGCAAGTGATCTTACTCCCTATTCTCCAAATAGCATAAAACTCAGGAGGGCAGCGAACATAGAAGAACGGGCTCAGGAAACTGTGAACACTTTCAGGGAGTCCAGTGATCAACTTACGATTTCTCGCGCTCCTTACAACTATGATGGAGGGATGATCTTTATTTTTGGCAAAAGTACAAAGATAGCGAATTTCTCCGAAGGTAGGGAAGCGGCCCAGTGTTCTCCTAAAAAGCACGCATAGTCCCAGCAAGATGGCGTAGCCATTGGGATGTAACTGAAAAGGGGAAATAGATAGTTGGAGAAGAAGTTCTCGAATGCAGTTATTTAAGGGGGGGATAGCTCCGCTCAAGCACATTTGGCGGTTAACTGCGACAAAGCCACGGGGCGGTCTGTCAGCAGTATCATTTATTTCGGGAAGCAAAGCGTCAGCCTCAGCAATGCCAAACTGGATGCATAGTTGACGAAAGGCTTTATGGCTCAAAGTAGTAGGAGTCCTCTCTGGAGGATCGTTCAGCGGGATAGCAACTGGAAATACATCTTCAGCTTGCTCTGTTCCTTCTTGTGGAGAAGACATTCTACACAATCAGCTGAATGTTCAAATGTGAAGGTGCACGTTCCCTAAAAGTGTGAAGTGTTGTGCAAAAAACTAATGAAAATAAAAGACAAGCATAACTGGAATTAAATTAGTTGACAATCAATCGATTACAGAATTTCATAACTTGTCAATGATCAAGTGCAGTGTTAATACAGACAAGTCAGTTTCACTTGACTATTATGATTTTGTTTTAATACTTCACTTGAATTGGTTATTGTACAGCATCTCTTTCATATTCATTTAATTTAACTTTCTCGTTATCAACTAATCTGTCACTCGATGTGGGCAATCAGTGATAGTATATTCGTCCCAGTATTCTGTGAATGTTGTATTAAGCAGGATTGTTAATTTGCAAAATTGAAGCAATATGTGAAATGCATGCAACACAGTTCATAGTTCAACAGTTCGAAGTCCAGGCACAGTTCAAAAATCATCTGTTGAGTGGCCGAAAGCTTAAGTATTAACTCGGCTGCGACCTAAAGCCTTGGTGTGAAAAATAAGTTGTTGTCGAAATTATTCCAAGTTCTAAGTCGGTCACGACCTAATACTCAAGTTAAGTCGGGCTGTGTGCGGAAGGTCTCAAGTCAGAACGGCATGAGTTTCTAAGTCCTAGCTCGGCCACAACCTAAGGCTTATGTCGGCGAATGGTTAGGTCGCAAGAAAAACTGGGCTGTTGAGATAGCTAGGTCGCATGAATGTTTTGAGTCGCCTCAAGCTACTTCTCCTCCACCATAAATTTCACCTCCTTCCACCAATTTTCCTCCCTAACTCTTCACCCGTTAACCCAATAGCCTCACAGTCAATGACAATCCTCATTCC
This sequence comes from Allium fistulosum, assembly GCA_030737815.1. Lineage (NCBI taxonomy): Eukaryota > Viridiplantae > Streptophyta > Magnoliopsida > Asparagales > Amaryllidaceae > Allium > Allium fistulosum. Next base: position 867,897,494 of record CM060907.1, on the reverse strand, counting down.
ATCACACCATTGGACCACCCAAAGAGCCAATTCAAATCGAATCAAACTTGCTGTGAATCAGATATATTACTGCCCTATTACAACTACAACACGGTCGATGGCGATTTCCAAACAATCAAAGAGTTATGCATAATAAATCGCAGCATTTAAACGTAAATGGAAGTCAAAAACCGGGGAGTTATCGATTCGACAGTGAGCGTGGGTGAACGATGACCAGATCGACTTACGAGATATAACAAGAAGATAATCGGCGATTGGATGGTTGGAGTTTATCTCTGAAAGCTCTAAAAGTGCGTCAATGGCTGATTCGAGAAAAGGAACAGATGAGGAGGAGGAAGAAGGATGCAACTATTTATATGCTGGAAGGCGAGTCGACTTGCACGGTGTACGACCTAAGGCATTTGTTAAGTCGTTACCGATCTAACTAAGGAGTTAAGAGAATCGAAGCATACGACCTATAGCTTAGGCATATACTTCGAGGGGCAAATGTTAACCCCCTTTTCTACTCACGACCTAGCAGTATGCCGAGTTAAGGTGTTTGACGACTTAAGAAGGTTTGCCGAGTTAAGGTGCTTACCGACCTAAGAAAGAGGACGACCTAACAATCTAAAGGCGAAACCGACTTAAGGAAAGTTCCGAGTTAGCAAGATCTCCGACTTAACAGGCTACGACCTAAGGAGAGATCTGACCCAACAGTTGCCGATCTAACTACTGAGAAGAGCTGCCGACTTAAGAGGTATGCCGATTTAGGAGCCTGCCGACTTAAGATAATCTGTGACTCAAGAGCTACGACCTAAGGAGAGATCTGACCCAACAGTTGCCGATCTAACTACTGAGAAGAGCTGCCGACTTAAGAGGTATGCCGAGTTAGGAGCCTGCCGACTTAAGATAATCTGTGACTCAAGAGCTACGGCCTAAGGAGAGATCTGACCCAACAGTTGCCGATCTAACTACTGAGAAGAGCTGCCGACTTAAGAGGTATGCCGAGTTAGGAGCCTGCCGACTTAAGATAATCTGTGACTCAAGAGCTACGACCTAAGGAAGATTCCGAGTTATGAAAGGCTCCGACTTAAGAAGGTTCCGACCTAACGAGTCACGACTCAGTGGGTTTACGACTTAAAGGCTGCAAGTTAAGGACTTACGAGTTAAGGTCTGATAAGTCGGCAACGACTTAATACTTGTCAAAAATAGCCACAGGATGGGTCAGCAACAACCATCCCTTAACTCGCCACCGACCTAACCCTATTCCTTAACTCATCACCGATCTACCATAAGTCGGCTACGACTTAAATACTTAGAGAAATTTCCTGAGTCCAGATCAGCTCCTATAAATACCCCGCCACTTCCAACATGAAGGGGATTTTGAGCCAAATCATTTCTTCAAGCGTCATTACTCCGTCGAAGCCTCCATTCAACCAGCAATCAAAGATCTTCAAGCATTCAAGACACTACAACAATCTTCAAGAGATTATTCCCTGCATTCAGCATGAATTCATCGAATTTCATCGACGAAGATTGAGCTAGTAGTCAAGATTGTTTCTTTTGATCGAATTGCATTGTTTTGATAAGAGAGTTGTATCGAATTGTAACCGAATCAGCAATAAGAGATTATAAAGTGGACGTAGGCTCAATTACGGGCCGAACCACTATAAACCTGTTGTCCATTTACTGCATTTCTGCTGTTTTTCCTGCTTAATTTCTGTTCCCGTCACGCGGGTGGTGCTTTCGCGATCTTATTACACACGCCGGGTGTTATCGTTCATATTTTAACGTTAACAAAAGGTTTTAATATAACTTTTTCAGAAAATAAATGTAATATTTTCGATAAAAATCATAACACTATTTTTGAAGGAATAAGAGATAAAAACATTTATATCTTAAATATGAACGTTAATAATGATTCAAATTTGTGTTTAGTAGCTAAGGAAAATGATTCCTGTCTTTGGCACAAAAGATTTTGTCACATCAATTTTAATACCATCAACAAATTAGCTAAAAATAAATTAGTTAAAGGATTACCTAACATAAGATTCAAAACTAATATATTTTGTGATGCATGCAAATTAGGAAAATTAACAAAATCTTTTTTTAAATCTAAAAAGGTAATTTCTACAGAACAACCACTTGAACTTTTACACATGGATCTTTTTGGTCCAACTCAAGTTCAGTCTATTAATCATAATAGATATGTGTTTGTTATTGTAGATGATTTTTCTAGATACACTTGGACTTTCTTTTTGAAAAATAAAAGTGGTACTTTTGATAATTTCAAAGTTTTTGTTAAAAGAATACAAAATATTAAAAGTTTGAAAATTAAAAATATCATAAGTGATCATGGAGGAGAATTTGAAAATGAAGTTTTTGAACAATTTTGTAACAAGAAAGGTATTAACCATAATTTTTCATTTCCTAGAACACCACAACAAAATGGCGTTGTAGAAAGAAAAAATAGAACGTTACAAGAATGTGCAAGAACTTTATTAAATGGAACCACTTTATCAAAACATTTTTGGGCAGAAGCTGTAGCCACTGCTTGTTATGTATTGAATCGTGTTTCCATTCGACCGTTAACTAAAAATACTCCATATGAACTTCTAAATGGAAGAAAACCAAATATTTCATATCTTAAAGTTTTTGGTTCTAAATGTTTTATTTTGAATACTAAAGATCAGCTAGGCAAATTCGATCCAAAATCCGATGAAGGAATATTTGTAGGATATTCGGAACGAAGTAAAGCTTATCGAATTTTTAATAAAAGAACTCAAATTATTGAAGAAAGTTTACATGTTTCATTTGATGAAAATTTTAAAAATATAAATCCAAATATTACTATCAATTCTGATGATGAAACTATTCAGAATAAAAATAATAATACTAGTGAAAAGTTTGATAATAATCATGAATTTACCGAAAATATAAACATTACTCCTAATATAATAAAATCTCCACCTAGAATTTTATGGGATCATCCTGTACAAAATATAATTGGAGAAGTAAATACGAAAATTAAAACCAGACATCAATTAAATCAAGTTGGTCATGTAGCTTTTCTTTCTAACATAGAACCTAAGAATATAAAAGAAGCCTCAACTGATGACTACTGGATTCTTGCCATGCAAGAAGAACTAAATCAATTCGAACGAAACGAAGTTTGGGAACTTGTTCCTAGACCAAGTGATCAATCAGTCATTGGTACTAAATGGGTCTTCAAAAATAAAGCAGATGAACTAGGAAATATAACTAGGAATAAAGCTAGATTAGTTGCACAAGGATATAATCAAGAAGAGGGAATTGACTACGAAGAAACGTTTGCTCCAGTCGCCCGACTTGAAGCAATACGAATTTTATTGGCATTTGCATGTTTTCATAATTTTAAACTTTATCAAATGGATGTTAAAAGTGCATTTTTAAATTGTTACATAAAAGAAAATGTTTTTGTTGAACAACCACCTCTTTTTTATCATGAAAAATTTTCGGACCATGTTTATAAACTCAAAAAGGCTTTATACGGTTTAAAGCAAGCACCACGTGCTTGGTATGATCGTCTTAAAAGCTATTTATTAGAATCTGGTTTTGAAATTGGTAAAGTAGATCAAACTCTTTTTATTAAGAATACTAAGAAAGATATTTTGATAATTCAAATTTATGTTGATGATATTATCTTTGGATCGACAAATGAAAAGTTATGTCAGGAATTTTCAACTATAATGACAAATGAATTTGAAATGTCTCATATGGGAGAATTGTCATATTTTCTTGGATTACAAATTATTCAAATTGAAAATGGAATTTTTATTAATCAAGATAAATATTGTTATAATTTAATTAAACGATTTGGTCTGGAAAACACTTCTGCCAAACCAACTCCTATGAGCACAACGATTCATCTCGATAGAGACGAGGAGGGAAAAAGTGTTGATCAAAAACTATATCGTAGTATGATTGGATCTTTATTATATTTAACAGCTATTCGACCTGATATAATGATGAGTGTTTGTTTATGTGCTAGATTTCAAGCAAATCCCAAAGAATCACATATGCGAGCGGTTAAACGCATTATTCGTTATCTAACTAAAACAAAAGATTTCGGACTATTTTATCCAAAAGAATGTCCTTTCGAATTAGTTTCCTATAGCGACGCTGATTTTGGAGGAAGTCGGACGGATAGAAAAAGTACTAGCGGAACATGTCACTTCATTAGACGTTCCTTAGTCTCTTGGTTCAGTAAGAAACAAAACTGCGTTTCTTTATCGACATGTGAAGCAGAATATATATCTGCTGCTTTGGCATGTGCACAAGTCATTTACATGCAACAAACACTTCAGGATTTTAACTGTCATCTTGAAAAGTCTATAATTTATTGTGATAATACTAGTGCAATAAATCTTTCTAAAAATCATGTCAATCACTCACGAACAAAACACATAGATATTCGTCATCATTTTATTCGTGATTGTTTGGAAAAAGGATTGATAAATTTAGAGTTCATTAATATTGAAAATCAGATTGCTGACATTTTTACTAAACCATTAAATGAAAATATTTTTATCAAACTTAGACGAGATTTAGGAATAATGTCTCTAAAAGAGCTATAACTAAAAATATGCAAAATGTTTAAAACAATTTTTTTGCTTGTTAAATGGTGTATTATAGCCTCTTGAGCTATAGTTTAAATTGTATTTTCAGAAATCTATTTGTAGTTTTAAAATTTTGTAATCATCCATTTACAAACTGTTTTGCTATTAATTACCTATGATGAGAATTAAATAATAATTCTTATCCACTTGTTTTTTTAGTAAACAAATACTTATATAAACTATGTTCAGTTTTCATAAGAAAGTTTATATTCAAAATTATTTGAAAATGTCATCCAACAATGATCTTTACAATTCCGAAAACTCTTGTTTATCGTATACATCTCCGGACGATGATTCCGATCATATTCCTGAAAACGGACCCTATCCTATTTTTCCCTTACCTAATCGTGTTCTTAAATTCTCTCCTTCCCCGGATAAAGACCCCCGACATGGATGGAAACCATGGGAGAACACTCATACCGGTTATACACCGGAAAAGAAGAAAGGTAAGAATGATATGATCATATCTCCTTCAACTAAACAGAAAATAGATGAGATACACCACTATCAACAGCAACAATTGGATCTACAAAAGGAGTTATACTATGAACAAAAAATTACGGCAAGACGTTTGAGCTTTCTAGAACGGATGGCCATAAAAATTTATTCGTCGAAAAAGGAAGACGTTGTTAAACCCACATCTAGACCCTCAACCTCCACAAATCCTGCTCAATCTCCAGTAGCTCCTACGTGGTCACCTATAGAGAATGTCCCATCTCCAAACTCTTGGGAACGTCGATTTTAAAGAACGGTAGCTAAACACTTTTTATATATATATATATATTTATATGTTGCTTGTTTCAATAAGTTGTATTAATATAGTGCAATAATAATAAAATTTATATATATATTTATGTGTTGCTTGTTTTCAATAAGTTGTATTAATATAGTGCAACAATAATAAAATTTATATTTATATAATTTTTTTAAGAAAAACAGCAAAACTGTGCATTTTTGATAGGATCGGTCGACCGAAGCCCTGAGTCGGTCAGCCGAACCCATCCCTAAAGTTTGATATTACTCAATAAACCCAATCGGTCAGCCGACCCAGTATGTTCGGTCGACCGAACGAGAATTCCTGCTGCTTTTCACTTCAAATTTATAACCCATCTCTTCAATTTTTTCACCTACCTCTTCACTTTTACTTTCCCAATTTTGGTTTTTATCCTAGCCCTCATGAAAATTTTCTCAAATTTGTATCTTTTCCTCAAAAACAATGGCTCCTAAGAAGAGAACAAAGACTACCGGTGCTTCATCTTCATCAACTCCAATAGATAATCAAATCGCCTCATGGCTTGTCAATGATGTAGCACTTCAAAGATGGATACAACTTCAAGATGCCAAGATCTTTGAAGAATCATTTGTAAGTTACCCTGATTTCGCTCCCTACGGTATTTAAAATGCCGCTATTGAGAGTGGACTTGATACATTCCTTGACCATAGGAAAAATAATTTGAAAATCAATCATATTATGGTCAAGTTATTTCTAGCAAACCTTAACCTTGTCAATTCGCCGAGAAACACTGACAATTGTGTTTGGACATCGGTTTGTGGCACTTCAATTTTCATTTCCATTGCTCGAATTAACCACATTTTGAATGCTCGACCGGGTAAAATTTCATTACGCGATGTAGATTGTAATATATCAAGTCGTGACCGAATAAGCCATTTATTTTTTGAAGATGATGCTACAGATTTTAGACAAACATCATCACTTCGACCTAAAGCTCGACTTTTTAATCGTTTCATGATGAAATCTATTGTTCCTAGAGGCGGTTCATATCATCTAGTATATCTTGAAAATTTTAAGGCATTGTATGCTATATGTGGGAATGTACGAGTTAATTGGGCACAACTTCTTATGGACCAATTTCTCTCATTTAATCAAGGAAGGATGCTTCATATTTATTATGGAGAATACATAATGAGATTAATCAATAGCTTCGTCATACATGCTCCGGAATCCGAAACCTCCAAAGCCCGTTCTTTTGATTCAAGGACCATAAAACTAATGAAATTGCCCGATGCTCTACCTAGATTTATAAGATTTGACCAATGGCGTGCTACTCCGAGAGAACAACTACGCCGCAGCTATTCGACACCTCAACCATCTACTCATGCTACGGAACGTCTAACTCGCCAATCCTCAATTCAAAGACCAACTCCCGGAATTAGTACGGAAGCGGCCATTTATATTTTGGCTCAAAATCAACTTGCCTTAGATGCCCGGTTACGAAAAATTGACGGTCGGTTCAAGAAAATTAAGGGCTTCTTCGTCAATCTATGGGATGCCTTATCATGCACTTCCGAAGCCAGTGCCTCTCACCTTGCTCCTGGAAAAAGGCCGGCGCCAAACTTCTCTTGGTCCACTTCAGAGAATACAAGTTCCGGTACATCGGGAACTCACACTTCTAACGCTCAAAGACGTGGTAAGGAACATGCTCCTCCGGAAGAAAATATTCGTCCAGAAGTTTGGGATTCCGATGATGATGAGGAGTGATTCTGTGTTAGTGTACAGATATGCACTGTTCTGTATACATTTTTGAAACTCAGTTGACCGGCCAGTTTTCTCGGTCAACCGACCTGAGAATAACGGCTAGTTTTCTGAAGAGTTGCGATCGTTCGTGAAAAGGAATCTCCTTCGATCCAAGAGATACGGACATAACTTTTGATTGAAACTCTTCATGAAAGATTGTAACTATTCTACAACTATATAAACATGTTCAATTCACTTCTACAATAATCGATTCTTGTTTATAATTCTGTAATCTATTCTCTATTTATTTCTGCAAATAAAAGCATTCATTCTCATTCAGTATCGCTAGAATCACTGAATTAATTCATATACTTCAATTCTACGCGATTATCCTCCTTCTAATCTTCACACACACTATATACTCTTGAGGATTTGATTATAGGAGAATTGTACTATCAAAAGACAATTCGTGTTATTCAGAACACATTCGTCAACAAGTTATTTGTATTAAGTTGAAGTCCTCTTCGGCTGTTGAGGCGGAAAAATTCCTGTTCGGCTGCTCAGGTGTCATATACCTATTCCTCCGGGTTAAGTGAGAGGTTTAGTTTAAATCCAGAGGGTATTCTGGGACTGGACGTAGAACGGGAAGTTCGAACCAGTATAAAAATTCCTGGTGTGCTTACTTTAATTTTTATTTTACTGCTATTATCAGTTTCCGCATTTATATACCATATTACACGATCCTTAATACTGCACATACACTTTCAATCCTCCTATTGGATTTGCGACCCTTAAGGAAGTAACAAGGTGATGAAGCACTCACCTTAAGTCGTGACCGACTCAGCAATTACTCGCCCTCCACCTTAAGTCGTGACCGACTCATCAATTACTCGCCTTCCACCTTAAGTCGCGACACCTCCAATAACTCGCGAACGACTCAAGCAACCGATTCTTCAATAACTCGTCCATGAGTCGCGAGCGGTTCATCAATGTCGCGAACGACATAGCTATGTCGCTGAGAAACCCTAAGTCGTTTATTCGAACTTCAATGAGTCGCCGCCGAGTTTATAAAGTCGTAAACGAGAATATTTTAAGTCACCAGAATAAAAGCCTAAGTCGCGATGAAGCCCATTCTTTAAGTCGCCTCCGATTCTTCCCTAAGTCGCGCGACCTATACCGGATCTTTATAAATCGAAAATCCCATTCATCACTAAGTCGCTGCTTCCATTATTGAAGTTGAAGATTCCAAATCCTTAAGTCGAGAATCCAATTTGAAGTCGCTGCCTAATTTTTCCTGAAGCTCATTTAAGTCGCCATCCTATTTCATAAGTTGTGTAGTGATTTTTCTAAGTCGTTCCGAGTTTTTCCTTTAAGTCGCGATACTTAAGTCGTGATACCTAACTCGCGTGTATTGTTTGTACTTATGTTGAGTCAGAGTCTTTGTTAAGTCGGAAACGACTTAGGAGTTAGTGAAATTTCTGTTGTAAAATTGTTCGCCTATAAATAGGCCGTGAGTTTCATTTTTAAGTGGTTGTTGAATATTGAATAAAATTCTCTTTTGTTAGCTTTGTGCTTTCAATTTCAATTGGTAGTCGAGTGTGTCTCCTATCTCCACCTTCGACATTCAAGTGCGCTCGAATCTTCGATTGTTGAAGCCGATTCGCGGAATCAAGTGCGCTTGATCAACGCGTGAAGAATCGCAGATCTTTGAACCCGGTATCGTGCGCGATCAACGAGTTTAGGATAGCTAGAATTCGGTATCTTCGGATCAACGAATTCAGGTATTTCAGTATCCATCAATCCATCGAATGCTACTTTCACCGATTGAAGATTGTTTTGATTAAACCGCTGCGTTAGTTTGGTATCGGAGCTTGTTGTAGCCAATCATAGCTAAATCGAATCTTGGAGCCAAGAATTTGAAGTGTTGAAGTTGTGTTCATCGTGTTCATCATATTTTTGCAACAAAGTTGGAGTTTCGATCCATTTCATTTTGGATCAAAGTTCGAAAGGTGTTTGAAACGTGAAGTGTGAATTTGTTGAAGTGTTTGTGAAGTATTCAATCATGCCGCCAAGACGAGTTCAACGTCATCGCAATATTAATGCTTTGTACGAAAGAGAAGAGGCCGATGAAATGGAGCAACGAATCAACGAGAATTTCAATGAGAAGCTTACTGAAGGGATTGGTCGATTAGAGAGAATGATGCTTGAAATGAGTCAAAATCAAAGAAGGGTTTCACCTGAATCGAGCCATGGAAGAAGTAGAGTTTCACCACATTCTAATCGGGAGAGAAGTGTTGATAGTGATCATAGAAGCGTGGATCGAGATTGTGATAGAAATGTTGATGATCGAGGTCGTGATAGAAATGTGACTGATCGAGATCGGAGGAATGTAGATCGTAGGAATTTTGGTGGAAGAAATGGTGGTGGTAGAGATGTTGGCGGTCAGGATCGACATCGATATACATCGGATTGTGAAGAAGAGTATGATGGTGGTAGTGTTCATGGACGAGGACATGGACGAGGAAGGAATCAGTCGGAGTACGATCATAAGTGGGAATCTGGGATGAAAACTGAAATTCCAGAATTCAAAGGTGGTATGCAGGCTGAGGAGTTTTTGGATTGGGTGGCTAATGTTGAAGAAATTTTTGATTTCAAAGAAGTTCCAGAACGTCGTAGAGTGAAGTTGGTTGCTACAAGGTTGAGGGGTAGAGCTTTGGCATGGTGGCAGCAAACTAAACTTACACGTGAACGAATGGGGAAGTCCAAGGTTGAATCATGGGAAAAGATGAAGAAATTGATGAAAGCAACGTTCTTACCTTACAATTATCAATCTTTGATGTATCAACGTTTGCAGAACTTGAGGCAGGGCACAAAGACTGTTAATGATTACGCAGATGAGTTTTATCAGCTTATTGCAAGGAATGATATTATGGAAATAGAAGAACAACTAACATCTAGATTCATTGGGGGATTGAGAATGCAGATCCAGGATATGGTAAATATGTTCGATCCTAGATCTGTGGCAGAGGCACATCAAAAAGCGTTGGCTTGGGAGAAACAGGGAAGACGAGGTGGTGGTGTGTTTACCAATTCTAACAATCAAGCGAAGGGTGTTAATGGAAGTTCTAATGTTTCAAAAGTTGTTGCAAAACCAGTTGTATAGGAGGTTGAAAAGGCGAAGGTTAACAACAGTTTCAAATGTTACAATTGTCAGGAGATGGGTCATAAAAGCAACGAATGTCCGAAACCGAAAAAGAGAACCATGGTGACAAAAGTTGAGGAGGAAGATGAGGAAGAAGCTGAATGCTCTAATTCTTTACCAGTTGAGGAGGAAGACTTACTGTCGGGAGATGATGGGTACGCATTGATGATGAGGAGAAGTTGTTTAACATCGAAGCAAGAGGAGGAAAGTAGTTGGTTGAGGAACAATATCTTTCAATCTACATGCACTATTCTGGGAAGAGTTTGTAAATTTGTTATTGATGCTGGGAGTTGTGATAATATTATCTCTACAGAAGCGGTGAAGAAGTTGGAGTTGAAAACCGAGAAACATCCTAAACCGTACAAGTTAGCTTGGTTGAGGAAGGGTGGTGAAGTGAAAGTTGGACGTAGAGCTTGTGTGAAGTTTTTAATTGGGAAGAAGTACAAAGATGAAATCTGGTGTGATGTCGTAGATATGGACGTTTGTCATTTGTTGCTGGGGAGACCGTGGCAGTATGATCGAGCTGTGCAGCATGACGGACGGACCAACAGTTACAGTTTCATGTTCGAAGGTACAAAGATTACTCTGGTTCCGAAGAAACGCCAACAGGAAGAAAACAAACTGGAGGAGATTGAAGAACTGAAAACGTTGTTATCTTTGAAGGAGTTTGTTAAGGAGGTCGAGGAGGAACCGGAAGTGTTCTTGTTGATTGGGCGTGAGAGCAGTGAAGAGGTTGAAATTCCAGAAGAAGCGAAGTCAGTATTGAAAGAATTTGAGGATGTATTTCCAGACGAGTTGCCTAAAGAGTTACCGCCGCTGAGAGACATTCAACATCAAATTGATCTTGTTCGAGGAGCAGTATTGCCACATAGACCGCATTACCGAATGAGTCCGAAGGAGCATGAAGAATTAAGGAGGCAGGTGGAAGAATTGCTTGAGCAGGGACGTGTACAGGAAAGTTTGAGTTCATGTGCTGTGCCAGCTTTGTTGGTACCGAAGAAAGGTGGGATGTGGAGGATGTGCACGGACAGTCGAGCATTGAATAAAATCACTGTACGATACAGATTTCCAATGCCAAGGTTGGATGACTTGCTGGATCAGTTGAGTGGGGCTACTATCTTTTCGAAAATTGATTTGAAAAGCGGATATCATCAAATTCGGATTAGACCTGGAGACGAATGGAAGACAGCCTTCAAGACGAGAGAGGGGTTGTATGAATGGTTGGTGATGCCGTTCGGTCTTTCGAATGCACTGAGTACGTTCATGCGAGTGATGAATCAAATTTTTAGACCTTTCATTGGGAAATTTGTGGTGGTGTACTTTGACGATATTTTGATATATAGTAGGAGTCTGGAAGAGCATGTTCAACATCTGAAGGAAGTGTTAATTATTTTACGAGAGGAGCAATTTTATGCTGCGACAAAGAAATGCGTGTTCATGACGCATAGTGTTTTGTTCTTGGGGTATATTGTTTCAGAGAAGGGCATCCAAGTAGATCAGAATAAAGTTGAAGCAGTCAGGAATTGGCCACAGCCGAAGACAATTACAGAAGTGAGAAGTTTTCATGGGCTAGCATCATTCTACCGAAGATTCATTCCACACTTCAGTAGCGTGATGGCACCGGTGACTGATTGCATGAAGGGGAAACAATTTTCTTGGACGGAGGAAGCTGGGATTGCTTTTGGGAAGATCAAGAAGTTGCTGACATCTGCACCAATTCTTGTATTACCAGATTTTCAGTTATTGTTTGAACTGCATACTGATGCGTCAAAGGTTGGAATTGGAGGGGTGTTGAGTCAGAATGGGCGTCCTATTGCATATTTCAGCGAGAAGTTGTCAGGAGCAAAGATGAGATACAATACCTATGATGTGGAATTTTATGCTGTTGTTCAAGCGGTGAAGCACTGGCGACATTACTTATTCCAGAAAGAATTTGTTTTATACACTGATCACGAGGCGTTGAAACATTTACAAGGACAAGACAAGATTTCAGCAAGACATGCATCGTGGATTGCTTATTTGCAGCAGTTTACTTTTGTCGTTAAACACAAGTCAGGGGTAACCAATCGTGTGGCTGATGCTTTGAGCAGGAGGAGTCATTTGTTGACGACAATGAAAGTTGAAGTGACAGGTTTTGAATTATTGCCAGAATTGATTGAAGAAGATCCTTACTTTGTGAAATTTGTTGAAAAAGTAAAGGAAGGAAGCACTGATGAATTTGTGTTGGTGGATGGTTTTCTGTTTAAAGGAAATCGTTTGTGCATCCCAGACTGTAGCTTTAGAATGAAGATTGTTAAAGAATTACATGAAGAAGGCCATGTGGGTAGAGATCGTACGTTACAATTAATTTCTTAATCTTATTTTTGGCCGTCAATGAGGAAAGAGATAGAGAGATTTGTGGAAAGGTGTCATATCTGTCAAGTTTCGAAAGGAACAGCGACAAATGCGGGGTTATATATGCCATTACCTGTGCCTACCAAACCATGGGTTGATATCAGCATGGATTTCGTGTTGGGATTGCCGAGAACTCAGAGGGGAAATGATTCTATATTTGTTGTGGTGGACAGGTTTTCGAAGATGGCACATTTTATAGCCTGTAAGAAGACAACGGATGCAGTTCGAGTGGCACAATTATTCTTTAAAGAGGTGTATCGACTGCATGGTTTACCAGAATCTATTGTTTCAGACAGGGATACCAGATTTTTAAGTCATTTTTGGCTTAGTTTGTGGAAGATGGTGGGAACGCAGCTGAATTTTAGTAGTGCTTATCATCCGCAAACAGATGGGCAGACAGAGGTGGTGAATAGATCGTTGGGAAATTTGTTACGATGTCTTGTGAAAGACAATTTGAAGAGTTGGGATTTGAAGTTGTGTCAAGATGAATTTGCTCACAATCATGCAAATAACCAAAGTACAGGTTTCAGTCCATTTCAGATTGTATATTCAAGTTTACCAAAGGGGCCGTTGGATTTGATGATGGTTACACAACCGAAGGGGACAGTTAAGCGGGCTGCTGATTTTGTTGATGGGTTGACGGAATGCCATAGAATCGTTGAGGAATGATTGGAAAAGGCAAATGAGAAGTATAAACAAATGGCGGATAAGAAACGAAGAAGTGCAGTCTTCAATGAGGGTGATTTTGTTTACGCGATATTGACGAAAGATCGTTTTCCAGTTGGAACTTACAATAAGTTGAAAGCACAAAAGATTGGTCCAGTAGAAATCTTAAAGAGGATCAATGATAATGCGTATCGATTAAGGTTGCCAAAAGAGGTCCATACTTCTGATGTTTTTAATGTCAAACACTTAATTCCATATTATGGGTAGGAACTTGACGAAGATGACGAAAATGCGAATTCGAGGACGAATTCTTTTCAACAAGGGGAGGATGATGAAGCACTCACCTTAAGTCGTGACCGACTCAGCAATTACTCGCCCTCCACCTTAAGTCGTGACCGACTCATCAATTACTCGCCTTCCACCTTAAGTCGCGACACCTCCAATAACTCGCGAACGACTCAAGCAACCGATTCTTCAATAACTCGTCCATGAGTCGCGAGCGGTTCATCAATGTCGCGAACGACATAGCTATGTCGCTGAGAAACCCTAAGTCGTTTATTCGAACTTCAATGAGTCGCCGCCGAGTTTATAAAGTCGCAAACGAGAATATTTTAAGTCGCCAGAACAAAAGCCTAAGTCGCGATGAAGCCCATTCTTTAAGTCGCCTCCGATTCTTCCCTAAGTCGCGCGACCTATACCAGATCTTTATAAGTCGAAAATCCCATTCATCACTAAGTCGCTGCTTCCATTATTGAAGTCGAAGATTCCAAATCCTTAAGTCGAGAATCCAATTTGAAGTCGCTGCCTAATTTTTCCTGAATCTCATTTAAGTCGCCATCCTATTTCATAAGTCGTGTAGTGATTTTTCTAAGTCGTTCCGAGTTTTTCCTTTAAGTCGCGATACTTAAGTCGTGATACCTAACTCGCGTGTATTGTTTGTACTTATGTTGAGTCGGAGTCTTTGTTAAGTCGGAAACGACTTAGGAGTTAGTGAAATTTCTGTTGTAAAATTGTTCGCCTATAAATAGGCCGTGAGTTTCATTTGTAAGTGGTTGTTGAATATTGAATAAAATTCTCTTTTGTTAGTTTTGTGCTTTCAATTTTAATTGGTAGTCGAGTGTGTCTCCTATCTCCACCTTCGACATTCGAGTGCGCTCGAATCTTTGATTGTTGAAGCCGATTCGCGGAATCAAGTGCGCTTGATCAACGCGTGAAGAATCGCAGATCTTTGAACCCGGTATCGTGCGGGATCAACGAGTTCAGGATAGCTAGAATTCGGTATCTTCGGATCAACGAATTCGGGTATTTCAGTATCCATCAATCCATCGAATGCTACTTTCACCGATTGAAGATTGTTTTGATTAAACCGTTGCGTCACAAGGTATGATTGTTTTAGATCTAATTTATCTAAAAAATAATGAGAGATAAAAGAATATGATGCACTCGTATTAAACAATACTCTAACTAGTATGCCATGAATCGAAAGCATACCTTCCATCGCAGACTTTCCTTTTCCAGAAACAATCGGCCATGATGCAGATGGCTCTAAAGAAAAAAAATTCATTTATTAGTCTTGGCCAGTTCGGGCATTGTTTCTTGTAATGCCCCACCTAGATGCAGTTGAAACACTTCACATTTTTCTTTTCTGCAACCTTCTTTCCCTTTCCAGATCGACATTTATGAGAAAAGTGCTTATTCTTGTCACACTTAAACCATACAAGATCACCTTTCCTTTCTTGGTGGCTCGGTCCTTCTGAGCTCCCTTCTTCTTGAAAAACTTTATCTTCTTATGTTGAAAACCTTGAATCTCCACTGACTTCTCTTTCCCAAAAGTCGACAGCATTTCCACATTCTGTATTGCCATCTCCACCACAACATTACTTGGATCTTGGAGATGTGGCATTGTTGCTCAAGCAATCTCCGGCTTCTACCCTCGAATAAAATTTTAATTTCTCTTAATTATAGTGTCGATAATAACATACCCATACCTAGCCAACTCATCAAACTTAGTAGCATATTCCAGTACGGACATCTCTCCTTGTACCAAATCAACAAACTTCCTAAGCAGATTTGACTTGACTGCTTCAAATAAAAACCTCTCATCGAATCTCCTTCGAAATTCAGCCTAAGTCAATTCTTCCTCCGGTAAACCTACGGTCACCCTGTTCCACCAGTATAAAGCATCTCTTTGCAACTGCCTTGATACCAATCTCCTTTTCTTCTCATCATTCAACCCTAGATCAACAGAAATTCTCTCATAGTGAACCAGGTTTCCACTTCGATATCATCATCAGTTCCAAGAAAAGGTATTCTTCCAAGAATATTATAATCATGGTTCAACTTGGCATAGTTATTTCTAACTGGTACTACATGATTAACTCCTCCCGCATTCCCTCTAGTCACTCCAGCTGCTGCTCCAGCTTGCATCATGTTGACAAAGACCTATACGTAGTCCCCATATCTACGGATGAGGTTCCAATACCTACATTGGTATTTGCATTTTGATTAGCATTTGTCGGTCGACCCAGATTCCTTCTAGTATTGGGTCGAGCATTTTCATTAGTTGTGATGCTTCCTCCATCTAAATTCACTCTTCCATTTCCTACTTCCATATCTTTCTTTCTCGTAATCTACATATGAGTCATAATAAGATACAGAAGAACGACCAAAGAGAAAGGGGAATACATAATATATAGCAAATACAAGTATGTTACTGTAGCGTTATAACATACCCTAATTGTATTCTCTGATTCATTAGGATTATGTTTTCAAAATTCTTTTAATCTTTTAAGTTTTACACAAACCTATGCTCTAATACCAAACTGTAACATCCCCCATTTTGAGGCCTGAAACAAAAGGGCTGCAGATGGTGCATTCATCCATAGTATTAATTTCCATAGACAAAATGCAGATATGTTAATTATATCAATAATATCGGAAGCACATGAGTATAAAAATTTTCAAACATAATTCAATAATAAACTTTTACATTTCATTTCAAAATAAGATTTCATATTCATTACATAATACCATTCGCAATCCCATGTTCAGAGAAATTATATTTATTACAAAATACTCTAAGAACGACATATAGAGATGCCCCCTTATTTGATCAGAGTCTGATACTTGATAGTTATAACTTCTATCATTACATCCATTCAAACATAGTAACGGACACAACATAAATAAAACTCTTAGTAACAGCTAGCTTTCCTCTTGCATATCTCCGGAAGCTTATTCGTCGAACTTGAAAACATAAAAACCTTACTCCCGACCTACTCAAATGAGCATCCGAGAGTTTAAGGGGAAAAAACCAAAAACTTCGGATCAGACAAAAAGTCTAGTGTGAATAATTATCTGCCATTTTGAACCAAAATAAATATCTAGTGAGACCATGCCGCCAAGTGAAACAGGTTTCCCCTCACTTGTACCTTAACAAAAAGATATCTACCATATATTGTGCTCCTGCATCCACAATGGTTAGAAATATATAACATAATCTTATGAGGGCATGCAATATGGGTAGGTCTGACTCATTGTCAATTTAGAATTATATCTACCTTAAGTTCACCCATTTTCACAAAACTGACTATTTATCTTAACTCATAGTTTTTCCTAAAGTCACTATTAACCTATTAGTTTTAATGGGCTGGCTAATAACCTGTCAAAATTCTTAAGGACTATCTATCCTAAATCATAGTTTTCACGGGATCACTAAGAACCTTTTGATTTCCACCAATATCACTTTCTAATCATAGTTTTCATGGGATCACTATGAACCTATTGAAATTTTCAAATAACATTTCTCAAACCATAGTTTTATGGGATTACTATGAACCTATTGGGATTCTCCAATAACATACCTCCAATCATAGTTTTCATTGGGTCACTAAGAACCTATTGGTCCTCTCCAATAACATCATTTGTGCCATAGTTTTTATGTGATGACTACAAACCTATTGGACCCTTCCGGTACCGTATCTAAAATTATAATCTTTTTGTCAATCCGGGCTTCCTACCCTTGATCTGCCTGATCTCTTGGATGTAACTCTACTCACTCAGGAGCTGTGCAGTTAAAGAGCTTAGTAGTTCTATAGCGGTGGAGGTGCAAAAAGTTATAGCGGGGCTAAAGCAACGATATAGCAAAAAATAGTGGAGGTGCAAAATGCTTTCTTAGATACAAAAACTAAATATTTAAAGTTAATTTATTCTCATTCTCACATTATTTCGGTAGGAAAAAGAAATATTATTTAATCTTATATAACAAAATTGAAGAATATCGTGATTTATGCAGTCCAGATTTAGTGACTATTATAAGTTTCTAACTTATATTGATTAATTATGCCTTGAAATTAGGCCTTTACCCTAACTTTTTTGATTTGGGTGAAAGAGAACTAGTAAAATCATTCTTTTTATTTTAATGTTGAAAAAGAGGGTGCTAAAAAGCCTTGATTTAGCAGTTATAGCGGAAAATATCAGGACGTAAAGCAGTTGTATCATTCATTAGGGCTAAATTGAAAAAGCGTCGCGGTTAAAGAGCGATCTGCGCTATAGCGGGGATTTTACGGGGCTTTAACTGTATAGCTCAGGATTTAAGTGTGACTATACTCACTATTGGGTCAAGCAAACTAGTTATGCCACCCTTATTTATCCCTAAAATTCAGTTAGGAGTCACGATGATGTGAGTATGACAATAATAAGCATGCAAATATAGCTGATCAAATAATAACGAGAACATATAGGATCTATCATTTGAATATGTTCGATCAATAGTCATAGGCATCACATAATTACTTAATCTTAACTAAAAATTTCCTTAATAATTTCACATAAAAACTTGGGCTAAGCAATAATTTATTCCTTGAAAACCTTTATCATCATATATGATAATCCCCTAAACTCATATTTGAAATAAGGAAAATATGGCTCATTTTTTGCCAATTACTCATGCAAGTTTATAATCCATTTTAATATTGTCATGTGTATTTTTGGTATTAATAAGAGTTTGTTGCACCTCTTCATTATAGGGCATAACGCCATAAATTAGAATATGTTCATCATTGAAGTCCTACGGCATTAATAAGGCCGACATAGGACATCGCACCCTTCTTATAAAAACTTCAATAAAATTCTAATTTATAAAAACATAAGGCTATAATGCCGAAATCAATGTTGTTGTAACATAAAGTTTTATAGGTTGCCGAGCCTATTAAATATATATCTTTTTATACATAAAACACATAGATGCCGACATTGATGACATGAAGCATCAATAATCTAAAACCACTAATATCATGTGCTTTAAAACAGTGGATACTACACCATATTAAGAGATATCGATACCATAATATAGCGGCATCATTGTCGCAAAAAGTTAATGTCAAAAATAAAGCTAGCGGCATCACTACCTTAAACCTAAGTTATTAAAGCAGGAAGCATGGAACATTATTGATGCCGAAATGAATACTAGCGATAGTATTGATGCTGAATGCCATAGAATAGTTTAATATCAAAACTAATGGTTTGTGGCATCATTAATTGCGGCATCAATGATTTATGTTATAACTTCCAAAACAAAGGAACAAGGGGTCGGCATAGTTTTGGTACGTTATGAAATTATCTGTGTGGACATTGATTTATGCCAAAGACTATCATCATATCGACATTAATTTTCTGCCAAAAGCCTTACAATTAACCCAAACGGATTCATTCCATACTAACTTAGTTGATATTGTATGCATCCATTCATCTTAATGTCGCTGGGGTTCAGCATAAACATTAGCAACATGGCAACATCGTAATTTTTATAAAAACTATTTTATTCTATTAAAAGCAATTACTTTTCACCAACCCTTAATCTTTGTCAATTTTCTATTAGTTAAAAATAACTTTATCAATTTTCTTTACGGAAAACTATTGCAAACCCATTTTCTTTCTAAGAAATAATTTTGCACCCATTAAATAATCATTAATTATTTAATATTAATTATAAGCTTAGTAACTTAGTAAATTCATAATAAATCATAATCATTTAGGAAAAATCCCCAAAATTCACCAAAAATCAAAATTAACATATTCTTTAAAGTATAAAAATTTTGGAATCAAAATCATTATTTAATTATTTTCAAAAATTAAAGCTTGAAATATATACCCTTTACTCCTTAGAAAATTCACAAAATGTTCCAATTAATTTGAAAAATTATGAAATAATAAACTCATGTCCAAAATTATGTTTTACATAATATATCAAAAAATCAATTTGTTTGGAGATCATATGCTAAATTTTTGCCCATAAACATATCATAATAATTTCATAAAAATTCCAATAATTCATCTTTTTACAAAACAAAGATAAAATCAAACATGGCACTTCATAAAATCATCAATGAATCAAAACTAAGAAATATTTAAATTTAAAGAAGCATAAAATGAGATGGTTTCATTATTATTCGTCTTAGATTGGATAATGGCAGATGAGGTTTCGAACTGTATGCTAGATATTTGTGGGGCGAATGGCAATAGTACTTTATCTAAGTCAAAGAAGAGAAGGAGTAAGAAGACTGTAGTTTCTTCTGGATCTATTCGTCGGAGTGCTAGGATTCGCAGCAGTCAGTCGTGTCCTATGGGTGAGTTACCTGGTTCGAGCGCCTTAAATGGCGCTACGAATTCAGGCTCAGGTATTATTTCTATTTTGGGTAGTACGTATTCTACATACGCTTTAGGAAGTTTATCATCGGCTGAGTTTAGCCAGTTAGCCTACAGTACTTCTTTTATTTTCTCTAATATTGAGTTGGATAGAGAGTTCATTAAACGTAAGGAATTAGAGAGGGCCAGTACTGTTGGTTTATGAGGATCATTAGTTGGAACATTAGAGGTCTGAATGACTTGAATAAGTGTGATAAGGTTAGAGCGTTCTTTAAAGATTATTCAATTGACATTGTGTTGCTTCAAGAAACTAAAATTTGCTGTCCTGATGTTAGGTTTTTTAGAAGATTATGTAACGACCCGCCATTTTGGACTATTCGCATCCATTATAAATGTATAGAAAGACACTCATGCCGGAGTTGAATTGCTCAAAATACCGCGTGGTTAATTTAAATTTGGCAAAACTAAACATATACAGTAAATAAATATAATCACAGATCACAGACACAGAGTAGTAAATGCAGCGGAAATAAAAGAGATAGTAGTTCATGAAGCTACTATATAAATGTATAAGTTACATCAGAGTTATAACAGATACAACGGAAGAGTAATACAATACATCAGATACAAATCAGAATACATCACTGGAATCATCGAATACTGGAAGCAGAATAGATGGCTGGATCTTCAAGCAAAGCTCCAACTCCAAAGGTGAGTCTCGAATACTGGACCACTCAGTCTGACCCGAGCGTAAAGCAAAACACAAAACACTCGAGTCAGGATTAACATTCTTATATTAATAAATCCAACTCAAGTGAAATAGCAATTGAAATACAAGTAACTCAAAGGATTTTTGGAATAACCATCCTTTAAGGATCCGTCAAACTATCTACTAGGTAGCAATGTACGCTAAGTAGATAATGTCTATCAGTAATCTGTAAAGATATCAAAATAGTGTTAAGTCATGGCCCATTCCACCCTTAACACATTTTTATTCCCAAAAGCATATACAAGACCGTAGTTTCCCCAAAACCGGAAGTCACCAGAGGGCAATCCATATACTAAAGGTACAAATCAAAACCGTAGTGGTCGCGTATAAATGGAATACAAGTATGACAAGGCATATGAGGCAATACCCAAGGTAGTGATACTACCGTTCGCCTGATCCGGACTGGTGAGAACGCAACGCCGCAGCGCCCGCAACACCGTGAAACAACACTCCCAAAATCAAGGGTGCACCAATCGACAACAAGTAATAAGTAGTTCGAAGAAGTGTGTCCACTTGAGGTAGCTAATCCTCCATTGGCCCGGCACAGCTCCTGTTTTAGTCATTTCCAATTTGACACAAGTGTCAAGGCTATCCATTATCGTTCACTTTCTTCAGTCATCACGTACATCATTCCAACCACTTCATTCTAGATCATCACTCCGCGCATAGTTATTAAAGTGGTTTCGGTTCAGATAGAGAGTATATCCATTACCGATCCCGGTCTCTTTAATAACTTTCGTAATTATTACACCGATTGGTCATTTAATATATTTCAAAAACCAAATCAAATTCAATTTCAATTTCAATTCGTAAACCAACCTTTCATTTCTCTTTCGAAAATAGTTTCCATACTTTACGTTTCAAAACTTCCAAATTACCATCTCAAAATCTTATAATACAATTTCAAATTTTATTTAAACGATTCCAATATTGATTCCAGTTCGTATATAAGTTTCATTCCGAAATCATTTAAATTAGTCTAATTTAACATTCAAATCAATATCAAATTCCTTTATCGATTTCATTCAATATTCGTTAAGTTACTTTATCATTCAAAACAATTTCTATTAAATTTCCAATTCATTAAATCAATTATTCAATTCAATTTCATTATATCAAAATTTACAATTTTAAATTACATTAAATTCGTCAAATCATTTCTTTCAATTACAAGTCTTACATTAATTCCAAAATATCACATTTTCATTTCTTGTTAAAGAAATTCAATTTCACTTATTTACTTACTCAAATAATTTTCCAAAACTTACTTAATCAAGAAAACTCAATTTCAATTATTTACGAAGTAAAATTCACTTATTCAAAAAAATTCAATTAAATTTAATCATTAAATAATTCAATCTTATTTAATTATTAAATAATTCAAAACTTAATTATTAAATAATTCAAAGTTTAATAATTTCAAACTTAATTATAATTACAAACTTAATTATTAAATCATTTCAAACTTAATTCAATCATTTCTCAACATTCTTTCATCAATTTCATTGTTAATATTTTGTTTCAGATTATTAAATATTAACATTTTCCTTTCATTAAAATTCAACTTCCAACTTCATTTCAAAACCGTATTATTTATTCAAATAAAATCTTCGTTTTATTTTTAAAACAAATTATTGACCAATCGGGTTTTATTTAATTCTCTATCCTAGGTCAAAGTTCAATTTGGGTATTTATCATTTCAACCTGATTCCAATTCGATTCAAAATCAAAGCATAACAAAGGGAACTTGCAGTGTGATAACTGGGATGGTGTCAAAGTAAATAAATAAGCAATAACAACAATCAATATCAATCCAATAATCAATTCAAATAATCCCGAAATAATCGTATTAATTCGCATTGTTATTTGTGCGAATTAATATAATTATTTCTAGAATCTACACTATCATTTCATGTAGATTAAAGATTATTATATTACGGTTTTTCACTTGTCATCTATTACAATTTCATACATCATCAGTTTAAACAACATACAATTCAATGGTTCAAAATGTAATTAAACAAATCCTACGTGTCAATAAATTCAACAGTTAAAGGGGTCATATTATACAAATGTCGGTTAATCAAATTTAACATTTAATTATCCTAAATCAAGTTCAATTTCATACTATTTATCGTTTTAACATTAACAATTTAACGTCCAATATAAATATCAACAATCAATCAATTCCAGCCAAACTGTATTATTATTGCATAAATAATTAACAGAAAATGGTGTCAAATGTCACAGGTGAACTGATGCAGGTAATAACAGTGTAAATATCAACAGCAGCATATTTCAATTGTCGTTTCAATTGAAATCAAATTTAATAAATAAAAGAACGTAAATCGTGAGTGATTGCTCACCTTTCGAGGTTAGAGATGGACGAGAATGAGAAGAATCGCGAATCCAAGCACGAATCCGAACAAGCTAGATTGGCACGAATTGAAGAACAGATCTGATAATACGAATAGATGGGAAAAATCAAAACTGGGTTGATGAAAATAATTGGCCTAAGTGCATATACATATATATATAAAATTATATACAACTTAATTTTTTTTTTTAAAACAAATAACTTATCATCTTTTAAAATAACTTTATACATAAAATATATATACTAACACTTTCATACTAAACTTATGTAACTAGTATACATATTCTCAAACAGATAAACATATATTTAAATAGAATATGAACTATTATATATACTAACAGAAGCTACGGCTAAAAAAAAATTCAAACATATTATACACTTTAACACATCATGAATATACTAATATATACGACATATTATATACAAAGCTATATAACTTTATATATACAAACAAGTCTTATATCACCTTATAAGCAAAACCTGCACCCAAACACATACGAAAATACAAACATTTACATCTATATCCAACTCACCAGAATACTTGAAATCCTGTATACATAAATATACATATAGAACTACGTTTAACAAAATTTATATGCTAGAATATACCAAACAGTAAATATACGCAACACATATATGAAGAGTAACACTTATATAAACTAATATATATCAACAACAAATATACTAGTTCTGTAAAATATGTGTATACTAATAGATATATAAAAATGGTCTATGCTATAGATATACAGTACACGTATAAAACAAATACATAAATACATGTATATAAACTTTAAAGAACTATATATATATGCACTTAAACAGGACCTATAAACTAACGTATAAGATGAAACATATGTAGATAAAATACTTTAGAATACAATACTGTACTCGAATATAAAATTTAGACCTTTATATATATACAGCAACTCAATTATAACAACTTATATATATCATATAAACACAACTCACGGTGATAATGATGGCACTTGGCCAGGCGAAGGGAAGGATCCGCAACGAGTTGGACTCGTGAGTGGAAGAAGAAAACGACGTGGGCTGACAGGACGTGGTTCGGCGAGGTGGAGGGCGGAGGCTGGGAACGGTGATCTCGGCTCCAGTGCTCGGTAAGGGAAGAAGGAAAGGTGGAGGTGGCAGCGGCTCGTACGATCGGTGGGCGAAGATGCTTGTAGTGGGAAGCTAGCTCGGATTCGAGGCTTGGGGTGCTGGGTCATGGCTCGAGCGATAGTGGGTGAAGGGAACGAGCAAGGTTGGAGTTGGAGTGGGTGCTCGGGTGAGGTATGGTCAGCAGACTAAGGCCAGGAAAGGAAGGTTGCGGTTGACGTGGACTGTTTGGCAAGTGGTGGGGATGCTTGTGAGTGTTGAGGCGGTGGGATGGTGGAGCAGGTGAGGGAGGCTGAAATGATGGGAGAGGGGAGGAAGGAGAACGCATGGAGGAAAGTGAATCAGAGAGAGGAGGCCAGGGATTTGCAATTATCATGTATGTCATAAATATTGTGTGAACAGAATGGAACAGAGAGAGGAAGAGGCCGAGTTTAGTGACGCGAAGAGTAATAGTCCAGAAGATAATAAATTTGGCACAGAGAAAGTAATGGTCACGTATTGTTTCGAAAAGCTGTAATGAACGAACATTTGGGAATAGTGAAAGTCATAAATTTATTTTTCGAAATGGTAAGAATCATGCACGAATTTAGAGGATAATAAAGTCCTCGTCTAACAGTTTTCTCAAGGCTGAGCAAATGAATGGATAGGGAACCAAAAGACTTGAAGACCCGTATCGATATGAAATCGTTTCTGTGGATTTCGCTTCGAACCGGGCTTCAAACACAGAAATAAATATACCGTAAAGATCGGCATGACGAGACGATCACAACGGTATACAGATATCGGTTTTATAATTTAATTATAAAAATTCGAATTTTCTACTAGCGGAAAATGCAAGAAAAACACTGAAAAATAAGATCGACGGAGCCAAAGATGTCCGAATTTGGAAAAACGACAAACTGATATCTTGCTCAGAAGATGGTTTAGAATTTTTCTATGTAAAAATATTTTGGTTTCGGAAATATTTTATTTTCATCGCTTTTTAACTGGTTGAATTGAAGTGAATTTACGCGCGAAATAAACTTTCATATTTTCGGACGAAAATTTACCAGTTGCTATGTTTAACTAGACGTATTCCAAATATTAAATTTTTATTTCAAAATTTTATCATTTAAAATTTCACGAAATTTCAACTAATTACGTCATTAAAACAGTTGAAATTTACGGGTCGTTACAGATTAGGTGGGTATCATTTTAGAAAATGGGTTTTTTACCTTCTGTGGGTACTTCAGGGGGATTAATTATAGGGTGGCGGGATAATTATTTCAAATTGCTTCAATGTATTGTTAAATAGCATTCTCTTCATGTTATACTCATTAATCTTTCTGATAACTCTTTTATAAATATTTCTAATGTTTACGGACCTAATTCTAAAATTAATCAGAGAATTTTATGGAACGAATGCTTAGATTTTAGATCCTTAGCCCCAGGTTCTTGGATTTTAGGGGGTAATTTCAATGTTACGCGTTTCTTTGGTGAGCGTTTTCCTAGGGAAGGGGATTACTCTGCAATGGAGGAGTTCGATCAATTTATTATTAATTCTAATTTGATAGAAATACCCCTTTCTAATAGAGAGTTTACTTGGAATAATGCTAGAGAGTCTCCATCCATGGCTCTTCTAGACAGATTTTTTATTAGCGATGATATTGAAGATAAATTCCCAATTTGTGGAGTAACTGGTTTACCTTATACATACTCCGATCATTGTCCAATCATTATTACTTGTGAATATCATAGAGGTATTATTAACAACTTTAAATTTGAAAAAATGTGGCTTTTGGAATCTAACTTTGTAAATCTAGTTAAAGGTAAATGGGTTTCTTTGTGTTTTCATAATATCAGAAATAAGGAAAATTCTGCAAAAGCCTTTGTTTCTAAACTTAGGGAGCTTAGGATTTTTCTTAAAAACTGGAACAAAAATGTTTTTGGCAATCTAAAAATTAAAAAAGATAATATTCTTAATGAAATGCTTAAAATTAATAAGATAGGAGAATCTAAACCTCTAAATTTAGGTGATCGTGATGTTCTTGCTAATTTAAAAGACGAATTAAATTCTATTTTAGAAAAGGAGGAGGTTATGTGGAAACAACGATCCAGAATTCAATGGATCAATGAAGGTGATAATAATACCAATTTTTTTCATAATATAGCTAATGGTAGAAAACGTAGTAATACAATTAACTCTATATTGGTTAATAATATAGAGTTAGTGGATCAAAGAGATCTTAACAAGGCTTTTACAGACTATTATAAGGATATTTTTGGTTCCAAAATCAAACATAGAATCAATATTAGATGGATAGATTTGTATCCACCTGATTCTATTATAGATTTATCTGAGTTAGATATTCCTTTTACTGAAGAAGAAATTAGGAAAGCAATTAATGACATGCCAAGTGATAAATCCCCGGGACCTGACGGGTTTCCTATCTTATTTTATATTACTTTTTGGGACGTTTTAAAATTTGACTTAGTTAATATGTTTAATGATTTTTATAACGGTAATTTGCAATTAGGGAGATTTAACTTCGCTAATGTTATCTTGTTACACAAAAAAGTAGGAGCTAAAAACTTAAAAGATTTTAGACCTATTTCTTTGATTAACTGTTCAGTTAAAATCATTTCTAAAGTTCTAGCTAATAGACTCAGTAAAAGAATGAATGAATTAATCGATTGTTCACAATCGGCTTTTATTAAAGGGAGAAATATCACTGATGGTGTGGTAGTTGTTCAAGAATATATTAATTATTGCTGCAAGAATAACATAACTTGTGCGATTTTAAAACTTGATTTTGCTAAAGCTTTTGATTCAGTAGATTGAGATTTTCTTGTAGATATTTTTCATGCTAGAGGTTTTAGTCCTAGATGGATATATTGGATTTTGAACTTGCTTAGAACTGGAAACTCTAGTATTATGGTTAACGGTATATTAGGTAATAGAATTCAATCTAAGAGAGGTTTAAGGCAAGGGGATCCCTTATCACCCTTATTATTTAACTTAGCTGCTGATGTTTTTGCTAAAATTATTAAAAGAACGGTGGATAATGGATCTCTTGGACGTGTAGGCAATGAAATTTCGCGTAATGGTTTATCGGTCCTTCAATTTGCTGATGATACCTTACTTTTTTCTTCCCATCTTCCAAGACACATCATTACCCTTAAGTTTATCCTTTACAGTTTTGAACTTTTATCTGGTTTAAGAATAAATTTTGACAAAAGTTCCGTGTTAGTTTTAAATGATTTTGATAAAGTTGGTAACTTAGTTGCTAATACTCTTAATTGCAAAGCTATGAACTTTCCTTTTGACTACCTTGGTTTTGTAATTAGACCCACCAAACTCAAACATGAAGACTGGATTTTTATCATCGATAAAATTAAAAATAAGATATCTAACTGGAACGGGAGATTTCTCTCTAGAGCGGGTAGACTAGTTCTATTAAATTCGGTTTTATCAGCTCTTCCAATTTATTGGATGTCCATGCATCTGTTCCCAGATTGGGTTATCGATAAGATTGATAAGATTAGAAGAGATTTCTTATGGAGTGGAGAAAACCCTAATAATAATATTAAGTGTCTAGTAAATTGGGAGACTGTCTGTAAGGCCAAAAAGGAAGGTGGATTAGGTGTTATTAATTTGCGTAATATGAATTTGTCTCTGTTAGGTAAATGGCTTTGGAAGTTTAAAGATATAAATGATAATGCTATTTGGAAAGAGATCATTTCTAAATATTACTATAATGGAAATAGCAATTTATATCAAATTGCTTCTTCAGCCGCTCATAGTTTATCTAACTTTTGGAAAAACATTTTAAAATGCAATGAGATATTTAATTTAGGAATAAATACAATCGTTCACTCTAGTAATCGTACTTCGTTTCGGCATGACTGTTGGATTTCGATCTTGCCTCTTAAGATAGAATTTAAGGATCTGTTTGAAATTTGTAACTTCAAGTATGCTTTAATCAATGAAGTTTATACTCCAGAATATGATCATCCTTGGAATTTCAGTTTTAACAGAATTTTAGTTGATTCTACTTATAGACAACTTTCTTTGCTTTATGCCAGATTAAATCTTTATAATACTGATAATGATAATGACTTTATTAGTTGGGAATGGGATAAAAGTAAGAAATATACTTCTAATTCTTTCTACAGATTCATTAATTTTTCGGGTACAATAAATTGCTCATTTAAATATATGTGGAAATCTAATGCTCCTCCCAAATCCAAAATTCACATGTGGTTAATTCTTCATGGAAAACTTAATACAATCGAATTTTTAAAAAGAAAAAATATTCATAATAATAATAATTGTTCTTTTTGTAATCGGTATCTTGAGGACATTAATCATATATACTATAATTGTATGGATTCTAATTACATTCTAATTAATACTCTTAATATTTTTAACTTTAATATAACAACAAAAATTTCAGATTGTGAATTTTATTGGAATAATTATAGATTCAAGTTCAAAAAGAATATTAGATTTTTACTAGACACTTTATTCATTATCATTAGTTGGTTTATTTGGTTTGAAAGAAATCAAAGAATTTTCAATAATAATAATTGTCATTTTAACAAATTGATTTTTACAATTTCTTCCTTTTGTTTTAATTGGATCTCTAACCCCAAATATAAATTAGCTAAAAATATCTTTTTCAAAAGGTATCTTAACAAGGTTAATCATAATATTAATTTTTTAAACACAACAATAATTTTTTTAACATTAATAATAGTTTTATTAATATTTGCTCTAGGTTAGATGATGATTTCACTTCTAATCATAACTTACTTATGATTAAAGGTTCATAAGGTGGATCGGTTTAAGTAATTGTTCTAGTCTCTATTTGATATTGGTTTTTAAGTTTTTTATTTATTCTGTTATTGTCCTGTTAGTCTTATTTAGGTTTTTATTTCCTTCCTTATTATTACATATATATGTATATTTATTATATAAATATACATATATATGAATCATTCTAATTTTTTTTCTTTAGTCATTTTCCAGTTACAGGTATAGGAGTTTGGATATCAGGTTCTTTTTGCAGGTTTTTGTATCTTCAGATTGCTGGACACCAGTTGGTAGAGAGGTTAGCAGAGCAGAGTATCTTCATCCAGGACTATTAGCAGTTTCTCCTCAGTTTTAGGATTCTGCTATCTTCATTATGGAGTACTCATTTCAGAGGATATATTCGGTACCCCTTTCTCCAGATCATAGGCTTCAGCGCTGTTTCTCTTTACAGTAGTTCCACTTCAGAGCAGATGCTTATCCACCTCTACTGATTCAGTTGGTTGGAGCTTCCTCGTTAGTCGGGACGTCATCCAGTTGTTTTTTTGTTTTTTTCCTCTAGTTTTTTTAGATACTTCTAACACCTCAATATCGGGCGGTGGCCATGCCGAAGCTCGATATCGGGGTGTGATGGGTGGTGGCCTTACCGGAACTCATCTTAGGAGTACCTGAGTTTTGATATATTTGTATTTGGTTTTTGTTACCTGCCAGGCTTGTTGGCAGCACTTTATATTCGTGATATATATATTATCGCATGTGTGCTCTCCTCTATTCATAGAGGATCACACATTTTTCTCAAAAAAAAAAGATTAGATAATGGAGTTGAGATTTGATGAAGAATGATTTCCTTAGCTTTTTCTTTGATTTAATTTAGTTTTCCTCTTCTAATGTTTCTTAATTATGGTCGGCCTCTATGGTTTTTGGTTTGATTGTTGTAAAAAATGAGAATAAAATAGGAGGAGGGTTTAAGGGATAAAAGATGGATCTATTCCTATTTTGCCCTTCTCATTTATTCTTTTGTATGTTAAGTTTTAAATAATCTTCATAGTTAATTAGTTAAGTTCCGACGTTGTTAATAATCTCATCCTCCTTATCCTACTACTCATAATATTATTATACTTAATTATTTAACTAAATCTTCTGAATAATGTTGATAAAACCTAGGGGTATTATGGGAGAACGTTGGGAAATTATTAGGAGGTGGAAAGGGAGTGAAGGTCTCTAAAGCAATAGAGTTGAAAGTATGTCCTAGAAGCAACTATGTAATTTTTTATTATATAACTGTAAATTTAACTATTATAAATAAATCTTGTTCGAAATTAAAGTAGGTTTCTTGATTTCCATTTATGTTTTATGTACATATATTGATTGTGACAACCTGCACCCTAATGGGTTTTTGTGGTTTTCAAATAAATATTTTAAAATATGATATAAGTATTTCAAAAGTATAATTTTTGTATATATATTTTTAGAAAATTGTTAAAGATTTTATTTAAGAAATAAAAGGCTTTTATATTACAATATCTTTCAAAGTGTATAGTATTTTATTAAAAATCTTAATTTTATAAATAAATTAGTATGTGTGTGTGTGTGTATCTTTTGAAGGTATTTTAGTATATTGAGAAGTTTTAAAATAGAAGTTTAGCATTTGAGGAAGAATATAACGTGGTTTTTGGATTATAACACTTATGTTATAATGGACTGTTTTGTAAAATTTATTAAAAAGGTATATAACCTTGTTTAATAAATGATGATGTTCTTAGAGCTTTAATGAATGTTTCAAAGTTAATGCAAGTATAACAAGTGATTTTGGATTTATAGTATCGAAGTTTTAGTAACATTTGCTTCAACCTATTTAAGTATACTTTTGAAAAGTAATTTAAGCTTTAAAAAGGAACTTTAAAGATAACAATAATGCGAAGTGTTTTGGGTTTGTTGAAAACAACGTTTTAGTAACGTTTGTTTTTAAACCTTTGAATAATATTTTAAAAGTGGTAAAATATTGTTAAATGGTTTTGGAAAATACTTGGACCTTTAATAATGGAATTTTAAAGAGAATAACAAGTATGAATTGATTTTGGGTTTGTTGTGACAATGTGTTAATAATACTCGTCTTTAACTCTTGTTGATTATACTTATGAATGTAGATAGATCATTGAAAAGAATGTTTTAAAGATAATCATAAGTGTAATGGTTTTTGGTTTGTAGTGACAATGTTAAAGTAACATTTATTTATAGCCCTTTTAAATTGATTTGTGAACATACTTATATGGTTGAGATAAGTATATAAATACTTTTGAGAGTACCAAAATACATTGAAATGAATAATGATGTTTTAATTAATAGCGAAGTTTAATCAATAAGTGGTGTTTCAGTTATAAAGAGTTATTGAGTAAATATGAGTTTCATTAATAAAAGAGGATTTTAATCAACAAAGAAAGATTAATTTAAAAGGGGATTAGAAGTCGTTTATGTGACTTGATCATGCTTGTGGGTTTTGATCGTACTTTGTGGGTTACTTACTTATGGACAGTATATGGGACATAGTTTCCCATATGCGATTATTCTTAATGTTATTGGATTTGAAAAAAACATAACTTTGGAAATATCTAGAAGAAACACGGGAATTATATGGTACAGTTATCTTCGGTGATGCTATACCGTATATATAAATTAATTTTGCTCTTCTAGGACAAATAATAAGGAAATTCCTCTGCTTAAACATTTAGGAGGCGATCTCCAATCTTTTGTATTGTCTGTTCATTTCCCACAGAATAGGGATTGAGTTTATGGAAAATCCGTCGACTAGTTTTGAAGCATCGATAAGGTGGGAGTGTACTTATATGAGATGACATTGAAACAGTAACCACTCTAAAACATAATACATGTTCTATGCTTTGGATGAGGTTTTGTGATTTGTTCGAGATGCTGGAGTCTATGTAAAGATTCATGATCTGTTTCAGATGCACGAACAGATCTAGTTGTTCGTGATTTGTTCAGGATGTGGGATCCATATGTGATTCTGTGATCTGTTGAGATATGGTAATCCATGTGTGATTTCGAGATCGGTTGAAGGATCCATGTGTGATTCCTAGATCTGTTGAGATATGGAA
This sequence comes from Allium fistulosum, assembly GCA_030737815.1. Taxonomy (NCBI): domain Eukaryota; kingdom Viridiplantae; phylum Streptophyta; class Magnoliopsida; order Asparagales; family Amaryllidaceae; genus Allium; species Allium fistulosum. Next base: position 867,865,304 of record CM060907.1, on the reverse strand, counting down.
ATCAAAGTGTCGTTCGCAGATCTGTTCGAGTTGGGGACTCTTGTTCCAAGGTCTGTTCAAGTTGTGACTCATGTGTTGGGATGCTGAACGTGACTTCACCATCAGTAATGATAGAAACCAGAGATAGGAGACATATCCTATAGGGTTTGGCTAACTTAAAGGGTGTAGGCACGCCATTTTAGTGTTACTTATGGATATGCATGCAGGAGTGATGTGATCCAGTGCCACGTGCTTGGTAGTGGACCAGCTATGTTTTTCCTGTAATATATTTTATTTAGAGATATATGATGCTCAGAAAGATATCTCTGATCCTTGTGTAGGAGGGCTGTTCTCGAGGTACTGAGGGCATCTCCGTGAAAATCCTACACAAGTAGCAAACGCACCTTAGCGGTTGTGATTATATACCTATTATTGTTGTGATGTACACTCACATGTATCATAAATACTTGATTATTATCACTAGATTTTATAATAGAAATGGTTTGGTTATCGTAAGATAGAAACCCGTCTGTATTTATTAGCGGGGTGGTCTTACAAGATACCCTTACTTTGAAGGGTTTTGCAAATATAGTAATCCGTATGATTTGAGTTTATCACGTTGGTTTACCAGACTAATCCAGGTGTTATTTTTTTATAATGCTCTAGTTAGCTCAAGTATATTTTCAAATTTAGCTATGGTTCATTAGAGCTCCTAGAGAGAAGCTGGATGATTTCCTAGCGTACTTATTTTCAACTGCATTACTTTGTTTGTATCTATAACCATTTGTGAGGACAGGCTAATATAACTGTGCAGGCTGATGATAGGTTAGTTTACTTTGATTGATGTATGTATATCAAAGTTTTCTTTTTGGTAAATTCTTTTTGAGATATTATATATTATCGCTCCACATGTGAGATTTTGAAATCGTGTTCTTCTTTCTCGTTCTATTTTCTTTTTTCTTTTCTTTTACCTTAATGTTCTATCATTCCAGCACTTGGGTGCTTGACATGTAAATACTGTGGATATATTAGTGTTGACATTTGAGGATACCGACCATTACATCTGGTATCAGATCAGAAGGTCAAACTAGAACCTTGGCTTTGGTGGGTATAACTCATTAAGAGATAGGGTAATGGAATGCTTTATTATGAGTTGAGTGTAGTATATATATATGAGAGTGCATATTTGTTATTGTTATAAAAGTGGTTTTTATTGTGTTGATTGGTTTGTTGAACGTTTTATGGATTCTGATCAATATAAATTGCTATCCTCATTGATAGGGATCTCTAAACACTTGAGCAAAACCGACACAATATTGTTTTCGAAATTGGTAAGTGGAATAAGTTTACCTAGGATTATATTTTATATGTATAGAAATTTTCAAAAGTTGAGATAGTTATTTATGATGCGTTGTTTGTTAGGAGATGATAATATTCTTTTATTACCATTTATTGTTGATTAGTTACGCCAAACCAGTTTATAAGCAGTTTTACTTTTGAATGTATGGGTTGGGTGGATCGTAACTTGTGGGAATATTGAAATGAACTGTAACACCCCATATTTTTATAACATCATTTAGAATAATTATTTGGGTAAATTAAATAAAATAGTGTGAAGAATAATAAGATGAGGTTTGATTAAATTAAGGGTAGCCGTGCCATGTTAGAGTGTTAATTAAAATAAAAATAACCTAAACAAAGGTGTTAAGAGACGACAAGGGCAATATGGGAATAGGAAGGGCTTATACCCTAAACCCTTAGGAAATGAAACTCACGTTCATTTCATTTGCACTCAAACTAAAACGTACCAAGGTCGGCCACCTTTATTGTTCTCAAGGGAAGATAAGCTAGGATTCAAGAAAAGAAAGATAATCGACTAAATCAACATTAAATCTCACATCTTAAAATCTCAAAGCTAAGGTGAATAATTACTGCACCCCATTTTATTATAGTTTTTGGTTTTTAGATTTTATCCGAAATGTTTTTGCAAGTATATGCCATGTTTTTTATGATTAAAGTTATATATATGGCTATTGATGAATTATATATGCTCATGTTTGTTTTTATGATATGTTTGATATGAAAATCCTATTAGATGACTTTCAAATGCGTTGAAAATTTAAATATAGGTCAAAAATGATATTTTAGGGATGAGTTTCGATTTTCATAATTTTTTGAATTAATGTGGATTTTATATTAATTTTCTAGTGAAGAAAATGATTTATTAGGTTATAAATATTTACGGCTAAAATAATAATTATTTGTTTGAAATTTTTATATGTTGGAGAACATGTTAAAATAGATTTTCTGGGATTTTTTTTAGATTTTTCCTAAGATTTTTGTTGAATATATAAAATTATTTAAGGTATGGGACTTAAATGTTTTATATATTTAATTAAGGAGAAGGGGTATTTTACAAAATAAAATGATTATTTAATTTTGAAAATAGTGGCAGCACTTTTCTAAAAAGTAATCGTTGACCAATAAGAATTTGAAAAATGAAGGCAGATTAGTTGGAGAGTTATATCTTTTAAGTTAAAAACAAAGAAATCATACTTTTAGCATGTTTCAGCCAATTTTAGCATCAGACCTTCCGATCCAGACCTTCCGACAAAGTCGAAAGGTTAGCTCTCGACAAGGTCATAGATCAATGCATAAGGTATCAAGTATCTTGGTACGGAATGAATCGAAAAAAGTCGAAAGGTTGGTTGCTAAAGTGTAACAGCCCGCTATTTCAAACCATTCACATCCGCACATGTCGGACTTGAATTGCTCAAAACAATAGATTGTTAATTATATATTTGGCAAAACTCAGCATATACAGTCAATAAATCAATCACAGAGTAATATAACAATAAGCAGCGGAATAGAGAAATAGTAGTTCATGAAGCTACTGTAAAACATTAGAGTCCGAAATAAAATACAACAGAATATCATAAATACAATGCAATCTCAAATACAAACAGATGACAAGTCTGAACAAAAAACCTGGAAAAGCTGAATAGATAAGACAGATCTTTAAGCAAAGCTCCAATCTCCAAAGGTGAGTCTCAAATGCTGTGACACTCAGTCTGACCCGAGCATAAAGCAAAACATGAAACACTCGAGTCAGGATTAACATTCTTATATCAGTAAATTTAACTCAAGTGAAATGTCAATAGAAATAAAAATAACTTAAAGGATGTTTGGGATATCCATCCTTTAAGGATCCGTGGAACTATCTACTATGTAGTAATATACGCTATTATAATATGTCTATAATAAAGTAAACTATTAAAATAGCGTTAAAGCATTACCCATATCCCCCTTAACACATTTTATATATTCCCGTAGTCTATGCAATGCCGTACGCTCCACCAAACCGGTGGTTTACATAGAGGACACCACATAGGTACGGTACAAAACAAACTCGTAGAAGGCGCGATAAGGCATGCGACAAGGCACTCGAGGCAATGCCAGGGTAGATATACCATTTGCACTTCCGGACTGGTGGTAACGCATAGCAGCTACTACCGCCCACCTCGTGACACACTCCTAAATCAAAGATGCACCCAATCAAATCATAAAAGCAATAGAATGGTATCGAAGAAATATGTCCGATAGGGAGAATGACCCCACTTGGCCCGGTATAGCTCCTGTTTTAGCCACATCAAGCTGACTCACGGGAGTCAATGCTACGTAAATACCATATAGAATTGCCGCCAAACCATCCTACTACGTTCTGGAATCTCCACCATGTACACAATTGTTAAAGTGGTTTTCGGTATTGGCAGAGTATATGACAATATCCGTTCCCGGTCTCTTTAACAACCAAATGCTTATTTCACACCGTGGTCATTTCATTTCAAATAGTTCATACTGCATATCAAAATATCATATTCTTTTCAAACCATATCAATTCGATATCATTATTCACTTTAAATAATATTCATTTCCAGAATCGTGACACATTAAAAATTATAACACTTTCGAAACCATAACACTTTCGAAATCATAGCACTTTTGAAATCATAACACTTTTTGAAATTCATAACAGTTCCAACTTTAACTGTTTAGATATTGAGAACAGTATATATATTAAAATAGTTATAAATTAAAATAGTTTATATATATTAAAAATACTTTATATAATAAAATTAGTTTCCTCCAATTTCGCAAGTCAATTCAAATCATCTTAGATTCCAAAATTCAATTTAAATCAATTCCAGTTTAACCATTTCAATTTAAAGGTCAAAGATTCAATTCAAATTCTCAATAAACTATTTCAATTTTTGTCGATTTCAAATCCTGGTTTTGAACTACCACTGCAATTCCAATAAGATGCAAGTTTAAATATTCAACATTTACAATATAAATATCATTTATATTTCAACATTTAACTTTAATTTTATTCAAATTGGATAGTATTCACTTAATCATTTTAATAACAATTATTTAAAATCCAAATTTATAAATTTAAATAAATATTAAATATTCAATCTCAATTTTATTTAAAATTGAGAATATTCATTTAATCACCTTTTTATCCAATTAAGTTATAAATCATAATTTTCAAAATCTCAAAATCAATAAGTTTAAATAAATTCTTATTTAAATTCAATTATTAACCAATTTAAATTCCTAGTCCACATTAATTTATCTTCCCAACCTTTATTAAAGTTATAAAATCTATTTTTAAAATATTAATATAAATTTTTAAATAAATATTTAAGCATATATATGTATACTAATTAAATTAAATTTTATTTAAATAAATTATATTAAATTAAATCTTATTGATAAATCTATTTTAAATCTTATTTTTATATTTAAAAATAATTAATTTATAAGTAAAACCTTAAAATTTATATTTTCAAAACTAACTTAAAATTTCCAAACATATAATTCAAAATTCTAATTTTATAAAATGAAATATCTTTATATTATATTAAAATCAATATTTAATAAAATGCTTCCAAAACTTTGGAAATCATTTCAAAATATAGACCAACGGTGTCCGTATAAAATTTTCTATCCTATGTCAAGTGATACAGATATTTATCATTTCATTCCGCAATTTAAATATCTACGGGTATACATCATTTCAACCCGCAATCCCAAAATTCAAAATCAATGAAAATCGCTTGGGTTTGTCATTTCAACCCATAATGATTTTCCCTAATCTATAATATCATTCGGGTATGTATCATTTCAACCCATAGGGATTTCTAAACTAACAGGGAACTTGCAGAGTGAGAACAAATATGATAATAATATAATATATCAACAACAGACATATATCATCAGTGTTAAATTAAATAAAATATACACAACAGGATATGGTGTCATATATCACAGGTGAACAATTGCAGATAATAGCATATCATATTTAACAATTAAATAACTAGAAATTCAAATTTTACATCATATTTCAACTGTCGTTTCAAGTGAAATCAAATTTACTAACTATAAGAATGTTAATCGTGAGTGATTGCTCACCTTTCGAGGCTAGAGAGAGAACATGACAAGCACATGGAATAAATCATGAATTCGACAATCGACCGATCCAAACAATAAATCTCAAACCGAAGTAGCTGAACACGGATATTATGGAAGAAACAGATAAATAGGGATCGATGAGAACAAATCAAATTAGCTTGATAAAAACGGAATATATATATATATATATTGTTATTATTAGAAATCTCTTTCTAAAATCAATTCGAAGACATATATTTAAAATAAAATCTTTATATATATATTCGCAAACAAAACCCATGAATACTTATATAAACAAATATATAAATTTACATACATATTATATTTTAAAATCAATATTCATTATAAAATTAATATATATATATAAACATATATATATATATATCACAACGTATTATATAAAATCTTATATAAACCTTTACATATAAACTAATCTATTGTTTATATAAACTTAAAATTTAATATATATATTATATAAATACTACTTTTAGAACCCAACAATGGATATCAGTTTATAATATAAAAATACCCATATTTATAATATATATTAAATCACAAGAACACGTTATTATACAAAATCAAAACCAGATATTATGAAGGCATACCAAGGAGGTGATCGATGCTATGGGATGCGGCATTGTCAAGACCCGCAAATCCGTACTCCTTGATTAAACACTAATCTCCATTGATTAACTCAAGATGGACGAAAATACGAACCATGAGGGGTTTTAAAAAGAAGAAAAAGAAGAAAAGGTAGAAGAAAAAGAGGAGAAGAAAGAAGAAAAGAGGAAGAACAACAGAACAACATCAAAACAGAAAACAATATCAGAATCTTACACATCGCAGCAGAACAATATATAATAGATAAACACTAGTCTTTTAAAACAAAGAACTATATCAGTTTATACATACATCAATCAGAGTCAATATACAACTCAATACAACAATGTACAGTTATATAACTTGTCCTCATACAGAATACACAGCGGAATAAATAAACAAATACGGATGTACGTTTCGCCATCCAGCTTGCTTCCAAAGCTCCAGAATATCCTGATAACATAACTCTAGGCTGCCCGTGTGAAAATTGGTGGGCACCCAGAGTTTAGAAGGGAAACAATAAACTCCGAGTCAGTCATGGTGACTGGTGTGAGATCGTAAAACAGTTTATCTTTAAAACAACAAAATAATTTTTAAAGTCAATTCGAAATGCTTTTGGAAAATGAAACTACCATAAGACCTCCCGCCACACACACAATGCAAACGCAGAATTAGAGGAGATTTCTTCTTATGATAGTCAAAGATGCTTACTACGCAAAATCAAATTCTTTTTGATATTATTATTAGTGCAGAGTGTAGAAAACATTTCGAAAGTAGAATATAAATCTTAGCCAGCATAGGTACCATTATAGTATGCTTACTATAGCTGCCATATTAGATGGAAGGTTCTACAACTAAAACCGTACAAGGCTCGTATTGTTTCTTTGGATTTCCAACAAATGGTCAGGCTAAGCAACTTCCTATTCCACGAATAGAACGCCTCTGGAATGACGTCCCGAGAAATAACCTAACATTACGGTTAGATCTCTGCCAACACAAGGCCGGGTTACCTCTGCAAAAATAGGTAACTACTGAAACGCGTATGCCATCCCCCGATCGTAACCGATCTTCCCGAGGATCCCCGATTCGCAACAAACCACATAATAAGCAGTATCAACATAGGTTAAGTATCTGGGCTCCATACCATGATACCACCTCTATCCAGAAGGAATGACATACACTAAGGGGCGCTACTCCCTAGAACCTTGCCGCATCCTTCCTGTTTCGACCATTTCCGGGGTGTGAGGCTCGACGAAGTCTCGTCCACAAAGCCACGCTTTCTACAAAGCCATGCTTTCTACAAAGCCATGCTTCGGGTCAAACAAATGATCAACCTATGATCACAAAGATATAAGATCAAACAAATGATCATATCGCAAATGATCAAACACTGATCATCACACAGCAACACTCAGCATGCCACATTACCAAATTGGGGTATATCGCTGATAAATTTCAACTACATAACCTCTGAGCTCGTACGTCTCAGAGAAGGGTGTTAAGCTAAGAGAATAAATTCTCCACCACCAACAGATATGCATTTGAAAGAAATCAGCTTTATATCTCAAATTGTAACGTCAGACACACAATCCATACAAGTCTGTTCCGGGATCGAACAGAACCGAAGGCACTTCTCACGAAGCCCTTGCACATCCGGATAAATTTCTAATCACGTCCAGACTTCCCGTCACTAAGGGTGATAAAAACCTCTAAATCGGAGATCAGCCGATGTAGAGTAACTCGACGGTAATCCTTCCGTTTTCAAAAATATCCGTTCTTCAACACCGGTCATCAAATGCAATTCATTTACGATGTATCACATATTCGGAATGGGTTATACGACCCCATGGTCCTTTCCCGGCTAACCCGAATAGTGAGCGATTATTCAAAAATAAATGTGGCATTCAAATCCATACAATTCACAACAAATACCTATTCAAGGTAATTATTGATAGTCGGTTATTTAACTATCAATAAAGATGCGCAACATCATGAGATTCCAAATAATTTTCCAAATTTATTTATCTTCCAAAATATCTTTACTAGATATATAATTTCCACACTTCAAAAATAAATCAACGTTTATTTTTAAAGCGAATTATCATTTCTTTTATAAATTCCATAGTGAATTTATATTTTTTTCAAAATATCTACTGCTATACGATTTTCAAATGGCTTTCAATCTTCAATTTCAATTTATCTTTAAGAAGATAAATTCTCAAAAACATTTCGTTTTATTTTGGAAAACATTCCATACTTATTTAATAATAAGTAATTCACAAATCTATTTATTTTCAACATTTGAAAATATTCGATATACTTAAATCAAATTAAGTATATTATTCATTCTTTAAGGAAAACAATTACTATAACAACATCTATTTGAGTCAAAACGAATGTTACGTAAAACATCGTTACGACGACTCAAAATCACTAGTATAGGGATTCGAAAATTAAGGTAGATATATAAATCCCAATACTAGATAAAAATATTTCCTTTCGAAAATCATTTACTATAACAACAGTGCTATAGTCCACCATTTCCTTATATTTTCGAAAACGCCTATTTCAACAATGAATGTTGAAATCTATGATTTCGATATTTAACACATTTTAAAACATCTTTAAAATGTTTAACTTCATTTTTAATATCACTTCTTCAAAAATAAATCCATTTTATTTAATAATATATTCACTGTCCAAAATCGTGAATATAATTCACTTAACCAAATTTCAATCATCTCTACACATTTATTTCAAGAATTATCCACTATCCAAAATCGTGGATAATTTTCCCTTCTTAACCTTCTTCATTTAATTTATCAAATTCAATTGATTTCGAATTTATAAAACAACGTTTATAAATTCTATTTCTATTTCATAACAACTTTGATTTATAAATCTTCTTTTATTAACTTCTATAATTCACTTATCAAAATAAGTGATTTCGGATTTATAAACAACATTTATAAATTTCAATTCTATTTTTCTAACAACTTCGATTTATAAATTCCTTTTATAAACAAATTCAATTTATAACTCGATATAAATATCACAAGTCCATATTATAAGTTAATAACTTATCATTCATTTATTTTAAAAGAAATCGTTCTTTTAACCTTTACAAAATTTAAAACTTTCAGATTTCACTAACTTATGAAATCCCATTATACTTCATTTTCACACTTATAGAAACTTGTCTTACAATCCCAATATTTTAAATTTATAAATATCCATTTTTGTACATCTTTTATATACAATGTTTTTAATAACTCAAAAATCCAAATTTTAGCTATTTTATAAATTACTTAACTATTTATTTCAAAAATCACCCTTTGGTTATAATCCACAAAAGTCTTAACTTTTATAACTTTAAAATTTGTACGTTTATTTATTTAAAATAAATCACTTCAAAAATTTAAATAAAACGTATACTTTCAAATAATCACTTTTAAAATCTCTTTTAAAGTTAAAATCGTTATTTTTAAAACTTCAAAATTTTGAATCCGATGATGCAACACACCAATTAGTCCATCACAACATCAAACATCATATATCATCATATGATAACAGAATATACATCAATATCTGTAAATAAATAAATACTGGTGAGGAATCCAGTTGGATCCCTCCAACCTGTTTCCCTGCATCCAAAGACGTTAGCACAATACCAATTCCACTTCGAGGTGGAATATCGCGGTATATGGGTTTTATGAAAATCATCCGCTTACTAACGGCGCAATAGGGTCTCATCCGCTATACGAGGCGGGAAATCATCAATCCAATATATACATATGCCAATATGTATATATTGCTATATATAGATATATCCTACTATATCTAATATCACATCCAATAGCAATCAATTAAATCAATAATAACTGCAATTCATTTTGAGTGAGAAAAATCTCACTTTAGCCTTTTATTTTGCAAGCCCATTTTCCATTTTCGGCTGTTTCTTGATTTTAAACCTTGTAAAATTAATTATACAAATTCATTAAGATTTGAACGGACGAACAAATATTTTTCCCATTTTTAAATAGATTGAGTTAACTAATTATTAAATTACTTCACTGACTAACAATTTTACTTTAAACTCAAAATTTTCCCATAAAAATCTTTTTAATAACTAGAATAAATGAGATAAGTTAACTAACCATTTAATCACCCTAACCATTTTTAAAATTCTCTTTTCAAAATCTGATCTATACGTATTTAAATTAAAACAGAAATGGTTTTCCCTCCCAGACTTTGCTTAAGAAGTTAAAAATTATCTGTTTATAAAGTTCCCCATCTATATATATATGTATACTAAAACATGACTTTACTGTAATATATATATTTTTACTGGGTATATGAATTTTTTTCTCAGTATGTATATAAATATTTACATACGAATTTAATAAATAAAGAAAAATTCCTCACCGCACTATGAACTCGTGATGTCGCCTGCTAGAATACGATCGCCCACTAAGCCTCGATTTCGTCGATCCCAAATTCGACTCGACAAATCCCTGCTCGAACATCCCCTTCGCCTCACCAGCAATCACGCCATCGCCATCCTCAAGCGTATGCGTGAGCGCCTCCACCCTCGTCGACAACGACCAAGACTCTCGAGCTCGCAACTCGATTCGCCCCAATGCCCTAGCCTCTGAAATTGATCGCGACCTCCATCAAATTCGAACTCGGGTTCGAGTCCCTTCCAACTTCGAACGCGCGAATTACTGTCCCCCGATGATGCCGACCCCCTACCAAATCGCGAAGACGCAACCCCATCACGAAATCGCCAAGTCGCGACCTGCTCGAACGCGCGCCCAGATCTCTATTTCATTTCGAACGAGACTTGCCATTTTTCTTCTTTCGTTTATTTTAAGTTTGAGGGAGGAAAAGAAAATGAAGCCCCTATATTTCACTGGCCATTCTATTTTGAATTCGAGAGAAAAAGGATGTAAATGAAGATATGGTTTCGTTTGATTTTGAGCTGAATGATCGGTTATTTAAAAATAGGAGGAGGGAGACAGGAGAACATGGGTTGCTCGATAAACTTCGTGATTTTAGGCATAAACAACGGGCGTGTTTTAAGGAAGGAAAAGTATAAGATGTGACTAATTTAAATTTAAATATTAAATTGAATTCAATTTAATTTCGACGTGTTTGCTCGTCGTACGGTCACGTATTAACTCCGAAAAATACGAAAATTGAAATCCGACAATAATTCAATGTTATGGACCCAATGGAACTGGTTTCGTCGAATTCTGAGACTGTTTGAAAAATGACTATTTTTAAATATCGGTTCAAACAATTAAATTCAAAACTGAGCAAAACAGTTTAAAATTCAATTCTGAAAGTTCGATTATCTTCGGTATTATCAATATGAATTTTAAAAGCTTTTGAAATATTTTTCTTCAACTTTAAATTGAAGATTCAAATTTTTATTCAACATTCACTAGATTAAATTTTAAAGTTTAATCGCAAATTTCAAAATTATATCGGGGATTCAAATTAAATTATCGTTCAAATATTTAAAATTAATTAAATATTTTCAATTAAACTTGTTCAAAATTCTGGGTCGTTACAAACTTCCCTCCTTAAAAGAATTTCGTCCCGAAATTACAAGTTAGGAAAAAAGGTCCTTAACTCGTCTACTATTTTTCACATCTAATAGTTTTATCAAATTTTTCAAAACAAATCTTTCTACTAAAGATTCGTTATCAATTCAACTAACTTTCCAAATTATAAGTTTTAAACAACATTGTTTACTTCAAAATTCAAATTCAAATTTAAATTCAAATTTTAAACTTTCAAAATTTTCTCAAAAATTTTCTAACACTCGAAATTTTCGAAAAATTTCGCCAGCGTCTCTTTTGCGCGGCTAATACGGTACAGCTACAAAACGTCCCTACGGACTCTCAGATTGCAAAAAAAGAAAAGAAAAATGCCAAGCGGCCAGAGAAGAAATCAGCAAATCTCATATCGAAATTTAAATACTTACCTTTTGTCGGGCAATTCAAATTTATCTTTGGAATCAAAATTCCAATTTCCTTTTATAACACCTTTATATCCTACTAGCCATATCATCTAGCTACAATATTCAACTATTTTGCAAATTCCATTACAAAATTTCCAATTTAAATCGCTTATACATTTTTAGCTTACTATTGAAGTTACACATTCAATTTCGTTCAATCTTGCATTTCAAATTTCTATTCGAATTCAATTTTATCTTCTATTCTGAATATTGAATTTTTATCGATTATCTTTCATTTACTAATTCGTATCACTCTTCATATTAGTTTCATTCACTAATTCATTTCAAATTCTAATCCACTTACAAATTCAAATTCGTTTTCAACATTCAGTTTTAATTCCAGTTTTATTTTTTTGTTCATTCCCAAAATTTATTTTCAATTTACCCTTCGGTTAAATCTACTTACATTAAACTGTATTTCAAATCATTTTAAATTTAATTCGTTCAAACCTTATTCATTTGGTCAGGATTCACTTAGCTTCACTTACTAATTTTAGTTTAATACTTCACAAATCAAATTCAATTCAGTCTTACTTATTTACAAATTCAAAATGAATTTTAACATTCAATTTCATTTTCTTGCACTTACAATTGCAAATTTATTTATTCATTCACAAATTCTTTCAGTTTCAATTGAATCTCATTTCTATCAAATTTGCAAATATTTATAAGTTATCAACTTATTTACATTTCGATTTATATAATCATTTATACATTCACATTATTCAGATTTATTCACTTATACTTACATTAATTTAACCCCATCTTTTAAGCTAAATTTATTTTATCAACATTTCAAATTGTATAAGTTATCAGCTTGATAATATTTCATAAATATGGTATTCTAGAGTCTTACCAACATTTCAAAATCATTTTGAAAACAATTCAAATTATCCTTTGAATTTCCAAAACAAAACCCAAATTTTCCAAACAACTTCCATTTAAAACAATTTGGCAGCAATTCCTCTTTTGGAAACCCGAAAATGAACATCGATAATGCTGCAGTCATTACCGAAGTTATTTTCCAGCGACCGAAAAGAGTTTAGAGCTTTCAACTCTCCAAAATACTTTTCAAACCTTTGAAATTCATTTTCAAATCAAAAAGGAATTTAAACTTTCCAAATCTCCAAAATTCTCAAATTCTTTTCAAAACATTTCTAAATACTTTTCTGGAATTCCGTTTCAAATTATAAGTCACATTTATAATTTACATTCTTAAATTTCATTCGTATGTGAATTTATTTCTTAACTTTGGAGTTACGATTTCAATTTTTTTTAATCCAATTTCATATAATAATGATAACATTTCAATATTATTACTTCCTAACACCCAAACATCCATTTACTATGATAATTCATAGAAAACCATTTCTTTTCTGTACAAAAATAGTTCTGGGTAAAATTATCTCATTTACCCTATTTAAAACAATACTGTGTCGGTTTATCTTGTTTAAGAGTTTAGAAACTCCTATCAACACAGTTAGCTAGACTGCACCAACCAGAATCTATAAACAATCAACCGATAAGTCAACACAATACAAAACTATTTCATATTCAATAACAAATACGCGCTCATATCTATTATTACACTCAACTCATTCTAGAGTACTACTGACTCTATCTCTAATGAGTAACACCCAACAGAGCAGGGTTGTCGCTTAACCATATGCTCTGATACCAACTGTCAAGACCCGCAAATCCGTACTCCTTGATTAAACACTAATCTCCATTGATTAACTCAAGATGCACGGAAATACGAACCCTGAGGGGTTTTAAAAAGAAGAAAAAGAAGAAAAGGTAGAAGAAAAAGAGGAGAAGAAAGAAGAAAAGAGGAAGAACAACAGAACAACATCAGAACAGAAAACAAAATCAGAATCTTACACATCGCAGCGGAACAATATATAATAGATAAACACTAGTCTTTTAAAACAAAGAACTATATCAGTTTATACATACATCAATCAGAGTCAATATACAACTCAATACAACAATGGACAGTTATATAACTTGTCCTCATACAGAATACACAGCGGAATAAATAAACAAATACGGATGTACGTTTCGCCATCCAGCTTGCTTCCAAAGCTCCAGAATGTCCAGAATATCCTGATAACATAACTCTAGGCTGCCCATGTGAAAATTGGTGGGCACCCAGAGTTTAGAAGGGAAATAATAAACTCCGAGTCAGTCATGGTGACTGGTGTGAGATTGTAAAACAGTTTATCTTTAAAACAACAAAATAATTTTTAAAGTCAATTTGAAATGCTTTTGGAAAATGAAACTACCATAAGACCTCCCGCCACACACACAATGCAAACGCAGAATTGGAGGAGATTTCTTCTTATGATAGTCAAAGATGCTTACTATGCAAAATCAAATTCTTTTTGATATTATTATTAGTGCATAGTGTAGAAAACATTTCGAAAGTAGAATATAAATCTTAGCCAGCATAGGTACCATTATAGTATGCTTACTATAGCTGCCATATAAGATGGAAGGTTCTACAACTAAAATCGTACAAGGCTCGTATTGTTTCTTTGGATTTCCAACAAATGGTCAGGCTAAGCAACTTCCTATTCCACGAATAGAACGCCTCTGGAATGACGTCCCGAGAAATAACCTAACATTACGGTTAGATCTCTGCCAACACAAGGCCGGGTTACCTCTGCAAAAATAGGTAACTACTGAAACGCGTATGCCATCCCCCGATCGTAACCGATCTTCCCGAGGATCCCCGATTCGCAACAAACCACATAATAAGCAGTATCAACATAGGTTAAGTATCTGGGCTCCATACCATGATACCACCTCTATCCAGAAGGAATGACATACACTAAGGGGTGCTACTGCCTAGAACCTTGCCGCATCCTTCCTGTTTCGACCATTTCCGGGGTGTGAGGCTCGACGAAGTCTCGTCCACAAAGCCACGCTTTCTACAAAGCCATGCTTCGGGTCAAACAAATGATCAACCTATGATCACAAAGATATAAGATCAAACAAATGATCATATCGCAAATGATCAAACACTGATCATCACACAGCAACACTCAGCATGCCACATTACCAAATTGGGGTATATCGCTGATAAATTTCAACTACATAACCTCTGAGCTCGTACGTCTCAGAGAAGGGTGTTAAGCTAAGAGAATAAATTCTCCACCACCAACAGATATGCATTTGAAAGAAATTAGCTTTATATCTCAAATTGTAACGTCAGACACACAATCCATACAAGTCTGTTCCGGGATCGAACAGAACCGAAGGCACTTCTCACGAAGCCCTTGCACATCCGGATAAATTTCTAATCACGTCCAGACTTCCCGTCACTAAGGGTGATAAAAACCTCTAAATCGGAGATCAGCCGATGTAGAGTAACTCAACGGTAATCCTTCCGTTTTCAAAAATATCCGGTCTTCAACACCGGTCATCAAATGCAATTCATTTACGACGTATCACATATTCGAAATGGGTTATACGACCCCATGGTCCTTTCCCGGCTAACCCGAATAGTGAGCGATTATTCAAAAATAAGTGTGGCATTCAAATCCATACAATTCACAACAAATACCTATTCAAGGTAATTATTGATAGTCGGTTATTTAACTATCAATAAAGATGCGCAACATCATGAGATTCCAAATAATTTTCCAAATTTATTTATCTTCCAAAATATCTTTACTAGATATATAATTTCCACACTTCAAAAATAAATCAACGTTTATTTTTAAAGCGAATTATCGTTTCTTTTATAAATTCCATAGTGAATTTATATTTTTTTCAAAATATCTACTGATATACGATTTTCAAATGGCTTTCAATCTTCAATTTCAATTTATCTTTAAGAAGATAAATTCTCAAAAACATTTCGTTTTATTTTGGAAAACATTCCATACTTATTTAATAATAAGTAATTCACAAATCTATTTATTTTCAACATTTGAAAATATTCGATATACTTAAATCAAATTAAGTATATTATTCATTCTTTAAGGAAAACATTTACTATAACAACATCTATTTGAGTCAAAACGAATGTTACGTAAAACATCGTTACGACGACTCAAAATCACTAGTATAGGGATACGAAAATTAAGGTAGATATATAAATCCCAATACTAGATAAAAATATTTCCTTTCGGAAACATTTACTATAACAACAGTGCTATAGTCCACCATTTCCTTATATTTTCGAAAACGCCTATTTCAACAATGAATGTTGAAATCTATGATTTCGATATTTAACACATTTTAAAACATCTTTAAAATGTTTAACTTCATTTTTAATATCACTTCTTCAAAAATAAATCCATTTTATTTAATAATATATTCACAGTCCAAAATCGTGAATATAATTCACTTAACCAAATTTCAATCATCTCTACACATTTATTTCAAGAATTATCCACTATCCAAAATCGTGGATAATTTTCCCTTCTTAACCTTCTTCATTTAATTTATCAAATTCAATTGATTTCGAATTTATAAAACAACGTTTATAAATTCTATTTCTATTTTATAACAAATTTGATTTATAAATCTTCTTTTATTAACTTCTATAATTCACTTATCAAAATAAGTGATTTCGGATTTATAAACAACATTTATAAATTTCAATTCTATTTTTCTAACAACTTCGATTTATAAATTCCTTTTATAAACAAATTCAATTTATAACTCGATATAAATATCACAAGTCCATATTATAAGTTAATAACTTATCATTCATTTATTTTAAAAGAAATCGTTCTTTTAAACTTTACAAAATTTAAAACTTTCAGATTTCACTAACTTATGAAATCCTATTTATACTTCATTTTAACACTTATAGAAACTTGTCTTACAATCCCAATATTTTAAATTTATAAATATCCATTTTTGTATATCTTTTATATACAATGTTTTTAATAACTCAAAAATCCAAATTTTAGCTATTTTATAAATTACTTAACTATTTATTTCAAAAATCACCCTTCGGTTATAATTCACAAAAGTCTTAACTTTTATAACTTTAAAATTTGTACGTTTATTTATTTAAAATAAATCACTTCAAAAATTTAAATAAAACGTATACTTTCAAATAATCACTTTTAAAATCTCTTTTAAAGTTAAAATCGTTATTTTTAAAACTTCAAAATTTTGAATCCGATGATGCAATGCACCAATTAGTCCATCACAACATCAAACATCATATATCATCATATGATAACAGAATATACATCAATATCTGTAAATAAATAAATACTGGTGAGGAATCCAGTTGGATCCCTCCAACCTGTTTCCCTGCATCCAAAGATGTTAGCACAATACCAATTCCACTTCGAGGTGTTATATCGCGGTATATGGGTTTTATAAAAATCATCCGCTTACTAACGGCGCAATAGGGTCTCATCCGCTATACGAGGCGGGAAATCATCAATCCAATATATACATATGCCAATATGTATATATTGCTATATATATAGATATATCCTACTATATCTAATATCACATCCAATAGCAATCAATCAAATCAATAATAACTGCAATTCATTTTGAGTGAGAAAATTCTCACTTTAGCTTTTTATTTTGCAAGCCCATTTTCCATTTTCGGCTGTTTCTTGATTTTAAACCTTGTAAAATTAATTATACAAATCCATTAAGATTTGAACGGACGAACAAATATTTTTCCCATTTTTAAACAGATTGAGTTAACCAATTATTAAATTACTTCACTAACTAACAATTTTACTTTAGACTCAAAATTTTCCCATAAAAATCTTTTTAATAACTAGAATAAATTAGATAAGTTAACTAACCATTTAATAACCCTAACCATTTTTAAAATTCTCTTTTCAAAATCTGATCTATATATATTTAAATTAAAACAGAAATGGTTTTCCCTCCCAGACTTTGCTTAAGAAGTTAAAAATTATCTGTTTATAAAGTTCCCCATCTATATATATATGTATAATAAAACATGACTTTACTGTAATATATATATTTTTACTGGGTATATGAATTTTTTTCTCAGTATGTATATAAATATTTACATACGAATTTAATAAATAAAGAAAAATTCCTCACCGCACTATGAACTCGTGATGTCGCCTGCTAGAATACGATCGCCCACTAAGCCTCGATTTCGTCGATCCCAAATTCGACTCGACAAATCCCAGCTTGAACATCCCCTTCGCCTCACCAGCAATCACGTCATCGCCATCCTCACGCGTATGCGCGAGCGCCTCCACCCTCGTCGACAACGGCCAAGACTCTCGAGCTTGCAACTCGATTCGCCCGAATGCCCTAGCCTCTGAAATTGATCGCGACCTCCATCAAATTCGAACTCGGGTTCGAGTCCCTTCCACCTTCGAACGCGCGAATTATTGTCCCCCGATGATGCCGACCCCCTACCAAATCGCGAAGACGCAACCCCGTCACAAAATCGCCAAGTCGCGACCTGCTCGAACGTGCGCCCAGATCTCTATTTCATTTCGAACGAGACTTGCCATTTTTCTTCTTTCGTTTATTTTAAGTTTGAGGGAGGAAAAGAAAATGAAGCCCCTTTATTTCACTGGCCATTCTATTTTGAATTCGAGAGAAAAATGATGTAAATGAAGATATGGTTTCGTTTGATTTTGAGCTGAATGATCGGTTATTTAAAAATAGGCGGAGGGAGACAGGAGAACATGGGTTGCTCGATAAACTTCGTGATTTTAGGCGTAAACAACGGGCGTGTTTTAAGGAACGAAAAGTATAAGATGTGACTAATTTAAATTTAAATATTAAATTGAATTCAATTTAATTTCGACGCGTTTGCTCGTTGTACGGTCACGTATTAACTCGAAAAAATATGAAAATTGAAATCCGACAATAATTCAATATTACGGACCCAATGGAACTGGTTTCGTCGAATTCTGAGACTGTTTGAAAAATGACTATTTTTAAATATCGGTTCAAACAATTAAATTCAAAACTGACGCTTTGCCAAAAAAAAATCAAAACTGAGCAAAACAGTTTAAAATTCAATTCTGAAAGTTCGATTATCTTCGGTATTATCAATATGAATTTTAAAAGCTTTTGAAATATTTTTCTTCAACTTTAAATTGAAGATTCAAATTTTTATTCAACATTCACTAGATTAAATTTTAAAGTTTAATCGCAAATTTCAAAATTATATCGGGGATTCAAATTAAATTATCGTTCAAATATTTAAAATTAATTAAATATTTTCAATTAAATTTGTTCAAAATTCTGGGTCGTTACAGGCATACCAAGGAGGCAGGCGGAGATTATGAAGGCATGGCTTTCAGGAGAGGTGCATGTAAGGGAGGCCGAGGCGGGTTGACTGGAAGGGGCAGGCACGTCGATTGTTTCGATGGCGTTGGATGATCGGTGGTTGGAGGCAACGAGCAAGCGGATCTCGAGGCAAGCAGGTTTTCGAAACGAAAATGCAAATGGAAGAAGAAATCAAGCTTTTAGGCAATATCTATGTCTTGTATTATAAATAATATATTTTTTATATGAAAGATCAGAATGAACAGAAGTTACAGAACGAAAAGAAAAGGGGAGAGGAAAAATGGAAGGGAAGAATCGAACCAAGTATAAATATAAATTTATGGGAATAGTGACAGCCTGGGGAATAGTTAAAGTGAATAGTTGGATTTTAGAATTATTAATGTCAAACAACAATTTGTTTTCATCCGTTAGATAGATGAAAGTCACGGGAAACCCAAAAGTTCAAATACGGAACCGATACAACAAATCATTTTGTCGATTTCACCGCGTATCAATCACCGAAATGCACAAATGAATATACTGTGGAGATCAGCACAACGAGACGAATAGAATGGTACACAGATATCAACGATACGACCATCCTATCAAAAGTCGATATTTCGCTGCTATACCGCTGCAAATTTATCGAAAATAAGATAAACGGGACTAGAGAAGTCCAAATTTGATGAAACAAATTATGACGTCTCACTCAGAAAATAAATTACATTTTTGATTGAATAAAATATTCAGGTTTCAATAATATTTTATTTACATCAATTTTAACTGATTTAAATTGAAATTGAAAGTTACACAACAGAATTAACTTTCATATTTTCTGATAAAAATTTACCATTTGCTATGTTTAAGTAGACGCATAACAAATATCAAATTTTCATTTTTAAATTTTTATCATTTAATTTCAAGCAAAGATTCAGTTAATTATGTTATTAAAATCGTTAAAATTTCCGGGTCGGTACACTCTCCCCCACTCAAAACTTTTCGTCCCCGAAAAGGAACGAGGTAGGAGAATAGAAACAACCAGAAAGAAAAGATAGATTTTGTATTTTGTATTTCCATTTATTTTATTTTCATTTATTTTATTTAATTCAAAATGTTAATTCAAACCATATAAATTTCATTTAGTTTTGAATTGATAAATATTCAACAACTTTTGTTTCAATCCATTTTATTCAATAAATATTCAATGTATTCGTATTTCGTTGATTTCAAATTAAGATATTTTCATTCAGTTAATTTGCCTACCATTTATTACCTCTGTTACAAAAATTTCTTTTAAAACAAAATTTATTTGATTTTACTCATTTATTAAATCTATTTATCTTCAGTTGAGTGGATTCCACAAAATTCAATTTCAAATATTCTTAAGTCCATATTTATTTACTTAAATAGTATTTTCTTTTATTTATTTAATTTATTTCACTTATCATAAATTAAGTGTGCAAAGATTTTTTTCATAACCACTAGATTTTTATTTATAATTTCCCTCAACAAAATTTCATACATGAACATCTTATTACTTGCATTAATATTGTATACTATTCAATTTCTTATTCTCATTAACATTTAACTATTCCTAGGTAAGTTATATTATGGTTATGAGTGTAATTAAATACTATACAAATTTACCTTTTATTTGTAACATTTCTATTAAGCAAGTTTAGTTTGAACAATTTATTGCTTAAATTTCTCTTGTATAACCTTTAATTATATATTCACCCTAACATTTTAGCTTTTTGAATGTTTTAGGTATGTTAGATATATTTGAATGCAATTGATTATTATACAAATAAATTTTATCTCACAGCAACTGTTTTAAGTTGTTTTAAATTCTATTTCTCATTTTAGACTATCTAATTATTTTAAAAAAAATTCATTTTAATAACTGAAAACCATCACTTAACATAAGCTTGAAAGTTAGATTTCTGGTTTCCCTCTAAATTATTTTGAAATATATATATATATATATATATATATATATATATTGTATAAATCAAATCATATTCAAGAAATTCAAATCAAATTCTTTTTTCAAAACAAAGGTGTAGTTAAGCTACTAAGTGGCCTCTCTACTTTAAGACTCAAAAATGAATGTCGATGATGCTGTAGTCATCACCGAAATTATTTTCCAGCGACAAAAGATGAGAGTACAACTTTTTTTTAAATTACTCTTTTGAAACAATTTCCATTCGAAAAATACTTTCAAATAATATATTCCAAAACTTTAAAAACCAATTTTTTTGAAAATACCAAAAATTGAATTCTCAAATTCTTAATTTAAATGCATTTCAATTCCAAATCAATTTATAAACCATGTTTTGTAAATTCATTCATTTATATCATGTTGCAATAGTCAATGGTTTACAAAACAATAAATGATAATCAAATATTATCATTTCTAACGACCAATTCATTAAACTATCCAATTTCAGAAGATTATACATAAGCATACAAGATTATTTCATTTACAAATTTTGAAAACAATATTGTGTCAGTTTGTTATGTTCAAGTGTTTTTGAATTCCTATCGATAGCGTTGGCCAGACAAATCGATCGGAACCCCAAATCAAACTTAACAGCTCAATACAACCCAATATAAACATTTCTATATTAATTACAAATACACTCCATCACACGACGATTCAAGAATGAATTTCAAACAAGGATAGAGATTCAAATTAGGTAAACCCTAGTCAAAGAGAATTCCTAACTATGATGATCGACTCGAAAGGAAGATAAGATAATCAAATTACAAAGAAGAATGATGGATAGACTTATATAAATCGCAACGACCTTAACCAGGTCAACCGGAACTTAGAAAAGACAAGAATATCACTTACGGAAACCATGACAACTTGTTGAGAACATCGTGGGAAAGCGATTCATGAGTTCGACGAAGAAGGCAGGAGCATTGGTTAATCCAAAAGGAATGACTAACCATTTATAGAAATGCTTCGTCTAGGAGAAAGGACAACAGGCCGAGCTCCAAGAATAAGATCGATGTGGAATTCAATTTCCCAACGAGGAGGTGGAGAAATGTCTTCACACAATATCAAGATAATCTATGATTATCGGAGTCGAGTCAAAATTACAAGGGAATTACTGTGATCGTCTACTAGAGACGGTTCGGGCTTTGCAAGAAATAATAGCATCTAAACCGAGGATATAGAAGTCTCCGGTGAATCGACGCCTATTGTAAAGGAGTTTCACCCCTTTACAAATCATACTAAGGTTGTCGGAACAGAAATGGAGCTATGGGATGCTCTAGTATTAAGAAGAACACGAATAGGGAGAGACAAGAATGGATTTCAGAATAAAGGGGAGAGTTCAAAAATACGAAAGAAATCCTAAGCAAAGGGAGTCCTAACAAAGAAATTTAAGCTTGAACGAATATGATTCTATGATTAAATTTTTACCCCATTGCTAAGTTTTGCCTAAACCAGAGCTCCGATACCAACTGTAACAGCCTGCTATTTCGAACCATTCGCATCCGCACATGTCGGACTTGAATTGCTCAAAACAACAGATTGTTAATTTTATATTTGGCAAAACTCAGCATATACAGTAAATAAATCAATCACAGAATCACAGACACAGAGTAATATAACAATAAGCAGCGGAATAGATAAATAGTAGTTCATGAAGCTACTGTAAAACATCAGAGTCCGAAATAAAATACAATAGAATATCTCAAATACAATGCAATCTCGAATACAAACAGATGACAAGTCTGAACAAAACAACTGGAACAGCTGAATAGATAAGACAGATCTTTAAGAAAAGCTCCAATCTCCAAAGGTGAATCTCAAATGTTGTGACACTCAGTCTGACCCGAGCATAAAGCAAAACACGAAACACTCGAGTCAGGATTAACATTCTTATATCAGTAAATTTAACTCAAGTGAAATGTCAACTGAAATACAAATAACTTAAAGGATGTTTGGGATACCCATCCTCTAAAGATCCGTGGAAATATCTACTATGTAGTAATATACACTATTATAATATGTCTATAGTAAAGTAAACTATTAAAATAGCGTTAAGGCGTTACCTATATCCCTCTTAACACATTTTATATATTCCCGTAGTCTATGCAATGCCATACGCTCTACCAAACCGGTGGTTTACATAGAGGACATCATATAGGTATGGTACAAAACAAACTCGTAGAAGGCGCGATAAGGCATGCGACAAGGCACTCGAGGCAATGCTAGGGTAAATATACCATTTGCACTCCCGGACTGATGGTAACGCATAACAGCTACTACCGCCCACCTCGTGACACACTCCCTGATCAAAGGTGTACCGAATCAAATCACAAAAGCAATAGAATGGTATCGAAGAAATGTGTCCGATAGGGGGAATGACCCCACTTGGCCCGGTATAGCTCCTGTTTTAGCCACATCAAGTTGACTCCTTGGAGTCAGGGCTGCGCTAAAACCTCGTATAGAATCGTCGTCAAACCATCCTACTTCGTTCTGGAATCTCCAACATGTACATGGTTGTTAAAGTGGTTTTCGGTATTGGCAGAGAGTATGACAATATCCGATCCCGATCTATTTAACAACCAAACGCTTATTTCACACCGTGGTCATTTCATTTCAAATAGTTCATACTTCATATCAAAATATCATATTCTTTTCAAACCATATCAATTCGATATCATTATTCACTTTAAATAATATTCATTTCCAGAATCGTGACAGTTTAAAAATTATAACACTTTCAAAATCATAACACTTTTGAAATCATAGCTCTTTTGAAATCATAACACTTTTTGAAATTCATAACAGTTCCAACTTTAACTGTTTAGATATTGAGAATAGTATATATATTGAAATAGTTATAAATTAAAATAGTTTATATATATTAAAAATACTTTATATAATAAAATTAGTTTCCTCCAATTTCGCAACTCAATTCAAATCATCTTAAATTCCAAAATTCAATTTAAATCAATTCCAGTTTAACCATTTCAATTTAAAGGTCAAAGAATCAATTCAAATTCTCAATAAACTATTTTAATTTTTATCGATTTCAAATCCAGGTTTTGAACTACCACTTCAATTCCAATAAGATGCAAGTTTAAATATTCAACATTTACAATATAAATTTCATTTATATTTCAACATTTAACTTTAATTTTATTCAAATTGGAAAGTATTCACTTAATCATTTTAATAACAATTATTTAAAATCCTAATTTATAAATTTAAATCAATATTAAATATTCAATCTCAATTTTATTTAAAATTGAGAATATTCACTTAATCACCTTTTTATCGAAATAATTTATAAATTATAATTTTCAAAATCTCAAAATCAATAAGTTCAAATAAATTCTTATTTAAATTCAATTATTAACCAATTTAAATTCTAAGTCCACATTAATTTATCTTCCCAACTTTTATTAAAGTTATAAAATCTATTTTTAAAATATTAATATAAAATTTTAAATAAATATTTAAGCATACATATGTATACTAATAAATTAAATTTTATTTAAATAAATTATATAAAATTAAATCTTATTGATAAATCTATTTTAAACCTTATTTTATATATTTAAAAATAATAAATTTAAAAGTAAAACCTTAAAATTTATATTTTCAAAACTAACTTAAAATTTCAATACATATAATTTAAAAGTTTAATTTTACAAAATGAAATATATTTATATTATATTTAAAATCAATATTTAATAAAATCTTTCCAAAACTTTAGAAATCATTACAAAATATAGACCAACGGTATCCGTATAAAATTTTCTATCCTATGTCAGATATTTATCATTTCAATCCGCAATTTAAATATCTACGGGTATATATCATTTCAACCTGCAATCCCAAAATTCAAAATCAATGAAAATCGCTTGGATTTGTCACTTCAACCCATAACGATTTCCCCAAATCTATAATATCGTTCGGGTATGTATCATTTCAACTCGTAAGGATTTCTAAAGTAACAGGGAACTTGTAGAGTGAGGACAAATATGATAATAATATAATATATCAATAACATGCGTATATCAATAGAAGTATTAAAATTGAATTAATGCTTCCTCCTGATCAATTTTAATGGCGGTTCCCTCTCCCCCCTCCCTTGTTCCTTCCTCACCCTCCTCCTCCTCCTCCGCCTCCTCCTCCTCCGCCTTCTCGTTCATCTAGCATTCATCTTTCTTCCTCGTCTCCGCTTTCTTCTTCCCAGTTCCTGTGTCCTTCTTCCTCGTTTCTTTCTCCTCCTTCTCTGATTCTTTCTCATTCCTCTCCGAACCCTCCTCCTTCTTCCTCGATCCCTTCTCCTCAACCCCTTTCTCCTCTACCTCATTCTCCCCCGATCCCTCCTCAATCCTCTTGCCATCTTTCTTCTTTCCCTCCTTCTTCTTCTTTTCCCTCTGGTCCCTCTTCTGTGATAGGGGATTTTCGAGTTGTTGCTGAGAATAAGTCATCTTCCCTTCTTAATAGCATTGCTGATTGTCCTTGTTCGGTTGTTCCTGATATTTCTTTGGTACACCCTGGTGATAGGATTGGTTTAGATCTTTCTGATCAGATTAATTCCTCTAATGGCTTGGCTGTTGATTCTTCGTGTGTTGGGGTTGCGGTTTCTTTTAATGAATCAGGTCAGCATATTAAAGATTTTGTTCCAAAATGGTCTTCTCTTTTCAAGAAAAAGCCTAAGAATGCTGGAGTTTATGTTCCTAGAGAGTTCAAAATTATTAGAGATGGTAAACCTAAACAATTGCCAGAAGATGTTAAAAATGAAGGTATCAAATATTGGAGTGATCATTTGGTTGGATTTTTCCTGGATGGAACACTTTCTTATCTAACAGTTACTAATCATCTCAAAAGAACTTGGAAGCTAAAAGGTGAGGTTGATATAAAATCTGACAATGAGAATTTTTTCTTCAAATTTTCGAATGAGCAAGATAAATTTCATATTCTTCAATCTGATCCCATTTTTATAAAAGGAAAAATGTTCATAATTAATATGTGGAATCCTTCAATTGGTTGTGTGCAAGCAAGTATTAGAAGAGTTCCAATATGGGTTCATTTTTATAAAATCCCTACAATTGCATGGACTCTTATGGGTATTAACTGGCTAGCATGTCATATTGGAAGATTGATCTGTTTTGATGAGAGTACGGAAAAGTTGAAAAGATTTAAATATGCAAAGGCATTGATAGAAATTGAGCCAAATCAAAAGCTACCTGATTATATAGAAATTGATAGTTTGGGTGAAGGTAGTTATAAAGTAAGAATTGAATATGATTGGTTTCCTAGTATTTGTGAATTTTGCAAAGTTTTTGGACACACAACAGAAAAATGTATGGAAGGTGCTTTGGGAAATTGTTATGAGGCTTATGAAGACGATGGCTTTGGGAATAATTACTCAGAAGATAATAAGTATGTTAGGGAGACTAATAATGGTAATTTGTTGAAGAATAATTCCTCGCAAGATAAACATTCAAGGGAGTTGGAAATGAACAATTTTGTTATTCAAAAAAGAATGAATAAGGTTTGGAAGAAAAAGGATACTATTCCAGTGGATAGTATTAAGCACAATGCAATGACTAATGAAGCTGTATTTGGAAATGAAATTGGTGTACATGCTGGAGATACGCATAACATTGAAAATGTAAAGGAAGTGGTCAAGAACCAAGTTGATGTGGTAAATAAATCAAAAGGAAATCAAGATGCAGTCCTAAAATCTAGTGAGGTGGCTACTTCTAATAAATTCTCAATTCTAGCTGATATGAGTGAAGGAGATAATAACAATTCTGATATTAAGATTGTGGATGGTTTACCCTCAAACTCAACCCATTTCGTCTCTCCTTACTCACACTTGTCTCCTCCTGATAATATAATACTTCCTCCTCCTATTTCACATTCTACACCTTCTACTATTAATTTGAATTCTTCCTATACTCAAGAAAATTCCATTCCTTCTACTTCATTTAATGCTTCTATGATTCCTAAACCATCTTTGAAGGAAAATCCCAGCATTTCTAACCAAAAAACTGATCCTTCTTCCACACAGAGCTTGACAGTGAAAAGGGGTAGAAAAGCAAAGAGTAATAAATTGACTCAGGATGTTGTGGATAAGAATAATGATATTGATAGTAGTATTGAGGAAATCCAACCTAAAACAGACTGCATAGTTTTTGATTCTATAGGAAATGTTTCAAGACATACCCGGAGGCATCCCAATAAGTTAATCATTCCCAATTCTTAAGGATGATGATGAAAAATATAGCATACTGGAATATTAGAGGAGGGCACTTGCTCTCTAAGCAAAAAGAAATTAAGAAATTGATTAAAGAGGAAAACATTCATATTATGTGTGTTAGTGAAACCAAGTTGAGTGCTGATTTAACTAGAAGAGCTTGTATGTTTATTGCTCCTAATTGGCAGCATGATGATAACCTTTCAAGTGCTTCCTATGGAAGACTAATGGTGATGTGGAACCTAAATTATTATCAGCTTAAAAAATTAGAAGAATCAGACCAATTCCTGCATTATGAAGCTATTTCTGTTGAAACCAATTCTTCTTTTTTTCTTACTTTTGTCTATGCCCAGAATTGCAGTGATAGAAGGAAAATGCTACTTAATCAATTGCCTAATCTTAAAAATTCTTCAGTGCCTTGGCTTGTTTTAGGAGACTTTAATTGTATGTATTTGTCTTCCCATAAATCAGGTGGTACTCCTCTTTCTTCCAGAGATATTCCTCCTCTCTATCAAATGTTATTGCATGCTTTTCTATCTCCCATTCAAACCATTGGCCCTTTATTCACTTGGAACAACAAAAGTAAAGATGGACCTAGAACTTTTTGCAAACTTGATCATGCCTTTCAAAATATTTCAGCTATTTCACTTTGGCCTTCTCTGTTCTGTAACATTCTTCTTCCTTCAATCTCTGATCATAGTCCTCTCATCTTATCTTGGGGAGAGGTCGCAAAGGCAAAGTTTACCTCTTTTAAATTATTTAAATTTTGGACTAATCATTTTTCTTTTCAAGATTTAGTTTTACAGGTTTGGCAAGAAGAAGTATATGGTAATCCTATGTATATTCTTAAGACTAAACTATTCAAATTAAAGAGCAAATTGAAGATATGGTCTAGGAATAATTTTGGATCTGGTGCTGATATCTCCTCTGATTTGAGAAAAAGGCTATCTGAGGTACAAAAAGTTCTTCTTTCTGATCCTTTGAATACTTCACTTGCTATGGAGGAAGCTGAATTATCTAAGTCATTGCAAGATATTTTAGAATATGAGCTATCTATGTCTAAAGAGTTACTTCATGCTAAATATGATAAATTTGGAGATAGGAATACAAAATTCTTTCATGATTCTACCAAGGTCAAACAATCAAAGGAAAGAATTAATTGTATTTATGATAATAAAGGATTAAAGCATGAAAATGAAGAGAATATTAATATTGCTTTTGTGGATTACTTTGCCTCCATTCTTGCTAATCCTAAGCCCTTTGTTGCGGATGTGAGTCAATTATTTCAACTACAAACTCCTCATTTATCAGTAACTCAAGCTAATAGTCTTATTGAGGAAATTACTAATGAAGAAATTGAGATAGCTGTCTTCAATTTAAATAAGGAAAGTTGCGGAGGTCCTGATGGATTTAATACCTATTTTTTTCAATATTGCTGGAAGACAATTAGATTTGATGTTTTAAGAGCAATAAATTTTTTTTTCAGTTCTAATAAGCTTCCTAAAGGAGTTAATTCTACTGCAATTACATTAGTCCCCAAGATTGAAAATCCATCATATGTTTCAGATTTTAGACCAATATCTTATTGTAATGTTGTTTACAAGATAATCTCAAAAATTATAGCTTCTAGAATGCAAGCAGTTCTCCCTTCAATAATATCTAAAAACCAGGTGGCTTTTCTCCCCAATAGGAACATCAGCGATAACATCCTTCTAACTCAAGAGTTACTAAGGTCATATGGAACTTCTAATATTTCTCCTAGGTGCATGTTAAAGTTAGATATTAGGAAAGCTTTTGATACTATATCATGGTGTTCTATTATTACAATCATGGCAAGAATGAATTTTCCAAAACCTCTGCTGGCTTGGATTTATACATGCATATCTACACCTTATTATTCTCTTTCTAGAAATGGTTGTTTAAATGGATTTTTCAAGGGTACATAGGGGGTTGGGCAAGGAGATCCAATCTCACCTTATTTGTTTATCATAGTAATGGAGATTTTAAATGTTCTAATTAAAGAGAAGGTAGAAAATAAATCTTTGGAATTACATCCAAAATGTAAAGATCCTCTTATTACACACTTACTTTTTGCGGATGATTTGGTATTATTTACAAAGCCTACTATTGCTAACATTCAGACAGTATTGGAGGTACTTGACAAGTTTTGGAAAATCACTGGTCTTCATATTAACATCAGTAAGTCTAATATTCATATAGCTGGTGTTGAAGAGGTTATCAAATATGATTTGATTAAATTTTCTGGATTAAATATCATGCCTTCTTCTACAACATACTTAGGATTACCACTTATAACATCTAGACTCTCAAAAGTTAACTGTTTACCTTTATATTAGAAAATCACTGAAAAGCTTTCTTCATGGCCTAGCTCAAAATTATCTTAAGCTGGAAGACTTGTTATAATCCAGTCCATTGCATCTGCCATGACAACTTATTGGATGAGGCATTACATATTACCTGTTAAATTAATTTCCATGATTAATAGTGCATTGAGCAGATTTCTTTGGCATGGTGATCCATTCTCCAAGAAAATAATTCCCATTTCATTCAAAAAGATAACTCTGCCAAAATCTAAAGGAGGATTGGGTATTATCAATTTACAACTTTGGAATCAAGCTGCAATATCAAAATACTTTGACAAAATTCTGAGTAAAAATGATGATTTATGGACAATATGGATTAATAGAAATTTGATCAAGAGGAAGAATTTTTGGGATATGCAAATTCAACAAAATGCTAGCTGGAGTTGAAGGAATATATTAAAGTTGAGGGAGAAATTTTTATCAATGATAAAGATCAATCCAAAGAAGAATTTAAATTGTTATTTTTAGTCTGATCCTTGGGCTAAACCTGGATTAATTTTAAAAAATGTTTGAATCACTCTAGTTTTATGTCCACTGGCATTCCTCTTCAGGTCAAAGCATTAAATTTTATACAAGAAAATGAACTTGTGCTACCTTACAGTAGTTCTATGGAGGTTAGAAAGGATTGGAATGAAATTGCTAAAATTAGATTTCCTGAAAGTGATCTTGCTGTACTTTGGTCAAGGCAGAGAAGAAGTCACTCAATAAAATTAATATATAACCTGCTTCTGGATAATGAATGTAGTGATAAATTTGCTTGGAATAATAGAATTTGGAGCACTGATAGACCAGCTAAAGAAAACTTCATGCTATGGAAAGTAATGGCCAATGCTTTAATGACAAAGGATAAACTTGAAACTTATGGATTGATTGATAACAGCACTTGTGTACTATGCAATGATCAGATGGAAAACAATACTCATCTATTTTTTAGTTGTGCATTTACAGGTGATATTTGGAACAAATTGATGATATCTGGTAATTTTCACTTTCCAAATAAGAACTCCAAAGAAGAATGGTTCAATATTTACAAAGCTACTAGATGGAGGAATTCCAGAGCTAAAGAATTACTGTCAGTTCTTAAAATCTTTGTTTATGTAATTTGGAAGGAAAGGAACGGGAGAATTTTCTCTAATAAATATAATTCAGTCAGTGAATTGTTTTCAAGGATTGTTAGCAAACTTTATAAATGAATGGTTATATATTAACTGACTGAGATAGGCTTCCTGATCTACTGGTTGTTGTACCTCAAATTGAATGTCATCATATAATGGGTACTGACTTAAGATATGGCTCTAATGCATAGAAGCAGTAGCATGGGTACTGAAGTACAAGCATGGGCTTTAAACAAGTCAAGTTGATAGTTCATATAATATTTTCCTTGTACGGTTATTTTTATCTGTATACTTTGCAAGATATGAGCAGGAGTAAGTTGCATTGTAATTCTGTTGTAATGAATAATGATGCAATAAATGGGCAAGGATCCCTTAGCCTATTGATTTTCAAAAAAAAAACATGCGTATATCATCATTGATAAATTAAATAAAATATACACAATAGGATATGGTGTCATATATCACAGGTGAACAATTGCAGATAATGGCATATCATATTTAACAATTAAATAACTAGCAATTCAAATTTTACAGCATATTTCAATTGTCATTTCAAGTGAAATCAAATTTACTAACTCTAAGAATGTTAATCGTGAGTGGTTGCTCACCTTTTGAGGCTAGAGAGAGAACAGGACAAGCACACGGAATAAATCACGAATTCAACAATCGACCAATCCAAATAATAAATCTCAAAGCGAAGTAGCTGAACATAGATTAGATGAACAAAACTGATAAATAAGGATCGATGAGAACAAATCAAATTAGCTTGATAAAAACGGAAAAAATATATATATTGTTATTATCATAATTCTCTTTCTAAAATCAATTCGAAGATATATATTTAAAATAAAATCTTTAGATATATATTTGGAAACAAAACTCATGAATACTTATACAAACTAAAATATAAATTTACATACATATTATATTTTAAAATCAATATTTATTATGTAACGACCCATATTTTACGGATCGAAAGGTTCGTTAAAATCTGGAATTTTCAGCACTTTTAAGTTGTTTCAGATTTTTGGTTGAAATTGGTTAAGTCTTAGGTCGTGATCGTCCTAAGGGTTTTAGGTCGTAGGGTGTTGGAGCGACTTAAGGTGGTGACCGACCTAAGAGATAGGAGTTAGGTGCATGTTAGCTTAGGTCGTAAGGGAAGCTATGTCGTAGGCGACCTAAGGGATGGGTTGGTCGTATGCTGGCTTAGGTCGTGGGGAAGGCTAGGTCGAGTGAGCGACCTAAGAGAGTTAGCGTCTTATAGGATTTAGCAACCTAAGATTAGTTCGCGACCTAAGGGGATAGATCGGCAGCGACCTAAGGAATTAGTGATAGTAGTTAGCGTGTCTGAGCGTTAAGTCGTGAGCGACTTAGTAGTTGTTAAGTCGTGAGCGACTTAAGAGTTGGATCTGTTATGTCGTAGCCTACACGTTAAGTCGTAGACGACTTAGGGGCATAACTGTTAAGTCGTAAGTCGTATCTTCTGTTAGGACGCGCATATTAGTTAAGTCGTAGGTCGACTTAATAGTTAGGTCGTATGCGCATGAGTGTTAGATCGCGTATGGGTTTAATAGTTAGGTCGTTGAGGTGTTATTTGGTTAGGTCGTAGCCTATGTTTTAAGTCGCGAGCGACCTAGGAGTTAGCTGTTAAGTCGTAACCCAGTTATTTGTTAGGTCGTAGAAGTGGTATGCAGTTAAGTCGTATGGCTTTGGTTAGGTCGAAGATGTTGCTAGGTCGTAGGTCGTGGACGACCTAACTCCGAGCGACTTAAGGGAATTTCTGGCTATAAATAGGAGGGGTTGTTCTCACTTTTTGGGATCCGGATTTCGAAGCGACGAAGTGCTGCCATTTTGAGAGCTCGACTTCTACACTTCTTCACTTCTTTTCTCCACTCTAATCTAGTGATTCCATTCATCCAAGTTGAAGATCAAATTGAAGATTCAAGAGCTTAGATTGAAGATCTTCATCCTTTGAAGTGAGATTTCTTCGGTTGAAGCGGATTTGTGATAGATCAAGCTTGATCCTTCGCTGTCCAGATCTGAAGCGTGTTGATTTGGGTTTGTTTTGGTGATTTGGTGAGTGGTGATTATCTCTCACACGGATCCAAAGGAGTATATCGGATTGTTGGCTCGATTTGGTGTTAAAATAGTGATTTCCATGCATTTTCTTCATCCTATGTGTAGATCCATGTAGATCCATTGTTCATGATGATTTGACAACCATTTTACTAAGTGTTAACCTATGCAAGTTCATTCATCAAGATTGTAGAGATATTTCTCATGATTTCATGCTTGTTAGACTTTCAACTCTTTAATTACGAAAATGCCATTATTGTGATAATTGTCTACTTAGATCATATTTGAATGTTTGTTTACTTGGATTAATGTTTGACTTGATTAATTGCTATAAATTAGATGATTGATGAATTGATTTAGACAAGTTGGTCGAAGATGATTCAAAAGCTAAGGGAAAAGCTCTTGAATTGGAAAAGCTGCTCGTGGCATATGTAGCGGGATGATGAAGCTCTTATGTATAGATTCGATGATGATGATGTTGAGATGAGACTTTGCGAGGATGTGATGAAGCAAAGTATGATATGAGATAGTCTTGGTCTAATCCAGACGGGATCATTCCAAGCACGTTGGTAACTCGGTGATATGATTCGAGTTAAGGGTAATGGATGCTTGAGAGGCGCTTGAGCTAGTATGGAAATAGTCGTCGAGGAGGATGACTAGAAGGCTTGGATAGCATCGTTGTTGAAGGTTCTAGCATGCTCTAAGCAAGAGTATGTTTGGGCAGATTCGATAGTCCCAACGACTAACTGTTGATAGTCGAGTACTCTGGGCAGATTCGATAGTCCTAGGCACCGGCTACGACGACGTGCGGGAGTTATGTCTAGAACCGGGGTTACCATTAGCCCTTGACGGACGGCTGAAAGAATGTGCCGGTCATTCAATTAACGGTGATGTCGAAGCAGTGATAACAGTGATAGCCAGAGTCATGGATGTTTGGTTGTATCGTCATTCGGTCTCAAGAGCGGTATTTTCTGGGTGCTTATCTGATCTTGGTTTAGGCCTTGGGGGTTTGTGCTTGGAAAACATCGCCCTTGACTCAAGTGATAATTACTTTACTTTAAATTGTATGCTATGCTATGTTGCTTCTGCTTAGTGTGTGTCTGGGGGCTATCACTGTAGAAAGAGGTTGGAGTGGGAGGGTTGTATTCCTATTCCTTTTCCTTTATGCTCTTTTGGTATGTTGATTGTTAATTTACTGCTCACTAAGACTTTTGTCTGACTCAAGGCTTTATGTTTTAATTCTTATTGCCTTGGGCTGTTCGTCCATTTTGGGACGGGCAGACTAGGTAGCAGGTGACAGGTGCTGTTCTAGCTTTCCACGGTGTTGATATCGAAGACGAGCTGGAGTATTGCATATTGTTTCTTTCTTACTATATGTACTGGATGTTCCGCTGCTTTGTAATCTCTGAGTGTTGTAGTGAGGCTTGTTGTATTGACTATTCAGATGCTTGTATTCAACCATTATGAAGTTTTATAAGATGTCATTTTGTTCTGTAAAGCTTCACTATACATATGTTCTATTGTATTTTATCCATGCGCTGTGAGTAATACGATAGATTCTGCTGTTTTAATTTACCTTGACAATCGTCCATGGTCGCCTGACACACTTTACAGCGCACTTTCTCTAGATTCAGTGCAGGGGTCATGGGCGGTCGTCACATTTGGTATCAGAGCATTGGTTAATCGAATTTACCCAACGCTCGCTGACGTAACTACGTATGAGAGACGTAATTGTAATTTTGATGGATGACTACTATATATAATATAGTAGATTAGAAGAGTTTGAGTCCTTTATGCAGTTGTTTCTCTAAGATGTTCTGATCATTCCTTTTTATAGATATTGAGAATGAGTCGAAGAGGGAGACCAGCTGCTAGGGAAGGCCGTGCTACTGAAGGAACTGCTGATTATGCAGCTATGTTCGAAGCTATGATGACTTCGATCATGAGAAGGATACCAGTTCCGGGGGCAGCAGTTGATGTTGGAGTTCAAGTTCAAACTCCAAAGCCAGTGGATTTTGCTAAGCTATGTAAGGACTACACTGCTCTTGGAGGGAAGGTTTTCTTGGGAACAGAATCAACTATTGAGGTCCAAAGATGGATAGATGCTTGTAGAAGGATCTTTGGTGATTTAGGAATTGATGATGCAACTAAGAGGAAGTTGGCATCAAGGCAGCTTCAAGGGAGAGCCTCTGATTGGTGGAACTCTATTACCATCAATACTACGGAGGAAGAGATTACTTGGGAGCAATTCCAAGCTAGATTTGAAGCTAAGTTCATTTCCACAGCTCAGAAGTCTGTTCTGTTCAAGAAGTTTGTGGAGCTCAAGCAAGATGGAAGATCTGTTCTTGAGTATGTTTCTGAGTTTGAAGCTTTGTCCAAGTATGCCCGGTCATATATTGAATCTGCTTATCAGAAGAATGAGAAGTTTGTGACAGGCTTGGATAGTTACCTTGGGAGACAGTTGGTGGATCATTTGGACGATTCATTTGAGAAGCTTGTGGAGAAAGCTCTCAGGCATGAGAGTCTGTTTCCTAAGGAAGGACCTGTTGTTGCTGTGACCAAGGGAGAGTCTAAACCACAGCAGGGTGGGAACCAGAAAAGGAAGCAGCAGCAGTAGAGGGGTAAGGATGGCCAGAAGAAGCCGAAAGGCGAGGTGACTTGCTACAATTGTCAACAGAAGGGCCATTTCTCTAAGGATTGTAAGAATCTGAAGGCACCGATGAAGTGTCACAACTGTGACAAGCCAGGGCATTTTAGGAAGAATTGTCCAGAACCGAGGAGGGACAAGTAGATTGTGCAAGCTTATGCTTTGGGACCTGTTCCGTCGTCTTCGAAAGCTCCTACTGCGGAAGAGAAGGGGAAGAGTGTGGTGGTTCAAGGTACTCTTTTCCTATGTGGTGTTCCAGTTAGAGTGTTGTTTGATACTGGAGCGTCGCATTCGTTTGTTTGTAGTGAACTTGTAGACCGGTTGGGTTTGGAACCGGATATTGTTGATAGGCCATTGGTTGTGACTAATCCAGTTGGGGGTTTGTCTTGTTTGTGTATGATATGCCGTGGTTTAGTTGTATCGAGTCATGATTGCTCTTTTGTTTGTGATTGCTTTGTTCTGAACTTTGCGGGGTTCGGAATTATTTTGGGTATGGACTGGCTTAGGAAGTATGCGGCGAAGGTTGATTGCGAGAGGTTGGAAGTGACAGTCGAGAATGTGGAGGGGCGAAAGGTTGTGATACGATGTAAGCATGAAGAAGGCGTCTTCATGAGCTTCATGTATTCGCTGGTTGTTCCACGGGATGGACTGTCATCAGTGACGATCGCTAATGGATTCGAGGATGTCTTTGACGAAGTCAAAGGGTTGCCGCCGCATAGAGAGATCGAGTTTTGTATAGATCTAGTTGAAGGAGCCAGACCTGTTGTGATGCCTCTTAGGCGGATGGCGCCTAGAGAACAACAGGAGTTGAGGGTGCAAGTTGATGATCTTTTGCAGAAAGGATTCATTCGGCGTAGTGTGTCCGAATGGGGTGCACCAGTTGTGTTTGTAACCAAAGCGGATGGATCGCTGAGGTTGTGTGTGGACTATCGTGAGCTGAATAAGGTGACTAAGAAGAACAAGTATCCATTGCCGAGAATAGATGACTTGTTTGATCAGCTTCACGAAGCTAAGGTGTTTTCTCAGATGGATTTGGCAACGGGATTTCACCAGTTGAGAGTGGCTAAGGATAGTGTGCCGAAGACTGCTTTCAGGACACCATCCGGTTTCTTTGAGTGGCTGGTAATGCCGTTTGGATTGACTAACGCGCCAGCTTATTTTGTGGATCTTATGAATAGAGTGTTCAGAGATCAGTTGAACAAGTTCGTACTTGTGTTCGTGGATGATATTCTGATTTATTCCAGAACTGAAGAGGAGCACAAGACGCACTTACGTATTGTTTTGGAGATCTTATGGAAACATCAGCTGAAGGCTAAGTTTTCGAAGTGTCACTTCTGGAAGAGGGAAGTGAGGTTCTTAGGCCATGTGATTTCTGGAAGTGGAATAGCGGTTGATCCCGCTAAGGTGGCAGCAATCCAGGATTGGGTTAGACCTAAGAATGCATCTGATGTGAGAAGTTTTCTTGGATTAGCAGGATATTATCAACGGTTTATCAAAGACTTCTCTAAGGTGGCTGCACCGTTAACAGGATTGACGAAAAAGAACCAAGTGTTCAGATGGGATGATAAGTGTGAGCAAGCCTTCAGAATCCTGAAAGAGCAGTTGACGAGTGCTCCTGTTTTGACTATTCCTAGTGGGAATGATGAGATGGTGGTTTACACCGACGCATGTGGTACTGGACTTGGAGCAGTGCTGATGCAGAGGGACAAAGTTGTTGCGTATGCAAGTCGACAACTGAAGCCACATGAAAGGAATTATCCGACTCATGATTTGGAGTTGGCGGCGATTGTTTTTGCTCTGAAGATGTGGAGACATTATCTATTGGGAGTTCGATTCGAGTTGTTTACGGATCATAAGTCGTTGAAGTATCTTTTCTCCCAAAAGGATTTGAATCTTCGGCAGCAACGTTGGCTAGAGTTTTTGGCATCATATGATTTTGGTATAGCTTATACTCCGGGAAAAGGTAACGCAGTGGCTGATGCGTTAAGTCGAAGACATGCAGGATTGGGAGCTATGTTTTCTGAATGGAAAAATCTCGAGTATTTAGCTGGATTTGACTTCAGGCCTAGATGCGAATTGGAACCTGAGATGTTGGCAAACTTATCGATAAGACCGACTCTTGTGGAAAGGATTGGCGAGAGTCAAAAGCGAGATGACAAGATTGTCAAGATTATCCATGATTTGGAATCTGGATTGGATCCAGAAAAGGATAAAGGATTCGAGGTCGATCGAGAGGGTTGGCTTCGAAAGCAAGGACGACTAGTTGTTCCCGATGTAGATGAATTGAAGAGTGAAGTTCTGAAGGAAAGTCATCACTCGAAGTTGACAATTCATCCAGGCGGAAATAAGATGTATCGGGATATGAAGAGAACCTATTATTGGGAAGGCATGAAGAAGGATAATGGAAATTTTATTTCCAAGTGCATGAACTGCCAGTTGGTGAAAGCCGAGCAGAAGAAGCCTAGTGGATTGCTTCAGCCATTAGAAGTTCCTACATGGAAGTGGGAGCAGGTATCGATGGATTTTATCGATGGATTGCCTAGAACTAGAACGGGAAATGAAGGGATTTGGGTCATTGTAGATCGTTTGACTAAGAGTGCACGATTCATTCCTGTTCGATCGACTAGGACTGCATCAAAGTTGGCTGAGTTGTATGTTAAATGGATAGTTCGATTCCATGGTATTCCGAAGAGTATAGTGAGCGATCGAGATCCATTGTTCACTAGTGGGTTTTGGAAGAGCTTCCAGGAAGTTTTGGGAACCAAGTTGTGCTTGAGTACAACTTATCACCCTCAAACTGATGGTCAGACCGAGAGAGTCAACCGAGTTTTGGAAGATCTCCTCAAAGCTTGTGTTTTGGATTTCGGAGGATCATGGGAAGATCACCTTCATTTGGTGGAATTTTCATACAACAACAGTTACCAGTCAAGCATTGGTATGGCACCGTATGAGGCATTATATGGAAGACCGTGTAACTCTCCGACATGTTGGATAGAAACTGGAGAAAAGCTGATGATTGGGCCAGAAATGATTCGACAGACTACAGAATGCATAGAGATCATTCGGCAACGAATGAAGGCAGCCCAAGACCGTCAGAAGAGTTATTCCGATAAACGTCGAAAGGATTTGGAATT
Source organism: Allium fistulosum (assembly GCA_030737815.1). Taxonomy (NCBI): domain Eukaryota; kingdom Viridiplantae; phylum Streptophyta; class Magnoliopsida; order Asparagales; family Amaryllidaceae; genus Allium; species Allium fistulosum. The sequence continues at coordinate 867,826,369 of CM060907.1, read as the reverse complement.
CGACGTAGGGGATATGGTTTTTGTGAAGATTTCTCCACTAAAGAATGTTATTCGATTCGGGAAGAAAGGGAAATTGACTCCGAGATTTGTTGGACCATTCCCGATCATCGAGCGAATTGGAAAGCTCGCCTATAGAGTGGAGTTACCAGAGAAGATGTCGGGTGTGCACAATGTTTTTCACGTATCGTATCTACGGAAGTATGTGCACGACTCGAGTACGGTGGTTACTGCTGATAGCTATGAAGATTTCGAAGTTGATCCAGTTGATAGAAGACCTCGTAAGCCGCTTCGTGTTGTTGAAACCGACATGAAACAGCTTAGGAGGAAGGTAGTTAAGTTGCTCAAGATACAATGGAGTGATGATGATAACGACTGTACGTGGGAAGTGGAAGAGAGGATGAAAGCAGCTCATCCTGAACTCTTCAAGGTATGGCCCTAAGGTGTCGTGTCATCTAACGAAATTGTAACTTGTTCTAGTTTTAGAATTCTGTATGCTAAGCTAGAATTGGATGCATGGTTTGTTGATTGCTATGGATGGTAGGCGTACAGAATAATCTTTGATTGCTTTGTTGCTTGGAATTTCGGGGACGAAATTCCTAAGGGGGAGAGAATGTAACGACCCGTATTTTACGGATCGAAAGGTTCGTTAAAATCTGGAATTTTCAGCACTTTTAAGTTGTTTCAGATTTTTGGTTGAAATTGGTTAAGTCTTAGGTCGTGACTGACCTAAGGGTTTTAGGTCGTAGGTTGTTGGAGCGACTTAAGGTGGTGACCGACCTAAGAGATAGGAGTTAGGTGCATGTTAGCTTAGGTCGTAAGGGAAGCTATGTCGTAGGCGACCTAAGGGATGGGTTGGTCGTATGCTGGCTTAGGTCGTGGGGAAGGCTAGGTCGAGTGAGCGACCTAAGAGAGTTAGCGTCTTATAGGATTTAGCAACCTAAGATTAGTTCGCGACCTAAGGGGATAGATCGACAGCGACCTAAGGAATTAGTGATAGTAGTTAGTGTGTCTGAGCGTTAAGTCGTGAGCGACTTAGTAGTTGTTAAGTCGCGAGCGACTTAAGAGTTGGATCTGTTATGTCGTAGCCTACGCGTTAAGTCGTAGACGACTTAGGGGCATAACTGTTAAGTCGTAAGTCATATCTTCTGTTAGGACGCGCATATTAGTTAAGTCGTAGGTCGACTTAATAGTTAGGTCGTATGCGCATGAGTGTTAGATCGCGTATGGGTTTAATAGTTAGGTCGTTGAGGTGTTATTTGGTTAGGTCGTAGCCTATGTTTTAAGTCGCGAGCGACCTAGGAGTTAGCTGTTAAGTCGTAACCCAGTTATTTGTTAGGTCGTAGAAGTGGTATGCAGTTAAGTCGTATGGCTTTGGTTAGGTCGAAGATGTTGCTAGGTCGTAGGTCGTGGACGACCTAACTCCGAGCGACTTAAGGGAATTTCTGGCTATAAATAGGAGGGGTTGTTCTCACTTTTTGGGATCCGGATTTCGAAGCGATGAAGTGCTGCCATTTTGAGAGCTCGACTTCTACACTTCTTCACTTCTTTTCTCCACTCTAATCTAGTGATTCCATTCATCCAAGTTGAAGATCAAATTGAAGATTCAAGAGCTTAGATTGAAGATCTTCATCCTTTGAAGTGAGATTTCTTCGGTTGAAGCGGATTTGTGATAGATCAAGCTTGATCCTTCGCTGTCCAGATCTGAAGCATGTTGATTTGGGTTTGTTTTGGTGATTTGGTGAGTGGTGATTATCTCTCACACGGATCCAAAGGAGTATATCAGATTGTTGGCTCGATTTGGTGTTAAAATAGTGATTTCCATGCATTTTCTTCATCCTATGTGTAGATCCATGTAGATCCATTGTTCATGATGATTTGACAACCATTTTACTAAGTGTTAACCTATGCAAGTTCATTCATCAAGATTGTAGAGATATTTCTCATGATTTCATGCTTGTTAGACTTTCAACTCTTTAATTACGAAAATGCCATTATTGTGATAATTGTCTACTTAGATCATATTTGAATGTTTGTTTACTTGGATTAATGTTTGACTTGATTAATTGCTATGAATTAGATGATTGATGAATTGATTTAGACAAGTTGGTCGAAGATGATTCAAAAGATAAGGGAAAAGCTCTTGAATTGGAAAAGCTGCTCGTGGCATATGTAGCGGGATGATGAAGCTCTTATGCATAGATTCGATGATGATGATGTTAAGATGAGACTTTGCGAGGATGTGATGAAGCAAAGTATGATATGAGATAGTCTTGGTCTAATCCAGACGGGATCATTCCAAGCACATTGGTAACTCGGTGATATGATTCGAGTTAAGGGTAATGGATGCTTGAGAGGCGCTTGAGCTAGTATGGAAATAGTCGTCGAGGAGGATGACTAGAAGGCTTGGATAGCATCGTTGTTGAAGGTTCTAGCATGCTCTAAGCAAGAGTACGTTTGGGCAGATTCGATAGTCCCAACGACTAACTGTTGATAGTCGAGTACTCTGGGCAGATTCGATAGTCCTAGGCACGGGCTGCGACGACGTGCGGGAGTTATGTTTAGAACCGGGGTTACCATTAGCCCTTGACGGACGGCTGAAAGAATGTGCCGGTCATTCAATTAACGGTGATATCGAAGAGGTGATAACAGTGATAGCCAGAGTCATGGATGTTTGGTTGTATCGTCATTCGGTCTCAAGAGCGGTATTTTCTGGGTGCTTATCTGATCTTGGTTTAGGCCTTGGGGGTTTGTGCTTGGAAAACATCGCCCTTGACTCAAGTGATAATTGCTTTACTTTAAATTGTATGCTCTGCTATGTTGCTTCTGCTTAGTGTGTGTCTGGGGGCTATCATTGTAGAAAGAGGTTGGAGTGGGAGGGTTGTATTCCTATTCCTTTTCCTTTATGCTCTTTTGGTATGTTGATTGTTAATTTACTGCTCACTAAGACTGTTGTCTAACTCAAGGCTTTATGTTTTAATTCTTATTGCCTTGGGCTGTTCATCCATTTTGGGACGGGCAGACTAGGTAGCAGGTGACAGGTGCTGTTCTAGCTTTCCACGGTGTTGATATCGAAGACGAGCTGGAGTATTGCATATTGTTTCTTTCTTACTATATGTACTGGACGTTCCACTGCTTTGTAATCTTTGAGTGTTGTAGTGAGGCTTGTTGTATTGACTATTCGGATGCTTGTATTCAACTATTATGAAGTTTTATAAGATGTCATTTTGTTCTGTAAAGCTTCACTATACATATGTTCTATTGTATTTTATCCATGCGCTGTGAGTAATACGATTGATTCTGTTGTTTTAATTTACCTTAACAATCGTCCATGGTCGCCTGGCACACTTTACAGCGCACTTTCTCTAGATTCAGTGCAGGGGTCATGGGCGGTCGTCACATATTATAAAATTAATATATATATATATATATATATATATATATATATTTATCACAATGTATTATATAAAATTTATATAAACCGATCTATAGTTTATATAAACTTAAAATTTAATATATATATATTATATAAATACTGCCTTTAAAACCGAACAATGGATATCTGTTTATAATATAAAAATACCCATATTTATAATATATATTAAATCAAATAAACACGTTATTATACAAAAATCAAAACTAGATATTAAAACACGTACCAACTATAATTTATATGAATTAGATATATAATCAATTATATTAAAACATCAAGTGTAAATTATAATATATAGGTGATACATCCAATAAAATATGAATGAACATTGCTTTAATGTATATATATATATATATATATATATAATATGACAGAGGCTGAAGGATCTGGGTTGCTCGTGGAGGAAAACCAGGAACTCACGGTGGAGGGGTGCTGTTGTTCGGCGAGTTGGTGTGGCGGGAGGGAGCACTGGGTCGGAGGAGGTAAGGCAGCAGACGGTTGGGGTTAGGCGATGGGTAATTGGGTTGGGCTGGGTTAAAGGTAAGTGGCGGAAAGAAGGAAGGGAGGAGGCGCAGCATTTGGGCGGAGAGGGGTGGTGGCTGGCGCTGACACAAGGCACGCGTGGTGAAAGGACAGGTCACGGCATGATGACATGTGGAAAGGCTGCCGTGAGTGGTGGAGCAAGAGGCGGTGGGAATTCAGCTGCGGCTACGGAGGGGCTCGGGGAAGGCGAACTGGAGGTGGGTGGTTACGACAGTGGGCACTGGCGGAGGAGGTTGGTGATCGATGCTATGGGATGCGGCATACCAAGGAGGTAGGCGGAGATTATGAAGACATGGCTTTCAGGAGAGGTGCATGTAAGGGAGACCGAGGCAAGTTTACTGGAATGGGCAGGCTCGGCGATTGTTTCGGTGGCGTTGGATGATCGGTGGTTGGAGGCAACGAGCTAGCGGATCTCGAGGCAAGCAGGTTTTCAAAACGAAAATGCAAATGGAAGAAGAAATCAAGCTTTTAGGCAATATCTATGTTTTGTATTATAAATAATATATTTTTTATATGAAAGGTCAGAATGAACAGAAGTTACAAAACGAAAAGAAAAGGGAAGAGGAAAAATGAAAGGGAAGAATCGAACCAAATATAAATATAAATTTATAGGAATAGTGACAGCCTGGGGAATAGTTAAAGTGAACAGTTGGATTTTAGAAATTATTAATGTCAAACAGCTGTTTGTTTTCATCCGTTAGATAAATGAAAGGTCATGGGAAACCCAAAAGTTCAAATACGGAACCGATACGACAAATCATTTTGTCGATTTCACCGTGTATCAGTCATCGAAATGCACAAATGAATATACTATGGAGATCAGCACAACAAGACAAACAAAATAGTACACAGATATCAGCGGTACGACCATCCTATCAAAAGTCGATATTTTGCTGTTATACTGCTGCAAATTTATCGAAAATAAGATAAACGGGACTAGAGAAGTCCAAATTTGACGAAACGAATTATGACGCCTCACTCAGAAAATAAATTACATTTTTTATTTTATAAAATATTCAGGTTTTAATAATATTTTATTTACATCAATTTTAACTGATTTAAATTGAAAATTGAAAGTTACACAACAGAATTAACTTTCATATTTTCTGATAAAAATTTACCATTTTCTATGTTTAAGTAGACGCATAACAAATATCAAATTTTCGTCTTTAAATTTTCATTATTTAGTTTCAAGCAAAATTCAGTTAATTACGTTATTAAAACAGTTAAAATTTCCGGGTCGTTACACAAAGAAGTTGGGGTATGTTTGTTTTATAAACCAAAGGTTGCCTGCTTTGCTTTCGAATCAGAGCTTTTCTACTTTCGACCAGGTCAAATATTTAAATAAAGGTTTTAAACCTTCCGACAAAGTCGAAAGGTTACAGCTTTATCACTATTTTGTTTTGTAACCTTCCGACACAATATAAGGGTTACTGCCGCTTTATAAATGTTTTGTTTTGAACCTTCCGACAAAGTCGAAAGGTTTACTTGTTTTAAAATTAGCCGCTTCTCCATGCTTTCGAAAGAAAGCTTTCGACTTAGGTGACTTACCCTTGTTTTCTAATTAAAATATAACCAAGGCTTTCGAAGCAGAGCTTTCGACAAAGTCGAAAGGTCGCTTCCAATGTAGTCGAAAGTTTTTAAAGATAGATTTTCCACTTGTTTTAAATTGAACCCAGTAAATTTTTGAAAGGTTTATTCAATGATTGCAAAAGGTTTAGTTCAATGGATTCGAAAGGTTTGATATGGAAGGATTTCCAGGGTTTTTCTAAGACAATGTTTTAAAGTGATTCTAAAGAAGGATGTCCAAAGTTTTATTGCTCTCGTAAGGTTTGTTATTCAATAGTTTCAAAAGGTTTGCTTTTCAATAGTTTCGAAAGGTTTGATGTTGGTTTTTAAGGAGATGATTTCAAGAGTTTAGAAAGAGGTTCTTTCAAGTATTTAAATGTTTTAATCAACTAAGATTTGAGTAAAGAAGATATATACAACATGGTGATATGATTTGAGTAAAGCACAAAGATTATATACTTTCCTTGTTTAAGTTTGATTTAAAGGTTTTAAATCATTTTGAAAATTTTTTCAAGAAAAATTATCGGAGGGGATCCTTAGATGAAAATGACTTAGATAGTAAAATACCAGATGGGACTAGTATGGGGTCACGCCCTATACATTAGCTAATAGTCCCAGCTAATTGTTGTCCAAAATTCCAGTGTGTAGGGCTGTATCACAAGTAGACTAAAATTATGATTGCACACCGAAAGGAATATATGTTTGTATACAGATAGGTTATTGGTGAGCCCGAAAAACTATTAGGATCAAGAAAACCAGAGAGATGATTAAGATAGGGACAGACCGTCCAGAATAGAAGTATTTAATAGATAGTTAGGGACAGACCGTCCAGAAGTGAAGTATTTAACAGATAGTTAAGGATAGATAGTCCATAAAAAGAATAGCTAACAGGAGTTAGGTTAATTTTGATTATATTTTCTGGTAGGCCCGAGTCAGCCAAAGGCTAAAAGTTATCCATACAAAACTTATGTGTTTGAACAGATAGTTCATTATTACATGATATTTATTTATGTTTACATAATGATGTTTTGTAGTGTTTAATCAGTTTTGATTGTAGGAAAAAGGTTTTCCAAAAGATATAGTTTAAAAGGATGTTAGTGAGGGGAAACCCATTCCGCTAAGCGGCGTGGTCTCACTTGACATAATAAACTAGGATGTACAGTGTTATTCATAACAGGCTTTATGTCTGACTCGAAGTTTATGTTATCCCCTTATACTCTTGGGTGCTCAAAATTAATTTGAGTAGACTGAGGGGTAAAGTTCTTTTTTAGGTTTTAGAATGTTGATGAATAAGCTACCAGAGCATGCAGGAGGTAAACAGATAGCTATTTAGGACTTGCAATTTTCGTTTATGTTTTAATGTATTTCCACTGTGATTGTATTAGGTCTATTATGACCATATGACTCTGATCATCCAAGGGGGTATCTTCATATACCGCTCTTGGCATATTTTGTAATAAGTAAATTTGATCTATGCCTGGGAACATATTTTGGATTATGTAACTTGAATATGGAACATCTGTTTTAATTGTAACGATGAAGTTGTTGTTTTGAAATCTTTGTTTTGTTTCATATTCAAATGCTTCTGATATTATGGATACCATTAACATAGCCGTATTTAGTTGCCGGAAGCTAATACTATAGTGACTGCAGCATTTGTAGCGCTTAGTTTTTGGCCTCTAGATAGGGGATGTTATAGCTTGTTATCAGAGCATGGTTTATGAAATACTTTAACTAAAAATGATTTTTGAAAACATAATCCTTAATAATTAGAGTTAAGGTTAGGGTATGGGATAACGCTAGAGTAACGTACTTGTATTAGCTATATATGTAAGTATACGCTATATATCTACACTCCTGTCATAGTTAGGCTATTCATCTATATCTCACGAGGTTTGAATACACATATGGAAGGAAGAAGAGGCAAAGTTAATCTTGGAGGAGATAGCACCACCACTAATGGAAATGCCCAACCAAATGCTATAAGAGGTCTTGGTTAGGCTCAATCTGAAACTGCTGGTGCTGGGGTTCCCCAAATAGACATGGGTGCCATGTATTAGTTCTTCATAAATATGATGCATGCTGGGATTGCAGCTGGAGTTGTTGGAGGAAATGTTGCTAGAGGAGGAGCTTAGAAAATTCTTATGGTTAACCAGTATGCTAATCTGAGCAGAGATTATATCATGCTTAAAGGGAAGCCGTTCATTGAAACTGAAGATGCAATCGAAGTGGAAAATTGGCTGCTACATTGCGAGAGAATCTTTGCAGACGTAAGGTTGAATGACGAACATAAGAGGAGATTGGCTTTGAGACAGCTTCAGGGAGCTTCCTTATTTTGGTGCAATAATGTTGTAGCTGGTGTTGATGAGAAAACCATAACTTGGGAGGGGTTTAAGAGGAGGTTCCAAGAAAGGTTTATGTCTGTGATGGCGCGGTCGACATTGGTGAGGAAGTTTGCAGAACTAGAATAAGTGGATATGTCTGTTCTAGAGTATGCAAGGAAATTTGAAGAGTTGGTCGGGTACTGGTATGCTTTACTTGATACGGTGATCAGGAGGAATAAGAATTTTATAAGAGGCTTGAGGCCGGAGTTGATAAGTGCTACCTTACCACATTTAAGAGATCCAAGTAATGTAGTGGTGGAAATGGCACTGAGACAGGAAGAGGCGTTAGCTTGCTTGAGGAAGAAGATAAAGGAGGCCTAGGTGGGACACGGCCAGAAAAGAAAAAATTTCCATAAGAAGAATGTTCATAAGGGAAGAGCATAGAAGAGGGGAAAAGCTGAGGTGGTTTGTTATAAATGTGATAAGAAAGGACACTATGCTAATGAGTGTCATACAGGAAAAGGAAAAGAGAAAGGAAAGGAGGTGATTAGAAAGAAGAACATTCGATGCTTTAATTGTGATCAGATCGACCATTACAAGAACTAATGCAAAGTACCTGCCAGAGAAGGAAAAGGACATATGTATGCATTGGAGCCCACAATTTCAAGGCCAGTTGTGCAGGAGAAAGGGAAGGCTATGCTGGGAGGCTCACAGCAGATTCACGGTATGTCTGTTGGCGTTCCATTTGATACTAGAGCATCTCATTCTTTTATTTCCCAATGTTTGGTAGATAAGCTTAACCTAGAACCCTCATACTTAGTTACTTCCTTAAGGGTTGCATATCCGATAAGAGGATATGCAACACTTGGGACAAGGTGTGACCATTTAGAATTTGATTTGCTAGGCCATACTTTTGATTCCTGTTTGCATGTGTTTGACTTTGTGGGATTTGGCATTATCCTTGGGATGGATTGGTTAAGTAAATATGATGCTAGGTTATTTTGCCATGATAGGAAAATATCGCTTAGTCATTCGGATTGTAGTGATCGGATAGTTTATACTGTAGAAAACCCTAGTTGTGTGGTGAATGCTTTATTGGGTATCATGGTGTGGAAAGATGAGTTGCATCGAGTCTTTGTGGTTAGAGAATTTGCTGATGTATTTGAGCCGGTAACTAGATTACCACCGAAACGAGCTATTTAGTTTCAGATTGATTTGGTGCCTGGAGTAGAACTGGTGAGTAGGCCACCAAGCATGATGACACCTGCAGAGATGAAGGAGTTGAAGGTGCAGTTGGTGGATTTGGAAGGTAAGAGTTTTATTCGACCGAGTAGTTCACCTTGGGGAGCTGCCGTAGTGTTTGCTAAGAAGCCGGACAGATCGTTGAGGCTATGTATCGATTATTGTAAGTTGAATGAGAAGACGATAAAGAACTGATACCCATTGTCGAGAATTGATGATTTGTTCGATCAGTTAAGTGGAGCAAAGGTATTCTCTCAGCTAGATCTGGCAATGGGATTTCATCAGCTTAGAGTGGCAGAGGATAGTATTCCTTTGACGACGTTTAGGACGAGATATGGATCGTGCAAATGGTTAGTTATGCCGTTCGAACTAACTAATGCACCAACATTCTTTGTGGATTTAATGAACCGAATTTTCCGAGAGCACTTGGATAGATTTATGCTGGTCTTCATAGATGATATTTTGATATACTCTAAGGATGAGAAGGAGCATGAAGTTCATCTTAGAGTTGTGCTTGAGACGTTGAGGGAGCATCAGTTGAAGGCTAAATTTTCGAAGTGTCATTTTTGGAATAAGGAAGTGAAATTCCTTGGTCATGTAGTCTCAGAGAAAGGGTTGTCTTTAGATCCGACTAAGATCGAAGCAGGGAATAGTTGGAAGAGACCCGAAATAGTGACCGAGATAAAGAGTTTTCTTGGATTAGCTGGATATTATCGAAGGTTTATAAAGGATTTTTCATGGATATATGCAACGATGACTAAGCTTATGCGAAAAGATGTGAAGGTTGTATGGACTGATAAGTGTGAGGAAGCATTCCAGAGCTTGAAAACTTATTGACCCATGCACTGATGTTATTGGTTTCGGAGGGGAATCATGACTTAGTTGTTTACACTGATGCATGTGGAACTAGATTGGGAGCTGTGTTGATGCGAAGAGGTAAAGTGATCGCTTATGCTTCTAGATAGCTCAGACCAAATGAATTTAGATATCCTATGCATGATTTGGAGTTAGCTGCCATTATATTTGCTTTGAAGGTGTGGAGGCACTATCTTTTGAGAGAGCGATTTGAGCTTTATACGAATCATAAGTCGTTGAAGTACATGTTCTTTCAGAAGGAGCTGGACATGAGACAACAGAGGTGGTTGGAGTTTAATACTGCTTATGATTTTGGAATTGAGTACACACCTAGAAAAGGAAACATGGTGGTGGATGCACTCAGCCGGAAATATCAGAATGCAGTATTGGCTATGATTGCTGAGTGGAAAGATTTGGGAGCATTGTCAGCTTGTAGAGTGCAGTTTAGATCCGATGTAGGTTCAAGTGCATGAAATGCTGCACTATCTTGTTAGAAGTTTGACCAGTAATGATTGAGAAGATAGCTTCTAGACAGGAGGATGATCCAGTTTTAGCTGAACGGATCAGAAAGTTAAAAGAGGGAACAGAGAGCGAAGACTTAAAGGATTTTCGTCTTGACAAAAAAGGGTGGTTGAGAAAGAAAGGAAAGTTATGTGTTCCGAATATAGAAGACATGAGAAAAGAAGTTGTGGAATAATGCCTTCATTCAAAGTTCACTATACATCCTGGAGGAACAAATATGTATCAAGATATGAAGAGATGTTTCTTCTGGGAAGGTATGAAACAGGACATTGGCTTATGTGTTAAGCAGTGCTTGAATTGCCAACAAGCAAAGGTCGAACACCAGAAGCCAAGTGGATTGCTTCAACCGTTGGAAGTTCCGTTGTGGAAGTGGGATTCTATCTCTATGGATTTTATTGATGGCTTGCCAAGGTCTAGTAGAGGAAATGAAAGCATATGGGTCATAGTAGATAGACTGACTAAAAGTGCCCATTTCATTCCGATAAAGTCAACTAGGACGGCACCTACTTTGGCAAAGTTATTTATGAAGAATGTAGTTAGGCTGCATGAGATCCCTAGTAGTATTGTCAGTGATAAAGATTCTTTATTTACTAGTGGGTTCTGGAAGAGTCTACTGGAAACTTTAGAACCCAAGCTCAACATGAGTACTGCTTACCATCCAAAGACTGATGGGCAAACATAAAGAGTTAACAAAGTCTTGGAGGATTTGTTAAGAGCTTGTATATTGGATTTCGGAGGATCATGGGAAGACCATCTTCATTTATTCGAGTTCTCGTATAACAATAGTTATCGGACTAGTATTGGGATGACACCGTTTGAAGCTTTGTATGAAAGGCCAAGCAAATCTTTCGTATGTTGGTTGTTCTTGGTCTAGACTTAGTAAAAGAAGCCGCAGAGAAGATTGAGTTAATCCGAGTTAGGATGAAGGAAGCTCGGTCTAGGCAGAAGATTTATGCTGATGGAAGAAGAAAGGACTTGAATTCTCTGTTGGAGACTATGTGTTTATTAAGGTTTCACCGATGAAGGGCTTGATTAGATTTAGGAAGTCTGGAAAGTTAGCACTTAGGTTCGTTGGTCCTTTTTGTATCCTTGAGAAAATCAGGAAACTCGCTTAAAGAATAGAGTTGCCGAATGGTTTGGCTGGAATCCATAATGTTTTCCATGTTTCTCATGATAGGAAGTCCGTTAGAGACCCAAAGACTACCATAGCACCTACAGTGTTAGAAGATTTAGTAGTAGAACCAGATTTGACTGTACTTAGAAAGCCGATTCGGATTGTTGCAAGAGATGAAAAGAAGTTGAGGAATAAGACAGTCAGATTAGTAAAGGTCCAGTGGAGTGACGATGATAGAGATTGTACTTGGGAGACTAAGAGCAGGATTAGGGATGTTTATACAGAGTTGTTTGATGGTATGTTTTACGTTTGATTGTTTAGTTGTGTACCTTATCGAAATTTCAAGGACGAAATTCTTTAAGGTGGGGAGTCTGTAACACCCCATATTCTTACAACATCATTTAGAATAATTAATTGGGTAAATTAAATTAAATAATGTGAAGATTAATAAGATGAGGTTTGATTAAATTAAGGGTAGCCGTGCCATGTTAGAGTGTTAATTAAAATAAAAATAAACAAAACAAAGGTGTTAAGAGATGACAAGGGCAATATGGGAAATAGGAAGGGCTTATACCCTAAATCCTTAGGAAATGAAACTCATGTTTATTTCATTTTCACTCAAACTAAAACGTACCAAGGGCGGCCACCATTATTGTACTCAAGAGAAGACAAGCTAGGATTCAAGAGAAGGAAGATAATCAACTAAATCAACATCAAATCTCACATCTTAAAATCTCAAAGCTAAGGTGAATAATTACTACATCCCATTTTCTTATATTTCGATTTTTAGATTTTATCCGAAATGTTTTTGCAAGTATATGCTATGTTTTTGATGATTAAAGTTATATATATGGTTGTTGATGAATTATATATGCTCATGTTTGTTTTTATGATATGTTTGACATGAAAATCCTATTAGATGACATTCAAATGCCTTGAAAATTTAAATATAGGTCATAAATAATATTTTAGGGATGACTTTCAATTTTCATAATTTTCTGAATTAATGTGGATTTTATATTAAATTTCTAATGAAGAAAATGAATTATTGGGTTATAAAATATTTACGGCTAAAATAATAATTATTTGGGTTTGAAATTTTATACATTAGAGAACATTTTAAAATAGATTTTCTGGCATTTTTCCAGATTTTCCTAAGAGTTTTAATGAATATATAAAAGGTACGGGACTTAAATATTTTCTATATTTAATTAAGGAGAAGGGGTATTTTACAAAATAAAATGATTATTTAATTCTAAAAATAGTGCACTTTTCTGAAAATTAATTGTTAACCAATAAGAATTTGAAAAATAAAGGCAAGTTAGTTCAAAAGTTATATCTTTTAAGTTAAAAACAAAGAAATCGTACTTTTAGCATGTTTTAGCCAATTTTAGCATCAGACCTTCCGATCTAGTCGAAAGGTTAGCTCTCGGCAAGGTCAAAGCTCAATGCATAAGGTATCAAGTATCTTGATACGTAATGAATTGAACAAAGTCAAAGGGTTCTTAGTTGAAAGGTTGGTTGCCAAAGAGGGCGGGGTATGTTTGTTTTATAAACCAAAGGTTGCCTGCTTTGCTTTCGAACCAGAGCTTTCGACTTGCTTGCTTTCGACCAGGTCAAATATTTAAATAAAGGTTTTAAACCTTCCAACAAAGTCCAAAGGTTACTACTTTATCACTATTTTGTTTTGAAACCTTCCGACACAATCGAAGGGTTATTGCCGCTTTATAAATTTATTGTTTTGAACCTTCCGACAAAGTCGAAAAGTTTACTTGTTTTAAAATTAGCTGCTTCTCCATTCTTTTGAAAGAGAGCTTTCGACTTAGGTGACTTACCTTTATTTTCTAATTAATATATAACCAAGGCTTTTTAAGCAGAGCTTTCGACAAAGTCGAAAGGATGCTTCCAATGTAGTCGAAAGGATTTAAAATAGATTTTCCACTTGTTTTAAATTGAACCCAGTAAGTTAACGAAAGGTTTATTCAATGATTTCGAAAGGTTTAGTTCAATGGATTTGAAAGGTTTGAGTTGGAAGGTTTTCCATGGTTTTTCTAAGGCAACGTTTTAAAGTAATTTTAAAGAAGGATGTCCAAAGTTTTACTGCTCTCGTAAGGTTTGTTTTTCAATAGTTTTGAAAGGTTTTCTTTTCAATAGATACGAAAGGTTTGATGTTGATTTTGAAAGAGGTGATTTTAAAAGTTTAGAAAGAGTTTCTTTTAAGTGTTTAAATATTTTCATTAACTAAGATTTGAGTAAAGAAGACATATGTGTGTGTGTATTAATGTTGATATGATTTTGAGTAAAGCATAAAGATTATATACTTTCCTAGTTTAAGTTTGATTATGGGAGGGGATTCTTAAATGAAAATGACTCAGATAGTAGAATACTAGATGGGACTAGTATTGGGTCGCGCCCTATACATTAGCTAATAGTCCCGGCTAATTGTTGTCCAAAATTCCAGTGTCTTGGGCTTTGTCACAGATAGTGATTGCACATCGAAAGGAATATATGTTTGTATACAAATAGGTTATTGGTGATCCCAAAAAACCATTAGGATCAGGAAGACCTGGGAGATGATTAAAATAAGGACGGACTGTCCAGAAGAGAAGTATTTAACAGATAGTAAGGGACAAACCATCCAAAACTGAAGTTTTTTACAGATAGTTAAGGATAGATAGTCCAGAAAAATAATAACTAACAAGAGTTAGGTTAATTTTTATTATATTGTCCGGTAGGCCCGAGTCAGCCAAAGGTTAAAAGTTATCCAAACAAAACTTATGTGTTTGAACAGATAGTTCATTATTACCTAATATTTATGTATGTTTACATAATGATGCTTTGCAGTGTTTAATCAGTTTTGATTGTAGGAAAAAGTTTTGCAAAAGATATATTTTAAAAGAATGTTGGTGAGGAGAAACCCGTTTCGCTAAGCAGCGTGGTCTCACTTAACATAATAAACTGGGATGTACGATGTTACTCATACCAGGCTTTATGTCTGACTCAAAGTTTATGTTTTCCACTTAAACTCTCGGGTGCTCCAAATTAATTTGAGTAGACTGAGGGGTTAAGGCCTTTTTCAGGTTTTAGAATGTTGACGGATAAGCTACCGAAGGCATGCAGGAGGCAAACAGATAGCTATTTAGGACTTGCAGTTTTTGTTTATGTTTTGATATATTTCCGCTGTGATTGTATTAGGTCTATTATGACCATATGACTCTGATCATCCAAGGGGGTATCTTCATATACCACTCTTGGCATATTTTGTAATAAGTAAATTTGATCTATGTTTGGGAACATATTTGGGATTATTTAAGTTGAATATGGAACATCTGTTTTAAATGTAACGATGAAAATGTTGTTTTGAAATCTGTGTTTTGTTTCATATTCAAATGCTTCTGATATTATGGATACCATTGACATAGCCGTATTTAGTCACCCGAAGCTAACACTATAGTTGACTGCAGCACCTGTAGCACTTAGTTTTAGGCCTCTAGATAGGGGATGTTACATGAACATCTTGTGAATTAAGTTTCACAGTTTGACTATAAGGCGTTCGGTGATAATGGTGGGTTAAAATTTGATTTTTACGAGAGTTATTTATTATAGACTATGAGGAAGAAGGATATTTAGGAATAAACACTTGTGTAATAATTTTATATAAGAAAGTGACTTATAAATATATGGTTTAAATGTATAGTTTATAAATATGAAAAGGGTATAAACCGAGAATTTGAGAACTTAAATCCCAGTATTTTAGAAATTGGATTTCTAAGATTTTGGAAAAAATAATACTAGTATTATTTTGAAGTAAATAATTGAGAAATTGGTTTATTAAATTAATACCATGGTACTTAGTAATATTTACTAAGTATTTGATACCGTTTTGGAAATGATTTTGGTTAAATCCGAAAGGCATAGTTTGGATATACTGAACTCACATATGTCGTTGGAAAATAATTCTGGTGATGACCGCAGCATCATCGACGATTATTTTTTAGTTTCAAAGTAGGGGATGTTACTGCAATAGAGATGATACAAAGTTGTTATAGTGAAACATATATTGATTTAAAACCGAAAGTATGATTTAATGTTCAAAAGTTATAAGTATATATTATTTTAAAATGGTTTGAGATAAAATCGAATGCTTAATTCTCAAATTTTTTGTTAAGTTATAGTATGGACTCATGTATCCTATGGACTAGGGTAGTTTAGTTTATGCATCTCATTACGATATGTTGTTTAGTAGTTTTCATTTGTTGAAATGAAATGGAATTTTCGACGAATTTTGGACAGTTGAAATTTTGGAATTTGCATAAGAAATTGAAACTAAGTGTTTATAAAAGTTAAGTTTTATATAACGCTTGATTTGAAGAGATGATAGAATTTAGACAAGTTTTAAATTAATTGAATATCCTGTCACATAAAATAAATTGGATGTTTAAGTATATACTCTAAGGATGTAGTGGAGTATTATGCGGGTATGAATTTAAGTTATATAACGTTTAATAACTTGAGTAAAGTTTTAAGAAATGATTCATAAATGATTTTAGTATCAAATGAGAAATACTATATGGAAAATGAATGTGAATTAGACTGAAAAGTAATTGGTGTAATTAAGAAACCAATATAATAGAGTACGTAAGTTGTATGTAAATCATTTTATTCGCTTGGAAGTTCTTGATCTAGGATTCGAGTACATGATTTTGAGGTGATTCACACCGATCCGAGTCAGTATTTTTCACTCGATTCTTGACGGTGAACACTTGATACGGATTCTTGGTGTGGTACTGGAGTTTTGTATCATAGTATATGGCTATGTAAGGAAAATGGAGGTTTATAGTCAAGGAACCGGATCGGATTCCACACTAGAGAGGTCAAGTGAGAAATACTAGTTCGGAAGTAAAATTTATGCGATCGAGCTAGTAATCAGATTGGGTATTATGTACGAATGATATCTATATATCGTATGGGCTTTTGTATAATTATATATTTTGTTTGTTGACTTATGGAGAATTTGGGGAATGACTCTACGAGTTGTTTGGGTAGCATGAGTGATCAACCAAGTAATAGTTAAGGCTGTTGAGCGTAAGGCACATGGTAAATTGTTTATCGTCCTTGTGCGATGAGATGATTTCTAACCCTGGGCAAACTGTGAGTGTGATGACCCACCTTTTTGAATGATTCAAGTCGACGGTGAACCACACATGTCTAACTCAAACCATTCAAAAGGGCAGATTATCAATGGGATTTAATAAGAAAATAAGAGAAAAGAAGGGAAAGAAAATACAGAATCTCGCAGCGGAAATGATAAAATATAGTAATCAAATAAACAATTCATGAAGTTTTTTTACAATATACATTTGATCACACAATTTTTACAACATAATCAGAGTACAATCAACAATCATACCAAAATAATTCAGTGGAAAAATAATAGTAAATACGGTCTAGCAAACTCCATCTTCATCTTCAAGGAATAGTGTCATCAACATTTAAATACCCAGGATGACCCGAGCATAGTGAAAAGACAAAACACTCGAGTCAGAACTAAAAGTTCTTATATAAGTAAATTAATAACAAGTAAGTATGATTGTGATAGCTTTAAAGATGTTTACGGGATTTTCCACCTCCTATCAAATGTACAACGTGAGTGCAATAACTTAAGAGATGTTACAGGATTTTTCATCTCCCAAGGATCCGTTAAACTATATATATGTGGTAAGATACGCTATATATGTAGTGTCTAATCAATAAAATAAATATTTTTCTTAGTGTTAAAGCTTTACATTAATCCCCTTAACACATTTTTAAGCAGGCAGTCTATGCAGGTCCTGTAACACACCTAGTAACTTCCGTAGCAAGTGAGTCCCCTATAGGTATCATACTAAAATAAATCGTAGTGGGTGCGTATAAGGATAAAAGTATGACAAGGCACGTGAGGCAATGCCTAAGGTAGTATACTACCAGTTCGGGTCGCAGGGTTGGTGGTAACGCATCGTTGCCACAACCGCCCACCGCGTCCAACACTCCCAAAACCAAATCAAGGTGCACCGATCAAGTCAAAATAAATGTAGTAATACGAAGAAGTATGTCCGCTAGGCATAGCTAGTCCACTTGGCCCTGACAAGCCATCCTATTTTAGTCATTTCAAAGTGGCACAAGTGCCGGGGTTATCCATCATCATTCTCTTTCTTTAAATTTAGCAATCGTTCACCAATCCAACCATTCATTCTGGATCATCCACTACGTATACAGTTGTTAAAGTGGTTCCAGTATTGACAAAGAGTACACCAATATTAGGCCCCGGTCTTTTTAACAACCAAACGTCATTTTTCACACCGGTTGGTTCTTATACATTTCAAGAACAAGTCATATTTCATATCAAAATATCAAACTTACTTCAAAATCATTTTGAATTCAAAACAGGTTTTACCTTCATATCAAAGCATTCATATTTAAATTAATGATTTAAATCTAAATAATATCCCTCTAAAACAATTTGAATATTGAAAATGGTTTTAAATAACTAAAATAGTTTGAATATTGAAAATAGTTTGGATAATTAAAATAATTTTAATATTGAAAAATAGTTTGGAATAATTAGAATAGTTTAAAGATTGGAAATAGGTTTGAATATAAAATAGATTTTAATGTTGAAAATAGTGTGGACAAATAGTTTATGTATTAAAATAATTTATATTAAAACTGTTTCTTCCTTTTCAAAACGATTTGAACTCATGTTCCCATTTCAAACCACAACAAATTCAACTTTTCAACTTCCAATTTCAATTCAACTTCCTATTCAAATTCCAATTTACACCAGCCTCAATTCGAAACTATTTCAAACTTAACATCAAATTCATTTTAAACAGACCTACTCAAATGGCTGAAAGTCTCAATTCAATTTCTCATTTTAAAACATTTTTTGTTTAAATTGATTTCACGTCCAAATTTGAAAATAACAATTTAAAACCATTTTAAATAAAGTAAATTGAAAGTCTAAATTAAAAGTTCAATCTTCCAAATAATTCACTTTTGATAAATTCAAATCATATTCCAATTTCCACTTTAAGTTTTCAAATTAAATCCTTAAACAATTTCATTCAACAGTTCAATTTCAACATTTCAAATCTCGAATTAGAAAATAATTTAATTTATATAAATCAAAATTTTATTCTCTTTAAAACAATTTCATTTAAAAAAATCTAATTTCAATAATTTAAAATTATTTAATTTAACCAATCAAGTGTCCGTATATAATTTTCTACCCTATGGCCAAGTGATTAATTATTTCAATTTTAATTACATGGATGGATATATATCATTGCAATCCATAATTACATGACATAGGTATATATCATTTCAACCTATTTCTTAGTTCATTTCCAATGGTCCAAATGATAATATAACTGATGTCAATAAATAAATAGGTAATAACAGGAACATGTCAAATAAATAAACAACAATACATCCATCATCGATCAATCAATAGGCATATAATAACAAGTAATATCCAAATCAACCAATATATCACAACAGTTACTGATTATCAATTGTCGGAGTTTAACTAGCAATTAAATTCAATATTAATTTAAATTTCAATTTAATTCAATATAAAATTCAATTTCAATTAAAATGTCAATTTAAACTACGGAATAGCAACCAATAAAATTCTTATCACTTAATAAATTTAACTCAACTAACATAAGAAGATTTAGTATTGCGTGAGTGGGTTAAATCACTCACCTTGATTTGTAGGCGATTAAAGATCTAATAAAGTCCAAAATTTCAACCATCTCCAAATTAACCAAACCAGCTTTATTTTGTCTGAAATTTCGATACGAATCCAATAGAAGAAACATCGCGTCAATCGAAATTCGTATGAAAAAGTTATGAGAGTTAGAACATTTGAATTTGAGAAAATAATATGGCCATATTAAAATATTAAATAATTAAATTTACACATGCTGACCTGTCATGCACGTAATTTCCACCACCACAATTATATTTGCAATGAAGGAGCAGCTGAACCCATAGCATCACCGCGCCTTTGACCGTTTAACGCACCGACTACAAGCCACTATGACCAGATCCGAGATCACCATGACGATCTTCGTGCTGCATCAACCCACGCCTCCATCCCCATGTCGCGCCGCCACCCAGGTCAGAGTTGCCTCCATGATCAAAAACGTCCAAAGATCATCAATTTTTGGCAAACTCGAGCATGCTTGCGATAATCCAAGCAGATAGATCAACTCCACTGTAACAACCCGCATATTTTATGACTGTGTATTTAAATGTTTTGTTTAAATATAGAATTGTTTGTTGAATTTAAAGTCCAAAATGTTACTTTTTGTAAACAGTCGAATTCGGACTCGAGACCACTTCCATTGAGTTCAAAACGACATTTACAACTTTTTTCAGTATAAACATCGATATGTTTGGAATTGAGTAGAATTTTGCTATTTTTCTATTAGGCTTTGGGTTTGGGTTTCAGCCCACCAACTCATCTAATACCCTAACTCCTCCTCCAACTCCTCTTCCTTCATTCTATTATTTCCTAACACTCAAGTTAAATGAAAATGTGGGAAAGAAAGGGAAATTAAAATTCCTAAACCCTAGATTATTAGGAAATTCAAGATTCAGCTCCAAAATCAAAGAGAAGCTTAGGAAAGCATCCTCTTCTTCTTCTCCACCCCAATCTCTCTCCAATTTCCAAAAAATCATATAACCTAATTTAGGTGATATTTGCATTTGATCATAGATTGAGGGTTCTTGAAGTTAAGTGGAGGAGAGATTGATCTTGCCTTGTTTTAAAACTTCTCATTCGTTGTTTTTGGGTTTAAAGGTGAGTTCTTGAACGCACATCTATGTCTATAGCTTTCATTGTTGTTAGGTATGAATTCCTAACATCTATTTCATGTCCAATTGCTTTTGATTTGAATTGATTTGGTGAATTTTCCAATTTTGGTATTTTTAAAGTCAAAATCTTTAAAGATCCTATCTTGGATGTTTGGACATATTATTTGGGGTGCACCGAAGAGCCTATAAGGTTGGGTTGTCGCTTGGAATAATTCTCTAGCCTCCCTCACTCGTCCGATCGCTTCCGAACCGATTTGGCCATCGATAGCCAAGGCAAACTATTGCCCAGTACATGCAACCAGACGTCTAGTTGAAGAACTTAAACGTCTATTAGTATATACAATCCTTTACCTCATTCGTATGAGAAATCTAATTAAACGGCTTGGCAAAACAAGTGGTACGAAACGCTTGCGTTTACTTTGTCGGTTAATTCTTAGACTTGTTTGATTGAAATCTTGTGACAATCTTCGAGTGGAAATCTACAATTTGTTGGTAAATATTCAAGTTAAGCTAGTGGTTATGGGACATGAAGCTAAACTCATTTATTTACTAGCTTAGTGTAATTCACACTTCTTGTTGATCAATGATGATCATTTTATGGTTTAGACTAGCGATATGCGATGTCTCTTTGTCCACGTGGGAGACTATACCCCATTTTGTGGAGCTTCATTTCATTTTATGGGCTAACAACCCATGGTCTTTTGACCGTTCGTGGAGCAATCGGCATGATAGGTCGGTGCATGGGGCATATCTTTTAGGTGCATTGATGTTCGACTGTGCATGGGCGTATCTTTTTAGGTGCGTCGATGTTCGTTTATGCATGGGGCGTATTTTTTAGGTGCGTCGATGTTCAACTGTGCATGGGGCGTATCTTTTTAGGTGCGTCGATGTTCAGCTCATTTTATGGGTTAGCGACCCATGGGATAACATCCCGTTTATGTCAGGCCTCCCCCTTTTTTTGTTTTCTGGATTTTCTATTATGGATTTCTGGAATTTGTGTTTCACCAATTTTTGCGATTGGCATTGATATGTTTTGTCAATATTTGAGGTTTGGTGAATAAGCTAAAGAATGTGATATTCTTTTTGGATATTTGAGATGATTTGAGATATTGTATGATGTTTGTTGTTATCAAATGTATGCTTGTCAAAGTATATCGTTATCATATATTTTTGTTGTATCTCTTATCCTATCTCATCTTATATGATATTTATAGCTAGACTGATCTGCTTATTATTATTTTTTTCTTAAATAATACTCGGGTAAGACCGAGGTTTTTCAAGTGCTTCCACTTGACTTATTATCTGGGACTGCCATCTGACTTTTGGCTAACTAGTTTAGCTTAGTTGCTTTTTTGTTTTTATACATTCGAGATAGAGACTCCTTGATGTATACATATTCTTTTGTCTAGCACTTGTATCTATTCTTTTGTGATGTAGTGGATCTTGTATGACCCCTACTTTGTTGTACACTTCTATGTGTTATATTCATATATGTTTCCGCCTTTGTGATATGAATGTCTGTGACTGATTTATGTTATGCTTATTTTATATTTATTTCCAAAGGCCACATAGCCACTGTGTAGTAGCTTTGAGTTTGTATTTGAAATGTCAGATTTCCTCTTAAAATGAATGCATGATATACTATCTGACATATCGGTACTCGCACAAAGCAATTACATAAATGGTCGCTCCTCAATAGCCTTATTCTTCGTACTAATTGACGGCATTACCCAGTAGTGTCCTTGGTTAGTGTGAGTATAGAGGTGGGGCGTCACATCTTGGTATCAGAGCCAAACTTCGGAACAATATAGAATATTATAGCAAGGATCATTGTCCTAAGTCTCTCTTAGGAATCATGCATTAGGATTTAATTCGAGTCATAGGACCCGTTCTATCCTATTTTCTTTTATGATGCCTTGTTTTATCAATCAAGTTTGTTTGATATTCATTCTTAGAATAACCTTTTTCCTCTTCTTTCTTTCTTTCTTAAAGAAGAGAGATGGTTAAACCTGGTTGTTCCAGCACCGGTCAATCTAGCGCTACTCCTCAGGATGGCGTATTCATGTCTGCCCAATAGCTTTTGGATCTTGTAAAGAATGCCCAAGCTGCCGGACCCATTCCAGAGCCCACTCATCCCAAATCTGGGTTTGCACGCTTGTGCAGCGATTACACCAATTTAGGTGGAAGGCCATTCAAGGGTTCCGAAAGCGTTATTGAAGACCAAGCTTGGCTTAGAACATGCGATCGCATCTTTTCTCCCATGAATCTTGTTGATCTACGTCGAGTCCAAGTGGCTTCTAGCATGCTCCAAGAGAGAGCATTAGATTGGTATGAGCTTTTGGTGTCTGAAATTATTGAAGAAGATCTTACTTGGGAGCAATTTCGGGAAAGGTTCGAGTTAAAGTTTGTGCCGGAAGCTGAAAAAGTAATTTTGTCCCGACGCTTTATTGACCTTGTTCAAGGTGAATCTTCTATGACGGATTTCGTCGTATCCTTTGAATCTCTCTCTAAATATGGGGTCGAGTATATTAATACCCCATTGAAGAAAAATCAGAGGTTTGTCTATGGTTGAATAAGAACCTTAAAAAGCCTTTACTCCTGAAACTGGAAGTTTCTTTTGATCAATTTGTTGATATCGCTCTTCGACTTGAAGTGGCCGATAAAGAAAGTGCTGTTGAAGTTGTGGGTGCCAAACAAAACTTCAACAACAACAAGAATAGACCTATTAAGTTCAAACCTAATTCCAACAAGGGAAACAAGCAACTTCGGTAGCAAAGACTCCTACCTCTAGTCGTGGGCAATGCTATAATTGTGGTTCTAAGGACCATTATGCAAATAGGTGTCCGAAACCCCTTTATTGCCGTTATTGCAAAAGTTTAGCTCATCATATATCTGCATGTCCCATACTTCAAAGTAGGAAGGAGGGAAAACTAAATGTTGTGCAAGCTCCCAGTAACACTTCTCTTGGTCAAGGTATTTCTCATTCTATCCTTGATGGCATTATTATGTTTCGTGATCATCCTATTCGAGTTCTTTTTGATATGGGTGCATCTCACTCTTTTATATCAAAGGAACTTGTTGATACTTTGTCTTTAAATGTTATGGGTTTGATGACTTCACTGAGAATTGCGAATCTGGTTATTGGATCCGCAACACTCAATTTATTTTGTAAAGATGTCGAGATTATTTTATGTGATTATGCTTTCCGAGCCGATTTGCATGTTATGCGTTACTTAGGTTTCAGAATGATTTTGGGAATGGATTGGCTTAATCGTTATGAAGCCCATATCCTATGTCCCGAGAGGACTATCCATCTTCGACATCCTCAATCTGTTAAGTAGAATTCTATTATTCTCAAAGACTCAGATTCCAATTCGGTAGCATCCTTATATTCTCTAAGTCCACATGACGACGATAATGATGATGAGGTAGATGTCATTTCCCTCATTCATGTTGTTCGTGAATTTCCCGACATATTTGAGCCCATTTTAGGATTACCACCTAAGCGAGCAATTGAGTTCATAATTAATCTAATCCTTGGAGCTCTACCTATCACTCGTGTTCCTTATCGTATGTCTAATAAGGAAAATGAGGAGATGCGTAAACAATTATCTGAATTGGAAGGAAAACAGTTTATTCATTCTAGTTCCTCTCTATGGGGAGCTTCAGCTATCTTTGTGAAGAAATCCGATGGTACGCTTAGACTTTGCGTTGACTACCGTAAGCTTAATGATCTCACCATCAAGAATAAATATCCCTTACCTTGGATTGATGATCTATTCGATCAACATAGCGGGGCTAGAGTCTTTTCACAGTTAGACTTAGCAACCGATTTTCATCAGCTCCGTATTGCAGAGGATATCATTCCTTGGCATCGTTCCGTACTCGTTATGGATCTTATGAATGGCTTGTTATGCCATTTGGTTTAACGAATGCTCTAGCTTATTTCGTTGACCTTATGAATCAAGTTTTCAAAGACTTCCTTGATCGATTTGTTCTCATCTTTATTGATGATATTCTTGTTTATTCTAAAACCGAGGAAGAGCACGAAAAACATCTTCGGATTGTGTTGGAAACTCTTAGGAGCAATCAATTGAAAGCAAAATTTTCTAAGTGCCACTTTTGGCAATCTTGTGTGAAATTTTTGGGGCATATTATTTCTAAATCCAGAATTTCCGTGGATCCTTCAAAGATTGAGGCGATTCAAAATTGGAAGAAACCGAAGAGTGTGACGGAAATTTGTAGCTTTCTTGGGTTGGCGGGCTATTACCGTCGTTTCATAAAAGACTTTTCTAATATTTCTGTGCATCTTACTAGTTTAATAAAGAAGGGAGTTAAGTACATTTGGTCAGACAAATGTGAAGTTGCTTTTCAGAAATTAAAAGAACTCCTTTCCGATGCCCCTATTCTTGTGATTCCCGAAGGGAACCAAGACTTTATTGTTTATACCGATGCTAGTCGTGTTGGTTTGGGAGCCGTTCTCATGCAAAGGGAACGTGTTATCGCTTATGCTTCTAGACAATTAAAGCCTGCCGAGACTAGATATGTCACTCATGATTTAGAGCTCACGGCCATTGTTTTCGCCCTTAGAATTTGGCGTCATTATCTTTTCGGAGGGAAATTTGTTCTCTACACCGATCATAAATTTTGAAGTATTTATTTTCTCAAAAGGAACTTAATTTGCGTTAACAATGTTGGCTCGAATTCCTTGCATCTTATGATCTTGATATTCTCTATACTCCCGGAAAGGGAAATCGTGTCGTCGATGCCCTTAGTCGTAAGCAACAAGCGTTGTTTCCATGATGATATCCGAATGAAATGATCTCGAGACTTTGTCCACTTGTGAGATTCGAAATTGTGAATCTGATTCATGTTCATCTCTTGTTTTATGTAGTCTTGAGGCTCATCCATCTCTTTTAGACCACATTCTTGAAGCTCAAAAGCAAGATCCCGAATTGGCTCATCTTAGCCAAAGTTGTAGGGATAAAAATAATATTGATTGTTTGAAAGAGTTTGAAATCGATGCTCGTGGGGGCATTCGAAAATTTGGTAGACTTATTGTGCCAAGTATTAGTGATCTTCGTAAAGACATTTTAGAAGATTCCCATCGTTCTAAATTTACCATTCATCCCGGTAGTAGTAAAATGTAAGCGGACATGAAGCGACTTTATTATTGGGATGGAATGAAATCTGATATTGCAAACTTTATTAAGCGTTGCATGACTTGCCAACTCGTTAAGGCCGGGCATCAAAGGCCCGGTGGGTTATTGCAACCTTTGGACATTCCAGTTTGGAAGTGGGATCAAGTCTCTGTGGACTTTATTGACGGTCTTCCCCGTTCTCATTCGAGTCATGACAGTCTATGGGTGATTGTGGATAGACTTACAAAATCCACCCATTTTATTCCCGTTTGGTCCAACCGGACCGTACCACTTTTGGCCAAACTTTATGTTATGGAAATTGTTAAATTGCATGAAGTTCCTACTTCTATTGTTAGCGATCGTGATCCATTATTTACTAGTGGATTTTGGAAGGGTCTTCAAAAAGCTTTGGGAACGAAGCTTAATTTTAGCACCGCTTAACATCCTCAGTCCGATGGACAAACAGAGCGTGTGAATCAAACTCTTGAAGATCTTCTTCGTGCATGTGTTCTTGATTTTGGTGGAAGTTGGGAAGATCATATTTCTCTTGTTGAGTTTTCCTATAATAATAGCTTCCAATCTAGTAGTGGTATGGCACCTTTTGAGGCACTCTACGGAAGGCCATGCCGATCTCCTTCATATTGGCTTGAAGCCGGTGAGAAGCTGGTTTTAGGTCCAGGTTTTATTCATGATGCCACAGAAAAGATTGACCTTATTCGTCATAGGATGAAAGAAGCTCAAAGTGGACAAAAATCCTATGACGATAATCGAAGAAGGAATTTAGAATTTTCTGTGGGAGATTTGGTGTTCATTCGTGTTTCACCTATGAAGGGTGTTATGCGTTTCAGTCGATCGGAAAAATTAGCACCTCGATATATTGGTCCATTTCCCATCACCGAACGCATTGGTTCCGTGGCTTATCGCCTTTTATTACCGGCTCAATTTTCTGCTATTCATGACGTATTCCACGTTTCTCAACTACGGAAATGCCTTAGAGATTCCGATTCTATTCTTGAGCCCGGTGTTATTGAAGAAATTGAAGTTTCACCTAATTTGACTTATGAGCAACATCCTATTCGTATCATTGCTACGGAGGTTAAACATCTTCGTAATAAAGATGTTCCACTTGTGAAAGTTCAATGGTCCTCAAATCCTAAGGATTGCACTTGGGAATCCAGAGAATTCATCGAGCGAACACATCCGGGCTTACTCTCTCGTGCTCCTTAAGGTGAACTTCTCGCTTCAAATTTTTCTTTTGTGTTGTTATGCTTTAGAGTGGTTGTTACTCTTTATCTTCTTCTTACGAATTACGAGGACACAATTTCTTTAAGGAGGGGAGTCTGTAACAACCCGCATATTTTACGATTGTATATTTAAATTTTTTGTTTAAATATAGAATCGTTTGTTGAATTTAAATTTCGAAATGTTACTTTTGTAAACTGTCGAATCCGAACTCGAGACCACTTCCATTGAGTTCAAAACGACGTTTACAACTTTTTTGAGTATAAACATCGATATGTTTGGAGTTGAGTAGAATTTTGCTATTTTTCTATTGGGCTTTGGGTTTGGGTTTCAGCCCACCAACTCATCTAATACCGTAACTCCTCCTCCAACTCCTCTTCATTCATTCTATTATTTCCTAACACTCAAGTTAAAGGAAAATAGGGGGAAGAAAGGGAAATTAAAATTCCTAAACCCTAGATTACTAGGAAATTCAAGATTCAAGCTCCAAAATCAAAGAAAAGCTTAGGTAAGCATCCTCCTCTTCTTCTTCTCCACCCCAATCTCTCTCCAATTTCCAAAAAATCCTATAACCTAATTTAGGTAATATTTGCATTTGATCATAGATTGAGGGTTCTTAAAGTTAAGTGGAGGAGAGATTGATCTTGCCTTGTTTTAAAACTTCTCATTCGTTGTTTTTGGGTTTAAAGGTGAGTTCTTGAACTCACATCTATGTCTATAGCTTTCATTGTTGTTAGGTATGAATTCCTAACATCTATTTCATGTCCAATTGCTTTTGATTTGAATTGATTTGGTGAATTTTCCAATTTTGGTATTTTGAAGTCAAAATCTTTAAAGATCCTATCTTGGATGTTTGGACATGTTATTTGGGGTGTATCGAAGAGCCTATAAGGCTGGGTTGTCACTTGGCATAATTCCCTAGCCTCCGTCGCTCGTCCGATCGCTTTCGAACCGATTTGGCCATCGATGGCCAAGGCAAACTGTTGCCCAGTACAGGCAACCAGATGTCTGGTTGAAGAACTCAGACATCTGGTTAGGGCACCAAAAGAAAAAATATACAGCACAAAAATATATATATATCCAGAGCCATGAACCAGACGTCTGGTTCAATCGGTCAGACGCCTGGTTAGGGGTTTTGGAAATTATAAAGAAACGAAAAAAATAAAAGAAAATGGCAGAACCCCAGGTTAGACGTCTGGCCAAACCAACCAGACGTCTGGTCCCGTTGGTTCTTGCCCATTTTACCTATTTTGTGGGAATTTCCATTTTTCTTATCGATTTTTGTTGATCCGATTAGTTGTTGTCATTTATTATCGACTTTGATGACTTCTTTTCTGGATTTTTGGGAATATCCATTTGATAGATTTGATATCGATTTTCATGGTTTGATTCACGACGTCGAATGTGAATTTTTGGTGATAGATTGTTTTTACAATCGTTTCTATGGCTTGTCACTTTAAAATATAATGGTATTTATACTAGTAGTAAATACTCAAACTCTTTCACAAAAATGCTTTCAACATTACTTTTAATACAAAACTCATTTTAAAACCGTTTTCCAATCTATTAGTATATACAATCCTTTACCTCATTCGTATAAGAAATCTAATTAAACGGCTTGACAAAACAAGTGGTATGAAATGCTTGCGTTTACTTCGTCGGGTAATTCTTAGACTTGTTCGATTGAAATCTTTGGACAATCTTCGAGTGGAAATCTACAATTTGTTCTTAAATATTTAAGTTAAGCCAGTGGTTATGGGACATGAAGCTAGACTCATTTATTTACTAGCTTAGTGTAATTCACACTTCTTGTTGATCAATGATGATCATTTTATGGTTTAGACTAGCGATATGCGATGTCTCTTTGTCCGCGTGGGGGACTATACCCCGTTTTGTGGAGCTTCATCTCATTTTATGGGCTAACAACCCATGGTCTTTTGACCGTTCGTGGAGCAACCGGCTCGATAAGTTGGTGCATGGGGAGTATCTTTTAGGTGTGTCGATGTTCGACTGTGCATGGGGCGTATCATTTTTGGTCCGTTGATGTTCGACTGTGCATGGGGCGTATCTTTTTAGGTGCGTCGATGTTCAGCTCATTTTATGGGTTAGCGACCCATGGGATAACATCCCTTTTATGTTAGGCCTCCCCCTTTTTTGTGTTTTCTGGATTTTCTATTATGGATTTCTGGAATTTGTGTTTCACCAATTTTTGCGATTGGCATTGGTATGTTTTGTCAATATTTGAAGTTTGGTGAATAAGCTAAAGAATGTGATATTCTTTTTGGATATTTGAGATGATTTGAGATATTGTATGATTTTTGTTGTTATCAAATGTATGCTTGTCAAAGTATATCGTTATCATATATTTTTGTTGTATCTCTTATCCTATCTCATCTTATATGATATTTATAGCTAGACTGCTCCGTTTATTATTATTTTTTTCTTAAATAATACTCGGGTCGGACCGAGGTGTTTCAGGTGCTTCCACTTGACTTATTATCTAGGACTGTCATCTGACTTTTGTCTAACTACTTTAGTTTAGTAGTTTTTTTTGTTTTTATACATTCGAGATAGAGACTCCTTGATGTATACATATTCTTTTGTCTAGCACGTATATCAATTCTTTTGTGATGTAGTGGATCTTGTATGACCCCTACTTTGATGTACACTTCTATGTGTTATATTCATATCTATTTCCGCCTTTGTGATATGAATATACATGACTGATTTATGTTATTCTTATTTTATATTTATTTCCGAAGACCACATAGCCACTTTATAGTAGCTTTGAGTTTGTATTTGAAATGTCAGATTTCCTCTTGAAATGAAATGCATAATATACTATCTGACATATCGGTACTCGCACAAAGCAATTACACAGATGGTCACTCCTCAACAGCCTTATTCTTCATACTAATTAATGGCATTACCCATTAGTGTCCTTGGTTAGTGTGAGTATGGAGGTGGGGCGTCACATCCACTAAGCCTCTTCTACACGCCAGCGTTTCCCGATCTTCGATTGGTCACAAATCCACAGTTGATTTGCAAAACCCTACATCGGAAGGATGAGAAAGATTGCCTATTTCTGAAAAAATGAGCCTCTAATCGAAAAATGAATTGCGTACGCAGATTTCATTCGTCGAGAGCTTCGCGATGATATAGTATATGATAGGATTGAATCAGTTTGAATTTTTCAATTGAAATTGAAATTAGAATTTATGGTTTTGAGTTGTTTGTCATTAGAAAGGAGCAGATAGATTAACAAGTACGTACAGAAAATAGAATAAAAAGCTCCTAGGGCTTATAGCAACATATATATATATATATATATATATATATATATATATATATATGCAAAGATGGATAAGAATGGATGGAATAGATCGATTGGACCAAAGCGATAACAAAGGCCCGAAAAGCCCGTTTCGTTCACGAAACGAAAATAGGTCATCCCATATATCGAAATATAGGTTTTCAAATATTTTAAACTCAATGAAACTAATTTCAAACCCTAATTCTATTTTATACAGAAGTTAGCTTTAAAAATCAAGTTATACTGATTTACACGTCAATTAACATGAATTATTATTTAATTGATTTAATCACTTTTAAATTCTAAATTCAAAGTTTTCTATCATCATTCCTAGTTAAACAAAAAAATTTAAAATCTTTAAAATTAAATTTTCTATGTTAAATCCAAGATTTAAATATTACATTAATTTTAATATTAAATTATAACAGTAATAAAATCCAAGTTTATTGTATTTTAAATTTCGACAAATTCTTTTATTTTGATTTACATGTTCTTATTATTAAATCAAATTCCCTTTTTAGTTAAAACATATGTTTCCTTTTTATTTTCTCAACTTCCTCTTTTATTTTAATTCAAACATCTTTTTCTATTATTACGTTCATTAATTACAACTAATGTTCTCTTTCCTTTTGGTTGAAAGATTTCATTACATTTAATTCCATTAATTGCCTAATTAATTTCAAATGGATTAAATAATGTGGTGAGAAATAAACAATTGCTACAACTTATTAATTTAAAAACATTTATAAAATTATTGTTTACAAACAAAGGTAAATAAATTTACGTACTAAATAATTAATTTCATACTTTATATTAAAATCAATTTTAATCAATAACTTATGATTACATCAATTTATACATACTTTATTATATTCCTTATTAACCTTTATTATTTCAATTGAATGAAATTACGTTAATATATTAGTCAATTACATTCAATCAAATATTATTAAATTATATTCTAATAAATTTTTTTCATTTATAAATCATAATTTTTAATTTTGATAATATTAAACTCCAAAATCTTATTTAATTTAATATTTTTAATTATCAAAAATACGGGTCGTTAGAGTGAGCTTGTATGCTAGTGATTGCAGTACTATGTAATATTGTTCTTTTAGATGCTAGTAAATGCAATACTGTTGGGTATTGATGGGTGATTGTTACTTTGATGCTAGTGTTAGTATTTTGACGACGAAATTTATTAGGGGGGAGAATGTAACTACCTGGATTTTCAAACGGTTTATAATTAAATATTGGAATTATTTAAATATTTAAATCGTGGATTTAATGTGAATAAAAATGATTTCGAAAGCTTATTTAAATTCTTTTTAAATAATAAGTGATAATGGTAAACACTTAATTTATAATTGAAGTGATTAAACAGGTTTTAATAATTTATTCTGTTTAATAACGGGTGAAATTATCATTCTGGGGCATTGTTTCGAATTTTGATGAAACTAGTGACACTGGATCTGAAATAATGAATTGTTGTATGCCAATGAGTTTCATGACGATCGGACATGCTATGTGGTCATGCGTGCTTGAAACGTATAATGTTTAAATTAAGAGAATAAAATATATCATTATATTTCGTATAAATAATCCTCAATTCCTCTTCCTTCCTTCACTTTAAATTCGTTCCTCATTTTCAATAGGTGCCACCCATTCCTTGCTTCATCTATTAAATCGAGTGCAATAGGCAATGAATCTAGTGATTTTAGATCCGTTGGCTTCGCAGAGGCAAAAGCTTCATTTTGGTATGTTCAGTAATGGGTCTATTGATTGTTGCCATTGCTCGATTTGTTTATGGCCGTGCTAAGGCCGAGTTTTGCCAAAGCTGGAAGCGACTTTAGGTCAATACGAGGATGGATGGGAGTTTGTCGAGTGAAGGCGAGTTGGATGTGGCAATATAGGGTGCTGCGTCACCCAGTTGGTGATTGCGACATTGGTTGTAGTATAGGAAAGTTGTAGGTAGCATGTGGAGGAGGTGGCCATGTGTGAATTCGATGCCATGGTTGGACTCAGAGTGCCAAGACAAGTTGATTGGCACTAGTTGGAGGAGTAACGATGGAGGGGATTGATTTGCAACAGTGTACAGGCGAAATTAGGGCACGGCGGTCAGGATCGATAGGAGACGATCGGAGGTATCGAAATTGATGCTGACAGGTCAGGCATGGGATGAGAAGTTGATTGGCGAGGTTGGTTCGTCGTTTCATCGAGTCATTCTCCAAGTCACTAGACATCATGCATGACCTTGATGTATTCATGGTGTCAGGTGTAGAAATTTGGGAAGAGGGAAGGGCATGATTAAGGTAATTAAAAGAATTAGTGAATTAATTAAGTTAACTAATTTAATTTATAATCCGATAACAAATAAAAATCGTATCTTATTCATATGAGGTCTGATCGAGGCGCCGTCTTTGCCGTTATGCTTGTATCAGGATTATCTATGTCTAGGATTGGTTTGGGCTTACGTGAGTTTACTCATTAGTTATGTGTATTATTGTATATATAATTGTTGTTGAATTAAAATATAAATATTATAACGAACAATGCAAGTTATTACTTTTGGACCCCATTTTGTTTTGTAAACAAAGTGACAACATTATTTGTATAATCTTTCTTTCGATCACCTATAACATGTATTATGGCCCAAAATACTTGTTTATATGTTTGATAGTGCGTTATAAATGTTTGAAAATGATATAGTCGTTATAAACATGCTTTGAAATCCCTAACATTTGAAATACGTTAAATTGGATAAATTATGTTATATTGTGGGAATATATACGTATATATATTTGGCTATACGCGTTTTGGTGTGTTTGACATACAGGAATTGGTTTGGACATTTGTGGAAACTGCAATTGGAAGTTGTAAATGATAGAAGCGAAAATGTCGCTATGGATGAACTTTAAAATTACTGCGATCGGCGATTTTAAACTTAGTTTCGAAAGAAATCCAAAGGCTTTTGTGTAACGTCTCGGGATTCTTTCGATGCTCGAAAGTCGACATTAATACGTCCACTGTATCAAATGCCACGCAATCGATTGCCGAAAACCGAACCATTAGGTTTAAAAAGAAGAGGTAGAAGAAGACAAAAGAAAAGAAACAGAAACAACAACAGAATCTCACATTCGCAGTGGAACAAAATATGATAGATAAATGAATAATCTTTAAGCAAAGAACTATATCAGTTTATACAATACATCATCAGAGTTTACAACAATACACATCACTGGACAGTTATATAAACTTGTCCCCATACAGTATACACAGCGGATTAAATAAATAAGTACGAGTGTACGTCTCGCCATTCAGATCGTCTCCAAAGCTCCAGAATATCCAGAATATCCTGATAACATAATTCTAGGCTGCTCGTGTGGAAAATTATGGGCACCCAGAGTTTAGAAAGGGAACAATAAACTCCAAGTCAGTCATGGTGACTGGTGTGAGATCGTAAAACAGTTATATTCACAAAGAAAATAAAATAAATTTGCAATGCTTTTGGAAAATGAAACTACCATAAGGCCTCCCGCCACACACACAATGCAAACGCAGAATTGGAGGAGATTTCTCCTTATGATAGTCAAATATGCTTACTACGAAAAATCAGTTGATATTATTATTAATGTCTAGTGTAGAAAACATTTCGAAAGTATAATATTAACCTTAGCCAGCATAGGCATTTCACACTTATGCCTACTATAGCTACTATGTTCAATAGCAGGTTATACAATTAAAACCGTACAGGGCGCGTATTGTTTCTTTGGATTTCCAACAAACGGTCAGGCTAAGGAACTTCCCACTGTCAATGGGTACGCCTCTGGATGGACGTTCCGAGAACTAACTAGCTCTCTGCCAACACAAGGCCGGGTTACCCCTTACACTAGGTAACTACTACACGAATATGCCACCCCTTGGTCCTTTGGGACCTTTATCCGAGGCGCCTCGATCACACAGCAACAATCACACAGTAAATTAGATTGGAGCAACCACATAGGTTAAATACCAGGGCTCCATACCTGATACCACCCTTTTCTAGAAGGAAATGACATACCCTAAAGGGAGCGACCCTCATAACCTTGCCGCATCATTCCTGTTTCGACCATTTCCGGGGTGTGAGGTCCAATGAGGTCTCGTCCACAAAGCTACGCTTTTTCACAAAGCCACGCTTTGATCAACAAATGATCAATAAATAATCATCACACAGCAACACTCAGCATGCCACATTACCAAATTGGGAATATATCGCTGATAACCTTCAACTACATAACCTCTGAGCTCGTACGTCTCAAAGAAGGGTGTTAAGCTAAGAGAATAAATTCTCCGCCACAAAACAGAAATGTATTTGAAAGAAATCAGCTTTATATCTCATTTTGTAATGTCAGACATATAACCATACAAGTTTGTTCCGGGTTCGAACAGAACCGAAGGCACTTCCAAAGAAGCCCTTGCAATCCGGGTATTCACAATCCCGATCGGACTTCCCATCACATAGGGAATCTCTATAATGGAGCAACCCAGTGCAGAGACAATCGATAGGTTATCCTATCATTTCCGCAAACACCCGGTCTTCAACACCGGTCTTCAAATGCGATCCATAACGTCGTATCATTATTCGGAATGGGTTATATGACACAAAGTCCTCTCCCGGCTTAACCGAATAATGAGCGCTTATTTTAAAAATAAGTGTTGCATTCAAATTGCAAGCAAATCACAACAAATACCCATTTAAAGGTCAATATTGATAGTCGGTGATTTAACTATCAAACAACATTCACAACAATCATCAGATTTAAATAATTTTCCCAAATTATTTATTTTCAAAATATCTTCACAAGATATATATATTTTTCCACACTTAAACACTTTGAAAACAAATTTCAAATCACTTTTCACCTTTCAATCTTTTGAAAACAAATTTTAAATCAATTTCCCTACACAGGATATATTTCCAAATATTTATTCATTTCCACTGGAAATCTACCGAGTTCAAATACTTTATTTCCAAAATATTCCTTAAAATCCAATTTCAGAATTTCTTCATTTATAATTTAAAACTACTTTGGAAATATATTCTGCTTTTCAAGAAAAATACACTTCCATTTCAAAATGGTCCATTTAAACCAATGGAATAAATCCTTACCGATTTATTTCAAATTTACATCCCAAATCTGTAAATTTATTTCCATACTTTAAAAATAAATCAGTGTTTATTTTTAAAACCAATTTCCCTTTCCTTTATAGATTCCATTTTGAATTTACATTTCCAAATATTCACTTTTTATACGATTTTCAAATCGATTTCTCAAATATTCACTTTCAACTCCAAATCAACTTTCAAATTGATTTCCAAATTTATTTCAAAACCCAAATTGATTTCCAATTTATTTCAAATAACAAAGCACTTATAAATTGATTTCTAAGTTTATTTCAATACAAAAAAAATTTCATTCAAACACCAAATCAATTATCTTATTAATTTCCCAAAGATTTATTTTCCAATACCAGATTAATTGTCCAATGGGTTTCAACAAATTTAACACCTTTTAAATAAATTCCTTTATTCTTTCCAAATTATTCAAAATTCCATTTTCAATAAATTCTTCAACTTTTAAACAATATTACTCAACTCATTTATTAAAATCTTTTCCCATATTTTTGAAATAATTCGATAAGATTTCAAAAATCAACTTTATACTTTTTAAATTCCTTCTTTTAAACTCACCTAATTCTTCCAAAAAGAATTTACTAAAATTTCCAACTTTAATTTCAAAAATCCAATTTATTTTTTTCTGGTATCCAACGATACCAAAAATACATTCGGCTAAATTATAGCCTTCAACACATTCAATCGTCGATATAATCATTCAAAGATTATCAATAAATCATCACACAACATATGAAACAAATTCATACAATATATGAAACAAATTCATATAATTTGAGGAATCCAGTTGGATCCCTCCAACCTGTTTCCCTGCATCCACAGATGTTAGCACAATACCAATTCCACTTCGAGGTGGAATATCGCGGTATATGGGATTTATAAAATATCATCCGCTATTATGCGACACATAGGGTCTCATCCGCTATATAATGCGGGAAATCAATAACTCCAATATATATATATATATTCCAATATATATATTGCTATATATTACTATATATACTATCACCCAAACAATCAATCAATCAATAACTGAATTTTCAATTTTTATTTGAGTGAGAAGATCTCACCTTTGCTTTTATTTTGCAATCCATTTTCCATTCCAGTTTGTTTTCTCGATTTGTAGACCTTGTATAAACAATTTATACAATCTATTAATATTCTAATCAATCGAACAATAAATTTTCCTTTAAAATTTTAATTAACAAATTAATTCAATTTTATCGAACGATTTATTTTAAACAAATTCCATAATTTTAAACTAATGATTTAGTTAATCAAAGAACTAAATTTTTAAACAAATTTTCTTTATAGTAAAATTTTCCTTTTAAAATATTCTTTAATAACCGAATAACTTAAGTTTATTAACCACATTAATCACTAATATGCATTATCAAAATAAACTGGTTGAATGTTCATTTCTTAACTGCCTGCATATGTGTATACTTATTTATCACCTTTTAAATTAAAACAGAAATCTTTTATCTTACTGTACATATTTAAATTTATTTTCAAATTTAAATTGAATTGAATAAATTGCATATACCTTACTACAAAATTTCAAACTCAGGCTACCACCATCGTCGACAACCCCAATTCACTACCATCCTCCCAGCATTCGATCGGAGCCCCACTACTTCGCCTTTAGACTCACGAACGCCATCACGAATGAGAAACCCATCTCGATGCTTCGGCCAATCCCACGCACGCATGGGCGTAGACAATCGCGACATTGGTCTGCTCGACAATCGATCTTCCTCCCATCTACGAATGAGACAGCGCCCTCCTTGGTCCTACGCGCGCGACCTATCCCCCTTCGATGCCGCCTCCAAGCCTGTAATGAGATGAACCTGTCGTGGAGAAGAATGGAGCCGCCATTTATTTTGGTTCGAACGAAAGATTATTTTCGTTCGTTTTCTTCTTCTTTTTTTTCTTCTGAGTGAAAAGGGCTT
Source organism: Allium fistulosum (assembly GCA_030737815.1). NCBI lineage: Eukaryota > Viridiplantae > Streptophyta > Magnoliopsida > Asparagales > Amaryllidaceae > Allium > Allium fistulosum. Next base: position 867,789,084 of record CM060907.1, on the reverse strand, counting down.
CGATTTTATTGAAGAGATAGGTTGCGTAATTTTTAAAAGAAATAGGGGAGATAAGGTCTGAACAGATGGAGAGGAAGTGTGTCCAAATTAACAAGCTACAGTGTTTGATGGAGAAATGAAAAAGGTGTGATGGGAATGCAGATTGAACGTTGAAATATATGTATTATATTATATTTAAATTTAAATTTAAATCATCTTGAAATCGTAACTCAAAATCTCGATCTCCTATAGCATGCCGCTAGGCGTTTATAATGTTATACGTCTATTCCGAACACAATGGAAAAGGTTTCAACTCCAAATTCGATCGTATGGAGAAAATAGCTTTTTGGACCAGTTATAATATTAAATTTCGATTTAATTTCAGCGCGTTTACTTATCGTACGGCCAAACGATCACTCCAAACATTACGAAAATTGAAATCCGATAATAATACAATATTACGGATCCAATGGAACTGTTTTCATCGAATTTCGAGACTGTGCCCCGGAACGCTATTTTCAAATATCGATTTAGACGATAAAAATTCAAAACTGAACAAAACAGTTTCAAATCCAATTCTGAAAGTTCCAATACCTTTAGAATTATCAATATAGATTTTCTAAGCCTTGAAAATATTTTTAACAAGCTTGAAATTCAAATTTCAAAATTTTACCCAATTTCATACAATTAAATTCACTAATTAAATTGCCAAATTCATAGCAATATTTTGAATTTCAAATTAAACTATCATTCAAATATTTAAACTCAATTAAAAATTCAAATTTCAAACATCAAAAATTCAAGGTCGTTACAATCTTCCCCCCTTAAAAGAATTTCGTCCCAAAATTACAAGTTAAGAAGAATGTTCCAATACCCGTTAACTATTTTCTCAAATCCAAATAGTTTTAAACAACTTTCCAGAATAATCTTTTATTAAGACAAACTAATCTTTTTCTAACTTTCCAAACTTATTCATAAGTTCAAACAACTTTATTTAATTCACAATTCAAATTCAGATCATAAATTATCCAAAATTTCTCAAAAATTTCTATCTCTCTAAATTTTTGAAAATTTTTGTCAGCGTCTCCTTTGCGCGGCTAGCTCGGTACTACTACAAAATGTCCCTACGGACTCTAAAATCCCAATAGAAAACAAAATGCCAAGTGGCAAAATTAGAAACTCATCAAATTTCATACTGAAATTTAAATACATACCTTTTGTTGAGAAATTCAAATTCATCTTCGAAATCAAAATCCAATTCCATTTTCCTTTATAACCCCTGTATATTTTACTTAACAACAATGTCCAAATTTATTTATTGGATTCCCAATACCATATTTTCTTAAGAATTTTCTCCATTCATTTCTTAAGTTCAATATAAGTATTTACATACTTCTTATATCTATTTTCACTTCACTAACAATGTTATATATTCATTTCCATTCAACTTTTGTCAAGACCCGCAAATCCGTACCCTTGATTAAACACTAATCTCCATTGATTAACCCAAGAGGCATGGAAATACGAACCCTGAGGGGTTTTAAGAACAAGAAAAAGTAGAAGAAGAAGAAAATAGAAGAAAGAAGAGAAGGACAAGAAAAGAAACAGAAACAATATCAGAATCTCACATTCTCAGTGGAACAACATATAATAGATAAATGAATAATCTTTTAAAACAAAGAACTATATCATTTTATACATTACATCATCATCAGAGTTTACAACAACAATACAACACTGGACAGTTATATAAACTTATCCTCATACAGAATACACAGCGGAATAAATAATATCATATACAAGTGGTACGTCTCGCCATCCAGCTCGCCACTAAGCTCCATAGCACTCTAGTATCCAGAATAACCTGATAACCTAACTCCGAACTGCCCGTGTGAAAATTTGTGGGCACCCAGAGTTTAGGAAGGAAACAATAAACTCCAGGTCAGTCATGGTGACTGGTGTGAGAACTTAAAACAGAATTGACTTTAAAATCTTTCTGTTGTTTGTTTTAAAGATAAAACTGTTTTAAGTTCTCACACCAGTCACCATGACTGACCTGGAGTTTATTGTTTCCTTCCTAAACTCTGGGTGCCCACAAATTTTCACACGGGCAGTTCGGAGTTAGGTTATCAGGTTATTCTGGATACTGGAGTGCTATGGAGCTTAGTGGCGAGCTGGATGGCGAGACGTACCACTTGTATATGATATTATTTATTCCGCTGTGTATTCTATATGAGGACAAGTTTATATAACTGTCCAGTGTTGTATTGTTGTTGTAAACTCTGATGATGATGTAATGTATAAAATGATATAGTTCTTTGTTTTAAAAGATTATTCATTTATCTATTATATGTTGTTCCACTGAGAATGTGAGATTTTGATATTGTTTCTGTTTCTTTTCTTGTCCTTCTCTTCTTTCTTCTATTTTCTTCTTCTTCTACTTTTTCTTGTTCTTAAAACCCCTCAGGGTTCGTATTTCCATGCCTCTTGGGTTAATCAATGGAGATTAGTGTTTAATCAAGGGTACAGATTTGCGGGTCTTGACAACTTTACATTTTCAATTCCATTTGAATTCAATTTACTATTTCAATTCTATTTGAATTCATTTTATCTTCAAAAACCAAAAATTCATTTTGTGAAAACTCGATGTTCACTTTTTCCAGAACTTTTTAACTTCGACCAAAACAATGGTTTTCATTTTCTAGTTCAATTCATACGTTTCCATTACAATTTGAAAATCAATTTTCCATTAACAAAAATTTTCCAAATTTTTTTTCAAAATTTTTCTAACTCCCAAAATTTTCAGAAAATTTTGGCGGAGTCTCCTTTGTACGGAGGAGCTTTTGCAATTTGACAAAAGATATAAATATATATACATCGACCCACACGGTCGGAAAAGCAAAAACAGTTCATATTTCCTAGTTTGTATTGCATAGGCGTACCTTTATTAGCATTTTTAAGCAAAGCGGCTTATTTATTAGCATTTGCACGACCAAAATGCAGCCAAACGGCTTCCAAAAACCTGTACTTACTCAATTCAAATATGTAAGTGACATATATAGGAAATCTATTAACATTTGACTCAATTTCCATAGCAAATACGTAGATTTCATAAGCAATACATCCAAAACAATTTCCATTAGCAATTTATCAAGTTTCAATACAAATTTAGTTGCTTACAACTAAATCACACGTCATTTTCAATAACAAACAAGTATTTCCGTAAACAATTTCCAATTTAATTCTTTGATTTGATTTTTCATTTAATCAAATCCATTCCATCTACTAATTTAATTCAATTAGTATATTCACTTATCCTTTTTTTAAAAATTTTAAAATTTCCATTTTTAATTCATCTCGAATTTATTTTATCACTAACAAGGAAATTTTCAATTTATTTCTACTACTTGAATTTATATGCAAATTCAAACCATTTTTATTCAGCTCACGACTCGACTTAATTCAAATCAAATCTCATTCCAATTTTTTTTCAATTCCAATTCATTTATTTTCAAATGTAACTTCATTTGTTCATTCACAAATTTATTCCTTTTCAATTTGAATCTTATTTGAATCAAACTTCAAATATTTTATAAGTTATCAACTTATTTACATCCATTAATGAATTTATTTTCAAATATTCTCTTTGGAATTCTATTTCAAATTATAAATCACATTTACAATTTATATTTTTACAAATCTCATTCATATATGGATTTATTTCCTTATATTTTCAATTCACATTTATAAATTTCATTTGTTAAATGAATTTATCTCCAATATTTAATTATACCATTATTTCTTATTTCGTTTCCATATAACAGTGATAATAATTCAATATTATCTCTTCCTAACAACCAAGCAACCATATAGTATAATAATTTATGGAAAATCATTTCTTTTCTATACAAAAATAGTTTTGGGTAAAATTATTTCATTTACCCTTTTTTTAAACAATACTGTGTCAGTTTATCTTGTTCAAGAGTTTAGAAACCCTTATCGATTACGGTTGTACTTCCCGTACCGACCAGAATTCATAAACAATCAACCGATAAGTCAACACAATACAAAACAATTTTCATATTCACTAACAAATACGTGCTCATATCTATTATTACACTCACAATCATTCTAGAGTACTACTGACTCTATCTCTAATGAGTAACACCCAACAGAGCCAAGGTTATCACTTAACCAAATGCTCTGATACCACATGTAACGTCTCGGGATTCTTTCGACGCTCGAAAGTCGACATTAATACGTCCACTGTATCAAATGCCTCACAATCGAATGCCGGAAAACCGAACCATTAGGATTAAAAAGAAGAGGTAGAAGAAGACAGAAGAAAAGAAACAGAAACAACAACAGAATCTCACATTCGCAGCAGAACAAAATATGATAGATAAATGAATAATCTTTAAACAAAGAACTATATCAGTTTATACAAATACATCATTAGAGTTTACAACAATACACATCACTGGACAGTTATATAAACTTGTCCCCCTACAGAATACACAGCCGAATAAATAAATAAGTATGAGTGTACGTCTCGCCATTCAGCTCGTCTCCAAAGCTCCAGAATATCCAGAATATCCTGATAACATAACTCTAGGCTGCCCGTGTGGAAAATTATGGGCACCTAGGGTTTAGAAAGGGAACAATAAACTCCGAGTCAGTCATGGTGACTGGTGTGAGATCGTAAAACAGTTATTTTCACAAAGAAAATAAAAGAAATTCGCAATGCTTTTGGAAAATGAAACTACCATAAGGCCTCCCGCCACACACACAATGCAAACGCAGAATTGGAGGAGATTTCTCCTTATGATAGTCAAATATGCTTACTACGAAAAATCAGTTGATATTATTATTAATGTCTAGTGTAGAAAACATTTCGAAAGTATAATATTAATCTTAGCCAGCATAGGCATTTCGCACTTATGCCTACTATAGCTACTATGTTCAATAGCAGGTTACCGCCACATTCCATAGCAGGTTATACAACTAAAACCGTACAGGGCGCGTATTGTTTCTTTGGATTTCCAACAAATGGTCAGGCTAAGGAACTTCCCACTGTCAATGGGTACGCCTCTGGATGAACGTCCCGAGAACTAACTAGCTCTTTGCCAACACAAGGCCGGGTTACCCCTTACACTAGGTAACTACTACATGAATATGCCACCCCCCGGTCCTTTGGGACCTTTATCCGAGGCACCTCGATCACACAACAACAATCACACAGTAAATGAGATTGGAGCAACCACATAGGTTAAATGCCAGGGCTCCATACATGATACCACCATTTTCTAGAGGGAAATAACATACCCTAAAGGGAGCGACCCTCATAACCTTGTCGCATCATTCCTGTTTCGACCATTTCCGGGGTGTGAGGTCCGATGAGGTCTCGTCCACAAAGCTACGCTTTTTCATAAAGCCATGCTTTGATCAACAAATGATCAATAAATAATCATCACACAGCAAACTCAGCATGTGTAACGACCCAGAATTTTGAACAAATTAAATTGAGAATATTTAATTAATTTTAAATATTTGAATGACGATTTAATTTGAATCCCCGAAATAACTTTGAATTTGACGATTTATTTATAAAATTTAATCTATTGTAAGGTGAATAAAAATTCGAATCTTCAATTTAAGCTGAAGAAAAATATTTCAAAAGCTTTTAAAATTCGTATTGACAATACCAGAGATAACAGAAGCTTCAGAATCGAATTTAGGAGTAAAGTGTTCAGTTTGAAATTAGATCGTTCGAACCGATATTTATAAAATAGTCATTTTTCAAACAGTCTCGGAATTCGACGAAACCAGTTCCATTGGGTCCGTAATATTGAATTATTATCAGATTTCAAATTTTGTATTTTTCGGAATTCATACGTGAGAAAACGACAGGTAAACGCGTTGAAAGTTGTATCGAAACAAACTGAGTTTAAAATTTTAATTTAAAATTAAAAACAAAAGACAGCGTCCCTAACCTCGTGCCTAAATTCACGCCAAGTATCGCGGAAGAAATCGTGATAACCATAACTCTATACCTTCGTTACTCCTCTTCAAGTTCAAAAACATCAGAACGAAATCAAATTCGTTTCGAAAATGGCCGCCCTCATTCTCTCGTTTCAAATAAAATAAAATTGGAAAAAAGGAGGAATCACGAGTACGATTAGGGTATGGCTCGAGCGAGCAGGAATGGCAACCGAGGCGTTCGAAATTGGGGGTCGCTCGCGTTCGAGCGGCGACCTGGCACTCGGCAACTAGAGGAGGCTCGCAGGGGCTTGGGTGGCATCGTGGGAGGTCAGCGATCGCGAATTTTTCTCGTGACTGGCGCGATGTCGAGCGGCGATCGAGTCAAAGGCGGCGGCGTTCAGGCGAAGCTGGGATCTCGCGATTTCAGTTGGATGGAGTTGGGGTTTCGAATCTGGGTAAGCGAAATGGCGGTGGCGATGAGGTGAAGGAGGAAGGCTCGAAGTTGGGATGGGGGGGATCGATATCGTTCTCTGGGCGTGGCCGTACACGATCGCGAGTTCGATCGCAGGGAGGCGGCAAACAGCTCTGACTAACTTCGAGGCAGTGAGGTATCTTTGTATACAATTCATTTATTAAGCTATTTAATTGTGTATATATATTTTATGAGAAGAAATAAATTTAGAATTGGTTAATTTAAATTATTAAAAGAAATATTATTTTTAAACTAAATAATAAATTTATTTATTAAGTCAATAGTTCGAAATTAAAATAATGGTTTGGATGATTAATTTGTTTAATTTACTTATTTAATTTATTTTTAGAAATGGTTAAACAAGAAAATATAGTTTTAAACTAAAATTTTAGTTAAACAAATTTATTTAAAAGAAATTGGTTTAAAATAAAATCATTGAACAATTAAAAGTACCAAGCGAAAAAAAATTGATTATTCGATTTATATAGAATATTAATAAATTGTATAAACTGTTTATACTAGGGCTGAAATGGAGAGACAAGCTGAAATGATAAAATGGGATTGCTAATAAAAGGCTAAGGTGAGATTTTCTCACTCGAAGGAAATTTGATTTTACAGTTATTATTGACTGTTTGATTGCTATTGATTGTTATATTAGATATTTTAGGATATATCTATATATATAGCAATATATACATATTGGCATATGTATATATTGGATTGATGATTTCCCGCCTCGTATAGCGGATGAGACCCTATTGCGCCGTTAGTAAGCGGATGTATAAAAACCTATATACCGCGATAATTCCGTACTGGAGCGGAATTGGTATTGTGCTGACGTCTTTGGATGCAGGGAAACAGGTTGGAGGGATCCAACTGGACCCCTCACGTTATTTAATTCATTTCTATTGTGATATGAATCTGTGAATGATTATAGTGATGCTATTAATCATATTGATATCTGGAAATTGTTTGAAAAGCTAAAATTTAGCTGAATGGATGTTTTGACATCATTGGATTCCAAAAATAGACGAAATTGAATTTTTGGAAATCAAAATAGAAATTTCTAAGTTAGTTTAATTTTAGAAATTTAAATAAATTCGAAGAAAGGAATTTTAAAGTATAAAAAGTTAATTTTTATAATCTTATCGAATTTATTTCCAGAATAAAGTGACAGTGTTAAATAAATGAATTTCGTATAATAGTGATTTTTAAATTGAGGAAATTAATTTAAAATCTGGATTTCTAAATAAAGTGAAAGAAACGATTGAAATTTATTTTCCTAAAAAGGAATGTATTTTAAAGAAGATAAGTTGGAAATTCAGCTTGAAATTTAATTGGTAAATTAAAATAAGTTGTGAAATCAATGTAAAATGAATTCAATAAGGAATTTATTTAGTAGTGATAAATAAAATTTGAAATCAATCTGTAATTGATTTAATATTTAGAAATGAATTTTTGAGAAATCAATGTGGAAATTTTATTCGAACGTTGAGAATAAAATTAGAAATCAACATTGGAATTGATTTGGTATTGAAGCTTTTATAAATGGAATTAAAATTTATAAAAGTTGTTATAAACCCAAAGTCACTTATTTTAATAAGTCAAATATAGAAGTTGATAAAAGAAGGTTTATAAGCCGAAGTTGTTATTAAAAAGAGAATTAGAATTTATAAACGTGCTTATAAATTCGAAATAGATTGAATGTGATAAATCTAATATAGAAGGCTATTAAAGAAGATATATTCACGATTTTGGACAGTGAATATATTGTTAAGTAAAATGGATTCATTTTTGAAGAAGTAATATTTTAAAAATGAAGTTAAACATTTTAAAGATGTTTTAAAATGTATTATAAATCGAAAGCAGAGATTTCCGCAGTTCTTGTTGAAATAGACGTTTTCGAGAAATTTAAGGAAATGGTGGACTATAACACTGTTGTTATAGTAAATGATTTCCGAAAGGAAATGTTTTGATGTAGTATTGGGATTTATATATCTATCTAAATCCGAATCCCTATGCTAGTGATTTCGAGTCGTCGTAACGATGTTTTACGCAACATTCGTTTTGACTCAAATAGATGTTGAAATTTATGATTTCCTTAAAGAATGAATATATACTTAATTTGATTTAAGTATATTGAATATTTTCAAAATGTTGAAAATAAATGATTTGTGAAATACTTATTATTAAATAAGTATGGAAACGCTTTTCCAATATGAAATGAACTGTTTTGAGATTTTATCTTCAAAGATAAAATGAAATGTGGAAATTGATTTGAAATTGTTTTCAAATGGTTAAGTGTGGAAATTTTATATCTTATAAAGATATTTTTGAAGAATAAATAATTTGGGAAAATTATTTGGAATCTGATGATGTTGCGCATCTTTATTGATAGTTAAATAACCGACTATCAATAATTACCTTTAGATAGGTATTTGTTGTGAATTGGATGAATTTGAATGCCACACTTATTTTTGAATAATCGCTCACTATTCGGGTTAGCCGGGAAAGGACCATGGGGTCGTATAACCCATTCCGAATATGTGATACGTCGTTATGAATTGCATTTGAAGACCGGTGTTGAAGACCAGATATTTTTGAAAACGGAAGGATTACCGTCGAGTTACTCTACATCGACTGATCTTCGATTTAGAGGTTTTATCACCCTTAGTGACGGGAAGTCCGGACGTGATTAGAAAATTATCCGGAAATGCAAGGGCTTCGTGAGAAGTGCCTTCGGTTCTGTTTGATCCCGGAACAGACTTGTATGGATTGTGTGTCTGACGTTACAATTTGAGATATAAAGCTGATTTCTTTCAAATACATTTCTGTTGGTGGCGGAGAATTTATTCTCTTAGCTTAACACCCTTCTCTGAGACGTACGAGCTCAGAGGTTATGTAGTTGAAATTTATCAGCGATATATCCCAATTTGGTAACGTGGCATACTGAGTGTTGCTGTGAAATGATCAGTGTTTGATCATTTGTGATATGATCATTTGTTTGATCTTATATCTTTGTGATCATAGGTTGATCATTTTGTTTGACCCGAAGCAGGGCTTTTTGAGAAAGCGTAGCTTTGTGGACGAGACTTCATCGAGCCTCACACCCCGGAAATGGTCGAAACAGGAAGGATGCAGCAAGGTTCTAGGGAGTAGCGCCCCTTAGTGTATGTCATTCCTTCTGGATAAAGGTGGTATCATGGTATGGAGCCCAGATACTTAACCTCTGTGGTTGCTGCAAAATTTATTTCTTTGTGGTTGTTGCGAATCGGGGATCCTCGGGAAGATCGGTGACGATCGGGGGATGGCATACGCGTGTCAGTAGTTACCTATTTTTGCAGAGGTAACCCGGCCTTGTGTTGGCAGAGATCCGGTTAGGTTCTCGGGTCGTCTATTCCAGGGACGTACCCATCGTGGATAGGAAGTTCCTTTGCCTGACCATTTGTTGGAAATCCAAAGAAACAATACGAGCCTTGTACGGTATTAGTTGTAGAACCTGCCATTCACTTATGGTGGCGCCCCACTGTTTGGATGGTAGCTATAGTAGGCATACGATACTGGTCGTATGTTGGCTAAGATTTATATTATACTTTCGAACTGTTTTCTACACTATGCACTAATAATAATATCAAAAATGATTTGATTTTGCGTAGTAAGCATCTTTGACTATCATAAGAAGAAATCTCCTCCAATTCTGCGTTTGCATTGTGTGTGTGGTGGGAGGTCTTATGGTAGTTTCATTTCCCAAAAGCATTGCGAATTGACTTTAAAATTTTTCTGCTGTTTATTTTTAAAGAATAACTGTTTTACGATCTCACACCAGTCACCATGACTGACTCGGAGTTTATTGTTCCCTTCTAAACTCTGGGTGCCCACAAATTTCCACACGGGCAGTCTAGAGTTAGATTATCAGGATATTCTGGATATTCTGGAGCTTTGGAGATAAGCTGGAGGACGAGACGTAGTATTTGTATCTGATAGTATTTATTCCGCTGTGTATTCTATATGAGGACAAGTATATATAACTGTCCATTGTTGTTTATTGACTCTGATGATATGATGTGATGTAATGTAATAACATATATAATTCTTTTGTTTTAAAAGACTAGTAATTATCTATTGTATATTTTTCCGCTGCGATGTGTAAGATTCTGATATTGTCTCTGTTCTGTATCTGTGTTGTTTTGTTGTTTCTTCTTCTCTTTTTCTTCTATCTTCTCTTCCTCCTCTTCTTTTAAATATTAAAGTTTCGCGTTTTCGCCATCTGATTGTTCGACAGTTGCTACAGTGGACGCAGCAGTGTCGGGTTTTTCGGAAGACGAATTTGCGGGTCTTTACAGTTGGTATCAGAGCATATGGTTAAGCGACAACCCTGCTCTGTTGGGTGTTACTCATTAGAGATAGAGTCAGCAGTACTCTAGAATGAGTTGAGTGTAATAATAGATATGAGCGCGTATTTGTTATTGAATATAAAATTGTTTTGTATTGTGATGATTGGTTTATTGAGTGGTATATGAACCTTCGTCGGCACAGTCTTGCAAAACTGTATCGAAGGGGTTTCTAAACACTTGAATAGAACAGTTCGGCACAGTATTGTTTTAAAATTGGGTAAATGAAATAATTTTACCCAAAACTATTTTTGTATAGAAAAGAAATGTTTTTTCTATAAAGTATTATGGTATATGGTTGCATGGATGTTAGGAAATAATAATAGTGAACTATTATCATTGAAATTAAATGAGAAATTGGAATTATAACTCCAAATTTAAAAAAATGAATTCATATACCAGTAGAATTTAAGAATGTAAATTATAAATGTGAATTGTAATTTAAAACGGAATTCCAGAGAAGTTTTTGGAAATGTTTTGAAAAGAATTTGAAAATTTTGGAGATTTGGAAAGTTTAAAATCCTTTTTGATTTGAAAATGAATTTCAAAGGTTTGAAAAGCATTTTAGAGAGATAAAAGCTCTAAACTCTTTTAGGTCGCTGGAAAATAATTCCGATGATGATCGCGACATCACCGGTGTTCATTTTCGGGTTTCCAAAAGAGAAATTGCTGCCAAATTATTTTAAATGGAAGTGTTTGGAAAATTTGGGTTTATGTTTTGGAAAATTCAAAGGATAATTTGAATTGTTTTCAAAATGGCTTTGAAATGTTGAAAAGACTCTGGAATACTATAAAAATAAGTGGATAACTTATACAATTTGAATTTTGATTGAATAAATTTAACTTAAGGAATTTTAAGTTGAATTAAAGTAAGTATAAGTTATATAACTTATAAAATGAGAAATAAAATAGTAACCAAAGATTTGAAAATAAATTCATTTGACAAATGAGAATTATTAATGTGAAATTGAATGATAATGAATTCATATATGAATAAAATTGTAAATATGAATTCGTAAGTGAATAAAACTAGAATTGAATTTGATTATGGAAAATGAAGTGAAGTATTAAACTAAAGTTAGTAAGTGAAGCTAATTGATTATTGACCAAATGGATAAGGTTTGAACGAATTAAAATTCAAGGATTATAAATGAAGATAAATTGAATTCCAATAAAATTGAAAATGTGAATTATAAGTTCAAATGAATATGAAATGTAAAATTTAATGAATAGGATATAACTTCAATAACGAACTTAAGAATGATATAAGCAGTTTATATTGAAAATTTGTAATCGAATTTGCAAAATAGTTGGATGTTATAACTAGATATTATGGCTAGTAGATATACAGGTGGATAAAGGAATTGGAATTTTGATTTCACAGATAAATTTGAATTGCTCGAAAAAGGTACGTATTTGAGTTTTAATATGAGTTTTTGATGATTTCTCTCTAGCCGCTTGGCTTTTTCTTTTTCTTTTTGAAATCTGAGAGTCCGTAGGGACGTTTTGTAGTCGTACCGTATTAGCCGCGCAAAGGAGACGCTGGCGAAATTTTTCGAAAATTTAGGGTGTTAGAAAATTTTTGAGAAAATTTGGAAGTTTAAATTTGAATTTAAACTCGAATTTGAATTGAGAAGTAAACAATGTTGTTTGAAACCTGTAATTGAAGTTGAAAAACTAGTTGAAGTAATAACGAATCTTTAGTAGAAGATTTGTTTTGAAGAATTGATAAAACTATTTAGATTGAAAAAAATAGTAGACGAGTTAAGGACCATTTTTTCCTAACTTGTAATTTCGAGGACGAAATTCTTTTAAGGAGGGAAGTTTGTAACGACCCAGAATTTTGAACAAATTAAATTGAGAATATTTAATTAATTTTAAATATTTGAATGACGATTTAATTTGAATCCCCGAAATAACTTTGAATTTGACGATTTATTTATAAAATTTAATCTATTGTAAGGTGAATAAAAATTCGAATCTTCAATTTAAGCTGAAGAAAAATATTTCAAAAGCTTTTAAAATTCGTATTGACAATACCAGAGATAACAGAAGCTTCAGAATCGAATTTAGGAGTAAAGTGTTCAGTTTGAAATTAGATCGTTCGAACCGATATTTATAAAATAGTCATTTTTCAAACAGTCTCGGAATTCGACGAAACCAGTTCCATTGGGTCCGTAATATTGAATTATTATCAGATTTCAAATTTTGTATTTTTCGGAATTCATACGTGAGAAAACGACAGGTAAACGCGTTGAAAGTTGTATCGAAACAAACTGAGTTTAAAATTTTAATTTAAAATTAAAAACAAAAGACAGCGTCCCTAACCTCGTGCCTAAATTCACGCCAAGTATCGCGGAAGAAATCGTGATAACCATAACTCTATACCTTCGTTACTCCTCTTCAAGTTCAAAAACATCAGAACGAAATCAAATTCGTTTCGAAAATGGCCGCCCTCATTCTCTCGTTTCAAATAAAATAAAATTGGAAAAAAGGAGGAATCACGAGTACGATTAGGGTATGGCTCGAGCGAGCAGGAATGGCAACCGAGGCGTTCGAAATTGGGGGTCGCTCGCGTTCGAGCGGCGACCTGGCACTCGGCAACTAGAGGAGGCTCGCAGGGGCTTGGGTGGCATCGTGGGAGGTCAGCGATCGCGAATTTTTCTCGTGACTGGCGCGATGTCGAGCGGCGATCGAGTCAAAGGCGGCGGCGTTCAGGCGAAGCTGGGATCTCGCGATTTCAGTTGGATGGAGTTGGGGTTTCGAATCTGGGTAAGCGAAATGGCGGTGGCGATGAGGTGAAGGAGGAAGGCTCGAAGTTGGGATGGGGGGGATCGATATCGTTCTCTGGGCGTGGCCGTACACGATCGCGAGTTCGATCGCAGGGAGGCGGCAAACAGCTCTGACTAACTTCGAGGCAGTGAGGTATCTTTGTATACAATTCATTTATTAAGCTATTTAATTGTGTATATATATTTTATGAGAAGAAATAAATTTAGAATTGGTTAATTTAAATTATTAAAAGAAATATTATTTTTAAACTAAATAATAAATTTATTTATTAAGTCAATAGTTCGAAATTAAAATAATGGTTTGGATGATTAATTTGTTTAATTTACTTATTTAATTTATTTTTAGAAATGGTTAAACAAGAAAATATAGTTTTAAACTAAAATTTTAGTTAAACAAATTTATTTAAAAGAAATTGGTTTAAAATAAAATCATTGAACAATTAAAAGTACCAAGCGAAAAAAAATTGATTATTCGATTTATATAGAATATTAATAAATTGTATAAACTGTTTATACTAGGGCTGAAATGGAGAGACAAGCTGAAATGATAAAATGGGATTGCTAATAAAAGGCTAAGGTGAGATTTTCTCACTCGAAGGAAATTTGATTTTACAGTTATTATTGACTGTTTGATTGCTATTGATTGTTATATTAGATATTTTAGGATATATCTATATATATAGCAATATATACATATTGGCATATGTATATATTGGATTGATGATTTCCCGCCTCGTATAGCGGATGAGACCCTATTGCGCCGTTAGTAAGCGGATGTATAAAAACCTATATACCGCGATAATTCCGTACTGGAGCGGAATTGGTATTGTGCTGACGTCTTTGGATGCAGGGAAACAGGTTGGAGGGATCCAACTGGACCCCTCACGTTATTTAATTCATTTCTATTGTGATATGAATCTGTGAATGATTATAGTGATGCTATTAATCATATTGATATCTGGAAATTGTTTGAAAAGCTAAAATTTAGCTGAATGGATGTTTTGACATCATTGGATTCCAAAAATAGACGAAATTGAATTTTTGGAAATCAAAATAGAAATTTCTAAGTTAGTTTAATTTTAGAAATTTAAATAAATTCGAAGAAAGGAATTTTAAAGTATAAAAAGTTAATTTTTATAATCTTATCGAATTTATTTCCAGAATAAAGTGACAGTGTTAAATAAATGAATTTCGTATAATAGTGATTTTTAAATTGAGGAAATTAATTTAAAATCTGGATTTCTAAATAAAGTGAAAGAAACGATTGAAATTTATTTTCCTAAAAAGGAATGTATTTTAAAGAAGATAAGTTGGAAATTCAGCTTGAAATTTAATTGGTAAATTAAAATAAGTTGTGAAATCAATGTAAAATGAATTCAATAAGGAATTTATTTAGTAGTGATAAATAAAATTTGAAATCAATCTGTAATTGATTTAATATTTAGAAATGAATTTTTGAGAAATCAATGTGGAAATTTTATTCGAACGTTGAGAATAAAATTAGAAATCAACATTGGAATTGATTTGGTATTGAAGCTTTTATAAATGGAATTAAAATTTATAAAAGTTGTTATAAACCCAAAGTCACTTATTTTAATAAGTCAAATATAGAAGTTGATAAAAGAAGGTTTATAAGCCGAAGTTGTTATTAAAAAGAGAATTAGAATTTATAAACGTGCTTATAAATTCGAAATAGATTGAATGTGATAAATCTAATATAGAAGGCTATTAAAGAAGATATATTCACGATTTTGGACAGTGAATATATTGTTAAGTAAAATGGATTCATTTTTGAAGAAGTAATATTTTAAAAATGAAGTTAAACATTTTAAAGATGTTTTAAAATGTATTATAAATCGAAAGCAGAGATTTCCGCAGTTCTTGTTGAAATAGACGTTTTCGAGAAATTTAAGGAAATGGTGGACTATAACACTGTTGTTATAGTAAATGATTTCCGAAAGGAAATGTTTTGATGTAGTATTGGGATTTATATATCTATCTAAATCCGAATCCCTATGCTAGTGATTTCGAGTCGTCGTAACGATGTTTTACGCAACATTCGTTTTGACTCAAATAGATGTTGAAATTTATGATTTCCTTAAAGAATGAATATATACTTAATTTGATTTAAGTATATTGAATATTTTCAAAATGTTGAAAATAAATGATTTGTGAAATACTTATTATTAAATAAGTATGGAAACGCTTTTCCAATATGAAATGAACTGTTTTGAGATTTTATCTTCAAAGATAAAATGAAATGTGGAAATTGATTTGAAATTGTTTTCAAATGGTTAAGTGTGGAAATTTTATATCTTATAAAGATATTTTTGAAGAATAAATAATTTGGGAAAATTATTTGGAATCTGATGATGTTGCGCATCTTTATTGATAGTTAAATAACCGACTATCAATAATTACCTTTAGATAGGTATTTGTTGTGAATTGGATGAATTTGAATGCCACACTTATTTTTGAATAATCGCTCACTATTCGGGTTAGCCGGGAAAGGACCATGGGGTCGTATAACCCATTCCGAATATGTGATACGTCGTTATGAATTGCATTTGAAGACCGGTGTTGAAGACCAGATATTTTTGAAAACGGAAGGATTACCGTCGAGTTACTCTACATCGACTGATCTTCGATTTAGAGGTTTTATCACCCTTAGTGACGGGAAGTCCGGACGTGATTAGAAAATTATCCGGAAATGCAAGGGCTTCGTGAGAAGTGCCTTCGGTTCTGTTCGATCCCGGAACAGACTTGTATGGATTGTGTGTCTGACGTTACAATTTGAGATATAAAGCTGATTTCTTTCAAATACATTTCTGTTGGTGGCGGAGAATTTATTCTCTTAGCTTAACACCCTTCTCTGAGACGTACGAGCTCAGAGGTTATGTAGTTGAAATTTATCAGCGATATATCCCAATTTGGTAACGTGGCATACTGAGTGTTGCTGTGAAATGATCAGTGTTTGATCATTTGTGATATGATCATTTGTTTGATCTTATATCTTTGTGATCATAGGTTGATCATTTTGTTTGACCCGAAGCAGGGCTTTTTGAGAAAGCGTAGCTTTGTGGACGAGACTTCATCGAGCCTCACACCCCGGAAATGGTCGAAACAGGAAGGATGCAGCAAGGTTCTAGGGAGTAGCGCCCCTTAGTGTATGTCATTCCTTCTGGATAAAGGTGGTATCATGGTATGGAGCCCAGATACTTAACCTCTGTGGTTGCTGCAAAATTTATTTCTTTGTGGTTGTTGCGAATCGGGGATCCTCGGGAAGATCGGTGACGATCGGGGGATGGCATACGCGTGTCAGTAGTTACCTATTTTTGCAGAGGTAACCCGGCCTTGTGTTGGCAGAGATCCGGTTAGGTTCTCGGGTCGTCTATTCCAGGGACGTACCCATCGTGGATAGGAAGTTCCTTTGCCTGACCATTTGTTGGAAATCCAAAGAAACAATACGAGCCTTGTACGGTATTAGTTGTAGAACCTGCCATTCACTTATGGTGGCGCCCCACTGTTTGGATGGTAGCTATAGTAGGCATACGATACTGGTCGTATGTTGGCTAAGATTTATATTATACTTTCGAACTGTTTTCTACACTATGCACTAATAATAATATCAAAAATGATTTGATTTTGCGTAGTAAGCATCTTTGACTATCATAAGAAGAAATCTCCTCCAATTCTGCGTTTGCATTGTGTGTGTGGTGGGAGGTCTTATGGTAGTTTCATTTCCCAAAAGCATTGCGAATTGACTTTAAAATTTTTCTGCTGTTTATTTTTAAAGAATAACTGTTTTACGATCTCACACCAGTCACCATGACTGACTCGGAGTTTATTGTTCCCTTCTAAACTCTGGGTGCCCACAAATTTCCACACGGGCAGTCTAGAGTTAGATTATCAGGATATTCTGGATATTCTGGAGCTTTGGAGATAAGCTGGAGGACGAGACGTAGTATTTGTATCTGATAGTATTTATTCCGCTGTGTATTCTATATGAGGACAAGTATATATAACTGTCCATTGTTGTTTATTGACTCTGATGATATGATGTGATGTAATGTAATAACATATATAATTCTTTTGTTTTAAAAGACTAGTAATTATCTATTGTATATTTTTCCGCTGCGATGTGTAAGATTCTGATATTGTCTCTGTTCTGTATCTGTGTTGTTTTGTTGTTTCTTCTTCTCTTTTTCTTCTATCTTCTCTTCCTCCTCTTCTTTTAAATATTAAAGTTTCGCGTTTTCGCCATCTGATTGTTCGACAGTTGCTACAGTGGACGCAGCAGTGTCGGGTTTTTCGGAAGACGAATTTGCGGGTCTTTACAGCATGCCACATTACCAAATTGGGAATATATCGCTGATAACCTTCAACTACATAACCTCTGAGCTCGTACGTCTCAGAGAAGGGTGTTAAGCTAAGAGAATAAATTCTCCGCCACCAAACAGAAATGTATTTGAAAGAAATCAGCTTTATATCTCATTTTGTAATGTCAGACATGTAACCATACAAGTCTGTTCCGGGTTCGAACAGAACCGAAGGCACTTCCAAAGAAGCCCTTGCAATTCGGGTATTCACAATCCCGATCGGACTTCCCATCACATAGGGAATCTCTATACTGGAGCAACCCAGTGCAGAGACAATCGATAGGTTATCCTATCGTTTCCGCAAACATCCGGTCTTCAACACCGGTCTTCAAATGCGATCCATAACTTCGTATCATTATTCGGAATGGGTTATATGACACAAAGTCCTCTCCCGGCTTAACCGAATAATAAGCGCTTATTTTAAAAATAAGTGTTGCATTCAAATTGCAAGCAAATCACAATAAATACCCATTTAAAGGTCAATATTGATAGTCGGTGATTTAACTATCAAACAACATTCACAACAATCATCAGATTTAAATAATTTTCCCAAATTATTTATTTTCAAAATATCTTCACAAGATATATATATTTTTCCACACTTAAACAATTTGAAAACAAATTTCAAATCACTTTTCACCTTTCAATCTTTTGAAAATAAATTTTAAATCAATTTCCCTACACGGGATATATTTCCAAATATTTATTCATTTCCACTGGAAATCTACCAAGTTCAAATACTTTATTTCCAAAATATTCCTTAAAATCCAATTTCAGAATTTCTTCATTTATAATTTAAAACTACTTTGGAAATATACTCTGCTTTTCAAGAAAAATATACTTCCATTTCAAAATGGTCCATTTAAACCAATTGAATAAATCCTTATCGATTTATTTCAAATTTACATCCCAAAATTTATTTCCATACTTTAAAAATAAATCAGTGTTTATTTTTAAAACAAATTTCCCTTTCCTTTATAGATTCCATTTTGAATTTACATTTCCAAATATTCACTTTTTATACGATTTTCAAATCGATTTCTCAAATATTTACTTTCAACTCCAAATCAACTTTCAAATTGATTTCCAAATTTATTTCAAAACCCAAATTGATTTCCAATTTATTTCAAATAACAAAGTACTTATAAATTGATTTCTAAGTTTATTTCAGTACAAAAAAAATTTCATTCAAACACCAAATCAATTATCTTATTAATTTCCCAAAGATTTATTTTCCAATACCAGATTAATTGTCAAATGGGTTTCAACAAATTTAACACCTTTTAAATAAATTCCTTTATTCTTCCAAATTATTCAAAATTCCATTTTCAATAAATTCTTCAACTTTTAAACAATATTACTCAACTCATTTATTAAAATCTTTTCCCATATTTTGGAAATAATTCGATAAGATTTCAAAAATCAACTTTATACTTTTTAAATTCCTTCTTTTAAATTCACCCAATTCTTCCAAAAAGAATTTACTAAAATTTCCAACTTTAATTTCAAAAATCCAATTTATTTATTTCTGGTATCCAACGATACCAAAATACATTCGGCTAAATTATAGCCTTCAACACATTCAATCGTCAATATAATCATTCAAAGATTATCAATAAATCATCATGCAGCATATGAAACAAATTCACACAATATATGAAACAAATTCATATAATTTGAGGAATCCAGTTGGATCCCTCCAACCTATTTCCCTACATCCACAGATGTTAGCACAATACCAATTCCACTTCGAGGTGGAATATCGCGGTATATGGGATTTATAAAATATCATCCGCTATTATGCGGCGCATAGGGTCTCATCCGCTATATAATGCGGGAAATCAACAACTCCAATATATATATATATATATTCCAATATATATATTGCTATATATTACTATATATACTATCACCCAAACAATCAATCAATCAATAACTGAATTTTCAATTTTAATTTGAGTGAGAAGATCTCACCTTTGCTTTTATTTTGCAATCCATTTTCCATTCCAGTTTGTTTCTCGATTTGTAGACCTTGTATAAACAATTTATACAATCTATTAATATTCTAATCAATCGAACAATAAATTTTCCTTTAAAATTTTAATTAACGAATTAATTCAATTTTATCGAACGATTTATTTTAAACAAATTCCTTAATTTTAAACTAATGATTCAATTAATCAAAGAATTAAATTTTTAAACAAATTTTCTTTATAGTAAAATTTTCCTTTTAAAATATTCTTTAATAACCGAATAAATTAAATGAGTTTATTAACCACATTAATCACTAATATGCATTATCAAAATAAACTGGTTGAATGTTCATTTCTAAACTGCCTGCATATGTGTATACTTATTTATCACCTTTTAAATTAAAACAGAAATCTTTTATCTTACTGTACATATTTAAATTTACTTTCAAATTTAAATTGAGTTGAATAAATTGCATATAGCTTACTGCAAAATTTCAAACTCAGGCTACCACCATCGTCGACAACCCCAATTCACTGCCATCCTCCCAGCATTCGATCGGAGCCCCACTACTTCGCCTATAGACTCACGAACACTATCGCGAACGAGAAACCCACCTCGACACTTCGGCCAATCCCACGCACCCATGCGCATAGACAATCGCGACATTGATCTGCTCGACAATCGATCTTCCTCCCATCTACGAACGAGACAGCGCCCTCCTTGGTCCTACGCGCACGACCTATCCCCCTTCGACGCCGCCTCCAAGCCTGTAATGAGATGAACCTGTCATGGATTAGAATGGAGCCGCCATTTATTTTGATTCGAACGAAAGATTGTTTTTGTTCGTTTTTTCTTCTTCTTCTGAGTGAAAAGGGCTTCGATTTTATTGAAGAGATAGGTTGCGTAATTTTTAAAAGAAATAGGGGAGACAATGTCTAAACAGATGGAGAGAAAGCATGTCCAAATTAACAAGCTACAGTGTTTTGATGGAGAAATGAAAAAGGTGTGATGGGAATGCAGATTGAACGTTGAAATATATGTATTATATTATATTTAAATTTAAATTTATATCGCCTCGAAATCGTAACTCAAAATCTCGATATCCTATCGAGGCGTGCCGCTAGGCGTTTGTAATGTTATACGCCTATTCCGAACACAATGGAAAAGTTTTCAACTCCAAATTCGATCGTATGGAGAAAATAGCTTTTTGGACCAGTTATAATATTAAATTTCAATTTAATTTCAGCGCATTTACTTATCGTACGGCCAAACGATCACTCCAAACATTACAAAAATTGAAATCCTATAATAATACAATATTATGGATCCAATGGAACTGATTTCGTCGAATTCCGAGACTGTGCCCCGGAACGCTATTTTCAAATATCGATTTAGACGATAAAAATTCAAAACTGAACAAAACAGTTTCAAATCCAATTCTGAAAGTTCCAATACCTTCAGAATTATCAATATAGATTTTCTAAGCCTTGAAAATATTTTTAACAAGCTTGAAATTCAAATTTCAAAATTTTACCCAATTTCATATAATTAAATTCACTAATTAAATTGCCAAATTCATAGCAATATTTTGAATTTCAAATTAAACTATCATTCAAATATTTAAACTCAATTAAATATTCAAATTTCAAACATCAAAAATTCAGGGTCGTTACGTTTTGTATTTTAATAAGTACTACAAGCATACTTATTATTGGAAAATATCATGATTTAAATATATGGCTGATAATAAATTATGGATTTTAATGTAATGATTTTAAATTATAAAATAGGTTTTTTTGGTTTTAAATAAATGTTTTAAATACAGTATAAGTATTTTAAAAGTATATTATTAGTATATATAGTTTTAGAAAATTGTTAAAGATTTTATTTAACAAATAAAAGGCTTTTATATTATATAATATCTTTCAAGTGGTTTATAGTATTATATTAAATATCCTAGCTTTATAAATAAATTATGTACGTGTGTGTATTTTGAAGGTATTTTAGTGTATTCAGAAGTTTTAATAAGGAAATTTAGTATTTGTGAAAGAAGATAAAGGAGTTTTTAGACTATAACACTTATGTTATAATGGATTATTTTGTAAAATTGATTAAAAGGTATATAACCTTGTTTAATAAGTGAAGATCTACTTGGAGCTTTAAATGAATGTTTTATAGTTAATGGAAATATACAAGTGATTTTGAGTTTATAATAACGTTGTTTTGCAACATTTGTTTTAATCCATTTAACTGAACTTTTGAAAAGTACTTTGATATTTAAAAATGAGTTTTAAAGATAACGATTAAGCGAAGTGCTTTGGGTTTGTTGGAATCACGTTTTAGTAATATTTGTTTTTAAACCCTTGAATAATATTTTTAATTGGTAAAATATTGTTAAATAATTTTCAATGGAATTTTGAAGAGAATAACAAGTATGAACTGGTTTTGGGTTTGTTGTGACAATGTGTTAATAACACTCGTCTCTAACCCTTTTCTATTATACATATGAATGTAAATAGATCTTTGAAAAGAATGTTTTTTGAGATAATCATAAGTGACATGGTTTTGGATTTGTAGTGACAATGTTTGAGTAACACTTTTCTTATGCCCATTTAAATTGATTTGTGAATATACTTATACGGTTGAGATAAGTATATGAATACTTTTGAGAGTATCGAAATATGTTGAAATGAGTAGTGATGTTTTAATTAAATAGCGAAGTTTGATTAATAAGTGGAGTTTCATTTATAAAGAGTTATTGAGTAGAAATGAGTTTTACTAATAAAAGAGGATTTTAATTAATAAAGGAAGATTGATTAAAAGTGGGTTAGAAGTCGATTATATGACTTGATCGTGCTTGTGTGTTTTGATCATTTTTTGTGTGTTAACCATATGAGACTTAGTTTTCTCTATGTGATTATTCTATTGTTATTGGATTTGATCAAAATATAACTCTGGAAATATCTAAAAGAAACACAGGAGTTATATGGTACAGTTCTCTTCAATGATGCTGTATTGTATGTATAAACTTGTTATGCTCTTCTAGGACAAATGATATGAAAATCTGTCCGCTTAAACGGTTAGGAGGTGATCTCCAATCTTATGTATTGTCTGTTTATTTCCCACAGAACCGGGGTTGAGTTTATCGAAAATCCGTCGATTGGTTTTGAAGCACCATTAAGCGGGGAGTGTACTTATGTGAGATTACGTGAAACCGTAACCACTCCAAAACCATATATGTGTTCTATGCTTTGGATAAGGTTCGTGTTTGGTTCGAGATGCTGAAGTTTATGGGGAGATTCGAGATCTATTTGAAATTCTCAATCACATGTAGTTGTTCGTATTTTGTTCAAGACGTAGGGTCCATATATGATTCCAAGATCTATTGAGATATGGGAATCGATGTGTGATTTCGGATCTGTTGAGGGATCCATGTGTAATTCTGAGATCTGTTGAGATATGGAAGTCCATATGTGGTTTTAAGATCTATTCAAGCTGGAGACTCGTGTGTTGAGGTCTATTTAAGTTGTGACTCGTGTGTTAGGGTGCTGAATGCGACTCCACCATCGGTATTGATAGAAACCATAGATAGGAGACATATCATATAAGGTTTCGCTAACTTAAAGGGTGTAGGCACTTCATTCTAGTGTTACTTACCGATATGCATATGGGAGTGATGTGACCTAGTGCCACGTGCTTCGGCGTGTACCAGCTATGTTTTTCCTATGATATATTTTATTTAGAGATATTATGCTCGGAAGGATATCTCTAATCCTTAAGAAGGAGGACCGTTCTCAAGGTATTGAGGGCACTTTAGTGGAAATCCTACACAATTATCGAACACGCCTTAGCGGTGATGATTGTATACCTATTATTGTTGTGATGTACACTCACATATATTACAGCTACTAGATTATTTATACTTCACACCCTAGATATTATTAAATTATCATTGGATATTATAATAGACATAGTTTGGTTATTGTAAGCTAAAAACCCGTCAGCGTTTATTAGCGACGTGATCTTAAGAGATAACATTATTTTGAAGGGTTTTGCAAATATAGCAATTCATATATTTGAGTTTCTAACGCTAGCTTACCAGACTGATCCGAGTGTTATTTTCTTATAATGCTCGAGTCAGCTCGAGTATATTTCCAGATTTAGCTATGGTTCATTGGAGCTCCTTTTCTACCGTACTTATTTTCTGCTGCATTACTTGATTTGTATCTATCAGTATCTATGAGTACATGCTATTATAATTGCCCAGGTTGATGATAGGTTAGTTTACTGTGATTGGCGTATGTATATCAAATTTTTCTTTTTAGTAAGACCTTTGAGATGTTATATATTATCTTCTACATGTGAGATTCTAAAATTGTGTTTTTTTTCTTGTTTTGTTTTTGTTTTCTTTTTCTTTTACCCTAATGTTCTATCTTTTCATCATTTGGGTATTCAGCAAGTGAATACCGTGGATTAATTAGTGTGGACATTTGGAGATCATAAAGGTTTACGTTACATATATAAAATAATGGAAATAATAGAGTTTTCTTTATTGCAAGACTAATAAAGAAGCCTAAAACTGTATGGTAAAAACTATATAATTAGTGCATTGTGATTTCTAATATAGTTTACCAATTGTCGTTCACCATATGCAAAAAACAAATATTTTCGGTTGATCATTTGTCAAATTATTTCGCCCTTTCCTCTTCTCTTTCATTCTTTTTTTTCATCCCCCAAACCACAACCATTAATTCTCTCTACAAATTCCCAAATCCTCCAATCACTCCTAATTAGTGCATTGGAATCTCATGGTGACTTCGATGGTACTGAACATGACCTGAAATCTCGCGGCGACCTGGAATCACGAGCATATTGAGGTATTGGTTTCTTTTGCATTACAGAAGCTAGCCACCAAAAGCTTTTGTCTTATGATCAGAATGCCTGAAGTAAAATAATTTTTCAATTAAATTAATTTGTATTGACCATTCTTTTAGCAGTGCTAAAATTAATTTGAATTACAGTAGGCATCGGATTCAATATAATTGATATTTTTTGAGTGGTGATGTGGAACCAAGATCATATTTACATGATGAATTGAGATGACAACCTATAGAAAAATAAAAGTTAAGTCGAATGTAATCAAGGAAATAATTGAGATAATACTATATTAATTTGGCGAACTTTTGTTGTGTTATTGTGACAACGCGAACGATTAATATTTTTATTTTTTTGACCTGTTCAATTACAAGTATGAGTTTTATTTGTGTTGTTTATGACAATGTATGAATTGAATATTCCTATATTTTCTTTGTTTTCTAGTAGTTGTTTTGATACAATTTAGTTATTTATAATTTTATATACCATTTTATTTTCAGCTATCCAAATCTAAATTCAAGTGTATTTAGGAAGGTAAAAAGATAAAGGGTTTACGATTTTTTCTTAAAAGATAAAAAGATCCATCTTCGTCCATAAAGATTTCAAAAACATAATTTACAAAATGCTTTAATAAAACTAAAAAAATAACATAATTTTATTAACGGCAAGAGCAATATAAGACATAATATGTGATCTTTGCCCATTTTTGTTGTAGTAGAACCACATAGCTTAATAGTCAAGATGTGAATAAACCTAAAACTACGTTCCGAGCTTATACGTTTGCATCTTGAGTACTAACTAATGCTAAATAAATAGCTACGATCAAGTCTTCACAAGAAATAATTTCATGATTTCAAGTTTATTAACCATTAGTTAGCTAGATGTGTTTCAAAAGATAACTCCAATGATTCAATTATATCATCGTTTATAATACTGTTAAAATATACCCAAACTTTTTTAAATTAAATTGTCATTTTGAAACAAATGATTTCATCTCACTCTAAGTAAGTATGCAAAATGTAATATATCATTTTAAATAGGATTAACCATGTCAACCTGAATATACAAAGTTACATTTATCTTTCTCATAAATCAACCTGAATATTTTCTTCTTAAATAAACACAAAATATTTTGTATTCAAAACCTTTACAAGAAATTAAAGAAATAATTTAGCATTACAGAAACTTTTTTGTTGTTTTTTGTTCTCTTTTCCCTTTGTTAATGCATTGTTCATGGTAAAAATTCAGGTCTTCATTATTTTGCATGGTGTCATAATTAGAGCTGCAATACATGGAGCCCTACACTTGCTATGACCAAGTTTGATGGTTCTGTTTATCGGTTGAGCACTTTATAATCTAGTAGTACTGCAATTGTTATGTTAAATTTTACCTATTTAATGTCCTCTTTATCATTTATTTTGTAAAGCATGACTTTGCATTTTTAGCCATTGAAGTAGCTTCTGACCAGTTAAAATATGCATTGTAGCAAGCCTATGCACTCGTAACAAAATTGAGTTTGACTAAAAAATATAAGAAATCTACTATGTTATGCACATTCTTTAGCACGGTCATCCCATGATTTTGTGAGAGATTAATTTTGACCTTATTTAACTATAAAACACGACTAGGATAGAGATTCAACTCATAACATGCCAGAATAGGGGCTTGGGTATTTATTGGAAGGTGTTAAAGGATAATTTCACCTTTTGTGCAGAATACAACAAGAACTTGAAACAACAAAAAAACAAGCTATCATATACTTCTTTGTGGAAGCTTATATTAATGCTAGTGAAAAATCAAAAGCTCTTAAATACATTCCAAACCTCACCGGGCTTGCAGAAAAGTCATAGGTAAAATTAGCTTAGCTTGCTCCTACTGTGCTTTATTTACATACATTTCAGTTCATTTCTAACATTTCTGGGAAATTATGTTGTCAGCAATTTCGGATTAAGGAACATGGTAGTTTATTTAATTTCATGTTAATAGATGTTACGCTATTTATGGTTCAATAATATCTAAATAGTGCTATTTTCTAATGCATGTATATTATGATTATACAAATTTTCCTATGTAGTTTGCATAAATAACCCATAAAACTCATTGTGTTTCTTGTGCACTTTATATAGTATACTTATATGCATTTAATCGAGGTGGCTATTGGATTTTCATCGTAAATGGAGTATGTAGTTTTCGTTATTTTTTTTCATTTATTAATTGTGTGCATCATATACTTGAACCGAATATGACTTTTTCCACAACACCTAAACTATATATAATTTCATTGAATACTTTGCTTATTGTAACTACGAAATTAATTAACTCTAGTCTGAATAAACAATATGTTTTGAGAATTAACTAAGTTAAAAAAAGTTATAATTATAATAACAACGGTAATAAAAATTTATTAAATGTTAACCAAGGTTACTAATTTCATACAATAATAATAATAATAAGTTAACTATAAGTTTTATAAAAATAAACAAAGTTTATTATAATAATAATAATAATAATAATAAACTAGCTAAATTTACAGAATTTGATTTTGTTAATTAAGTTTTATAAAAATTAAATAAGTTGATGTGCATGTAAATGTGCATATTTGTACCTTCCTATTTAATCTAATTAGATTAAATAAATGATCATATTGGGTGTTTTAACATGTTTAAAGCAAAACTAAATTATTTTCAAATCATTGTATATTCATCTTCATATAGAAGCAAAATGGTCATTTTTTGCATATAATAATTTGAGAAAATTTACTTGGAAATTTCTATATTATATTGTAGGAATTTGGCTTAAAATACAAGTGGTTTCATGAAGAAATATGCATGCACAAGAGTTAGAGAACAAATGAAGATCAAAATAATTCATTTCATGACAAAATGGAGGACCCCACCTACCCACCTACCTTATGTACAATTAGAAGCTAATGCACATGCTAATGGCCATTAAAGCTTCATGCACATTTAAATGAGGATTAACACATGCTAATGATTACTTAGCCACCACACTACCTAAAGGGGTAGTTTGGGTATTCCCCAAAAATATAGATTAGGGCTTCAAACTTGTATAAATAACCCATATGTTTCATGTAATCTTTCTTCTTCTTAGCTCTTTAGTTTAGGATCAAAAAATAAAACAAAAAACTCTTTCTTTCCATGGCTACTTAGCCATTTCTTTCATGTAATTTCATTTTCATGCAATTTTAATTCAAGTCTTCTCTTGTTTATTTTTTCCTCTCATGTTAGTAGTTAGTTTATTTTTCATGCAAGTAGATTAGTTTTTTATTGTAGTTTAATTAGTTCTCTTTTTATTTTAGTTCTCCTTTTCTCTTGTTTTTATTTCATGTTGCATGCTACAATTGTTGATATGATAACAAAAATGAGAGGCTAAACCCCTTCAACTTAGGGGTAATGAAGCTCTCTAATTATGTAGCTTCAACATTTTGATAGCAATGATCTCTTTTTGTGCTTAATGGAAAAATGGATGGTTATGTGATTTAGTGTTTCATGTTAAATTTGATAGTTTATGTTGTTCATTACAAATAGGCTATGCTTAAACACATTATTTACAAATTGCCTCTTTATCTAAGTATGATTATGGCAATGAAGTAAAATTAAATCAAAATTCGATGGTCTATATTTCTAATCAATACTTAATAGGCCATGCTTAAAATAGATTTTAATTTCAACTTGTTGTCATTTTTCATGAGAGTTAAAAGTGATTTAGTGGTTGTTTTATAGTTTGATGGTTTATATTGGGCTAATTAATAGCACAAATATGTCATACTTATGATAAGCACATCAACTAATTTCACTAATGACCAAAAGAGATATGATAACTTCATTTTGTTGGTTTATGTGATATAAAGAGTGGAATTTATCTCTAAATTGCCTTCAAACTCTCATATTTTTATCAATTTTCTTTTGTTAGTTTTCTTACATTTTTAGCTTAAACAACTCTCAACTTTGGTTAATTTGATTGAATAGAAATTTAAAATCAAAAAATTTCCTATGGATCGATCCGTACTCGCATACGTACTACAATCATACGTTGTGCGCTTGCGATTATTTCTATTATAAATTTTTCGGCGATTTTCTAAATCGATAGGAAATTCGTCACTAAACAAGTTTTTGGCGCCGTTGTTGGAGAATAGTCCTGATTTTAATTTTCTGTTCTTCGAATTAGTTTGGTTGATTGTAACATCCCACCTTTTTGTATGTTTTAAGCAGACACACATGCCAATTCAAACCATACAGAAGGGCGGTAAATAAGAAAAAAACAGAGAAAGAGAAAAACAAAACAGAATCTCGTAGCGAAATGAAAAAATATAATAATCAAATAACAAGTAATGAAGCTGTTTACAAAACATTTGATTATACTTATACAATACAGAATCAGAGTTACATAAACGGAGAATAAATATTCAAATGGAGCGGAACAGTATGAATGCAGTGGAATAATAGAATAAGTAATAATAGTACAAATGTAACCACCCGTAAATTTCAACTGTTTTAATAACGTAATTAGTTGAGATTTTGTGAAATTTTAAACGATAAAATTTTGAAATATAAATTTGATATTTGGAATGCGTTTAGTTAAACATAGCAACTGGTAAATTTTCGTCCGAAAATACGAAAGTTTATTTCGCGCGTAAATTTACTTCAATTTAATCAGTTAAAAAGCGATGAAAATAAATTGTTTTCCAAACCTTAATATTTTTACATAGAAAATTTCTAAACCATCTTCTGAGCAAGATGTCAGTTTGTCGTTTTTCCAAATTCGGACATCTTTGGCTCCGTCGATCTTATTTTTCAAGGTGTTTCTTGCATTTTCCATGGTAGAAAATTCAAATTTTTATAATTCAATCAAACCACTGATATCTGTATACCGTTTTGGTCGTCTCGACGTGCTGATCACTACGGTATGTTCAATTGTCAAATTCTAAGATCCGGAAAATGGCGAAATTTACATAAACGATCTTCGTATCGGTTCCGACTTTTGTTCTCCTCTAATCGTTCATTTTCACCCTGTGAAAACGAATAGCTTTTCAGTTCTCAAAAAAAAAATTTTGTATTTAGCTTGTTATTTATGGGTAGGCTATTAGGCTAGAATGGTAAAAGTCACTTGAATGGAAGTTGAGAAATGAGGAGCCATCCATTGATATTGGTACACGTTCACTTAAATGTGCATTCATTTTTCCGTTCATATTTGTTTTGCCTGACGGTTCTCTTCATTCTCACTTCCTCCCATTTCATTTCTCTCTTCGCCTCTTTATCTCTTCACCTATTCTTTTGAAAATTTTATTTATACTATAGATATACATGTTGATGTACAAAGTCAATTCATTTTCTTCCACCAGTGCAGTTGCCGAAGTTAGCAGCCGAGACCATCCCCTCCTCTACCACTCGACTACCACAGCCCATGCGATGCCACATCTCCATCGTTCCTCCACCTAACATCCTCCTCCGCCACGCCGATCCACTGTCTCACCAACCTCCATCCAAAACCTTCCATCACCGTCCCATCACACAACTCCATGTAAAACCCTTCCAACCGAGCATCAGCTCCGTTTAGCCTTGCAGCCTGTTCACTACACCCAACAACCCCTCTGCCTACCACACACTGGCCGTGAGCAGCTCCAACTCCAAACTCAAACCCATCTACTCCCTCCGCCTTGCAACAGCGCAGTAGCCGCGCCCATTGTTCACCCAAACCTAACAGCACTGCCGCACTCTCCCCTCCACACGCCAGCGCCCACCATCCCGTGTCACTCGACACCACCACCTTCTCTACCATAAACACCCGACCCATGCAGCCCACAACCATCTCCACCCTCCTATTTGGCCAACCGCACCTCACAACATCACCTCCACACCACGAACCTTCCACAATAGCCACCGTGTTGCTCCGGCCTCAGCTCACTCGGCTAACCCATCTCCCTTCTCCACGCGAATAACGTGTGCCATCACGTGACTGTCTCCATCTTTGTCCTGCCTACTTGCTATAGATTATTTGGAAGCAAAGGTACGGTTTCATGTTTAGGTTTTAATAGGAAAAAAGTAAAGCTCCGCTGCACATTTTGCTCAATAAAGTAAAATAAAATGACTCGTACATATATTGCTTTTATTATAAAGGTTTCTGGCGTTTATATCTAAGTTTGCAGCTCCTTTGCTTCTGTTGCTTTATTTGTATATGTAAAGTAAGAAGTGATATATAATAGGTATATTATAAAAGGTTTACAATTTCAGATTTTACATAGTATAGTAAAGAGTGCCAGCTTTTGTGTAGTAGACATGATATAGTTATAACACATTGATATATATACACACGTCATATAGTACTTTACAGTATGTGATGCTATATAATATAAATTGTTATAAAAGCTTTAGGCACCGTTGAAAAAAATTAGTATATAAGTATAGTTGTGTGTTGTGTAAGTGTAGATTTGTTTAAATGTCAGAGTACCTACCTTTCAATTTCAAATCGGTACGTTATATATATTGGTTTGTTATTGATTTTAAATTTTATTTTTATATAAAAGTCTCATTTAAGTCTAACTATAATATGAAAATATCGACGTGTTTAAAACTATGTATTTATTGATACTTTGATTTGATAGTAGTATATATAGGGAATTTTAAAACGATATAATAATATTTTGATCCTAGTTATATATAGGTTTGTTTCCATAGTTGGGAAACTGTTTGATTTGTTATTGACTTTTAAATACGACGTATATAAAGATTTTGAACTTTTGACAAGTGTTGACTTTAATAAAAGTAATAATAATAACATATATATATATTCTCTGTTTATATCAAACTGATTTATTTCTCATCGATTCCTATCTATCAGCTTTGTCCGTCAAATCCGCTTTCCGCTTACTTCACTTAGAGACTTGTCGTTTGGATTATTCGATTTTCTAAATCGTGATCCAATCCGTAGCTTGTTGTCTATCAAACTCCTCTAGCCTCGAAAGGTGAGCAATCACTCACGATTAACGTTCTTTTATTTATTAAATCTGATTTAAATTGAAGCGACAATTGAAATATACTGCTGTTAGTTAATCACACTGTTATATATGCTATTGCCTGTATCAGTTCACCTGTGACATTTGACACCATTATCTGTTAATTATTTATGTGACGATAATACAGTTTGGCTGATAATTGATTGATTGTTGATGTTTATATTGGACGTTAAATTGTTAATGTTAAAATGATAAATAGTATGCAATTGAACTTGATATAGAATAGTTAAATGTTAAATTTGATTAACTGACATTTGTATAATATGACCCCTTTAACTGTTAAATTTATTGACACGTAGGATTTGTTTAATTACATCTTGAACCACTGAATGTATGTTGTTAAATTGATGATGTATGAAATTGTAATAGATGACAAGTGAAAAACCGTAATGTAATAATCTTTAATCTACATGAAATGATAGTGTAGATTTTAGAAATAATTATATTAATTCGTACAAATAACAATACGAATTAATACGGTTATTTCGGGATTATTTGAATTGATTATTGGATTGTTATTGTTTGTTGTTATTGCTTGTTTATTTACTTTGACACCATTCCAGTTATCACACTGCAAGTTCCCTTTGTTATGTTTTGATTTTTGAATTGAATTGGAATCGGGTTGAAATGATAAATACCCAAATTGAACTTTGACCTAGGAAAGAAAATTAAATAAAACCCGATTGGTCAATAATTTGATTTAAAAATAAATGAAGGTTTTATTTGAATAAATAATATGGTTTTGAAATGAAGTTGAAATTTGAATTTTTAATGAAAGGAAAATGTTAATATTTAATAATATGAAACAAAATATTAACAATGTAATTGATGAAAGAATGTTGTTTATTTGAGAAATGATTGAATTAAGTTTGAAATGATTTAATAATTAAGTTTGAAATTATAATTAAGTTTGAAATTATTAAACTTTGAAATTATTTAATAATTAGGTTTTGAATTATTTAGTAATTAAATAAGATTGAATTATTTAATGATTAAATTGAATTGAACTCTTTAATAAGTAAAATTGAGTTTTTGGATAAGTGAATTTTGCTTCGTAAATAATTGAAATTGGGTTTCTTTATAAATTAAGTTTCGGGAAAATTATTTAAGAAAGTAAATAAGTGAAATGGAATTTCTTTAACAAGAAATGAAAATGTGATATTTTGGAATTAATGTAAGACTTGAAAGTTGAAGAGTTTGATTTGACGAATTTAATTTAATTCAAAATTGTAAGTTTTGTTTTAATGAAGTTGAACTTAAGAATTGATTTAATGAATTGGAAATTTAATGGAAATTGGTTTGAATAATAAAGTAACTTAACGAATATTGAATGAAATCGATAAATGAGTTTAAGTGATTTGAATGTTAAATAAAATTTATTTAAATGATTTGGAAGGAAACTTATTTGCGAACTTGAATCAATATTTGAATGGTTTTAAATAAAGATTGAAATTGAATTATAAGATTTTGAAACGATAATTTGGAAGTTTTGAAACGTAAATTTTGGAAATTGATTTCGAAAGACAAATGAAATGTTGGTTTACGAATTGAAATTGAAATTGAAATTGATTTGGTTTTGAAATAAATAAACGACCAATCGGTGTAATAATTACGGAAGTTATTAAAGAGACCGGAATTCGGTTATGGATATACTCTCTATCTAAATCGAAAACCACTTTAATAACTATACGCGGAGTGATGATCCAGAATGAAGTGGATGGATTTATGTACGTGATGACTGAAGAAAGAGAACGATAATGGATAGCCTTGACACTTGTGTCAAATTGGAAATGACTAAAACAGGAGCTGTGCCGGGCCAATGGAAGATTAGCTACCTCAAGTGGACACACTTCTTCGAACTACTTACTTGTTGTCGATTGGTGCACCCTTGATTTTGGGAGTGTTGTTTCAAGGTGTTGCGGGCGCTGCGGCGTTGCGTTCTCACCAGTCCGGATCAGGCGAACGGTAGTATCACTACCTTGGGTATTGCCTCATGTGCCTTGTCATACTTGTATTCCATTTATACGCGACCACTACGATTTTGATTTGTACCTTTAGTATATGGATTGCCCTTTGGTGACTTCCAGTTTTGGGGAAACTACGGTCTTGTATATGCTTTTGGGAATAAAAATGTGTTAAGGGTGGAATGGGCCATGACTTAACGCTATTTTGATATCTTATTATTACTGATAGACATTATCTACTTATCGTACATTACTACATAGTAGATAGTTTGACGGATCCTTAAAGGATGGTTTTTCCAAACATCCTTTAAGTTACTTGTATTTCAATTGCTATTTCACTTGAGTTGGATTTATTAATATAAGAATGTTAATCCTGACTCGAGTGTCTTGTGTTTTTGCTTTACGCTCGGGTCAGACTGAGTGTACCAGTATTCGATGCTCACCTTTGGAGTTGGAGCTTTGCTTGAAGATCCAGCCATCTATTCTACTTTCAGTATTTGATGATTCCAGTGATGTATTCTGATTTGTATCTGATGTATCGTATTACTCTTCTGTTGTAAACTCTGATATATTTTATATATTCATATAGTAGCTTCATGAACTACTATCTCTTTTATTTCCGCTGCAACTATTACTCTGTGTCTGTGATCTGTGATTATTTATTTATTGTATATGTTCAGTTTTGCCAAATTTAAATTAACAACGCGGTATTTTGAGCAATTCAATTCCGGCATGAGTGTCTACCTATACACTTATAATGGATGCGAATGGCCTAAAATTCTGGGTCGTTACAGTTGGTATCAGAGCTTTGGTAGCTCTAGGCAAAACTTAACATATAGGGTAAATGTATTTACAGAATCACTCTCATTCGAGTTTCAATCTCTTCCCTTGACTCAATTCCCTTGAATTTTGGAACATTCCCCTTGGTTCCGAAATTCATTCGTGTCCTTCACTATTCGTCTTCTTTCAAACTTTGGAGCACCCCATAACTCCATTTTGAATGATATCTATAATAGATCGGCGGTCTCGCCAATCTTCGAATGATTTGTAAAGGGGTGAAACTCCTTTACAATAGGCATTGATTTACCGGAGATTTCTGTATCCTCGGTTTACGATACTATCTATCTCCTGCTATACCTGAATTCTATTTCTTGAGATCGAATGTCGATTTACCTCTGAATTCCACTTCGATCTTATTCTTGAAGTCACGGTCGACCCGGTTAAGGTTGCCCGCGATTTATATAAACTTATCTATCTTCCTATTTTGTTATTTAATTATCTTGTCTTTGTTTCAAACCTATCTTCGGAAAAATTCTCTTTGAATTGAATCCCTCAAATTTAAATCTCTATCCTTGCTTTGAAATCTATTCTTGTATCGTCGAGCGAGGAATTGTATTTATAAAAATTATATTTAAAATGTTTTAAAATATATTGTGTTGTTTGAGTTGTTGATGTTGATTTGGGTTTCCGATCGATTCGTCTGATCAACGCTATCGATAGGATTTCAAAAACACTTGAACAGAGCAAACTGACACAATATCGTTTTCAAATTTGATAAATAAAATAAAAGTTTTGTATGATTATATTATATATAAATATAAGTTTTCTGAAATTAAATTGTTAATAAATTTATTGTCAGAAATAATAATATTTGATTTCATTTATTGTTTTGTAAACCATTGACTATTGCATAATAAATAAATGAATTTATAAACTTGGTTATAAATTGATTGAAATTTGAAATGAATTTAATTCAGAAATTTGAGAATTTATTAGTTTCCGGTGATTTCGAACTTTGTTTTAAAATTTTAAAGTATATATTATTGAAAGTATTTTCGAATAAAAATCGTTCAAAGAATTCTTTAAAATGTTGAAATCAGTGCTTTTCTCTTTGTCGCTGGAAAATAATTTCGGTGATGGCGGCCGCATCATCGACATTCATTTTCGAGTTTCGAAATGGAGAAACTATTCTGTAGCTTTGCTACGGTTTTGTTTTGAAAAATATTTTGATTTGAATTTCTTCAGTATAATTTGATTTATATAGGTATCTTATTTTAAAATTTAATCTGATTTGATATAAATATATTATTTATATCTCTAAATTGTTTAAAGTTAATCGGAAATCTAATTCTTAAATTTTGTTAAAAGATGATTTTAAATTATAAATAAAACCAAAATTTTGGAACGAATATGTAAACTTGAATAATTGAATTGGGAAAATTTTATTTGTATATTGTTCAACTGCATTCTAATACAACTTACCTAAATCATTCAGAAGTTGAATATGTAATTGGATAATATATAATATAAATTGAATTTATAAATAAAATTTGAGTGTTTATAATAAATGTTATACACTAAATTTTGATTATAAAGATTTTTATAGAGTCAGATAGGATAATAAGTAAGACTCAGTTAATAATGAAATAAATTTGTTTTGAAAGAATTAATAAATTTGTTTTGAAGGAATTAATAAATTGAAATTTGATCAACATATGAAAATACCTTGAATTTAAAAGAAATTAATAGATGTAAATTAATTTAAATAGAAACTTTTATATGGTTTAATCTAATTTATATGGTTTAAATATATGTAATAAGATATATTAAGTGGAACAAATTTAATAATAATTTGGAATAAAGAGGAATTTAAATTGCTGAAAAAATATGATTATAATAAAAGACTATTCAAATTTA
Source organism: Allium fistulosum (assembly GCA_030737815.1). Taxonomy (NCBI): domain Eukaryota; kingdom Viridiplantae; phylum Streptophyta; class Magnoliopsida; order Asparagales; family Amaryllidaceae; genus Allium; species Allium fistulosum. The sequence continues at coordinate 867,752,546 of CM060907.1, read as the reverse complement.
TGGTTTTAGAAATGGTAAATTTAAGAAATGGGATAATAAGATAATGAATTTAGAAATAGTTGAGATTGATTTTAGTGAAATCAAATGGATTAAATCAATTATTGAATATCAATTAATTTAAATTTGAATTTATATGGTTTAAATTAATTGTTATTTTGTATTTCAAATCTGTTTTCTTTCTGGTAATTTCTATTCTCCTACCTCGTTCCTTTTCGGGGATGAAAAGTTTTGAGTGGGGGAGAGTGTAACAACCCGTAAATTTCAACTGTTTTAATAACGTAATTAGTTGAAATTTTGTGAAATTTTAAATGATAAAATTTTGAAATATAAATTTGATATTTGGAATGCGTTTAGTTAAACATAGCAACTGGTAAATTTTCGTTCGAAAATACGAAAGTTTATTTCGTGCGTAAATTTACTTCAATTTAATCAGTTAAAAAGCGATGAAAATAAATTGTTTTCCAAACCTTAATATTTTTACATAGAAATTTCTAAACCATCTTCTGAGCAAGATGTCAGTTTGTCGTTTTTCCAAATTCGGACATCTTTGGCTCCGTCGATCTTATTATTCAGGGTGTTTCTTGCATTTTCCATGGTAGAAAATTCGAATTTTTATAATTCAATCAAACCACTGATATCTGTATACCGTTTTGGTCGTCTCGACGTGCTGATCACTACGGTATGTTCAATTGTCAAATTATGAGATCCAGAAAATGGCGAAATTTACATAAACGATCTTCGTATCGGTTCCGACTTTTGTTCTCCTCTAACCGTTCATTTTCACCCTGTGAAAACGAATAGCTTTTCAGTTCTCAAAAAAAAATTATTTTGTATTTAGCTTGTTATTTATGGGTAGGCTATTAGGCTAGAATGGTAAAAGTCACTTGAATGGAAGTTGAGAAATGAGGAGCCATCCATTGATATTGGTACACGTTCACTTAAATGTGCATTCATTTTTCCGTTCATATTTGTTTTGCCTAACGGTTCTCTTCATTCTCACTTCCTCCCATTTCATTTCTCTCTTCGCCTCTTTATCTCTTCACCTATTCTTTTGAAAATTTTATTTATACTATAGATATACATGTTGATGTACAAAGTCAATTCATTTTCTTCCACCAGTGCAGTTGCCGAAGTTAGCAGTCGAGACCATCCCCTCCTCTACCACTCGACTACCACAGCCCATGCGATGCCACATCTCCATCGTTCCTCCACCTAACATCCTCCTCCGCCACGCCGATCCACTGTCTCACCAACCTCCGTCCAAAACCTTCCATCACCGTCCCATCACACAACTCCATGTAAAACCCTTCCAACTGAGCATCAGCTCCGTTTAGCCTTGCAGCCTGTTCACTACACCCAACAACCCCTCTGCCTACCACACACTGGCCGTGAGCAGCTCCAACTCCAAACTCGAACCCATCTACTCCCTCCGCCTTGCAACAGCGCAGTAGCCGCGCCCATTGTTCACCCAAACCTAACAGCACTGCCGCACTCTCCCCTCCACACGCCAGCGCCCACCATCCCGTGTCACTCGACACCACCACCTTCTCTACCATAAACACCCTACCCATGCAGCCCACAACCATCTCCACCCTCCTATTTGGCCAACCGCACCTCACAACATCGCCTCCACACCACGAACCTTCCACAATAGCCACCGTGTTGCTCCGGCCTCAGCTCACTCGGCTAACCCATCTCCCTTCTCCACGTGAATAACGTGTGCCATCACGTGACTGTCTCCATCTTTGTCCTGCCTACTTGCTATAGATTATTTGGAAGCAAATGTACGGTTTCATGTTTAGGTTTTAATAGGAAAAAAGTAAAGCTCCGCTGCACGTTTTGCTCAATAAAGTAAAATAAAATGACTCGTACATATATTGCTTTTATTATAAAGGTTTCTGGCGTTTGTATCTAAGTTTGCAGCTCCTTTGCTTCTGTTGCTTTATTTGTATATGTAAAGTAAGAAGTGATATATAATAGGTATATTATAAAAGGTTTATAGTTTCAGATTTTACATAGTATAGTAAAGAGTGCCAGCTTTTGTGTAGTAGACATGATATAGTTATAACACATTGATATATATACACACGTCATATAGTACTTTACAGTATGTGATGCTATATAATATAAATTGTTATAAAAGCTTTAGGCACCGTTGAAAAAAATTAGTATATAAGTATAGTTGTGTGTTGTGTAAGTGTAGATTTGTTTAAATGTCAGAGTACCTACCTTTCAATTTCAAATCGGTACGTTATATATATTGGTTTGTTATTGATTTTAAATTTTATTTTTATATAAAAGTCTCATTTAAGTCTAACTATAATATGAAAATATCGACGTGTTTAAAACTATGTATTTATTGATACTTTGATTTGATAGTAGTATATATAGGGAATTTTAAAATGATATAATAATATTTTGATCCTAGTTATATATAGGTTTGTTTCCATAGTTGGGAAACTGTTTGATTTGTTATTGACTTTTAAATATGACGTATATAAAGATTTTGAACTTTTGACAAGTGTTGACTTTAATAAAAGTAATAATAATAACATATATATATATTCTCTGTTTATATCAAACTGATTTGTTTCTCATCGATTCCTATCTATCAGCTTTGTCCGTCAAATCCGCTTTCAGCTTACTTCACTTAGAGACTTGTCGTTTGGATTATTCGATTTTCTAAATCGTGATCCAATCCGTAGCTTGTTGTCTATCAAACTCCTCTAGCCTCGAAAGGTGAGCAATCACTCACGATTAACGTTCTTTTATTTATTAAATCTGATTTAAATTGAAGCGACAATTGAAATATACTGCTGTTAGTTAATCACATTGTTATATATGTTATTGCCTGTATCAGTTCACCTGTGACATTTGACACCATTATCTGTTAATTATTTATGTGATGATAATACAGTTTGGCTGATAATTGATTGATTGTTGATGTTTATATTGGACGTTAAATTGTTAATGTTAAAATGATAAATAGTATGCAATTGAACTTGATATAGAATAGTTAAATGTTAAATTTGATTAACTGACATTTGTATAATATGACCCCTTTAACTGTTAAATTTATTGACACGTAGGATTTGTTTAATTACATCTTGAACCACTGAATGTATGTTGTTAAATTGATGATGTATGAAATTGTAATAGATGACAAGTGAAAAACCGTAATGTAATAATCTTTAATCTACATGAAATGATAGTGTTGATTCTAGAAATAATTATATTAATTCGTACAAATAACAATACGAATTAATACGGTTATTTCGGGATTATTTGAATTGATTATTGGATTGTTATTGTTTGTTGTTATTGCTTATTTATTTACTTTGACACCATCCCAGTTATCACACTGCAAGTTCCCTTTGTTATGTTTTGATTTTTGAATTGAATTGGAATCGGGTTGAAATGATAAATACCCAAATTGAACTTTGACCTAGGAAAGAAAATTAAATAAAACCCGATTGGTCAATAATTTGATTTAAAAATAAACGAAGGTTTTATTTGAATAAATAATATGGTTTTGAAATGAAGTTGAAATTTGAATTTTTAATGAAAGGAAAATGTTAATATTTAATAATATGAAACAAAATATTAATAATGTAATTGATGAAAGAATGTTGTTTATTTGAGAAATGATTGAATTAAGTTTGAAATGATTTAATAATTAAGTTTGAAATTATAATTAAGTTTGAAATTATTAAACTTTGAAATTATTTAATAATTAGGTTTTGAATTATTTAGTAATTAAATAAGATTGAATTATTTAATGATTAAATTGAATTGAACTCTTTAATAAGTAAAATTGAATTTTTGGATAAGTGAATTTTGCTTCGTAAATAATTGAAATTGGGTTTCTTTATAAATTAAGTTTCGGGAAAATTATTTAAGAAAGTAAATAAGTGAAATAGAATTTCTTTAACAAGAATGAAAATGTGATATTTTGGAATTAATGTAAGACTTGAAAGTTGAAGAGTTTGATTTGACGAATTTAATTTAATTCAAAATTGTAAGTTTTGTTTTAATGAAGTTGAACTTAAGAATTGATTTAATGAATTGGAAATTTAATGGAAATTGGTTTGAATAATAAAGTAACTTAACGAATATTGAATGAAATCGATAAATGAGTTTAAGTGATTTGAATGTTAAATAAAATTTATTTAAATGATTTGGAAGGAAACTTATTTGCGAACTTGAATCAATATTTGAATGGTTTTAAATAAAGATTGAAATTGAATTATAAGATTTTGAAACGATAATTTGGAAGTTTTGAAACGTAAATTTTGGAAATTGATTTCGAAAGACAAATGAAATGTTGGTTTACGAATTGAAATTGAAATTGAAATTGATTTGGTTTTGAAATAAATAAACGACCAATCGGTGTAATAATTACGGAAGTTATTAAAGAGACCGGATTCGGTTATGGATATACTCTCTATCTAAACCGAAAACCACTTTAATAACTATACGCGGAGTGATGATCCAGAATGAAGTGGTTGGATTGATGTACGTGATGACTGAAGAAAGAGAACGATAATGGATAGCCTTGACACTTGTGTCAAATTGGAAATGACTAAAACAGGAGCTGTGCTGGGCCAATGGAGGATTAGCTACCTCAAGTGGACACACTTCTTCGAACTACTTGTTGTCGATTGGTGCACCCTTGATTTTGGGAGTGTTGTTTCACGGTGTTGCGGGCGCTGCGGCGTTGCGTTCTCACCAGTCCGGATCAGGCGAACGGTAGTATCACTACCTTGGGTATTGCCTCATGTGCCTTGTCATACTTGTATTTCATTTATACGCGACCACTACGATTTTGATTTGTACCTTTAGTATATGGATTGCCCTCTGGTGACTTCCGGTTTTGGGGAAACTACGGTCTTGTATATGCTTTTGGGAATAAAAATGTGTTAAGGGTGGAATGGGCCATGACTTAACGCTATTTTGATATCTTATTATTACTGATAGACATTATCTACTTATCGTACATTACTACATAGTAGATAGTTTGACGGATCCTTAAAGGATGGTTATTCCAAACATCCTTTAAGTTACTTGTATTTCAATTGCTATTTCACTTGAGTTGGATTTATTAATATAAGAATGTTAATCCTGACTCGAGTGTCTTGTGTTTTTGCTTTACGCTCGGGTCAGACTGAGTGTACTAGTATTCGATGCTCACCTTTGGAGTTGGAGCTTTGCTTGAAGATCCAGCCATCTATTCTGCTTTCAGTATTTGATGATTCCAGTGATGTATTCTGATTTGTATCTGATGTATCGTATTACTCTTCTGTTGTAAACTCTGATATATTTTATATATTCATATAGTAGCTTCATGAACTACTATCTCTTTTATTTCCGCTGCAACTATTACTCTGTGTCTGTGATCTGTGATTATTTATTTATTGTATATGTTCAGTTTTGCCAAATTTAAATTAACAACGCGGTATTTTGAGCAATTCAATTCCGGCATGAGTGTCTACCTATACACTTATAATGGATGCGAATGGCCTAAAATTCTGGGTCGTTACAACAAATCTTCGTCTTCGTCCTCCAGAAAAGGTCTTCAAATCCAGATATGCTCAGGCTGACCCGAGCGAATTGAAAAGACAAAACACTCGAGTCAGAACTAAAAGATCTTATATGAGTTAAGTCAATGGCTAATAACTATGAGTGGAACGACGTCAGAGATGTTTACGGGGTTTTACATTTCCTATCCAGTGTCTAACGTGAGTGCAATAACTTAAGAGATGTTCAGGATTCACATCTCCTAAGGATCCGTTAAACTATCTACTATGTAATACAATACGCTATTATAATATGTCTAAAGTAAGATAAACTATTAAAATAGCATTAAGGCATTATCCATTTCCCCCTTAACACATTTTTATATATTCTCATAGTCTATACAGTATCGTAATCCCGTCTGTACTAGACGGCGTCAGAGGGCACTGCATAGGTATGGTACAAAACAAACTCGTAGTGGTCTCGATAGGGTAGGTGACACAGCACAACTAGGCAATGTCAGGGTAGATATACCAATTACACTTCCGGACTTGTGGTAACGCATAACAGCTACTACCGCCCACCTCGGAACACACTCCCAAATCAAAAATCAAGGGTGGCCACCAAATCAATCGCAAAGTCAAAATATAGTATTGAAGGAATGTGCCCGATCGGAGGAATGACCTCACTTGGCCCATCAATTGCTCCTGTTTTAGCCACCTTAAGCTAACTCATGGGAGTCAGGTCCACGTATATACCTCATATAGGATCGTCGCCAACCATCCTACTTCATTCTGGAATCTCCACCACGTACACAGTTGTCAAAGTGGTTTTCGGTATTTGCAGAGAGTGTGAAAATATCTGATCCCGGTCTCTTTAACAACCAATCGCTTATTATACACCGGATGGTTCTTTTACATTTCCAAAACCATTTCATAATTGATATCAAAATATCATATTCAATTCAAATCATATCATTTTCGAAATCATTACTTACTTTCGAAATCATATTCGCCTTTGAAATCATATCACATTTGAAATCATAGTTCGAAATTATATTTCCTTTCAAAAGTCATATTTCCAAAATAGGCTAAACTCTCATTTCAAAATATCATATTAAACCAAATATGTTATTTAATTCCTAACTTAGGTTATAACATCATTAACCATATTCACCTAAAAAAATCGAGAATTTGAATATAAACCCATCCATTTTACTTAGTTTGGAATTTAGAAGAAAATAGTTATAAATAGTTAATATAGATTTAAAATAGATTAAATATAATTAAAATAGAATAAATAGCTTTAAAATAGATTAATTAGATTTAAAATTAGTTAAAACAGGTTAATTAGTTTAAATAAATTAAATGGTTTAAAATAGGTTAAAATGATTTAATATAATTAATACATGTTAAAATAGTTTAATACTTTGAAATCTTAATAATTAGAAATTTTGAAATAATATATTTTTAAAATAGTTTATATTAAAACATGAATTTGGAATTTATATCAAATTAAACTATTCATTTCATTTCAACGCATTCGGACCATTTTCAATTTCCAAGTCAACAAACCAAATTCCAAACCTTTTAATTTAACATTTCAATAAACTATTGAATTTCATATCGTTTCAATCTATGTTCAAATATCAATTCGGATTACTCCAATTTCAAAATATTTCAAAGTTATTTTCAAACAACTTCAATAACTTAGTTTCGATAGAATTTCATTTATACTTAAAAGTTTAACTTTAAACTTCCAATTTAATTTCTTAAAGCAATTCCTTTTAAACCAATTCACATTTCAACACAAAACTTGATTATCCAATAATACTTCAATTTATATACATCAAATTTTATCTCAAGATATCATTTAATTAATTCAAAAATTAAGAAGTTTAAAATCATTAATTTAACCAATCCGCTGTCCGTATATAATTTTCTACTCTAGGGTCAAGTGGTACAAATATTTATCATTTCAATCCGCAATTTAAAATGTTATGGTTATATATCATTTCAAACTGCAATCCCGAATTAATAATAAATCCATAAAATCGCTCGAGTCTATCATTTCAACCTATAACGATTTTTCCTTAATCTATTGATTATTCGGGTATGTATCATTTCAACCCATAGGGAACTAGTAGTTATAACAATATAAATATAACATCCATTCATCCAATATCAACAATCAACATCCATTACAAACACCATCCAAATCAATCAATAAATATCAGTATAGAACTGATAATCAATAATAGTATTTAACTGGCAATTTATATTCAATAATAAATTAAATAACGATTTAATTCAAATAAATTCAAATTAACTGAGATGATGATTTAAAATATACCAAACAGTCATAAATAAATTTCTAATCACATCATAAATTTAATTTAACAAACATAAGAAATTTTAGAAGTTGTGAGTGGGTTAAAACACTCACCTTTGAAATTTAAATCGAATTTAAACCCAAAATTCAAACAGTCTCAGAATTCGCCTAAACCAACGTTAAAATGTCTGGAATTTCAATAAGATCCCAGCGGAAAGACCCACGTGTGAAACAGACCTCGTATGTAGAAGATATTCAGGTTAGTAGTTATACGATATATAATAAAATCAATAAAATAGATAAAATTGAACACGTCACTATTACCACGTCAGCAAGCATCTCTCTCGTACGAAAAAAACCCTCGTCTAACTTCGGCCTAAACCCTACCCAACTGCCACCCAAACCAAGATTATTCTCGCCGCCACGCTGCGTTTCACCTCGATCAACCACCACCACGTGACTCTCCACCTCCGGCCGAGCTCCCTGGCCACGCACGCCACCACGCGACGTTCCAAAAGACAAGCCACTGCCGCCACGTTTATCACCGATTTCCGGTGAACTCCGGTGTTCCTAGTACGAACGAACAACACTGCAATGACCTGCTCGCCCTTCCCTCTCCAACGCAACTACCCGATCGCCCTAACAACGTAGATCCATCGTTGATCGAGCATGTGGCCTATGAACGGCCGAGGTTCATTCTGAATTTCTGGAAAAATGATGATCTGAATTGCAAAACGAAGGGTTGCAGAAATTACGTTCGTCGAGAGCTTCAAATCGGTATATAATTCGATATAGTTTGAGGAGTTTGAAATTTTGATTTGAATTTGATTTTGAAATTGAATTGAGAAGTTTGTTTGGTTTGTCTGCCATTGAGAAGGAGGAGAAGACTGAAATGTACGTACAGACAAATGAAAATGAGGAGTGGCTAGGGTTTATAACGATCTATTTATAGGCAGAACTGAAAATAGAAGGAATGGACAAGGTTTGATTGAACGATAAACAATGAACGACCCGAAAAGCCCGTTTCGTCTCCGGAATGGAAATGGGTCATCCCATATATCAAAATAGATGTTTTTAATATTTTTAAACTCAATGGAACAGGTTTCAAGTCCTAATTCCATCGTATGAAGAAGTTATGTTAAAATCAACTTATTTCAAATTGATTTCAATTGATTTTAATTAAATTAATTTCTAGGCGTTTCGAGCACGTACGATCAAACGACAAGTCCGATCATTACGGAACTTGAAATCCTACAATAATTCACCGTTACAGACCCGATAAAACTGGTTTCGTCGAAAATCCGAGTCAGTGGCAAAAATGGCTATTTTCACATTAATTAAATAAATTAATATTAAATTAATTAAATCACTTTTCGATTCAATATTTAATAATTTACAATTTCTATCATTTTGGCTTACTTAGTAATTTATAACTCTTTATAACAAATTTCCATATAAATTTAATGTTGCATATTTCACCAATTTCAAAGTTTTAAATTTCAATTTCAATATATTTAGAGATTATAAATTAAATCTCAATAATTCAATTTAATTTTCTTTCCATTTATTATCCAATCAATTTCATCTTATGATATAATTATCATGGTTTATATCTTAGTGCATTAATAATTTCCAATTTCATTAAATTTCAATTAACGTAGTATTTAATTTCATTTACTTACAATAAATCCATTTATTATAAATTGAATTCCAATAAATTGATTTGATTTGATTCCAGACTTTATAACCAATCAATTATTACTCATCTAACATAGTTAACATTGTTTCATATTTCATTACATTTATATTTTCCAAATTTCATCTTTATTTGTATCAACTACTATATTTCAATTATATTGGAATTTTTTCAATTTTACATATTAATTAAAATTTAAATCCCAATTAAAATTTAAATCCCAATTAATTTATTTATCCTGATTTCATTATTTTATTAAATCAGTTATTACATTATGAATATAATTAACATTTCTATTCATTTTATTACATTCAAAATTTACAGTTATTGCCTTAACTCCCATTAATGTAACATTTATTCACTTTTAATTTCAATTGATTTCCAGTTAAATTTTATAGACTAATTAAATAGGTACTTATAATAATTGTTACCATTAACCTATTAATCACACCTATAAGTTTATTACTTGCAAACAAATGTTACAACTGCTTTCATAATACTGATATTATTCAATTACCATTAACAATATATTATTTCATTTGTTAATTAAATATTCACATTCGTTTTCTCATATTCACTTTATAACCAAGTATAATATCTACTTATTTCAATTGATTGGAACGTCAGTCAATTCTCTAATAATTAACTTTAATTAACATTATTACGTTTCATCTCAGTTATTATTTCATTAATAAATCCCAAATTTTCCCTTCCAATATTAAATCCCAGAATTTAATTAAATTAACAAATTTTAATTATCGAAAATTACGGCTTGTTACACTGATTTTATTATGTGTGTATTTTGTGTGTTTGTTTGCACTAAAAAAATTGTGTTGTGTTTGATTTTTGTTTGCATTTTTTTGGGTGCTGTTGTTTTCTAGTGTTTTGTTCATTTGCATTGCATATTCAAAAAAAATACACAACTTCAATTGAAAAAGAAAAAAATCTTTTATTCCATTCCTTTTTTTACATTTTACATTTTTTTACATTACTTTAAAAAACAAAAAAGAGCAAAAACTGTCATACAACTAATTTTCTGTGCATAGTCATTTTTCTGTGTACACACATTTCATCACCTCTGCCTGACCACAGTTACCATTCATACACTCATACACATCCCACTGACAAGTAACCACTACCTCTTCTTGCTTCAAATCATCATTTAACCTTCACCTTCAACATACAACATTACACTATTGCATTGCCTTCATCTGCTCCTCATTTCAAACTACTATTACTACTGTTCTACCCCTGCCTTCGACTACCCCTAACCACCATCTGTTCATAGCAACTTCAAATACCACAGCAGTCTGTACCTCCACACACCACTGACAGCATAACCACAAACATCCCCTACCTCTGTGCATGTGCTCTATGCACATACACAACTGTCTGGCCACCAAGAAACTCCACCAGCCGACAACTGCTCCTCTCCCTGTCATTTGCAACTACATTCAATTCACCCATCCCTGTTTAAACCACACCCACCTTCCAACATACAGACCACTGACCACAACCAGCTACAAGCACTTCAAACTCTCCTACCACTTCACTTCACCAAATTACTCACTTCACCATATCTGATTCATACCAGTCATTTCATATCTCACAAAACCCTCACTGCAGCAAGCAACTGTCACATCTTCCCATCACCACTTGCCAAAAATACCACACAACTCCACTGCCTTCACATACTACCATATATCATTCCTCCCCTTACCTGTCACTACCTTGTCTGAACTCAGTCATCCATATTGACTGCACATATCCACTCATCAACAACTGTGCACCACAAAACACCTACTTCATTCATCATCTTCACTGTTTTGCATCTCCCCTTACACACACACAATATTGTCACCATCTCCTGCAACATACAACACACAAGCCAGTGCACAACTATTGTAGCAGTGCCATCACAATTACACCCCTACAGTCAAACTGCCAACACTCAACTGCCTCATCAACACAAATCCATTCTCCTTATCAACACTCAACCTGTACAAACTGCCAAACCATATTCGTACTCCACATCATCTTGTTTAAACCATAGCACATTACCCTGCAATTGCATAGCTCATCCGCCATCACTTCTCACATTTTTCACAACATCCTGCTGCACTATTACAGCATTTCAACCTGACCACACAAGCTCCACCTGCCTTAACCCCTAACACTGTTGTTGCCTCCTCCATACTTCATTTGACACTGCTAACTTCTGTTCAACACTGACTCTGAACATTGTGACAGCATCACCATCCATACTTCATTCGACACCGCCAACTTCTGTTCGACATTGCCATAACTACACGCTACAAAACAGTCACTTCATCCAACTGCTTGATAACAACAGCAGCCACCGCCTTCTTCCTCCACATATCAATACTGCTGTCAAACTTGCATTCATCCATCAAGCTCAACTATAAAACAACCACAGCCTGCAAAACTCCCTACAACAAATAACAGAGCCTGCAAATAACAGCAAACAAACATCATACAATACTGCACTTACAACCTTGCAACTGGTCACTCCTTTCAAACTACCATCACAAACTGCCTATAGCGACCATCTACACCGTCTACCTCTGCTCCCCTCAACAAACTGCTTGCTATATCAACTTCTTGCTACCATACTGATGCAGCGCGAAAACAAGAGGAGCGATTTACCTTAGAACGCGTGCTTGATAGCCCTAGGTCGCGAGCTCCGAAGGAAGAAGAAGAACGCGCGCTTAATAGCCCTAGGTCGCGAGCTCCGAAGGAAGAAGAAGAACGCGCGCTTGATAGCCCTAGGTCGCGAGCTCCAGATTGGCATGCCGCACTTCTTATGTCGCGATTTCCCCAAACTTGGCTCGCGAGCAAACTTAAGTCGCGGACGAGCTACGACTTCCTTAGGTCGCCAGAAGCAGGTCGCGAAGAATGATAAGTCGCTGAAGTCTGATGGCAGAGATGTTAAGTCGCGAAGTTTATTTTAGGTCGTACTTTCTTAAGTCGTAAGTCGTTCGTTGATTTTAGGTCGCGTGAGTTGTATTTTAGGGTATTGTGTTGTAATTTTTCTTAAGTGTGTGTTTTGTTGTAACCCTATAAATAGGGATGTTGGTTATTTGTAAATGGTTGTTGATTTTGAAATAAAATTTCCTTTGTTAGCTTTGTGCTTTCATCCAATTGGTAGTCGAGTGTGATCTCCTATCTCCACCTTCGGTCAATCGAGTGCGCTCGATTCGACGATCGTGAAGCCAATTCACGGAATCAAGTGCGCTTGATCAACGTCGAAGAATTGAAGATCTACTTTCACGGTATCGAGATCGATCAACGTGACGTAGATAGCTAAAATTCGGCATCTTCGGATCAACGAATTTGGGCATTTCAGTATTCATCAATCCACAGATTGCTACGTTCATCGTATCATCAGTTTTTGTATTCCGCCGCTGCGTCATTTGGTATCAGAGCTAGAACGCAAGGAGTTTGCGTAGATTTTTGGAGTTGTGCGAGATTTACATCATTTGGAGAAGTGGGTTCTCGAGATTTTGAAGAGATTTGTTCGTTTGGTTATTTTTGAAGATTTCAACAAGTGGGTAGTTTTGATTTGAAGATTTTTAGATCGAAGTGAAGTTTTGTTGGAATTTGTTGAAGAGTGATCATGCCTCCGAGAAGAGCTAACCATTATCGCAACATTGATGCTTTATATGGGAGAGAAGAAGCCGATGAGATGGAGCAAAGAATTAACGAAAACATTAATGAGAAGATTAATGAAGGGATTGGTCGATTAGAGAGAATGATGTTGGAGATGAGTCAAAATCAGAGAAGGGTTTCACCTGAATCGAGCCATGGGAGAAGTAGAGTTTCACCACATTCAAATCGAGAGAGAAGCGTGGATCGAGATTGTGATAGAAATGTTGACGATCGAAGTCGTGATAGAAATGTGACTGATCGAGATCGGAGGAATGTAGATCATAGGAAAGTTGGTGGAAGAAATGGTGGTGGTAGAGATGTTGGTGGTCAGGATCGACATCGATATACATCGGATTGTGAAGAAGAGTATGATGGTGGTAGTGTTCATGGACGAGGACGTGGACAAGGAAGAAATCAGTCGGAGTATGACCACAAGTGGGAATCTGGGATGAAGACTGAAATTCCGGAATTCAAAGGAGGTATGCAAGCTGAAGAGTTTTTGGACTGGTTGTCTAATGTGGAGGAGATTTTTGACTTCAAAGAGGTTCCAGAACATCGTAGAGTGAAGTTGGTTGCTACAAGGTTGAGGGGTAGAGCTTTGGCATGGTGGCAACAAACCAAACTTACGCGTGAACGGATGGGGAAGTCAAAGGTTGAATCATGGGAAAAGATGAGGAAAATGATGAAAGCCACATTCTTACCTTATAATTATCAATCGCTTATGTATCAGAGGCTGTAAAACTTGAGACAGGGGACGAAATCTGTGAATGACTATGCTGACGAATTTTATCAACTGATTGCAAGGAACGATATTATGGAGACCGAGGAACATTTAACAGTTAGATTTGTTGGAGGGTCGCGAATGCAGATTCAGGATATGGTTAACATGTTTGATCCTAGATCTGTAGCGGAAGCACACCAAAAAGCGTTGGCTTGGGAGAAACAGGGAAGACGAGGAGGTGGTGTGTTTACAAGTTCCAACAATCCAGTGAAGGGTGTTAGTGGAAGTTCTAATGTTTCAAAAGTTGTTGCAAAACCAGTTGTGAATGAGGTTGGGAAAACGAAGGTCAATAATGGTTTCAAGTGTTATAATTGCCAAGAAATGGGCCATAAGAGTAATGAATGTCCAAAGCCGAAGAAGAGAGCTATGATAGCGGAGGTTGAGGATGAGGATAAAGAAGCTGAATGTTCCAATTCACCACCTGATGAGGAGGAAGAAGAAGTGACGGGAGACGAAGGTTATAATCTAATGATGAGGAGGTCCTGCTTAACACCAAAGCTAGAGGAGGATTGTAGTTGGTTGAGGAGCAATATTTTTCAGTCGACTTGTACTATTCTGGGGAAAGTTTGCAAATTTGTTATTGATGCTGGAAGCTGTGATAATATAATTTCTTCAGAAGCGGTGAGGAAATTGGCATTGAAGACTGAGAAACATCCGAAACCGTACAAGTTGGCTTGGTTGAGAAAAGGCGGGGAGGTGAAGGTTGGACGAAGGGCTTGTGTGAATTTTTCAATTGGGAAGAAATATAAAGACGAAATCTGGTGCGATGTGGTAGACATGGACGTATGTCATTGGTTGCTGGGGAGACCGTGGCAGTATGATAGGGCGGTGCAACATGACGGGCGTACCAACAGTTATAGCTTTATGTTTGAAGGCACAAAGATCACGTTAGTTCCCAAGAAGCGACAACAAGAAGAAAACAAACTGGAGGAGATTGAAGAGCTAAAAACTTTATTATCTTTGAAGGAGTTTGTTAAAGAAGTTGAAGAGGAGCCTGAGGTGTTTTTGTTGATTAGGCGAGAGAGCAGTGAAGAGGTTGAAATTCCAGAAGAAGCAAAGCCAGTTTTGAAAGAATTTGAGGATGTATTTCCAGATGAGTTACCGAAGGAGTTACCGCCACTAAGAGACATTCAACATCAGATAGATCTTGTTCCAGGAGCAATGTTGCCACACAAACCACATTATCGAATGAGTCCAAAGGAACATGAAGAATTAAGGAGGTAGGTGGAAGAATTGCTTGAACAGGGGCGTATACAGGAGAGTTTAAGTCCGTGTGCTGTACCAGCATTGTTAGTGCCAAAGAAGGACGGAACGTGGAGAATGTGCACTGACAGTCGAGCATTGAATAAGATTACTGTGAGATATAGATTTCCAATGCCCAGATTGGATGATTTGTTAGATCAGCTGAGCGGAGCTACTATATTTTCGAAGATTGATTTGAAGAGCAGTTATCATCAAATTCGAATCAGACCAGGAGATGAATGGAAGACGGCATTCAAGACGAGGGAAGGATTGTATGAATGGCTGGTCATGCCGTTTGGTCTTTCGAATGCACCAAGTACGTTCATGAGGGTGATGAATCAGATTTTTAGACCTTTTATTGGAAAATTTGTGGTGGTGTATTTCGATGATATTCTGATATATAGTGGAAGTCCAAAGGAACATTTGAATCATCTGAGAGAAGTACTGATGGTACTACGACAAGAACAATTTTATGCTGCAACAAAGAAATGCGTGTTCATGACGCATAGTGTTTTATTTCTGGGGTATGTTGTATCAGGAGAAGGTATCCAGGTGGACCAGAATAAAGTTGAAGCAGTCAGAAATTGGCCACAGCCGACGACAATAACCGAAGTGAGAAGTTTTCATGGGCTAGCATTATTCTACCGAAGATTCATTCCACACTTCAGTAGCGTGATGGCACCGGTTACTGATTGTATGAAGGGGAAGCAGTTTTCTTGGTCGGAGGAAGCAGGGGTTGCTTTTGAACGGATCAAAGATCTTTTGACGACAGCACCAATTCTAGTTTTACCAGATTTTCAGGTGTTGTTTGAGTTACATACTGATGCATCCAAGGTTGGAATCGGGGGAGTGTTGAGCCAGAGGGGACGTCCGATTGCATACTTTAGTGAGAAGTTATCAGGGGCGAAGATGAGGTATAGTACGTATGATGTGGAGTTTTATGCTGTAGTACAAGCAGTGAAACACTGGAGACACTATCTATTTCAGAAAGAGTTTGTCCTTTACACTGACCATGAGGCGTTGAAACATTTACAAGGGCAAGACAAGATTTCAGCGAGACATGCATCGTGGATCACATATCTGCAACAGTTTACTTTTGTTGTTAAACACAAGTCAGGGGTGACGAATCGAGTAGCTGATGCTTTGAGTAGGAGGAGTCATTTGTTGACTACACTAAAAGTTGAGGTGACAGGGTTTGAATTATTGCCAGAATTGTTTGAAGAAGATCCTTATTTTGCAAAGCTTGTTGAGAAAGTCAAAGACGGAAGTACTGACGAGTTTGTGATGGTAGATGGTTTTCTGTTCAAGGGAACTCGATTATGTATACCGGATTGCAGTTTACAGTTGAAGATTGTGAAAGAATTGCACGAAGAAGGTCATGTGGGTAGAGACCGTACACTACAGCTGATTTCTCAATCTTACTTTTGGCCATCGACGAGGAAAGAGGTTGAAAGGTTTGTGGAGCGATGTCATATCTGTCAGGTTTCGAAAGGAACTGCGACCAATGCTGGATTATATATGCCGTTACCTGTACCAACTAAGCCTTGGGTTGATGTGAGTATGGATTTTGTTTTGGGTTTGCCTCGAACTCAAAGGGGAAACGATTCCATTTATGTAGTGGTTGACCGATTTTCGAAAATGACACAATTTATTGCTTGTAAGAAGACGGCGGATGCTGTTCGAGTTGCTCAGTTATTTTTCAAAGAAATCTATCGACTTCATGGATTGCCAGAATCTATTGTGTCGGATAGGGATACTCGTTTCCTGAGTCATTTTTGGCTAAGTTTGTGGAAGATGGTCAGAACGAAGCTGAATTTTAGTAGCGCTTACCATCCACAAACAGATGGGCAAACGGAAGTGGTAAATAGATCGTTGGGAAACTTGTTGCAATGTCTTGTACAAGACAATTTGAAGAGCTGGGACTTAAAGTTGTGTCTGGCAGAGTTTGCTCATAATCATGCTGTTAACCGAAGCACTAGTTACAGTCCGTTTCAAGTTGTATATTCAAGCTTGCCAAAGGGGCCGTTGGATTTAATGGTAGTACCACAACCGAAAAGAGTGACTAAACGGGCGTCAGATTTCATTGATGAGTTGAAAGATTGTCATCGAATCGTTCAGGAACGTTTGGAGAAGACGAATGAGAAGTATGAACAAGCGGCAGATAAGAAGAGAAGAAGTGTGGAGTTCAATGAGGGTGATTGGGTGTATGCTGTGTTAACGAAGGATCGTTTTCCAGTGGGTGCTTATAACAAGTTGAAAGCCCGAAAGATTGGTCCAGTGGAAATTATAAAACGGATCAAGGAAAATGCTTATAAGTTGAAGCTACCAGAGGATGTGTATACTTCTGACGTGTTTAATGTTAAACATCTTATACCTTATTATGGAGATGAACAAACCAATGGGGAAGAACTTTTAAATTCGAGGACGAATTTTTCCCAACCAAGGGAGGATGATGCAGCGCGAAAACAAGAGGAGCGATTTACCTTAGAACGCGTGCTTGATAGCCCTAGGTCGCGAGCTCCGAAGGAAGAAGAAGAACGCGCGCTTAATAGCCCTAGGTCGCGAGCTCCGAAGGAAGAAGAAGAACGCGCGCTTGATAGCCCTAGGTCGCGAGCTCCAGATTGGCATGCCGCACTTCTTATGTCGCGATTTCCCCAAACTTAGCTCGCGAGCAAACTTAAGTCGCGGACGAGCTACGACTTTCTTAGGTCGCCAGAAGCAGGTCGCGAAGAATGATAAGTCGCTGAAGTCTGATGGCAGAGATGTTAAGTCGCGAAGTTTATTTTAGGTCGTACTTTCTTAAGTCGTAAGTCGTTCGTTGATTTTAGGTCGCGTGAGTTGTATTTTAGGGTATTGTGTTGTAATTTTTCTTAAGTGTGTGTTTTGTTGTAACCCTATAAATAGGGATGTTGGTCATTTGTAAATGGTTGTTGATTTTGAAATAAAATTTCCTTTGTTAGCTTTGTGCTTTCATCCAATTGGTAGTCGAGTGTGATCTCCTATCTCCACCTTCGGTCAATCGAGTGCGCTCGATTCGACGATCGTGAAGCCAATTCGTGGAATCAAGTGCGCTTGATCAACGTCGAAGAATTGAAGATCTGCTTTCACGGTATCGAGATCGATCAACGTGACGTAGATAGCTAAAATTTGGCATCTTCGGATCAACGAATTTGGGCATTTCAGTATTCATCAATCCACAGATTGCTACGTTCATCGTATCATCAGTTTTTGTATTCCGTCGCTGCGTCACATACCAACAAAATTACCACACTTCAATATGTCATCACCACCTTACAAACCAACCAGCATCTTGCAACTGCCAATACAACAGCCGAGCACACTGTGCACTATTCATATTCCATTTCCAAGCCATACCCACCTTGCTACTGTGCTCAACTAACATCATCATCTATGCGAACTCGCCTTCTTCCAACCAGAAGCACAAACGACCCAAACCCAATCAACAATTCAAAAAAACACCACAACCTCAACCTCTTCAAATAGTCGCGACACCCTCAAACTGCTACCAACCCAAACCCGCAATCACCAACCATTGAATTCCATTTCGCCTTTGTCTTCCTCACCACACACACGACCATCCACCTGCAAATCTCCAACTTCAAACTGTATTCGGCTTCAATTCCGGTTCACGTTCTATTGTTTAAAAAAAAGAGAATCGATGTTGGGAAGGATATTCTAGAGTTCGTGATGTATTGGGAAAGATATTGGAAAAATTGTGTTTGATTTTCTGGCTGATTAGTTTGCTTTTGGAATGATAAAGATTTTGGAACAATAAAGATTTTCGGGTTGATTAGTTCGTTTTTGGGCCGGGCTTGTTCTAAAACAATTTTTTCTAGTTCGTTTCCCTTTTGTTTTAAATTGTTTAGTTTTACTTGTTATAAAAAAAATTAGTTTGTTTTGGGTTTTCTTTTGTTTTTCCAATTTGTATAGGTTTGTTTTTTTTTAAAATGGTACTTTATATACAACATGTCATTGGGACAACATATCACATGTCAATAAACGTTTGAATCATACTACGTAGGTTTTTCTTTTGTTTGTTTAGTTTTACTTGCTATATAAAAAAATTTATTTTTGTACTTTGAGTTGAGTTGAAGCGTTTTTAAGTTGTTTTTTAGTTTAAAAAAGCAAACAAAATGAAAATCATTTGCCTAAAATAAATTTTTTCTGTTAATTTGTTTTGTTTAATTTATTTTGATTCCATTTGTTTTCAATTACATCCTTATTAAAAAAACACAAAAAAAACTTAAAAAAGGGTTGTTTTGATTTCATATTTTCCTTAGTTCTTCTTTGATATAAAAAACCTGTGTATATATATGTATATATATCTTGTTTTTATTTTCAGGTTGCAGAAGCAGATAAGGAAGAATAAGTTGCTTGCTAATAACTGCTTGCTTGCTTATAAAAAATTGTGCTGCTTTTAACCCATATCTATTGTTTTTATTTGCATTGTTGTTTGTTCGCATTTTTTATACCAAAAAAAATTCGAAAACAAAAACAAAAACAAAAATCCATTGTAGTTGCATTGTTAATACAAGTTTAGTTTAAGTTTTGCATTTCATCCTAGAATTTTGATTAATAATAACGGTTAGACATCGATAACGCTTAATTGTATATTGATAAGCTGTCTTTTTGAACAATTTAAATTCTTGTGTTTAGGCTACGACGAAGCAATAATCAGTTATAAATATTACGGTGATTCGTAAATATTAAACTAAATTGTTTCTCTGAAGGTACTGAAACCTTCGGCTGCATTGCTACGGTTTTTCATGTTGCGCCAATAAATCATGCCCGTTACCTGCTGAGAACTATCTTGTTGAATTAAGACAAAGTGTGATTATACAATTTTGGGCTAGGAACTATTTAGGAGAGATGATTTGTAATTAAACCCATGCATCTATTTAATTGCATTAGTTCATGCATATTTAAGGATTCAAAATCAAAAATTAAAAAAATTGTAAATATTCCTTATCTTTGTTTTTAAATCCTTTTGAATTTTTTATCAAAATCAAAAATCCAAAAAAAAACAACATTCTTGAGAATGTCTCACTTTCCCTATTCACATGAATTTTACAATAGCTGTGAAAATCAATATAATCCATATAGATTCACATCAAACTCATATGGAGATTTTAACGACAAGTTTTGTACAAACAATTCGAATTTTGCACAAAAGTTTCAAAATGATAACCAATCCTCAAATCTCGAAAATAGCATTGAAATGATTTCGTCTTTACTTGAACTCTCTACACAAAAAATCAAAGGATAAATGATTTCTGTAATTCATATTTGTGTGATAACTCCAGTCAAAATTTTCAAAATAATCAAAATTTGAATTCACTTCAAAATTCAAATGATTTTGAGTATAACCCATGCCAATTCAATTTCGATCCTCAAACTGAATTTCAAAATCAAAACGAAAATGGAAACAACTTTTCAAATAATTTTGGCAATGAGAATAATCTCGACTACGATGCGAGTGAAAATTTTTGTTCTCAACAAGTCTAAATAAAAAATTCTCAAGTTAATAATTATAAATTGGATTTTGTTGAACAAATGGATGAAATCTACAATGATCACAAAGATTTTTTGTGTGAAAACTACAAAAAAATTCATGAGATACAAAATCGAATCCCAACTTGTGAAGAATCAAATAATAATCCACCGTTTATTAAAATTGGCAATTTTTGTGCACAACAAGTTCAAATTGAAAATTCTCAAATTAATAATTATAAATTTGATTTTGTTGAACAAATGGAAGGATTACACAAAAATCACACGGATTTGTTGATTGAAACGTACAAAAAATTATGTGAACAACAAAATCAAATCCCAACGTGTGAAGAGTCGAATGATAATCCATCATTTATCGAAATTGATGAGTTTCAAATAACAACTTTTGAAGTTGTAAATGATAATCTTAATGAAGTTCTTGATAATGTGGTAACTGAGTTGGATTTCAATTCTTTTGAGAGTGTGGAACAAAATTTAAAATTCGATCTTCTTTTTTTCGATTTTGAAAAATCGAATACAACAACATTAGCTTTGAAAATGTTACATGCAACGAAGTTGTTGATAATCGAACAAAGGAAGATGAATTTAATGAACACAAATTTTTTGGGCTTTTCGAAGATGAGTTGTCGAATTCTAAGGGGGTAGATTTAAATCATCATTTTGATTTTGAAATCAATGATTCTGAAGAATTTTTCATTGACGAGCTTGAATTTGAAATTGGTGAAAATAAACTTGAACTTCAACCATTTATTTTATCAACCCCAAAAATCATTGAAAATAAAACAACTCATACAATTTTTAATAAAACGACATTCGTTTTTCCAAACCAACGTTTAATTTCGAAATCATTCATGGTTTGGTTTTCTGAGCTTAAGCAGTATCTCTTCTACGTGAAGAAATAAACGAATTGGTCTTTGGAAGACCGTTTCATTTACTTCTTGCCAATATATTTTATGACGTTGTGTAAATAATAATTTTTTTTCAATTTCATGTAAATATAGGTCATATTTTATTTTATTTTTTCTCCTTTCACTTGGGTTGATTGTGGAGACACAGTCAAAATCAAATGTGGGGGGAATCACATCTTTTTTGACTTTTCATGGTTTAGTTTTTCTTTTTTCTTTCCAAAACTCAAAAAAAAAATCAAAAATAAAAAATCCCATAAAAAGTCTTTTTTAAGCATTTTGATTTATTTTTAAAGAAACACTATATGATAAATATATTATTTTGGTTAATTAAATTGAAATTTTTGAAAAGTTATTTGTCTCAACAAAAATAAAAATAAAGTTTGATTACAAAGAACGATGGTTTAACTAGTGTATAAGAAGGTTCATATGTGTTAATTATGAAGTATATATCCTAATTGAAAATCTTTGTTTTTTAAAAGTGGTTAATTTAAAATCAAGGATATAACATTTTTTATCTTCTACGGTAAATGGTGCTTAGATGATTTTTCAAAACTCTCTCTTTAGGAACAAAAAAACAAAGAAAAAAAATATATAATTTTATATATGTATATATTCTTTTTTATTAACACCTAGAGTCATGTGTTCATACTTGTGTGTTCACTCGCCATGCTCTATACCCTTCTCACGTAAGCTCAAAAGGCAGTGCACGATCGTTTAATCTAGCCTTAGTTTATCTAAGTTAGGTGTATGTATATAAAAATTCTTTTATTAACAATGCCTAAAGTCGATAGGTGTTCACACTTGTGTGTTCACTCACCACGCTTTGTATTCCCCTCACGTAAGCCCAAAAGACATTGCATGGGTGATATTTCCGGCCTCAGTTTATCTGAGTTAGGCATATGTAAATATTGTTAACATCAATCAAATTTTCAAATAAGAGAGAGTAAGCAATTGAAATCTAAGCACTATTTTGACATTTTTGATTTAACTGGTTATTGAAAAGAAATGAAAATGCCACTTTGAAAAACTTTGATAATCAATTAAGGATCCATTTCATGGTTACATTGTGTTATCAACCGAAATAATGAGTTAAATTACAGTCTATTTGCTACGATAACATAGTTTTTATTGGAAATTTTGAAAAGTAAAAGGACTAAAATTTTATGATGATGACCAAAACTTATATTTAACTTATTCATGTCGATTTAAAAGTAAATCCTTCATTTGTAAATATTTTTGAAAACTTGCATCCATATCTTTGTAAATAAATCTTGCATTTAGGAATTTTTCATTATGTAAATATTTTATGTTGCATTTGGATTTTGTGGGTATTATCCGCTAAAAACCCTTACGAGACAACACTCGTACTACTGGGGACACCCAGAGGTTTAACGGCTTGTTGCATACGGTCAATGCAATCGTGCTCCCTACAAAAATGGATTTATCTTAGTTTTCTTTATTCAAGGACGAATAAAAAGATAAGTGTGGGGGTATTTGATGTGCATGTAAATGTGCATATTTGTACCTCCACATTTAACCTAATTAGATTAAATAAATTATCATATTGAATGTTTTAACATGTTTAAACCAAAATTCAAATTATTTTCAAATCGTCATATATTCATATTCATATAGGGGCAAAATGGTCATTTTTGTGCATATATTAATTTGAGAAAATTTAATTGGAAATTTCTATATTATTTTGTAGGAATTTGGCTTTAAATGCAAGTGGTTTCATGAAGAAATATGCATGCACAAGAGTTAGAGAACAAATAAAGATGGAAATAATTCATTCATGACAACATGGAGGACCCCCACCTACCCACCTACCTTGATGTACAATTGGAAGCTAATGCACATGCAAATGTCCATTAAAGCTTCATGCACATTTAAATGAGGATTAACATATGCTAATGATTACTTGGCTACCACACTTCCTAGAGGGGTAGTTTGCATATTCCCCAAAAATATGGGTTAGAGTTTCAAACTTGTATAAATACCCCTTATGTTTCATGTAATTTCTCTTCCTCTTAGCTCTTTAGTTTAGGATCAAAAAATAAAACAAAGCTCTCTTTCTTTTCATGGCTAATTAGCCATTTCATTATGCAATTCTGTTTTTTTGCAATGTTAATTAGTGTTCTTTTCTATTTACATGCTTCTTTTCTTTCATGCTAGTAGTGTAGAATTTATTTTATGCAATTGGATTAGTTCTCATTTTCATTTAGCTCTCTTTTTCTTTCTTTTTTTGTTCTATGTTGCAGTCTATATTTTTTTATATGATAACAAATATGAGATGCTAAACCCCTTCAATTTAGGGGTAATGAAGCTCTCTAGTATGTAGATTCAACATAATTTGATAAGTAATGATCTCTTTTTGTACTTAATGGAAAAATGGATGTTTATGTGATTTAGTGTTTCATGTTGAATTTGATAATTTGTGTTGTATATAACAAATAGGCTATGCTTAAGCACATTATTCACAAATTGCCTCTTCATCTAAATATGATTATGGCAATGAAGTAAAATTAAATCAAAATTTGATGGTCTATATTTCTAATCAATAGTTAATAGGCCATGCTTAAAATAGATTTTATTTTCAACTTCTTGTCATTTTTCATGAGAGTGAGTAAGTGGTTTAAGGGGTGTGTCATAGTTTGATGGCTTATGTTGAGCTAATTAATAGTACAAATAGGCCATACTTATGATAAACACATCAATTAAACTCACTACTAACTAAAAAAGAGAGATCATAATTTCATATTTTGTTGAACTATGTGATCTAGAGAGTGGAATTACCTCTAAATTGCCTTCAAACTCTCATATTTTTATAACTTTCTTTTTGTCATTTTTCTACATTTTTAGCTTAACACTCTCAAACTTTGGTTTAATTTGATTGAATAGAATTTTAAAATCTAACAATTCCCTGTGGATCGACATGTACTCGCCATGTACTAGAATTGTACTCTGTGCGCTTGCGATTAATTTTTATTATAAATTCGATCGACGGTGTTCTAACCGATAGAATCGCTGTTATCGAACATAAGTTTATTATATAATGCTTATAATAATAAATTAACTAAAAATTATAAAGATTAAATTCATTAATTAAGTTTTATAAACATTAAATAAGTTTATAAAAATTAACTAAGTTGGTAATAATAATAATTTAATAAATGTTTATGAATATTGACTAAGTTTATAATAATAATAATACTGATTAATAACAATAACAACAACAAAAATCATAATAGCGATAATAATAACTAGCAAACTAGGTTTATAAAAATTAACTAAGTTAACAATAACAATAACAATAATAATAATAATAATAAATAATTATATATTAACTAAGCCAGCTATTTTTGCAAAACTTTACTAAATTATATATTAAAAATAATACTAATAATCAAAATAACTTAACTAAGTTTATACAAATTAATTTTTTTAATTAATATTTATAAAAATTAATAATGTAATAATAACAACAATAATAATAAATTAACTATAAGTTTTATAAAAATTAACTAAGTTTATAATAATAATAATAATATATTAACTAAATCTATAAAAATTAACTTCTTGAATTATGTTTAATAAAATTCAAATAAGTTTATAATAGTAGAAATAAGTTTATAATAATAATACTAATACTAATACAAATAAATTATAAAACTAACTAAGATTATAAATAAATAAGTTTATAAACTATAATAATGATACTAATAAATTAACTAGGTTAGTTAAGTTTTATAAAAAATTACTAAATTTATATAACAAAACAATACTAATAATCAAAATAAATTAACTAAGTTTATAAAAATTAACTTTGTTAATTAAGTTTCAAAAATTAACTAAGTTTATAACAACAAAAATACTAATAAATTAACCAAGTTTGTAATATATAATAATAGTAGTAGTAGTAGTAAAGTAATAAGTTATAAAATATTAACTAAGTTCTATACAAAAAAACTAATTATATATATAATATTAAAAGTTAACTTAGTTTATAATAATAATACTAATAACAACAATAGTCAAAATAGTAATAATAACAAAAAACAACTAAGTTTATAAAAATTAACTAAGTTCCATAAAATTAACGAATTTTAGAATAACAATAGCAACAACAATAATAATGATAAAATATCAACCAATTTAACTAAGTTTTATAAAATTTATATAATAATAATAATAAAAAAATTATTATTAATAATAATAAATTAACTAACTTTATAAAAATTAACTTCATTAATTAAGTTCATAAGAATTAAAAAGTTTATAAAATTAACTAAGTTTATAATAATAATAAATTAACTAAGTTTAAGAAAATTAACTAGGTTTATAAGGATAACAACAACAAGAATAATAAATTATAAAGTATTCAACATCTTTACATCTAATTCATTCTATAAATTTCTAAATTTTACAAAAAATACCTAAGTTTATAGACGAAGATCGGCGAATTTTAAAAAATAATTAAGTTTTATGAAAAATCACTAAGTTTATATAGTAATAATGAAAATTACTAAGTTCATAAAAACTAATTAAGTTTATAATAATAATAAACTAAGTTTATAAAAATTAGTTAAGTTTATAATAATAATACTAACAATAAAGACGACGATGATAACAACAATAAACAAACGAAATTGATACTAGAAATAATAATGCCTATTTGCAACTAAATTGGTCACAAACACCCAAGAATAGGTTTATGTAGAGAAGTAAATGAAGAAAATTAAATTAAAACAGTGCAATAGAGTAAACTAATAAGCAAATCAAAATAATAATCAAGAACACCAGAATTTATAATGATTCAGCATCGTGTGCATACGTCCACTTTGAATATTATCTTTATTGATTCACTATCAATTTGATTACAGCAGCAAATAGCAAGAAGTAAGGAAAAAAGTTGATTACAATAAAGAACTATGTAACCAACAGCGTAAAGATCCTCAGAATGACCCCTAGGCTAGTGTTTATAGGTGAAGGCGACCACCAATCTCTCTGAAACTTCGGATACAAGACCTTCTTATCCATATGGGCCCACCATGAGGGTTGCTCGGCCAATCCCAATGAAGAGGGATCGGTACTGATCCCTCCATTGGTTGATTCCGAGGCAGCGATCTCTATGGCGACTTCCTCATGCTTAAATATGATGGCTCTCCAAATATCATACTAATTAGACCAATAGAGCTTATGCTTTTGATTAATCTTTGATTCGAACCCACTTGCAAATTACTTTCTACCGTGTAACGACCCTTAAATTTAACTAGTTTTAATAACGTTATTAATTGAAAATTTGTGGAATTTTAAAAATAAAATTTTGAAATATAAATTTGATATTTGGAATGCGTCTAGTTAAACATAGCAACTGGTAAATTTTCGTCCGAAAATATGAAAGTTTATTTCGCGCGTAAATTTACTTCAATTTAATCAGTTAAAAAGCGATGAAAATAAAACATTTTCAAAACCAAAATATTTTTACATAGAAAAATTCTAAATCATCTTCTGAGCAAGACGTCATATTTCGTTTCTCTATATTTTGACTTTTATTGCTCCGTCGATCTTATTTTCGACGAAATAACAACATTTCGGTACCGATTATCGACTTTTGATCGGATGATCGTACCACTAATATCTGTATACCGTTTTGATCATCTCGTCGTGTTGATCTTCGAAGTATATTCATTCATACGTCTCGGAGTTTGGGACACAACGAAATCTGCGTAACAATATGTCATATCGGTTTCGTATTTGAACCATTTTGGTTTCCTTGTCTTTCTATTTTCCCACCGGTTGAATTCAAATAGCCTGTGGCATTCATATCCCTTGATATTCACATTCGTGACTTTTTACTTTTCCAATATTTCAGTCTATTTATTTGGTCCGCCTCTTCACGTCTTTTGGACTGTTCATTTACAAAGTATATTAATTTTTGCTTGAAGCTGTTGCCGTTCTTTCTTCTACTTTTCCTTACTGCAGTATATTATTTTCTCGCCCCTTCACTTGCATTCTGTCTCCTTCTTTCTGGATGGTTCTGATCTTACCTTCATAAAATATACTATGGTATAGCATTCCTACATATTAATACATGGGGCAACATGTTCTCTCTCACCTACCTGCTTTTCTTCCACCTGAGTGCTCGTCCCTCCTTTTTCCAATCGTGCTCTCAACCATTCGCCCTGCCTTCTTTTAGCCGTGCTTATATTTATAAAGGTATATATTTTATTATATAAGGAAGGTATATATTAAAAATTATTATTCATATCATACTATGAAGTTACTGATAGTGTTAATAGTATATATTGTTTAAATCTTAGCTTGTAGGTAAGTTTAAGTATATAACCTGTTAGCTATATATATATATATATATATATATATTATATATAAGTTTTGTTCGTTATTTGAAGTAGATATATATAGCAAGTTTTGTTAATATTTTTAATTATATATATAGGGATAACAATCTGTTCTTATTTTGGGTATATATATGCACGTTTGTTTTAAATATAAAGTATGTAAATTGTTTTCCACATTTTGTGACTGCCTGTTTTGTTATATGGGATATATATATTTGTTTTCTTTCGTTGTTGCAAACTGCTCGAACCAACTCTTGAATACGTGGTTATAAGTAAGATGGTTATGTTAATGTTTTACATATATATAGGTTATAATGATGGTAATAACAGAAAAATATGTTTATATAAGTATGCCTTTCCAAATTTTTCATAGTGGCTGTTATGTGGAGATATATATACTGATGTTGTCAAAATATCCGCAATACGTTTAAAGTATTCGTGTTAATATTTATGTTAATATTTTAGAATATAATATATTATATTATAAAAAGATACGTATATATAAAGAATAAAGCAAGCCTTGCCGATTTACATTGAGTTGTACTGTTGGATTTACATGAGTTTGTAAGTTATACGTTGTATGAATATGTTGCGGTTGTATGGGTGGGCCTGCATATTTTTATAGAGGTATATATGCTTTGTTATGTATAAAGGTATATAGGTTTATTTGGTTTAGTTTATATATTTAGTGCATGTTGCATTATATAGTTACAGTATTTGGTTAAAGATATATCAGTATATATGAGCTCGTATAGGGTTGTTTAAATTTCGCCTGCTTATTGCTTGTGAAATAAGTTTCAATCTTAGTTTATAACATGTACAGTTAGTACATGACAGCTTTTATATGTTAAAGATGTAAACAATATATTAGTTTGATATAAAATCTGTTTATATTTATATTTATGAACAAGCTATAAACGGTTTAAATATATATAAAAAATTTCTATGTTATAAACTAGATTAATTGTCGTGCTTTCAAAAATATGTGAAATTATATGTTTATATAGATGGCATAGTAGTTTATATGAGTTTGTTTTCTACATATATATATATCTCTTATTTTAATATATGTTTGGATTTTGAATATGACTTGATATATAGATATATATAAGTCACTTGTACCAATTATCATCATCAATCCAATTATGATTTGATTTCGTCAATTCCAATTTATCAGCTTCGTTCGTCGATTCATGCCCACCTCACTTCACTTTGGAATTCGTGCTGGGATCCGTAACTCATCTCATTCCCGTTCATCTCTAGCCTCGAAAGGTGAGCAATCACTCACGATTAATGTTCTTTTATTTATTAAATTTGATTTCAATTGAAACGACAATTGAAATTTACTATTGTTAGTTAATTACACTATTATATATGCTATTACCTATATCAGTTCACCTGTGACATCTGACACCATCATCTGTTAATTATTTATGCGATGATAATACAGTTTGGCTAATAATTGATTGATTGTTGATGTTTATATTGGACGTTAAATTTTTAGTGTTAAATGATAAATAGTATGCCAAATTGAAATGGATATAGGATAGTTAACGATTTTAAAACTGATTTATATGTTAAATTTGATTAGTTGAATATGACCCCTTTTAATTGTTAAATTAATTGACATATAAAATAGTGATAATTACACTTTGAACCATTGAACGTATATTGGATTAATTGTGGTAGTGATAAAATTGAAATCAAATGACAAGTGAAGAACCGTATTAATATTAGTGTAATAATCTTTAATCTACATGAAATGATAGTGTAGATTCTAGAAATAATTATATTAATTCGTACAAATAACAATGCGAATTAATACGGTTATTTCGGGATTATTTGAATTGATCATTGGATTGTTATCGATTGTTGTTATTGCTTGTTTATTTACTTTGACACCATCCCAGTTATCACACTGCAAATTCCCTTTGCTATGCTTTGATTTTGAGTTGAATTGGAATCGGGTTGAAATGATAAATACCCAAATTAAAAACTTTGACCTAGGATAGAGAATTTAATAAAAACCCGATTGGTCAATAATTTGATTTTAAAATAAAATGAAGATTTTATTTGAATAAATAATATGGTTTTGAAATGAAGTTGAAATTTGAATTTTAAATGAAAGGAAAATGTTAATATTTAATAATCCGAATCAAAATATTAACATAGTAGACGATGAATGAACGATGTTTAAAATTAATTATTAAATAATTAAATTTGGAATTATTAATAATTATGTTTTGAAATTAGTTAATAATTAAGTTTTAAAATTATTTGATAATTAAATAAGATTGAATTATTTAATAATTAAATAAAATTGAATTCTTTAATAAGTGAAATTGAACTTCTTGAATAAGTGAAATTTAGTTTCTTTATTAATTGAGTTTTGAAATTTGTAACTAAGTAAATAAATAAGTGAAATTGAATTTCTTTATCAAGAAATGCAAATGTGATTTTTGAAATTTATATAAGACTTGTAATATAGAGAATTTGATTGGACGAATCTAATTGGATTCAATTTGTAAGTTTTGATAAAACGGTGAGAACTTAAGTAATTGATTTAATGAATTGCAAAGTAAATAGAAATTTGTTTTGAATGATCAATTAACTTAACGGAGGTTGAATGAAATTGATAAATGAGTTTAAATTGATTTGAATGTTGAATTAAATTAATTTAAATGATTTTGGAATGAAACTGATATACGAACTTGAATCAATATTTGAATTGTTTTAAATAAAATTGAAATTGAATTGTAAGACTTTGAAATGGTAATTTGAAGGTTTTGAAACGTAAATTTTGGAAATTGATATTGAGAGACAAATGAAATGTTGATTTATAAATTCTAATTGAAATTGAAATGGATTTGGTTTTTGAAATTTATTGAACGACCAATCGGTGTAATAATTGCGAAAGTTATTAAAGAGACCAGAATCGGTTATGGACATACTCTATGTCTAAACCGAAAACCACTTTAATAACTATACACGGAGTGTGATCCAGAATGAAGTGGTTGGAAAGATGTACGTGTTAACTGAAGAAAGAGAACGATAATTGATAGCCTTGACACTTGTGTCAAATTGGAAATGACTAAAACAGGAGGCGTGCCGGGCCAATGGAGGTCAGCTACCTCAAGCGAACACACTTCTTCGAACTACTCATTACTTATTGTCGATTGGTGCACCCTTGATTTTGGGAGTGTTGTTTCGCGGTGTTGCGGTCGCTGCGGCGATGCGTTCTCACCAATCCGGATCAGGCAAACGGTAGTTTCACTACCTTGGGTATTGCCTCATGTGCCTTGTCATACTTGGATTCCTATACGCGACCACTACGATTTGTTTTGTACCTTTAGTATATGGATTGCCCTCTGGTGACTTCCGATTTTGGGGAAACTACGGTCTTGTATATGCTCTTGGGAATAAAAATGTGTTAAGGGTGGAATGGGCCATGACTTAACACTATTTTGATATTTTATATTACTGATAGGCATTATCTACTTATCGTACACTACTATATAGTAGATAGTTTAACGGATCCTTAAAGGATGGTTATTCCAACATCCTTTGAGTTACTTGTATTTCAATTGCTATTTCACTTGAGTTGGATTTATTAATATAAGAATGTTAATCCTGACTCGAGTGTTTTGTGTTTTTCTTTACGCTCGGGTCAGACTGAGTGTACCAGTATTCGAGACTCACCTTTGAAGTTGGAGCTTTGCTTGAAGATCCAGCCATCTATTCTGCTTTCAGTATTCGATGATTCCAGTGATGTATTCTGATTTGTAGCTGATGTATCGTATTACTCTTCCGTTGTATCTGGTTTAACTCTGATGTAACTTATACATTTATATAGTAGCTTCATGAACTACTATCTCTTTTATCTCCGCTGCACTTATTACTCTGTGTCTGTGATATGTGATTATTTATTTACTGTATATGTTCAGTTTTGCCAAATTTAAATTAACAACGCGGTATTTTGAGCAATTCAATTCCGGCATGAGTGTC
Source organism: Allium fistulosum (assembly GCA_030737815.1). Taxonomy (NCBI): domain Eukaryota; kingdom Viridiplantae; phylum Streptophyta; class Magnoliopsida; order Asparagales; family Amaryllidaceae; genus Allium; species Allium fistulosum. The sequence goes on along the minus strand of CM060907.1, from coordinate 867,720,506 downwards.
TACCTATACACTTATAATGGATGCGAATGGTCCAAAATATCGGGTCGTTACAGTTGGTATCAAAGCTTTGATAGCTCTAGGCAAAACTTAACATATAGGGTAAAAGTATTTACAGAATCACTCTCATTCGAGTTTCAATCTCTTCCTTTGACTCAATTCCTTTGAATTTGGAACGTTCCGCTCGGTTCCGAAATTCATTCGTGTCCTTCACTATTCGTCTTCTTTCAATCATGGAGCACCCCATAACTCCATTCTGAATGTTATCTATAATAGATCGGCGGTCTCGCCAATATTAGAATGATTCGTAAAGGAGTAAACTCCTTTATAATAGGCATTGATTTACCAGAGATTTCTGTATCCTCGGTTTATGATGCTATCTATCTCCTGCTATACCTGAATTCTATTTCTTGAGATCGAATGTCGATTTACCTCGGAATTCTACACCGATCTTATTTTGAAGTTACGGTCGACCCGGTTAAGGTTGCCCGCGATTTATATAAACTTATCCATCGCCTTATTTTGTTATTTAATCAACATATCTTTGTTTCAAACCTATCTTCGAATCGAAATTCTCTTTGATTTGAGTCTATCAAAAATTTGAATCTCTATCCTTGCTTAAAAATCGATTATTGTATCGGTAAGTGAGGAAGTGTATTTGTAAGTTAATATTTAAAATGTTTTAAAATATATTGTGTTGTTTGAGTTGTTGATGTTGATTTGGGTTTTCGATCGATTCGTCTGATCAACGCTATCGATAGGATTTCCAAAACACTTGAGCAGAGCAAGCTGACACAATGTTGTTTTAAAATTTGGGAAATAAAATAAAGTTTGTATGATTTTACTATATATATAAGTATGAAATTTTCTTTAACCAAACTTTAATAAATTAATTGTTGGAGTGATAATATTTGATTATCATTTATTGTTTTGTAAACAATTGACTATTGCAATATAGATAATTGAAGTTATAAACTTGGCTATAATGCAAATTTGAAATCTGAAATGTATTTAAATCAAGAATTTGAGAATTTAAATTTTTGGGTGATTTCAATTTGGTTTTTAAGTTCTAAAGTGTATAGTATTTAAAATATTTTTAAATAGAAATCGTTTTCAAAGAATTTTAAAATGTTGAAATCAGTGCTCTTCTCTTTGTCGCTGGAAAATAATTTCGGTGATGGCGGCCGCATCATCGACATTCATTTTCGAGTTTCGAAGTGGAGAAACCATTATGTAGCTTTGCTACGGTTTTGTTTGGGAAATATTTTATTTTGAATTTCTTAAGTATGACTTGATTTATATATATATATATGGGTATATTATTTTAAATTTAATTTGATTCAATATATATAGTATACACATAATTATTTCTAATGGGTTTGAAACTAAATGGAATATTAATTCTTAAAAATTATGTTAAAGGATGTTTCCGATTATAAATAAAGCTAAATTTTGGGATAAATGTTTAAACTTGAAATAATTGAATTTGAAAATTTTATTTGTATAGTACTAAATTGCATTTCAATATAACTCACCTAAACTATTCAGAAGTTAAAATGTAATCGGATAATATACAATATAAAATGATTTTATAAATAAAATTGAGTGTTTATAATAAATGTTATACACTTAGATTTTAATTAGATAAAAAAATGCTAATAAAGATGATAGAATAATAAGTTAATTGAATGAGATGAATATAATAAATTTTGTTCTGAAAGAATCAACAAATTGGAGTTAGATCAACATATGGAAATACCTTAAATTTAAACCAATTATTGAATATAATTTAAATTGAAATTTATATGGTTTAAATTACCTTATATGGGTTAAATATATGTGATTAGATATATTAAGTAGAATAAATTTAACAATAATTTGGAATAAAGAAGAATTTAAATTGCTGAAAAAAAAATATGATTATAATAAAAGTCTATTCAAATTTATGGTTTTAGAAATTGTAAATTTAAGATAATTGGATAATAAGATAATGAATTTAGAAATAGTTGAGATTGTTTTTAGTGAAATCAAATGGATTAAATCAATTATTGAATATCAATTAATTTGAATTTGAATTTATATGGTTTAAATTAATTGTTATTTTGTATTTCAAATCTGTTTTTCTTTCTGGTTGTTTCTATTCTCCTACCTCGTTCCTTTTCGGGGACGAAAAGTTTTGAGTGGGGGAGAGTGTAATGACCCTTAAATTTAACTAGTTTTAATAACGTTATTAATTGAAAATTTGTGGAATTTTAAAAATAAAATTTTGAAATATAAATTTGATATTTGGAATGCGTCTAGTTAAACATAGCAACTGGTAAATTTTCGTCCGAAAATATGAAAGTTTATTTCGCGCGTAAATTTACTTCAATTTAATCAGTTAAAAAGCGATGAAAATAAAACATTTTCAAAACCAAAATATTTTTACATAGAAAAATTCTAAATCATCTTCTGAGCAAGACGTCATATTTCGTTTCTCTATATTTTGACTTTTATTGCTCCGTCGATCTTATTTTCGACGAAATAACAACATTTCGGTACCGATTATCGACTTTTGATCGGATGATCGTACCACTAATATCTGTATACCGTTTTGATCATCTCGTCGTGTTGATCTTCGAAGTATATTCATTCATACGTCTCGGAGTTTGGGACACAACGAAATCTGCGTAACAATATGTCATATCGGTTTCGTATTTGAACCATTTTGGTTTCCTTGTCTTTCTATTTTCCCACCGGTTGAATTCAAATAGCCTGTGGCATTCATATCCCTTGATATTCACATTCGTGACTTTTTACTTTTCCAATATTTCAGTCTATTTATTTGGTCCGCCTCTTCACGTCTTTTGGACTATTCATTTACAAAGTATATTAATTTTTGCTTGAAGCTGTTGCCGTTCTTTCTTCTACTTTTCCTTACTGCAGTATATTATTTTCTCGCCCCTTCACTTGCATTCTGTCTCCTTCTTTCTGGATGATTCTGATCTTACCTTCATAAAATATACTATGGTATAGCATTCCTACATATTAATACATGGGGCAACATGTTCTCTCTCACCTACCTGCTTTTCTTCCACCTGAGTGCTCGTCCCTCCTTTTTCCAATCGTGCTCTCAACCATTCGCCCTGCCTTCTTTTAGCCGTGCTTATATTTATAAAGGTATATATTTTATTATATAAGGAAGGTATATATTAAAAATTATTATTCATATCATACTATGAAGTTACTGATAGTGTTAATAGTATATATTGTTTAAATCTTAGCTTGTACGTAAGTTTAAGTATATAACCTGTTAGCTATATATATATATATATTATATATATAAGTTTTGTTCGTTATTTGAAGTAGATATATATAGCAAGTTTTGTTAATATTTTTAATTATATATATAGGGATAACAATCTGTTCTTATTTTGGGTATATATATGCACGTTTGTTTTAAATATAAAGTATGTAAATTGTTTTCCACATTTTGTGACTGCCTGTTTTGTTATGTGGGATATATATATTTGTTTTCTTTCGTTGTTGCAAACTGCTCGAACCAACTCTTGAATACGTGGTTATAAGTAAGATGGTTATGTTAATGTTTTACATATATATAGGTTATAATGATGGTAATAACAGAAAAATATGTTTATATAAGTATGCCTTTCCAAATTTTTCATAGTGGCTGTTATGTGGAGATATATATACTGATGTTGTCAAAATATCCGCAATACGTTTAAAGTATTCGTGTTAATATTTATTTTAATATTTTAGAATATAATATATTATATTATAAAAAGATACGTATGTATGAAGAATAAAGCAAGCCTTGCCGATTTACATTGAGTTGTACTGTTGGATTTACATGAGTTTGTAAGTTATACGTTGTATGAATATGTTGGGGTTGTATGGGTGGGCCTGCATATTTTTATAGAGGTATATATGCTTTGTTATGTATAAAGGTATATAGGTTTATTTGGTTTAGTTTATATATTTAGTGCATGTTGCATTATATAGTTACAGTATTTGGTTAAAGATATATCAGTATATATGAGCTCGTATAGGGTTGTTTAAATTTCGCCTGCTTATTGCCTGTGAAATAAGTTTTAATCTTAGTTTATAACATGTACAGTTAGTACATGACAGCTTTTATATGTTAAAGATGTAAACAATATATTAGTTTGATATAAAATCTGTTTATATTTATATTTGTGAACAAGCTATAAACGGTTTAAATATATATATAAATTTTCTATGTTATAAACTAGATTAATTGTCATGCTTTCAAAAATATGTGAAATTATATGTTTATATAGATGGCATAGCAGTTTATATGAGTTTGTTTTCTACATATATATATATATCTCTTATTTTAATATATGTTTGGATTTTGAATATGACTTGATATATAGATATATATAAGTCACTTGTACCAATTATCATCATCAATCCAATTCTGATTTGATTTCGTCAATTCCAATTTATCAGCTTCGTTCGTCGATTCATGCCCACCTCACTTCACTTTGGAATTCGTGCTGGGATCCATAACTCATCTCATTCTCGTTCATCTCTAGCCTCGAAAGGTGAGCAATCACTCACGATTAATGTTCTTTTATTTATTAAATTTGATTTCAATTGAAACGACAATTGAAATTTACTGTTGTTAGTTAATTACACTGTTATATATGCTATTACCTGTATCAGTTCACCTGTGACATCTGACACCATCATCTGTTAATTATTTATGCGATGATAATACAGTTTGGCTGATAATTGATTGATTGTTGATGTTTATATTGGACGTTAAATTGTTAGTGTTAAATGATAAATAGTATGCCAAATTGAAATGGATATAGGATAGTTAATGATTTTAAAACTGATTTATATGTTAAATTTGATTAGTTGAATATGACCCTTTTTAATTGTTAAATTAATTGACATGTAAAATAGTGATAATTACACTTTGAACCATTGAACGTATATTGGATTAATTGTGGTAGTGATAAAATTGAAATCAAATGACAAGTGAAGAACCGTATTAATATTAGTGTAATAATCTTTAATCTACATGAAATGATAGTGTAGATTCTAGAAATAATTATATTAATTCGTACAAATAACAATGCGAATTAATACGGTTATTTCAGGATTATTTGAATTGATTATTGGATTGTTATTGATTGTTGTTATTGCTTGTTTATTTACTTTGACACCATCCCAGTTATCACACTGCAAGTTCCCTTTGCTATGCTTTGATTTTGAGTTGAATTGGAATCGGGTTGAAATGATAAATACCCAAATTAAAAACTTGGACCTAGGATAGAGAATTTAATAAAAACCCGATTGGTCAATAATTTGATTTTAAAATAAAATGAAGATTTTATTGGAATAAATAATATGGTTTTGAAATGAAGTTGAAATTTGAATTTTTAATGAAAGGAAAATGTTAATATTTAATAATCCGAATCAAAATATTAACATAGTAGATGATGAATGAACGATGTTTAAAATTAATTATTAAATAATTAAATTTGGAATTATTAATAATTAAGTTTTGAAATTAGTTAATAATTAAGTTTTGAAATTATTTAATAATTAAATAAGATTGAATTATTTAATAATTAAATAAAATTGAATTCTTTAATAAGTGAAATTGAACTTCTTAAATAAGTGAAATTTACTTTCTTTATTAATTGAGTTTTGAAATTTGTAACTAAGTAAATAAATAAGTGAAATTGAATTTCTTTATTAAGAAATGCAAATGTGATTTTTGAAATTTATATAATACTTGTAATATAGAGAATTTGATTGGACGAATCTAATTGGATTCAATTTGTAAGTTTTGATAAAACGGTGAGAACTTAAGTAATTGATTTAATGAATTGCAAAGTAAATAGAAATTTGTTTTGAATGATCAATTAACTTAACGGAGGTTGAATGAAATTGATAAATGAGTTTAAATTGATTTGAATGTTGAATTAAATTAATTTAAATGATTTCGGAATGAAACTGATATACGAACTTGAATCAATATTTGAATTGTTTTAAATAAAATTAAAATTGAATTGTAAGACTTTGAAATGGTAATTTGAAGGTTTTGAAACGTAAATTTTGGAAATTGATATTGAGAGACAAATGAAATGTTGATTTATAAATTCTAATTGAAATTGAAATGGATTTGGTTTTTGAAATTTATTGAACGACTAATCGGTGTAATAATTACGAAAGTTATTAAAGAGACCGGAATCGGTTATGGACATACTCTCTGTCTAAACCGAAAACCACTTTAATAACTATACACGGAGTGTGATCCAGAATGAAGTGGTTGGAATGATGTACGTGTTGACTGAAGAAAGAGAACGATAATGGATAGCCTTGACACTTGTGTCAAATTGGAAATGACTAAAACAGGAGCCGTGCCGGGCCAATGGAGGTCAGCTACCTCAAGCGAACACACTTCTTCAAACTACTCATTACTTGTTGTCGATTGGTGCACCTTGATTTTGGGAGTGTTGTTTCGCGGTGTTGCGGTCGCTACGGCGATGCGTTCTCACCAGTCCGGATTAGGCAAACGGTAGTTTCACTACCTTGGGTATTGCCTCATGTGCCTTGTCATACTTGGATTCCTATACGCGACCACTACGATTTGTTTTGTACCTTTAGTATATGGATTGCCCTCTGGTGACTTCCGGTTTTGGGGAAACTACGGTCTTGTATATACTCTTGGGAATAAAAATGTGTTAAGGGTGGAATGGGCCATGACTTAACACTATTTTGATATTTTATATTACTGATAGGCATTATCTACTTATCGTACACTACTACATAGTAGATAGTTTAACGGATCCTTAAAGGATGGTTATTCCAACATCCTTTGAGTTACTTGTATTTCAATTGCTATTTCACTTGAGTTGGATTTATTAATATAAGAATGTTAATCCTGACTCGAGTGTTTTGTGTTTTGCTTTATGCTCGGGTCAGACTGAGTGTACCAGTATTCGAGACTCACCTTTGAAGTTGGAGCTTTGCTTGAAGATCCAGCCATCTATTCTGCTTTCAGTATTCGATGATTCCAGTGATGTATTCTGATTTGTATCTGATGTATCGTATTACTCTTCCGTTGTATCTGGTTTAACTCTGATGTAACTTATACATTTATATAGTAGCTTCATGAACTACTATCTCTTTTATCTCCACTGCACTTATTACTCTGTGTCTGTGATATGTGATTATTTATTTACTGTATATGTTCAGTTTTGCCAAATTTAAATTAACAACACGGTATTTTGAGCAATTCAATTCCGGCATGAGTGTCTACCTATACACTTATAATGGATGCGAATGGTCCAAAATATCGGGTCGTTACATACCGAATCCTCAAAATGGATAATGGCGATCCCACATCCTTTAGCTATTTTGATATGCGATCCCTAGGGTCCACATACCTTGCTTTCCATGTTTCTCATGCTTTGGATCTTTAGATTTGAAAATATTGATTGTTGAAGGCAGGTGTGTACTTGGATCTTGGTGCATACCGATCCCTTCATGATTGATTCAAGTATGCCGATCCATTTGATAACCTGCCATGCCAATCCACCTTATAACTAACCATGTCGATCCACCTGATAACCAGCCTTGTCGATCTCTTGAACTTCATTGTATAATGCCGATCCATTACTCTATAATGCCATGCCAATGCCTTCTATTTCAGCCGAACCCTTCTATTTCACAAGGCTATGCCGTTCCCTGGACCATCACCTATGCCGATCCCTCCATTACTTCATCCATGTTGGCTCTTCATCCAACTGACTATGCCGATCCCTAGGGTACTACTAAGCTATGTCGATCCCCTGCATATCCAAGCTAATTTCCATATTTCTAGCATCCTGCATCGTCTATCTACCAACTCCGTTCAATCTTGGCTTTATATAACCATTTGAACTCTACTTCCGGGTCCTATAGCCTTGCTCCATGGTCATCTTTCTTGACAACTATCGAATCTGTCTTGTGCAATCAGTCCAATATAGCCGGGTCAAGATACCGGGTAACACTTACCCCCCAAAGTACATCTTGTAAGTAACATGATGTGCTTTGAATCGAAACAAATGTGAATTGTCGAAAAGAAGTCCATCTAGCTTTCTGGCCGATTACTATTCCTTTATCGAATCGTTTTCCATGGCATTGAATTCTCCATTGATCGTTAAGATGCTTGATCGATTTTTAATAATATAAGTCTGATGTCGTACTCAGCATATATGAATCCGGTCATGAGGGACTTATAAGCCTTTTATTATCTGATCTAGCCTCAAACTTGAAGGTTTTAGGTTTGATTTAAATTTCTGTTGATTTCAAAAAGTTGAATTTGTAAATCATTCCCATGCATATTTATATACATATTTCTGTTGTTGGCTCCCAGACATGTTCGAACGTTCATAGGTCATTGCCAATTATTTATAGTATTTTTATGCTTACTTTTATAACCAAGCCTTCACAATCATTCATAATTTATTTCATCTTTTTATATGTAGGGATCGACATTCGACATGCTTATCCATTGCTAAGGCTACACAAATAGGGATCAACAGATCCCAATGCCGATCCCTCCTCACCTTTGACTCGATCAACTTCTCCTATGGCTGATTCCTCTCCCATATCTTCATATATATATATATATATAATCCATTTTTTCATTCCTTACTTTTTCATTCGACTTGTCTTTGCAACAAATTTCTCTTCCGAACCCAGGCCCTCCACCAACGCTCGAACCATTAACTCTTTACACATCCATCCACCTTCCCTATCTCCCCATCAATTGATTTTGCCTCATCTTTCAATGCCACACTCAGATAGACACTTGCCACCACTCTAGCACACACATTTATATCCTCTCATAGGTAAGGCTCGGTGACATTTTTCTGCAATCATGTGATATGATTATTTAACTTGAACTGTTAGCGAGTATTTGGTGTGATGATAGCAAATGACTTTGGCGAGGCCAATGTTTGATGGAGCAGATGCTTGGTGGATGAAATTGGGTGTAGAAATCTCAAAGGAAGATGAGGGATGATGGTTCGGTGAAGGCTTTAGTGGAGAAGGAGTTAGGAATGGAGAATGGTAGGGTTCGGTCTACGGTGAAATGGCAATGGCAGGGGTCGGCAAGCAAAGGTTCGGTTATTCAGCCGCTTTTAGTTGAGGAGATGATGGGATAAGGGAAGGTTGAGGTCTAGGATTGGAAAGGAGAGGTTTTGAGAGGGCTCAGTATAGGATATGGATCGATGTTTAGTAGTGATATAAGGATCAGCGTTGAGTCCTTTGATTGAGGGATTAGTACGAGGCGACCTAGAAGAGGGATCAGTAGGAAGGTCTTGGGGAAGGGATCGACAATCATAGTCAAGGGATCAACATTTACATTATATACTAATCCAATCTAGCTCATTCGAACACTCAATGTTAGTCTGCCTTGCTGAACTCGAGCATAAGATAACGGTGAACTTAAGTAAAAGACTTCATAATTTGACATGCCAATAATCGATTCCAAAGCCTTCGTTGCCGATCAATTTTCTTGCCAATTGAGACGGTCTCTCTAGACAAAACTCCAAGTCTCGTCGTTTTATTTTACCTTTTTTATTTCAAACTGTTTATGCCTGTTACACACTGCACTGCACTAGTTCACACTGAACATGGGGGAACATGTTATTATTTCAAATCACGATTATCTACTGAGTATAGTTGGTACCGATTTCAGATGCTCGAAGCGTTCAATTGACATGTCTTCCGATTCGGCGATGCGACATATTGGTTCTGAAGCGAAGTCAAATTTTGCAACTATATCTAGAATGCCTTCTCCAAGCCGTTATGTAGAACGAACAGAAGTTTCTGACCCACAAGCCGGTCTCTTCTACGACATTCCAGTCCTTCTGACGGAAATTATTACCCTGCTCCTGATGCTATTGAGGACGCCATTCTATTTGATAATCCAGTGGATTCTCAGGCTTCTCGTATTGGCGAAGCCGCTCTTCGCCGGTTATGCTCTGTCTGTGGAATTCAATTTGAGGATGTCTTGGTTCCTATAAGAAAAGATAGACCTCACTTGCCCCCAGCCAAGTATACAGCATGCAACAAATTTATGTGCTTGGCTGGATGCATTTCGCCTTTCAATTCCTTTGTCCAGGAGATGTTGAGATATCTCGGGATCGCCCCAACGCAACTGCATCCCAATAGTTCTGTTTTTATTCACGGGACTTTCTTGCTATTCATTAATGTTCTATTTTGTCCGACTACTCTTGAAGACATTAGATTCATTTATAATTTCAAATGAAGATCGAGAAGCCCCTCTTATGTTTTCCTTGAACCTTCACCAAATTGCCAAGTATTGATGAGCACTTGGAACAAACTTTCACTGTTTAAACATGACTGGTTCAATGTGCGATGCCCTCCTAGATTCGCAAGACGATGGTTAGAAGGACGTAAGTATTACTTCCACCTTTCCCTTTAGTATACTGACCCAAGTCATAACTTTTTCTTTGAATTTATAAACATCCGGGGTTCTTTCAGGTGTTTACCCATGTCCTGAAGGCACTGATTTTTCTAGGGCCATTGCCGCCATCTGCGCTACCTCCGTTGAGGACTGGGACATCAAACACCTCATAAACAATGAATTAATATCTTTATTCGGGCAGTGGGAAGATGGTCGCAGCATCGTAAATCCTGGAAGCGCGACAGTACCAAAGAATACTTCAGAACGAAGAAGGAACATAATTAACCCCATCATGCCCCCTGCTGAAGGGACTCGGGAAGATACCGAGGAGGGAGAAATTAAAGATTCTCAAGTTGCGAAACCGAGAGATGATGTTGTATGCCTCGGAAAAGCGCCAATGGTTGAACCATCGCAAGTTGGACAACCCCAAACACCTATAAAGAGAAAAAAGAGGTTGGCGTACAAGCTACATAGAAGAAAGACCACATCGGACTTGGAGTTTGTTATTACCCCTCTTGAAGAGGAATCATTGTCTCAGCATTTGGAAAGTTCGTTAAAAGGATTCTCTAATCTTCAAATTCCAGACGAGATCATGCCTTGCGACTTTTCGAACATTAACATCGAAGGACTCAACTCTCCCACATGAAGTGGCGAAGACATCCAACCTTCTAATAAAAGGGAGAACACACCGATGAGCAAAGCTACCGTCACCAGTCTGTTAGGGGGAACACTAGGACATTCACAATCACTTGCACTCCACTATACATGTAACGACCCAGAATTTTGGATATTTGAAATTCAAGTGCCTTTAAATTATTTTTAACAGGCTTAAAAACCAAGATTCCATATTTTACCCAATTTCCAATTATTAAATTCAAAAATTAAATCATCCAATAAATAGTGATATTTGAAATTAAAGTTAAAATTAACTTTTAAATATTAAAAATCAATTAAATATCCCAATTTCAAATATCCAAAATTTCGGGTCGTTACAATACACTTGTTATTGATCTCTCGTACGACAATTTCTAATATGCTCTTATTTGGTCTTTACAGGTGCAATGTCTAAATCGAGAGCCTTTGATCGTCTTCGGAGCTCCTCAGCATACCATCATCCATGTTGGGATTCCAAGTCCACCCTACGCATAGAAAAGGACGTGGGACGGGACAAAATTATCATTCAAGGGAGTCTTCTTCTTCTTCTAAACGAAAATCTCAATCTCATACGTCTTGTCAAGGCGAACAATCTAAATTTCCGATTCAGAGTGGAGAACAACCTTCTTATCGTGGCCCTCACGTCGCTATGTCTCACGAGCAACACTCCGGTTCTTTAAGCTCAAGACAATCCTGTGAGCACCGATTAGGAAAAACCCACTCACTACTTCTTATCCACCCCCACTGGCTACTACCACTGACACTTCCACCGTAGAGAAATTAGCCGAGCTTAAGGCCATTTTCCCAAAAAAATTCTTCAACAGTCTTAAATTCCTCCCTTCTATTCATATTATCCAGTGTATGCCAAGGAAATCTCTCCAGCATGTGTAAATGGTGTATTTGTACAACGAATCATTCATAAACTTGGTAGAAAAAGTTTTTGAAGTTTCTATTGAGCGTCAGCATGAAATAGATCGTCTCAAGTTGGAAGCCATACATGACAAGGATATAATCAAGCATCGGGATGCTGAGTTGCTAGAATTTAAAACCCAACTTTAGATTGGGACACTCGCTTTAGAGAAGGACTCCTTGCAAAAGGAGAAAGATGCTTTAGCTCGCCGCGTTGCGGAATTTGAAGAATTGTTAAAGAAAGAAAAGGGAGGAAAAAATTGAAGCCCGGGAGGAATTGCAGAAGTGTTGCAAAGAAGTCGTTGAGGCTAGGAGCTTGAAAACAAAACTTGACAAATAATTTAGCAGAATTGAAGCTCACTAAGAAGAGGCCTAGGAAGAAGGCAGAAAAGAGATGATCGAATAAGTCAACTCTCAGATGGAAGCCGCCATGGAATCCGGTAGGAACGAGATCAAGGACTTATTCGATATGCTGATTATCTAATACAATGCGAAAGTCCTGCTACACCACGACTTAAGTTTTCTTAGGGAGGGTTACCTTGAATCACTTACTGAAGCTTGGAGCATATTGTTAAGATGAAGAAGGAAGAGCTAGGTGAAGCTGTATTTACTGAGGAAGAACTAGTGAGGGAGGTTCTTTGAGGAAACGAGTGTCCAGATCTAGTCGCTGCAAAACTTTAATTTTTCAAGACTTAAGTACCTATTAAAGGAGGAGAGGATATTATGAGGTCTTCAAGAACTGATCTTAAGGGTTCCTCTCCAACCCAAGTATTAGGACCATCAAATTCTCTTGACACGAAGCAGAATCTGGGTTACAATCCAGATAAGCCTGGCTTTGAATCAAAATGTTATCTCCCATCCTTGAAGGAGGCACCCCGATGACTATGGAAAGTCAACCAGACGCGGGTATCATACTATAATCCTCCGTATATAAAAAGTTTCTGTTCTTCATGCGCAATGGCTTTTAGCTAATATCCATGTTTTAATAAATTTTGCAGGTCTTTCAGGCTTCGATCAGACTCCCAAAAGTGGTGTCGCGGTGGAGCAGCATGAGAAACGGCTAAAGACTAGGTTGCTGCTGATATTCCGGGACCCAATACCCAAATCATCGGTGCTCTTGATGAAGACAAAATCGAAGATCCGCTCTCGGTCAATGGATTTGATGATGTAATAATTATCGGTGCTTCTGTGCATACTGACAAAACTAGCATGAGGGAGAGGATCAAGAAGGAGGAGACGTTGTAACAAAAAGTCAAAACTGAGCCCGCCGAGGTGGAAATCAATGATCCTTATCTTGTATTGTTGCAAGTTATTCCAACGGGCAGGTCGATTCCTGGTTAAATCCCTCCTACTTCCATAAGTTCTCCGGCCAAAGGCGGTAAAGGGTCTCGAAAGAGAAGTTCGAGTAGCTCTACCCTTGGAAAATCCAAAAGGGAAAGAAAATCGAAGAAGAGATTGTTACTTCATGTCATTGTATATAGTTTGCATAATTATTTCTTTCACCAGTCGTAGTTGTACGGGTATGAATCCTGATCTTTGGACATAACTTGTACCGAAATTTTGGCACCTGTGAATAAAAGTTTTTGTTTTCGATTAAGCATCGTGTGAATTGTTATTTAAATAGTTAAACAATTACTTTCCATGCAATGTACTTGTAATTTGTTGATTGCAAATTATACTAATAATTCATTATTTCCATCCCAAGGCCTCCTTACGGTCGTTGCCTTAAGTTTTATGGAACATTAAGCCGGAGGTATAATGAGCTGTCGTATTCAACCTTTAGTAGTTTGTATTCCTCCTATCGATTTCAGGTTGGAGTTTGTGGAGTAGAGAATGGTTGAAATCCACTCATCTATCCATTTATGTTTATACTCTAGTCTGCACTATGGGGAATTAGAGTTAATCTACGGAATAGAGAACGGTTGTAATCCATTCATCTATTTATTTGTGTTTATACTCCTCCGCACTCTGGGGACGTAGAGTTATTTTGTAGAATATAAAACGGTTTGAATCCACTCATCTATTCATTTGTGTTTATACTCCGGTACGCACTCTGGGGACTCAGAGTTATTTCTTAGAATAGAGAATAGTCGAAATCCACTTGTCTATATATTTATGTTTATACTCTGGTCCGCACTTTGGGGACTTAGAGTTATTTTGTGGAATAGAGAACGATCGGAATCCACTCATCTACTCACTTGTGTTTATACTTCAGTTCGCACTCTGGGGGTTAGAGTTAATCCGCGGAATAGAGAACGGTCGGGTTCCACTCATCTATTCATTAGTGTTTACACTCCAACCCGCACTCTAGGTACTTAGAGTTAATTTGCAACTAGTCGGTCTCCGCTCGGCTTATGGTTATCCTCTAGTCCACGTTCTGGGGACTTAGAGTTTCTTTTGGAGTAATTAAGTCATACTCCTTTTGGTCACCTTGATTTCGTTTCAGTCCCATAGTCCAGGCAGGGATTTTCAATCTCCAGATTGTCGGCTATATTTGTTCCTTATTGCGTGTCCCATACTTTGGATCATTTACAGGAATTGTCAATCGAGCAAATTAGTAGAGCTCATCTTATTAAATCCCATCGGGTATGATTGATCGATTTCAAACTTTGGGAGCCTGTTCATGCATATCTTCGATGTGTACTTAGCATACAGTGCAATAACAATCATATATATAAATGAAGCTTAAAACTTTATTCATTAAATGGAAAGGAAAAAACTAATCAGTCTTATTACATATTTGAAAAATCGAATGCCAAAGCAAAACTCTCCAAGTAAATAGAACTGAAATGTAAAGGAAATAATCTAAGTGAAATAGCATCATAAATGCTCGCTATTCTACGCTCTTAGAAGTGTAACACCCTCTGTAGTCGCTAGCTTGAAAGTTCCTTCTCCAAGCCTCTGTTTAATGACATATGGTCCTTCCCAAATTGGATTCATGTGTGATGGGGTAGGAAAAACCCGTTTTAGGATGAGATCGCCAACTTCGAAGGTTCTTGATCGCACTTTAGTTTTGTAATATCCGGCGACTCAATGTCGGTGTGCAGTTGCTCTCAAATCGACTTCCTAGCGCTTCTCATCTATATAGTCCGATCCAAGAGAAGATCTTTGTTTGTTTTGGGATTATAGTAAGTCACTCGATGAAAAGGGACTTCGAGTTCTATTGGAATAATGGCTTCGGAACGGTAAGCAAGGATGGAAGGAGAATGGCCAGTCGCGGACTTGTGAGTGGTTCTGTAAGCCCAAAGTGCCGTTGGAAGTTGATCCACCCACTTGCCTCTAGCCTACTCCAAACGCTTTTCAGAATAGACTTGATAATTTTATTTATAGCTTTAACCAATCCATTTGCCTGAGGGTGAGCGACTGTTGCAAACCTCTTTTCAATACGATACCTTTGACAAAAGTCTTTAAATTTAGCACTATCGAATTGAGTCCCATGATCCATTACAATAGTCCACGAAAGACCGAAGCAACATTTGATGTTTCGAGCGATAAAGTTGATTACTTTCTTGGGTGTGATCGTAGCTAACAGTTCCGTCTCGGCCCATTTGGTGAAGTAATCAACCACGACAATAACATACTTCTCACCACTTTTAGAGATTAGTAAAGAACTGATGATGTCAATATCCCACATAGCGAATGGCACGGACTGACCATTCGTGAGATTTCTATTGGCGGAGCTCTTGGGACTTTTGGATATATCTGGCATTTGTCATATCGTCTTACATAATCAGCAATGTCTTGGTTTACAGTTGACCAATAATATCCATAACTGAGTATCTTCTTCGCCAGAGCTTGCCCATAGTGTGAATGATGCATTCTCCCTTATGAACTTCTTTCAGAACACGCTTTACCTTGTCATGAGCGATACGCTGGAGTAGGGGGACCGAGAAATGTTTCCTATACATAGTTCCTTCTTGCATAATATACCACGAAGCTTTGTGGAGAATTTGTCGCTTTTTTTTTCTTCTTTCAAGCAAGATTCCATGTAGTAAATAATCTTTAAATGGATTCATCCATGATTCCCTTTCGGATTCTGCTTCAAGTATTTGATCGATTTCCATCATATTTATACTTGGGGTATCTAATATCTTGACCAGAACCGAGCCCATATATTGCACGTCACCGGTACTAGCGAACTTTTCCAATGAATTAGCCTCTCCGTTTTGGTCGCATGGGAAATGTCAGAAAGTCACAATATTCGAATTCTGCCAAAAGCTCTTGAACTCGGGTAAGATATGGGGTAAGCCGTTGTCCTTTAGCTTGATAGTCTCCTCTAACTTGATACACCACCAACTGCAAATCGCAAAAGATTTCAAGTGACTTAACTCTAAGTTCTCTAGCAAGTTTAAGCCCAACAATCAACGCTTCATACTCAGCATCGTTGTTTGTGGCAGGAAATTCATGCTTCAAAGCATAAAAAATTGACCGATTTTCTAGGGTTACAAGCACGATCTTAGCTCCGAAACAATGATCATTAGATGCTCCATCAGTGTATAATTTCCATCATACGGTAGGGATTTTACTACCTTCTAGAACATTGTCTTGCACGGTAAATTCTTCTATAAAGTCCATCAATGCTTGGCCTTGGATTTCTCTTCGAAAAAGACATGTAATGTCGAATTGGATAAGCTCAATATTCCATTTAAGTAACCTCCCAGACATCTCACGTCGCTGTAGGATCTATCGTAATGGCTGGTCGGTGTAAATATTGATCGGATGTGCTTGGAAGTACGGACGAAGCTTCCGCGACGCAATTAGAAAGCAGCACACCAATTTCTCTTTCTTTGGGTAATTCCTTTCTGCTTATGTTAATCATTTGCTGGCGTAATACACCGGCCTCTGAATTCAATTCTCCTCGCGAATCAAGGCGGCACTTATGCGTGTGCTGATACAGCCAAATAAATGTACAACTCCTCACGATCTACTAGCTTTAACAAGGTAGGGGGTCTCTCCAAACGATTCACCCGAGCTCGAAGCGCGTCTTTTCAATCCCCCGTCCATTCGAAATTTCTTCTTCCCTTCCTAATCAAATCATAGAAAGGAATTCATTTATCGGTTGCTTTGTAGATAAATCGACTTCAGGCAACAACCTTCCCATTAAGACTTTGCAATTGATTAATGGTCCTTGGTGCTTGGATATCTCGAATAGCCTGAATCTTCTCGGGATTAGCTTCTATTCCACGAGCATTGACAATAAAGCCCAAGAACTGTCCTGATGCAACACCAAATGAACATTTCAAAGGATTGATTTTCATGTTGTAATATCGGAGGATATCGGACATTTCTGCCAAGTCTATAATGTGGTCGCTTTATTGTCGTGACTTCACGAGCATATCATCCACATAAACTTCTATTATCTTCCTAATATAGTCTTTAAACATCCTGTTAACTAAGTGTTGATAGGTTGCTCTGGCGTTTTTCAATCCAAACGGCATCACCATGTACAATACAATTCAACATCCGTAACAAAGTTAGTGTGTTCCTGATCGGGGATATGCATCAAGATTTGGTTATACCCCAATTACACATCCATAAAAGATAACAATTCATGTCCTATAGTCGAATCAATTAACTGATCAATCCTTGGAAGGGGTAAACTATTTTTAGGACATGCCTTGTTCAAATCTGAATAGTCAATGCACGTTCTCCATTTCTTATTTGCTTTCTTCACAAGTACGGGAATGGATATCCATTCAGAATAGAGGACATCTTGAACAAACCCATTGACTTTCAGTTTATCCACCTCCTCTTTAAGAGCGACAGATATCTCTGGATCCATGCCTCACCTTTTTTGTTCCACATGATGGATATCTAACCAACAACTTCATTCGCCACAAATTAAAACCATGTATATGAGCTTTAGATGATTTTAAATTATTAGCCTCCATTCTCAATTGATCATACGCCTTCTTGAAAATTATATTCACTAAACTTCCACAATCAATTAAAATCCTTCTTACCAAAAAAGGGCTAATCATGGAAGAAATGACCATCAGGTCAATTGTAGGGGCCTTTACTTTGTCTGCATCCCTTCTTCTAAATAAAATATCATCTGCCATTGTGCGTTGCTGCTTTGTCGAAGTTCCGTCTTTCGTATTTGAACAATATTCAAAGTCTACATGCCTTATCACGCTAGTATAATGCTCCATTTCTTGCCAACTCCTATCCGTAGGGTGTGGTCCTCCAACTATCGTATTTATTACCAGCCTTCCACGATCCATGCAGCCTCCTCAACCCTACGCGGAGCTTGTCCTCGATTAGGGTCAGATATCCCTTATCGGCCATCCTGTGGAGTTTTCACAAACTGTTGCAATTTCTTTTCCCAAATCAACTTTTTGATAGTGTCCTGGAGATGCCTGCACTCATTTGTATTGTGCCCATAACACACGTGAAATCGATAGTAGTTTCCAGTATGTTTCAATCTCTCTAACGATTCTTTTGGAAGTGGCTTCCTATATTGTATAGTGTTGCAAGTGGATAGATAAATATTCTATAGGGATGCATTTAGTGGTATGTAATTGTCATACGTTGGAATTCTAGGATTTATTCTCCCAGACTGCCTCTTCCGGTCTCGATTCCTATCTCCATTTCTCTTTTGTTGAATTGGCTTATTCTGAACATAAACCTGGATTTTCCCGGAACTATCATTAGATTGCTTTATTGCAATGTTGCTTTGTACTGCTTCTCCACTCGGTCCCACGACTTTCTTTTTCCTAGATGACCTGACTTTCTCCTTCCTTAGAAACTAAGTTGCCTTTGAATAGAAGTGCTCCAACGTGGCAGGCAGTTTTATAGCTAGCCAATCAACAAATTCAAATTTTGGATTAATCGCTCTCGTTAGGGCCATAAGTATAGCATGATCATTTGGGTTACTGACTTCCGTAGCATGGTATAAAAATTTTCCCACCTTCAATGATTCCCCCGGAGACTAGATTATGCTGGAAAGTGACATTACGTCTTTAGGACGAGTCGCATCCATTCGGAACTGCTCCACAAACTTAATTGCTAGATCATCGAACCTTGAAATCGATTACGGGGGTAGTCTTATGAACCACATCATCGCTATTCCAGAGAGGGTTATGGAAAGGCATGTACATTTGGTCGCATCATTGGATATTGTGGAATCCATCAGCCATTCGTATCTCATAATGTGCTGCCGGGGGTCGGTTTTTCCCTCATAGGCGGGCATTGATGGCATGTTGAACCTTCGCGGATATTTCGCATGCAAAAAATTATCAATAAACGAGGTATGGTTTCTCAAAATTCCCCAGTCATCATTAGTCAAACCTTGGTTCTTTTTTACCAACTGTCCAACCATTGCCGATAAGTCTAGTGTTTGGATGGGTGGTGCCAAGCAGTGGTCGTGCTCCACCTCACGTGATGGTCCGGTCGATGTCTATGGGCTGTTTCATGCCTTCTTGGTCCACCTCCTCTTGATGTGCACCTTGGACATTCATTTCATCGTCATTCCAGTGGGGTACTTGGTCAGCATTTAATCGAACTCCACCATCCAATCTTCCAGGCATTGCTCCTGCTCGATTCCCCAAGTGTAGTGGGGGAATCCCTCCTATGGATATGGGCTCGATATCAATCCCTGAGGAGGGATCGACATCGTTCGGTCTTGGCAGACCATATTGGTCTACCAAGCGACACTTCGATATTTCTTTGTAATCTCCTTCGACCCTGCATCGCCTATGCTTATGGTAGTCATCCGATGAGCTTGAACTCTCCGATGGCGAGTAAGGAGTGGGACCACTTATGGCCTTCCCACGCTGTTGTTGAGTAATCTGGTACATTAAGTCAATATTAATCTGATGTTGTTCATTCAAATATCTACGGCTTTCCATCAAATCACTCATCAAGTTATTAAATTCATCTCTAGTTATAGAATCGGTAGGATTTTGGACTTCAGTCGGATCAACATTCAAATTTGCAGGTTGTTGCTTGGGGCTCCTTGTTGAATGCTGGCAGTTTCATTCCCATCCACATTGTGAGAAGTAGACCTGGTATGCCTCACTATTATCGTTCTACTTGCCTAGATTTTAGTAAATCTGAATAGTATATGCAGGTTTATGAAGATGACTATGGATATCCTTTGGGGGATTTGTCCAATCCAGTAGCAATAAAGGGGATCCTAATGAATTTAGAATCAGTTTCTCAGTGAAAGCACCAAAATGTTTGCAACCAAATTGGTCATAAACAGCTAAGAATAGTTTATGTAGAGAAATAAATAAAGAAAATTAAATTAAAATAGAGGAATAGAGTAAACTAATAAAAAAATCAAAACAATAATCAAGAATATCATGATTTATAGTGGTTCGGCGTCGTATGCCTACATCCACTTTGAATATTCTCTTTATTGATTCACTATCAATTTGATTACAACAGCAAACAGTAAGGAAAAAAGTTGATTATAGTAAATATTTGGATATTTTACCCACATGGGTGTTTGTGATTGGCATGTTGTGATTTCGATCATGTTTTCAATCCTGTATATCTATTTTTTTGTTTGGGATTTTCCTGATGCTAGCCGTGCAATGAAGCTCTAGCAAAAAATTTCGAAAATTTATACGCTTGGAACATTTTTCATAAGAAATCTTTAGCAAAAAGTTTTTCTAATATAGACACTACATTTTTTAATTTTATTCATATTCATATTTATATCATTTCTAATCTAGTTATTCGTTTCATTTGCAAGTGAGAGAATGAAAGATTTAGTGCATTTCTTCTTTTTAATGCAAATAACTAGCTACTTGTTTTTTGTATAAGATTACCTACTACATTGTGGTTTGTGCTTACATATATAATAGAATATTATGTGCTTAAAACTGTGGGATATTATGTGTATGACTATTTGATTATGCTTAATACAATGTGTATATTTTTTATGTCTAATATTTTCTATGATTTTTCATTATTTAAATGGATTATGTTTTAGAAATATTCTTAGGGCAACATTACGAAATGTTTGACTATCACGATTTAAATAGATGTAGCAGATTTCAAAAATACAAAAAAACTAAAGCACTTAGATAAAGTTATAAAAACTTACAAGAAAAGCTTTATCAAAATAAAAATTAGCAGCACTTTTGTGTTATAAATAGTTCAGTATCTATTATAACATGTCGATATATAGTGTTTATTAAACTCCTATAAATAAACTTACAATAGCGGATAAAAAGCGTTATAAAAGATGATTTTTTTATAGCGGTTTTTTATCCTATAAATAAGCTTTTTTAATATATATCGATATACAGCGTTTACTAAACCACTATAGTTATCATTTATAGCTGTTTTTAGCCGCTATTGATGACTCCTTTTGTTGTAATAAGTGTCTCCAAATTTTCAGCGAAAACGCCACCGTTGCCAACTCTAAGTCATGAGTCAGATGTTTAACTTTATGTGATCTCACCTGCCTCGTTACATATGCTATCACTTGCCCTCTTTGCATCACCACTGCCCTAAACCTATTCCACAAGCACCGGTATACACTACCAGACCCGGTTCCCTTTAGGCACAATCAATAGTGGAGCATTCGTCAATAACTTCTTAAACTCCTAAAAGGACCCTTCACATCTATCCATCCACTTGAACTCTGGTTCTTCCTGGTTAGCTTAGTCAAAGGTGATATTGTATGCGAGAAATCCTTAATGAATCTACGATAATAGCCAGTTAAGCCCAAAAATCTTCTTATCTCATGACCATGTCTAGTCTCTTCCAACCATTAACAGTCTTTATTTCTAATGTATATACTACTAATCCATTCTTTGAAAAACAACATGCCTGAAAAACTTAACTTCTTGTTTCTAGAAATGATATTTCGAAAACTTTCCTTTTAACTTGGGTTGTCTCTACGTCTCTAACCCCTATCTAAGATGGACTACATAGTCTTTTTCATCCATAAAGTACACCGAAATATCATCAATGAAGACCTATACAGACCTATCCAACTAATCGTTAAAGATTCGGTGCATAAGGTCAATGAAGAATGCATGGACGTTGGTTAGTCCAAAGGAATCGCTAACTACTCATATGAACCGTACCTTGTTCGGAACGCTGTAAATGGGATACTATCTTCTGCTACTGTCAGTTAATGGAAACCCATTGCCAAGTCTAGCTATGAGAACACCCAATCTCCACTCAACTGATCAAATAAGTTTTCTATCATCGGCAAAAGATAACGATTCTTCACTGTCAACTCATTTAGCTTTCTATAGTCGATGCACATCCATAAAGATCTATCCAACTTCTGTACGAATACCGCAAACGCTCCCCACGGGGAGCAACTTAGCCTAATGAAACTTTTATCCTTAAGTTCCATAAAATACTTCTTTAGTTCCTCCATCTCATGAAGCAACATTCTGCTAGGTGATCTACTAATAGGCTGTGCTCCCGGCATCAATTCTACTCGGGGTTTGGTTGCACTTCCTAGTGGTAATCCCCTTATAGGTTCTAAAACATTTACAAATTCTCATACTATATGCTCTACTAATATCATTTTTTGGACCTTCCACAGCACATAACATCAAGTTTGACTTCTCCCTCATTACATCCAACGATATCATAATTATTTCTCATACCCTTGGGTTCCTTATAGTGATAATCTTGTTCGCATGATGAATCCTAGCATTATTACATTCTAACCAACCCATACACAAAATCACTCCATATCCTAAGAAGTCAAACACATGTGGATCGCAATCAAACAAATGTCCACACGAATCAAACACAAGGTCAGTTCACCTTAATCCGAGAGTGGCATACCCATCGATCGAATTAAGGAAGCAATCAAGTAGGGAACATCTAATTCTACTCTATCAACTAAATCACTCAAAGTAAAAAAGAGAGTAGCACTACTATCAAACATAACACTAACTAATATACAAGGAATCGAAATCATACCTCCAAACACACTCTTTACCTTTCTCCTCCGTTGTCATTCCAGAAAAAGGTCCTTCTAAAGCATAAACTTTAGCCTACCTTGCTTCTAAGCAATCCTTCTTCTTATGGCCATGCCTATTACAATTAAAGCATTTGACCTTGTCTTTATTCTCTGGATGGGCACAATTAATGGAGTAGTGACCCTTCTAGCAGTAGTTAAAGTAAGTGACGTTAGCTATATTCTGCTTCTGAGTCCTTCCTTTAGAAGTCTTTCCTCCCTTCTGACTCTTTCCGCCCTTCTGATATGGATTGAATCTTTTTTCTGCCCACCCTTGGGTCTACATCGTCTTTCTTCTCTTCTGAAACAAGCAACCATATCGTCTTGCCATTTCCACCATCATATCAAATGGATCCAACAAGTGAGCCATCACCTTGTACTTCAGCCCCTTCCTCAAGCCCTCAATAAATTTTTCATTCTTTTTCAAAAGAGTGTTGATGTGCTCCCTTCCATACTTCGACAAAACAATAAAGCACTGGATATACTCTACCAAAGTTAGTTCTCCTTTCTTCAATTCAAGGAACTCCCTAGACCGATTACTCCTTTGAGATTCCAAGATAAAGCGAGGCTTGAATCACTCCTTAAACTACTCCCAGGTCATCTCCTCCTTTGGGACTTCAGTAATTACATCCTCCCACCAGTCCAGTATATTCACATAAAACCGACGAGAAGTCAATCTCATACTCTAAGCATTATTGTAACCCAAGTCTCCGAACATACGTTCACATACTTTCAACCAATTTAACAAGTCCAAAGCAGACTCGTTCCCTGTGAACTCCTTTCCTCTACAACTCATAAAATCATTATTCATTTCTAACGCCCCTAATTTGTGTTAACATTATTCAGGAGATTTAATTGGATAAATTAAATAGAATAATGTGATGAATAGTAGGATAATGAGGATGAGATTTGATAATTAACAAGGTCAGACCTTAACTAACTATTAGGATTGTTTTAGAACTTGACATTTAAAGAACATGTTATACGGAAAAAATAGAAATAGATCTATCTTTCATCCCTTAAACCCTCTATTTCCTGTATCATTCTCATTTTTAAAAGTGTAGAACAATCGAAGAAAAAGGACACAAAGGCTGACCATTAAACAAGAAGAATGGAAGAGGAAAACTAAAGCAAAACTAAAGAAAATCGAAGGAAAAACTTAGGGTAATCATTCTCGATCAAATATCAACTCCATTATCCAATCTAAGGTGTATAACAATGAAACCATATCATTTTTATACTTGTTTGATTTCAAATCTTGATTGGTTTTGATCCGTTAATGAAGATATGATGCGCCATGTTTGATTTTACAATTATTTGGCTAAATAACGAATTATTGGAATTTTTATGAAATTATTTTGATAGGTTTATAGGCAAAACCTAAGTATATGATATCCAAAAGATTTCAATTTTGGATATGTTGAGTAAAACACAATTTTGGGGATGGGTTTTAAATTCCATAATTTTCTATATTAATAGAAATATTTTATGAATTTTCTAAAAAACGGTCATTTATTTTGGGTTTTAATTATTAAAAATAGTTAAATAATGATTTTGGTCTTGAAATTTTTAATGCTAAAGAATATGTTAATTCTGATTTTTGGTGAATTTTTGGGATTTTCCCAAGAGATTATGATGTTATAGGAATTTATTAAGCTAGAAAGGCGTATAGGTAAATATTAGATAGTTAATATTATTTGATGGGTAAAGTATATTTATCCAATAAAAATTTGACAAAGAATAAGAGTTGGTGAAAAAAATTGCTTTTAATAGAAACAAAACAATTTTTATAAAAATTACGATATTGCCAAGTTACCATAACTGATGCCAAAACCTAGTGTCATTGACTTGAATGGATGCCTATGATATCAACACAGTTGGTATGGAATGAATCCATTTGGGTCCAAATTGGCATAATGGTAGTCTTCGACATTGAAGCAATATCGACATAGTATGGTATATGACATAGAATCAATGTCGATGGGATAGTGTTCTTCGACATTGGCATAATGTTGGCATGGTAATCTCGTAACAGTTGATGATGCAAGTTTACACCGTAGTTTTAAACAATATCGCTTGTTTTCTATGTCAACGCTATAGTTGTAAGGTGGTGATGCTGCATGCCGTGCTTTCAACATTAAAATTTACGGCAATGATGCTGCCTGTTATCAATTTCGGCATTGTTATTTTAGCGGCATAGAGCCTAGTTTTAAGAAATCGATATCGACTGTTTTGAGGCATTGATGCCAAAGTCGTCAATGTCGGCCTTATTATTTTAAAGCAATCGACATCAATGGTTTTATGATTTTGATGCCGCATGACATCAATGTCGATTCCAATGTATTTTCATATATAAAAGGCTATAAATTTCTATGTTATGACAACATTGATTTCAGATTATAGCCTTATGTTTTAATAAATTAAGAATTATTTTAAAAGCTTTGATATGAAGGGATGCAATATTCCATGTTGGCCATATTAATGTTGCAAGTTTTCAATGATGAACATATTCTAAATTATGGCATTATGCCCTATAATAAGGAGGTGCGACAACCTCACATAAATATCAAACGTATACATGGCATTATTGAAATAGATTATAAATTGGCATAAGAAATTGATAAAGTAATGAACCATGTTTTCCCTATTTAAAAAAATGAGTTAAGGGGATTAATCATATATATATTGATAAATGTTTTCAAGGAATAAATTATTGTGTAGCCCAAGTTTGATATGAAATTATCAAAGAGAGTTATTACTCAAGTTTAAGTAATTATAAGATGCCAATTGATTAAACATATTTGAACAAGGGATGCTATATGTTCTTAATATTATTTGATTAGTTATTTTTCATGATTATTATTGTTGTACTCACATCATCATGACAGGTAGATCAAAAGTGTTAGGATAGCTAGAACTGATTAAAAGATTATTATTAAGATATGGTATTGGAAGTATCCAATAGGTACATAGTGATCCCATGAAACATATGGCCTATGTAACAACCCGCATATTTCACGATTATATATTTAAATGTTTTATTTAAATATAGCATCGTTAATCGGATTAAAGTCCGAACTGTTACTTTTTGTAAATAGTCGAATTAGGACTCGAGACCACTTCCATTGAGTCCAAAATGGTGTTTACAACTTTTTTGAGTATAAATATCGATATGTTTGGAGTTGAGTAGAATTTTGCTATTTTTCTATATGGGCTTTGGGTTTGGGTTTCAGCCCACTAACCTATCATAATACCCTAACTCCTCTACTCTTCATCCATTCACTCATTCTGTTTTCTAACACTCAAGCTCAAAGTAAAAATGGGGGAACGAAAGAGAAATGGAAATTCCTAAACCCTAGTTTTGATTAGGAAACTCAAATTCAAGTCTAAAATCAAGGAGAAGCTTAGGTAAGCATCCTCTTCATCTTCTCCATCTCTATCTCTCTTCAATTCTCAGAAATTCCTAACCCAAACTTAGGAAAAACTTTACCTTTGATAATAGTTTGAAGATTCTAGAGGTGTATTGAAGAGGAATTGGCCTTTCCTTTGTTTTAGAGCTTCTCGTTCATTGTTTTTGGGTTTAAAGGTGAGTTCTTTAACTCACATCTACGTCTATAACTTTCATTGTTGTTAGGTATGAATTCCTAACATTTATTCATGTTCATTTGCTTTTGATTTGAATTGATTTGGTGAATTTTCCAAATTTTGGTGTTTTGGTTCAAAATCTATGAAAATCCTATTATGGATGTTTGTACATGTGTTCGGAGTGTATTGATGAGTCTATATGGCTGGGTTGTCGCTTGGCATAAATCCCTAGCCATCGTCGCTCATTTGATCGCTTCCAACGTGGATTGGCCATCATTGGCCTAGGTTCAATATTTGCCTGAGCTTCAACTCAGACGTCTAGTATAAGGATCAGACGTCTGAGGCTAAGGAATAAATATTCCAGATGTTCATCTCAGACGTCTGACCTTGCTTTCCAGATGTCTGGGAGATCCAGACGTCTGAGCTTACTTCCCAGACGTCTGGGTGATCTGGAATAGAATTTCCAGTACCTCAGTTCAGACGTCTGATTTACTGGTTCAGACGTCTTCCTTGTAATTTCAGACGTTTGGGGTTTTTGGATTATTTCCAGAGCTCAAATCCCGACGTCTGGATTCTAAACTAGAATTCTGGAACTGTTCATTTTGCCTATTTTGGCTGATTTTGAATGGTTTTCCAATATTAATCGATTTTTGTTGATCCGGTTGGTTGTTATCACTTACTATCGACTTTGATGACTTCTTTTCTAGATTTTTGGGAATATCCATTTGAAGGATTTGATATCGATTTTTATGGATTTAATTCACATTTTCGTATGTGAATTTTTGGTGATTGATTGTTTCTACAATCATTTTTGTGGTTTTTCACTTTAAAATACAAAGGTTTCTATACTAGTAGTAAGTACTCAAACTCTTTCATTAAAACGATTTCAACACTATTTTTAAATACAAAGCTCGTTTTTAAAACCGATTTCCAAATCTATTAGTATATACAAACCTTTACCTCATTCGTATGAGAAATCTAATTAAACGGCTTAGTAAAACAAGTGGTATGAAACACTTGCGTTTACTTCATCGGTTAATTCTTAGACTTGTTCAATTGAACTCTTGTGATAATTTTCGAGTGGAAATCTACAATTTGTTCATAAATATTTAAGTTAAGCTAGTGGTTATGGGACATGAAGCTAAACTCATTTATTTACTAGCTTAGTGTAATTTACACTTATCGATCAATGATCATCCTTTTGTGATTTATACTAGCGATGTGCGATGTCTCTTTGTCCGCGTAGGGAATTGTACCTTGTTTGGAGGAGTTTCGACTTATATTCTGCAAGGGGGGACTATACCCTGTTTGGAGGAGCTTCGGCTCATAGGAGGAGCTTTGGCTCATAGTCCGTAAGGAGGAGCTTCGGCTCATAGGAGGAGCTTTGGCTCATAGTCCGCAAGTGGGGACTATACCCTATTTGGAGGAGCTCCGGCTCATTTTATGGGATAGCAACCCATTTTTGATACACGTGTTGAGGAGTTTTCATGCTCCCGTTTGTGATAGGCCTTCCCCTTTTTGTTATTTCTGGATTTCTAGTTGATGATTTCTAGAATTTGTGTTTCACCGATTTTTATGCGATTGGCATTGGTATGTTTTGTCAATATTTTTGTTTTGGTGAATAATTTAAAGAATATGACATTCTTTTTAGTGTTTGAGAATATTTGAGATATTCTATGATTTTTATTGTTATCTGATGTATACTTGTCATAGTATGGCATTATTGTTATCATACGTTTTTGTGATATCTCTTATCCTATCTCATTTATATGATATTTATAGCTAGACTGATCCGTTTATTATTTTCTTCTTAAATAATACCCGAGTCAGACCGAGGTATTTCAAGTGCTTCTGCTTGACTTCTTATCAAGGTTCGTCACCTGACTTTTGGCTAACTCCTTGATGTATACTTATTCTTTTGTCTAGCACTTGTTTCTATTCTTTTGTGATGTAGTGGATCTAGTTTGACCACTACTTTGATGTACACTTCTATGTGTTATATTCATATCTGTTTCAGCCTTTGTGATATGAATATCAATGACTGATTTGTGTTATGTTTATTTCTATTTTGCTTTCGAAGTCCACATAGCCTCTGTGTGGTAGCTTTGAGTTTGTATTTGATATGTCAGATTTCCTCTTGAAATAAAGTTATATTTTCTGACATATCGGTACTCGCACAAAGCAATTACACAGATGGTCGCTCCCCAACAGCCTTATTCTTCATGCTTGTCGACGGCATTACCCCGTAGTGTCCTTGGCTAGTGTGAGTATAGAGGTGGGGCGTCACAGCTGGTATCAAAACCAAACTTCGAAACAATGTAGAATAATCTAGCAAGGATCATTGTCCTAAGTCTTCCTTAGGAGTCGTGCCTTAGGATTTATTCGAGTCTTAGGACCCGTTCTATCCTATTTTCTGTTATGATGCCTTGTTTTATCAATCAAGTTTGTTTGATATTCATTCTGAGAATAACCTTTTTCCTCTTGTTTCTTTCTTTCTTAAAGAAGAGAAATGGTTAGATTTGGCAGTCCTAGTGCTGGTCAATCCAGTAGTCCTTCTGTGGATGGTGTATTCATGTCTACCCAACAACTTTTGGATCTTGTAAAGAATCAAAGGTTTATCTGTGCTTTGAGTAAGAACCCCAAAAAGGTTTTACCTCTGAAACTAGAAGTTCCTTTCGATCAGCTTGTAGATATCACTCTTCGACTAGAAGAGGCCGATAAAGAAAGTGATGTTGAAGTTGTGGATGCCAAACAAAACTTCAACATCAACAAGAAGATGCATATTAAGTTCAAAAGCCCTAATCCCAACAAGAAAGGGAAGCAGGCAATTTCGGTAGCAAAGACTCCTACCTCTAGTCGTGGACAATGCTACAATTGTGGTTCTATGGACCACTATGCGAATGAGTGTTCGAAACCCCTGTATTGTTGCTATTGCAAAAGTTTGAGTCATCATATATCTACGTGTCCCATACTTCAAAGCAAGAAGGGGGGAAAGTTGAATGTTGTGTAAGCACCTAGTAACACTTCTCGTAGTGAAGGTATTTCTCATTCTATCCTTGATGGCATTATTATGTTTCATGATCTTCCTATTTGATTTCTTTTGATTTGGTGCATCTCACTATTTTATATCAAAAGAACTTGTTGATACTTTTTCTTTAATATTATTGGTTTGATGACTTCACTGAGAATTGCGGATCTAGTTGGTGGATCTACAACGCTCAGTTTACTTTGTGGAGATGTCAAGATTATTTTATGTGATTATTCTTTTTGAGACGATTTGCATGTTATGCGTTACTTAGGCTTCGAAATTTGATTTTTGGGGAAGGATTGGCTTAATCATTATGAAGCCCACATCCTATGTCCCAAGAGGACTATCCATCTTCGACATCCTCAATCTGTTAAGCAGATTTCTATTGTTGTTAATGATTTTGATTCCAATTTAGTGGCATCATTTTATTCTTTAAACTCACTTGATGAGGAAGATTTTATTTCCCTCACTCAAGTAGTTCATGAATTTTCCGTTATATTTGAGCTTGTCTTAGGATTATCACCTAAGCAATCTATTGTGTGGTGCTAAGGTCTTTTCAGCTCGACCTTGCCACCGGTTTTCATCAGCTATGAGTTGCGGAGGGTAGCATTCCACTTACTGCATTCCACACTCGTTATGATTCTTATGAGTGGTTCGTTATGTCATTCGATTTGACGAACCTTCTACCTTATTTCGTCCATCTTATGAATCGAGTATTCTACAAATATCTCGATGAATCCATCCTTGTATTTATTGATTATGGATGAAAACAACAATTTAGAATTTGCAAATCTTTTTAATAAGATATTTATAAGTATGATTGGATTTCGTTCTTAAAACGAGCAAATAATATTTGTAAATTTTCTAAAAGACATGTTTATCATATAGAAGGTGATTTTGTGTTGTTTTGCCCATTGAGTGCTTTAAGAATTCTGGTCGATGCGCTTGATCAACGTTATCGATAGGAATCTCCTAAATACTATGATGAGACAGTCAGACACAATAAATTGACTTGTAAAAAGTAAATTTTCCCAAAAAAAAGATGATTACACAAAGTTAATTATGATTTTGAATGTCTTAGCTTTTCGGGAAAGAGGATCAATTAAAAGAACTCTTTTCCGATGCTTCTATTCTTGTGATTCCCGAAGGGAACCAAGACTTCACTGTTTGTACCGATGCTAGTCATATTGGTTTGGGTGCCATTCTCTTGCAAAGGGAATGTGTTATCACATATGATTCTTGACAATTAAAGCTTGTCGAGACTAAATATGCCATTCATGATCTGGTGCTCGCAGCCATTGTTTTCGCTCTTAGAATTTGGCGTCATTATCTTTTGGGAGATAAAGTTGTTCTCTACACCGATCATAAATCTTTGAAGTATTTATTTTCTCAAAAGTAACTTAATTTGCATCAACAACGTTGGCTCGAATTCCTTGCATCTTATGATCTTGATATTCTCTATACTCCCGGAAAGGGTAATCGAGTTGCCGATGCCCTTAGTCGTAAGCAACAAGCAGTTGTTTCAATGATGATATCCGAATGGAATGATCTCGAAACTTTATCCACTTGTGAGATTCGAGATCGTGAATCCAATTTATGTTCATCTCTTGTTTTGTGTAGCCTTGAGGCTCATCCTTCTCTTTTGGACCGTACCTCTTTTGGCTAAACTCTATGTCAAAGGAAATGTTAAATTGCATGGAGATCCTACTTCTATTGTTAGCGATCGTGATCCATTATTTACTAGTGGATTTTGGAAAGGTCTTCAAAAAGATTTGGGAACAAAGCTTAATTTTAGCACGGCTTATCGTCCTCAATCCGATGGACAAATAGAGCGTGTGAATCAAACTCTTAAAGATCTTCTTCGTGCATGTGTTCTTGATTTTGGTGGAAGTTGGGAAAATCATATTTCTCTTGTTGAGTTTTCCTATAATAATAGCTTCCAATCTAGTATTGGTATGGCACCTTTCGAGGCACTCTACGGAAGGCCGTGCCGATCTCCTTCGTGTTGGCTTAAAGCCGGTGAGAAGCTGGATTTAGGTCCAGATTTTATTCATGTTTCCCCTATGATGGGTGTCGTGCGTTTCAGTCGATCGGGAAAATTTAGCACCTTGATATATTGGTCCATTTCCCATCACCGAACGCATTGGTTCCGTAGCTTATCGCCTTGTATTACCGGCTCAATTTTCGGCTATTCATGACGTATTCTACGTCTCTTATCTACGAAAATGCCTTAGGGATTCCGATTCTATTCTTGAGCCTGGTGTTATTGAAGAAATTGGGGTTTCACCTAATTTGACTTATGAGCGACATCCTATTCGTTTCATTGGTTCGGAGGTTAAACGCCTTCGAAATAAAGATGTTTTGCTTGTGAAAGTTCAATGGTCCTCAAATCCTAAGGATTGCTCTTGGGAATCCAGAGAATTCATCGAGCGAACACATCGGACTTACTCTCTTGTGCTCTTTTAAGGTGAACTTTTAATTTCAAAATTTCTTCTTTTGTGTTGTTATGCCATAGTATGGTTGTTACCTTTTAATTTCCTCTTAAGTATTGCGAGGACGCAATTTCTTTAAGGAGGGGAGTCTGTAACAACCCGCATATTTCACTATTATATATTTAAATGTTTTATTTAAATATAGCATCGTTAATCGGATTAAAGTCCAAAATGTTACTTTTTGTAAATAGCCGAATTGAGACTCGAGGACACTTCCATTGAGTCCAAAATGGTATTTACAACTTTTTTGAGTATAAACATCGATATGTTTGGAGTTGAGTAGAATTTTACTATTTTTCTATTTAGGCTTTGGGTTTGGGTTTCAGCCCACTAACCCATCATAATACCCTAACTCCTCTACTCTTCATCCATTCACTCATTCTATTTCCTAACACTCAAGCTCAAAGTAAAAATGCGGGAAAGAAAGGAAAATGGAAATTCCTAAACCCTAGTTTTGATTAGGAAACTCAAATTCAAGTCCAAAATCAAGGAGAAGCTTAGGTAAGCATCCTCTTCATCTTATCCATCTCTATCTCTCTTCAATTCTCAGAAATTCCTAACCCTAACTTAGGAAAAACTTTACCTCTGATAATAGTCTAAAGATTCTAGAGGTGTATTGAAGAGGAATTGACCTTTCCTTTGTTTTAGAGCTTCTCGTTCGTTGTTTTTGGGTTTAAATGTGAGTTCTTTAACTCACATCTACGTCTATAACTTTCATTGTTGTTAGGTATGAATTCCTAACATTTATTCATGTTCATTTGCTTTTGATTTGAATTGATTTGGTGAATTTTCCAAATTTTGGTGTTTTGGTTCAAAATCTATGAAAATCATATTATGGATGTTTGGACATGTGTTCAGAGTGTATTGATGAGTCTATAGGGCTGGGTTGTCACTTGGCATAAATCCCAGGCCATCGCCGCTCATTCGATCGCTTTCGACGTGGATTGGCCATCATTGGCCTAGGTTCAATATTTGCCTGAGCTTCAGCTCAGACATCTGGTATAAGGATCAGACGTCTGAGGCTAAGGAATAAATATTCCAGACGTTCAGCTCAGACGTCTGACCTTGCTTTCCAAACATCTGGGAGATCCAGACGTCTGAGCTTACTTCCCAGACGTCTGGGTGATCTGGAATAGAATTTCCAGTACCTCAGTTCAGACGTCTGATTTACTGGTTCAGACGTCTGGTTAGGGTTCAAACATCTTCCTTGTAATTTCAGACGTCTGGGGTTTTTTTTGGATTAGTTCCAAAGAACAAATCCAGATGTTTGGAACTGTTCATTTTGCCTATTTTGGTTGCTTTTGAATGGTTTTCCAATATTAATCGATTTTTGTTGATCCGGTTGGTTGTTATCACTTACTATCGACTTTGATGACTTCTTTTTTGGATTTTTGGGAATATCCATTTGAAGGATTTGATATCGATTTTTATGGATTTAATTAACATTTTCGTATGTGAATTTTTGGTGATTGATTGTTTCTACAATCATTTCTGTGGTTTGTCACTTTAAAATACAAAGGTTTCTATACTAGTAGTAAATACTCAAACTGTTTCATTAAAATGATTTCAACACTACTTTTAAATACAAAGCTCGTTTTTAAAACCGATTTCCAAATCTATTAGTATATACAAACCTTTACCTCATTCATATGAGAAATGTAACGACCCACTATTTTGGACCATTCAAATCGACAATAAATCTACAAATGCCGGACTTGAATAATTCAAAACAATAGATTGTAAATAAATTTTGGCAAAACTCAGAATATATAGTAAATAAATCACAGATCACAGACACAGAGTAATATAACAATGCAGCGGAAGCAAGAAATAGTAGTTCATGAAGCTACTATATATATAATAACAGAGTTCAACAAGATACAATAGAAATCACGAATACAAAGATGTCTCAATACAATAGTCAAATACAAGATCTGAATACATCACTGTAATCAACTGGATACCCGAAAGCGAAATAGATAGGTGTATCTCCAAGAAAGCTCCAACCCCAAGGTGAGTCTCAAATGCTGTATTACTCAGTCTGACCCGAGCCTAAAGCAAAACACAAAACACTCGAGTCAGGACATACATACTTATACAATGTAAACCAACTCAAGTGAACTATAATATAAAGGTACAAGTAACTTAAAGAATGCTTGGGATCGCCCATTCTTTAAGGATCTGTTAAACTATTTACTATGTAGTAATATTTCACTAATATAATAATGTCTATAGTAAAATAAACTTACTTTTAAATAGCGTTAAGGGGTTACCCATATAGCCGTTAACACATAATAGTGCCAATAGTCTATACAGTACCTGCGTACCTCCTGATCGATAGGCTACGAGAAGATATTCCATAGGTATGACACAAATAGAAACTCGTAGTAAAGCTCGATATGGTAGGTGACACGGCACAACTAGGCAATGCCAGGGTAGATATACCAATTACGCACACGGGCTGGTGGAAACGCATAGCAGTCACTACCGCCCACCTCGAAACACACTCCTAAATCAAAAATCGAAGGGTGGCCACCAAATCAATCACAAAGTAATAGAATAGTATCGAAGAAATGTGTCCGATCAAAGGTGCTACCTCATTGGCCCAATGATCGCTCCTGTTTTAGCCACCTTAAGCCAACTCACGGGAGTCAGGTCCACGTAAATATACCTTTAGGATCTTCGCCACCATCCTACTTCATTCTGGAATCTCCACCGCGCACACAGTTGTTAAAGTGGTTTTCGGTATTGATAGAGAGTATGCCCATATCCGATCCCGGTCTCTTTAACAACCAATCGTTATTATAACCCATGGATATTTATTTCAAAATAATTTATACTTCAAAACCAAATATCATATCCATTTCAAAACTAGTTTATACTTCAAAACCAAAATATCATTTGAACAAACCAAAATTTCCAATCACTGAATATTTCTTTCAATTTATTTAAACTTGGAATATTCCTTTTTAAATCATCTTAAACCAAAACCACTTTATAAAGCCATATTCTTAAATCTTAAATTGCAAATCAATATATTCAAAACAATTCTTAATTAAATATTATTTCAAATAAATTCATTTCCAAAATCATAGTACTTTCAAAGTTATAACACCTTTGTAACCAAACACTTTGAAACCATAATACTTTGAAACCATATCAATTTTAAAATGTTATCATTTGGAAATCATAATATTTAGAAAAATCATAACACCCTTAAAAATAATATTCATTACCAAAGTTATAGCATTATTAAGTTCATTCGTTCAATTATACCAATTTCGAAAATATTGTATTAACTTATAAATTTCAAAAATGGTTTATATTTCACCTCAAAACATATTCATTTAAACCATTTAAATTCAATGTCAAAATCCTCTAAAATAATATTCGTTTCCAAAGTTCATTGTAATTTCAGCAACTACAACACTTATAAAGTGTTACGGTAAATATATTTACATTTCAAAAACATTGTCAAATTCAAAACAGTAGCACCTATAAAGTGCTACAGTAGGTATTAGTAATTCAAAATAGTTTAGTTTCAGAAACAGCAGCACTTATAAACTGCTGTAGTAAGTATTTTAGTATTTCAAAAACCTAGTTTAATTTCAGAAACATCAGCATTTATAAAGTGCTGTAATAGATATTTAGTTATTTCAGAACTTAGTTAAATTTCAGAAATGATAGCACTTAACAAATGCCATCTTAAAACCATAGCATTTTATAAATGCTACCAATAAAATTCCAGTTTTTATTATAACTTTTCAAAAACAATAAAACTTCAATTTTGGCCATTTTTAACTTATAAAAATCATATTTCATGCTTCAAGAACATTAATTTGGATATCATTTAACTTATGATTTAATAAAAATAAAATTTTATAATTAAATATCCAATTTAAACCATAATTCATTTATTAAGTCAAAATATACTATTTTACTTAACTTTTATCTTTTTACCACTAACCTAACACTTTATTTTAAAATACCCATTTCTTAAATAAAACTAAATTTCTATTTATTTGCTTAACTTAAAATTTCCATTTGAAAACAAAATTTCCAATTATCAAGTTAGGTCATAATTAAAGTTACATTTTTCCATTTTAAAATCATAACTATTTATTTTACAAAACATAACATTTCACAAAAGAATATTTTATCATAGTTAATATAACAATCAATCCTTTTATTTATTACAACCAATTAAAACTGTATTCCAATTTATCAGTTCAAAATACATTATTTATTACACAAAACATGTCTGTTTCATAAAGTAAAATTCATAACAATTAATAGGTTAGATTTAAACTTCCATATTAAATCCAATTATATTTTTAAGTTATTTATCATCAATAAAGGTCTTTAAGTTCAATTTAAACCAATATGTTTTTATAATTTCAATTAAAGCCACTTATAGACTTATAAAATTTTTACTTACAGAAAACCAATATCTTCTTATATTTTAAATCATTAAATCAAATCTTTAAGCTCAAGTTTCATACATTTAAAATTCAAAATACTTAATAATTTTTAGGAAAATATTATTTAAAAATATAACCATGGGTCTGTATAAAATTTTCTAACCTAGGTCAAGTGATACAGATCTGTATCATTTCAATCCGTAATTTAAAAAGAAAAAAATCTGGGTTCTATCATTTCAAACCCGCAATCCCGTCAAAAAAATTACAATAAAAATCACTCGAGCCTATCATTTCAGCTCATAATGATTTTTCCTTATTCTAATGTCCGTTCGGGTATGTATCATTTCAACCCATAGTGATAGGGAACTTGCAGTGTGAGAAACAGTAAATAAATGAACAGTAGAACATATAATATCATATGAGATGATGTAACAAATAAATAAACAGAATTTAACATCATATAATCATATCACAGGCATTTATGAACATATTAACATAACATATAAATTTCCTACAATTCACATGCCATTGGTTCACAATTATAAAAGTATGTATGTCGAGAGTGATAAACTCACCTTTTAAAAACTAGAAATCAAATTCAAAACACAGATCCAAACTCCGCAAAGCACGAAAAGGCACGACTAGATTTTTTTTAGTAGATGGATAGTCAGATCCAATCTTGTATGCAAACAAATATCACAAACATAAGTGTATGATTCAATATAAAGAAAAGATGGATTGTACAATGAAAATATATGAAATAAAAATGACATAACCTTGTTTTAAATAAACAAGGGTCTCGGCCATGGTTCAGATCTGAGGTAAATGGTTCGGCCTAGGTTGTTTCAAGGAGATATGGTGATGTTGTTTAGGTTTAGGGTCACGACTAGGCATGGGATGGTGGTGATGGTTGGTGGAGGTGATCATGGTGGTGGTGTGATGGTCGGCAAGGCATGGACAAGGTGGAGCCGAGCATATGCATGAAGAAAGAAGACAAAAGAAAAATAAAAAAAAATGGAAAAGGAAGAAGAGAAGGAAGCCATGGAAATAGATCTTGAGAAATAAAAAGAGAAGAGATGGAATGAATTTTGTATGCGAATTGCAAGTAAAAGGCACGGCTAAAGGAAAGAAATTGTGAAGACCCGTAAATTCTCACCATTTGAATCGACTATAATCCACACAAGTCAAATCCAAACAGATAAGGATTCACGATCTTCCCTAATCAAATTGGATTCTTCACTTTTGAAAATCAACATATCATATATCAAAGATATCAATGTCGAGATCCAAATGTTAAAATCCTCATTGGTAGGGTTTGCTACCAGTAAATAACATCAGTATAAATAAGAATGCACAGCTGAAACAAAATGCTTTCATATATATTTAGAACAAAAGATGATACAAGGTGATATTAGAAAGTCATAGATACATCACTATATACAACATCATGAAGTACAACTGAACAAGGTACACAGCGGAAATAGAAACTAAAGAAACAAGTCTTCAGAGAGAGTCCAAAAACCGACATCTTCACTCTGATCCAAAAGCTCCAAATAAACACTCCAACTCCAGCTCCAACTATCTACAGGGTGATCTATTACCTGACTCTAGGCTGCCCGTGTGGAAAAATAAGGGCACCCAGAGTTTAGGGAAAAACAATAAACTCCAGGTCAGTCATGAGACTGGTGTGAGAAACAAAAGTATATAATTGCTTTTGAAAACAAGTTCCGTATATGCTTTTGGAAAATGAAACTATCATAAGGTCTCGATCCGCACATAAGATGCAAACACACACATGGTCGAGGTTTCTCCTTATGACAGTCAAACATGCCTTTGATACGTTAAAAATATCCTTTTAATATTATTATAGTGCTTAGTGATTTAGAACCATTTTCAAAATAAACTTATTAATTTAGCCAGCATACGTTACATGATGGTATGCCTACTATAGCCACTGTATTAAACAGCGGGTAATACAATCAAAACCGTACAAGGTTCGTATTGGAGAATGAGTTTCCAATAATGACCAGGCAAAGGAACTTCCTCATCCACGATTGGGTACGCCTCTAGAGGGACGTCCCGAGAAACTACTGTTTCTCTGCCAACACAAGGCCGGGTTACCACTCAATGGTAACTACTTACTCAAGTCTATCCATCCCCCGGTTGTTACCAACCTTTAAAACGGGGCCCCGATCTTTTCCAACATCCACATCAAACAAATACTGGGCGTGTAAGACCATAGTACAGCTATATAAATATATAATCCACAAAGTGAATACCTGGGCTCCATACCATGGTATCACTATATATATCTAGAAGGGAATAGACATCCTATACCTTGCCGCATCCATTCCTGTTTCGGCCATTCCCGGGGTGTGAGGTTCGTGAAGTCTCGTACCCACAAGGCTATGCTTTTCAACAAAAGCCTTGATCCTATCCATAGCATTCTTCGGAATGTCACATTACCAATCCAAAATTACATAACTGATTTCTACCAACGCATAACCCTTGAGTTCATACGTCTCAAGGAAGGGTGTTAAGCTAAGAGAATAAATTCTCCGCCACCAAGCAGATATACGTTAATAAAGATCAATCATATAAAGTCAGAATGTAATGTCAGACAATCCATCAATCTACAAGTTCGTTCTGGGACTGAACGAAACCGAAGGCATCTTATTCCTCAACCTTTGCCCAAAAGGTGAGAGGCCCTTGCATATCCGAAGATTCTTCAAACATCATCTGGACCACTGCTTTAAAAGTATAGGGGTATCGTTTCTATATCGGCCGCTAAACCGATGAAGAGAAATCAACAAGCAGTCCATTAGATGTGAAGATCCCTGGTCTTCATCATCGTTTCAATACGACTCATCACAATCATAGCGTCGTATTATTATTCGGAATGGGAAATTCTCATTCCCGGTCTTTCCGAATAATAAGCGTTCTTTAAAAGCCGTTCGGAATCAAATGGATTTTTAATTTAAGTCTCAACAAATCAAATTCATATTTGATTTAAGTGATTTAAACCTCCATTTAAATTACTTTATTCATACTATTTCAAATTTGGAAAATATTGATCACTTATAGCTCAAATTGTGAAATAAATCACAAGGTGTTATCCTACAATTATTTTCTACCCAGCCCATGCATATGAATAACTAATTTCTCATAAACTGGTTAAGAAAAGTCAACAATCAATAAATAATAATCAGTGCTCATAAACTGGTCGAGCGCAATCTAAACAACCAAACAATTAATTAACAAAATAAACACGACAATAAATGATAAATCAACGCTTCAATCTATCAGATATTTGTAACACTTTTTTATTTTATCTTGGGTTAAAATGATTTGATATTTATTTTGGAGCATCCGGGCTTTCCCTTCGACATGTTCCGTCCCTCGTCCAAGTGTCCTTGGATCTCACAGACGAAACACGTGTACTAGTCGTTTCCGCATACCCCATTAATTCTTTAACTTCTAAATTTTAAAATAATTAATTAACCAACCAAATAGTCAAACAAGGAAATAAAACTATATTTTAGCAAAACAAATTAAACAAGCATTCAACAAGGGTTTTCAAACAACACTTAACACTTATTCGTTTAAATCCAAATGGGTGTGTATAATAAGTGTAACGTGCAGTGTTATCACTATTAATCATCCATATATACATTCATATCATCCAAACAAGCAGTATATGGTATAACTGAATATTTAACAATTAAATACTGATATAACTATTATATAGTTAAAACATCCATAACTATCAATCCATTCAACCAATCACAACCAATATAAACATTATATTAAGTGATATAGTTTCTCACCGTGGGATCCACTCCTCCTTTCTTTAGTTTGTGAATGAAATAAAATGAGATATGGACTTGGCTATTTATAGGTGAAGAGAAGGGTACTTTAGTCATTTCCTATAGCCTAATTTGATTCGACCATATTTTGGTCCAATAGAAAACATTTAGATGGCTTAATTTGATTCGACCACATTTTGGTCCAATAGAAATCATTTAGATGGCTTAATTTGATTCGACCACATTTTGGTCCAATAGAAATCATTTAGATGGCTTAATTTGATTCGACCACATTTTGGTCCAATAGAAATCATTTAGATGGCTTAATTTGATTCGACCACATTTTGGTCCAATAGAAATCATTTAGATGGCTTAATTTGATTCGACCACATTTTGGTCCAATAGAAATCATTTAGATGGAATATAATAATCATTATGCTATTTTGTTTTATTAGGCAAGTAATTATACTGTTCTGTTTTATTAGGCAAGGTTAATCATTCTCTTTTGTTTTATTAAGCAAGTAATTATACTATTCTGTTTTATTAGGCAGGGTTAATAATTCTAGATATAAAATCCATTATTTAATCATTTAAAAACATATTAACTATTCATGTTCAAAGTGATTAAATTATGGGTCGTTACATTTTAAATATTTGAATTTGATGACCCAAAAATATGGGTCGTTACATAGAGGTGTCATGTGCATATGAAGGGAGGCTAAGAAGAAGACATGTGTAAGGCTTCTCTTTAGTAGCATTTGTTTCATGCTATGGTTTGTTTTCATAGCTTTTCTTATTTATTTTGTTATCTATGTATGCTATCTTTTATAAATTCAAATGAATATAACTATAAACTCATATAACTTTTGAATTCAAATTCATATATTTAAATAACTACTATTATTTAAATTAGTTAAATTTCTAGATCGTTACAACCGCCCCTCCTTAAAGAATTTCGTCCTCGAAATTAATAAGAAGGAAAAACTGAAAAGATAAGGAATTTGAATTTACCGATAAGATAGACTAAGATGGAATGTCGACTCTGTATCTGGGATAAGCTTTCTTCATGCTTTCCTTAGTTTCCCAAGTGCAGTCGTTTGGATCTCCACTCCACTGGACTTTGACCAACCTAACCACCTTGCGTCTCAATTTCTTCTCATCCCGATCGATGATTTTAAGTGGTTCTCTCTTCAATGATAATTCAGGAGTGATCTCCACATCTTGCTGAGCAATTTCTTCAATGATCTGATCGGGATCATGAACGTACTTCCTCAGATGAGACACATGAAATACATTATGGACCCCAGCTAGCCAGTTTGGTAATTGTATACGATAAGCTAGTGGTCCAATTCTTTCCAGAATGGGGAAGGGTCCAATAAATCGAGGAGCGAGTTTACCCGTCTTCCCAAAACGAATAACTCCTCTCATTGGTGAAACCTTCAAGAATACTGAATCCCCTACTTGGAAATTCCAAAGCACGTCTTCGATTATCAGCATAGCTTTTCTGACGGCTTTGAGCAACCTTCAATTTTTTTCTGATAAATTCAACCTTATCAGAAGCTTCCCTAATCATATCTGGTCCCAATACAAGACGATCCCCTGTTTCAACCCAACATACCGGTGATCGACAAGGTCGACCATATAACGCTTCAAATGGAGCCATCCCGATACTTGCTTGGTAGCTGTTATTATATGAAAATTCTACCAAATGCAAGTGATCCTCCCATGATCCTTTGAAGTCTAGAATACAAGCTCTCAAAAGATGCTCCAGAATCTGGTTGACTCTTTCTGTCTGTCCGTCTGTCTGCGGGTGATATGCAGTGCTAAGATTTAGCTTTGTTCCCAACGCAGTTTGGAAAGCTTCCCAAAAATGACTCGTGAAAATTGGATCACGATCACTTACTATACTGCTTGGGACTCCATGCAATCGAACTATTTCTTTGATATAAATACCAGCTAAACTTGATGCGGTTCTAGTGGGTTTTACTGGAATAAAATGTGCAGTTTTAGTAAGGCGATCTACAATAACCCATATACCTTCATTCCCCTTTTTCGTTCGAGGCAACCCATCAATAAAGTCCATGGAAACTTGATCCCATTTCCAAGCTGGAATCTCCAAGGGTTGTAGAAGTCCTGCTGGCTTTTGCTGATCACTCTTGATCTGCTGGCAGGTAGCACACTTGCTTATATAAATAGAGATGTCTCTTTTAATTGTCTTCCACCAGAAGGTTCTCTTGATGTCTCGATACATTTTGTTTACCCCAGGATGGATGCTATATTTTGACTTGTGGCATTCATCCAACACTTCCTTCTTTAGCTCCTTGTCATCAGGAACACAAATTCTTCCTTTCAATTTCACAATGTTTCTATTGTCCAGCTCAAAACTTGTATCTTCGCCTCGTTGAATTCTTCCATATATATTTTGGAGAAACTGGTCTTCCTTTTGTTTGTTAGCGATCTTCTCTATCAGATTTGGGGTTATTACCAAATAAGCAAGGACAGAATGCTTCCGACTCAAAGCATCGGCAACCAGATTGGCTTTTCCAAGAGTATATTGGATATCTAAGTCATAAGACGCTAGAAATTCCAACCAACGTTGTTGACGTAGATTAAGATCCTTCTGAGTGAAAAGATACTTAAGCGATTTGTGATCAGTAAAAATATTGAATTTTTCACCTAGCAGATAATGCCTCCATATCTTTAAGGCAAAGATAACTGCTAGTAACTCAAGATCATGAGTTGGATAATTCTTCTCATGGGGTCGTAATTGTCTACTTGCGTAGGCAATCACCTTTCCTTTCTGCATCAAAACAGCGCCAACTCCATCACCACAAGCATCAGTGTAAACCGATAAATCTTTATTCCCATCAATCACAGCTAATACTGGAGCTGTGGTCAATCTTTTCTTTAATTCCTGAAAAGATTCTTCGCATCGGGGTGTCCAGATAAACTTAGCATTTTTCATTGTTAGCTTTGTCAGGGGACTAGCCAACTTAGAGAAATCCTGTACAAACTTCCGGTAATATCCAGCCAAACCAAGAAAACTTCTGACTTCCTTTGGTGTAGTAGGCTGCTTCCAATCCATTATTGCTGAAATCTTACTTGGATCGACCGCAATACCTTTCTCAGAAACTACGTGTCCAAGAAATCTGACTTCCTTCTCCCAAAAATGGCATTTGGAAAATTTAGCATAAAGAACATTGCTTCTCAGAATTTCTAGAATAACTCTCAAGTGTTCTGCATGCTCTTCCTTTGTTTTGGAACAGATGAGAATATCATCAATGAAAACCAGCACGAATTTGTTCAATACATCCCGAAATACTCGAGTCATCAGATCTACGAAGAATGCGGGAGCATTGGTTAGTCCAAATGGCATGACTAACCATTCGTAGAAGATGTCCGGTCCTCGAAATGCAGTCAGGGGAATACTATCTTCAGCGATTCTCAATTGATGGAATCCTTGAGCAAGATCCAACTTAGAGAAGAAACGAGCTCCATGAAGTTGATCAAATAGCTCATCGATACGAGGCAAAGGAAATTTATTTTTCAAAGTTTGTTTATTGAGGTCTCGATAGTCAAAGCACATTCTCAGTGATCCATCAGATTTTGCAACAAATACAGCAGCTGAACCCCAATTGGAACGGCTTGGACGTATGAAGCCTTTTTCCAATAGTTCAAGGGTTTGTTTGGTTAATTCTAGTTTCTCCTTTGGGGCCATCCTTCGAACAGAATGAACAACTGGTTTGGCATTGGGTACCAGATCAATTCGAAATTCGATTTCACGACGAGGAGGGAGAGATTTAACTTCTTCAAAGACATCAGGAAAATCTCTAACAATAGGAATAGATTTAATATCGAGATCTGGATATGTAACGACCCAGAATTTCGAACGAATTAAATTTGAAATATTTAATTAATTTTAAATATTTGAACGATAATTTAATTTGAATCCCCGATATAACTTTGAAATTTGCGATTAAACTTTAAAATTTAATCGATTGAATGCTGAATAAAAAATTGAATCTACGATTTTAAGTCGAAGAAAAATATTTCGAAAGCTTTTAAAATTCGTATTGAGAATACTAGAGATGATTGAAGCTTCAGAATTTAATTTCGAACTGTTTTGTTAAGTTTTGAAAATAATCACTCGAACCGATATTTATAAAATAGTAAATTTTCAAACAGTCTCGGAATTTTACGAAACCAGTTCCATTGGGTCCGAAATATCGAATTATTATCAGATTCCAAATTTCGTATTTTTCGGAGTTCGTATGTGAGGATACGACACGAAAATGCATTGAAGTTTTTATCGAGATTTAAATTTAAATTCTAAATTTTAAATTTACGGTCAAAAATCATCACCACGTTCTCTTCCCTATAAACACGCCAAATATCACGGGGCTAAAACGTGCAAACCATACTTCATCAGATTTTTAAAATCCCTTCACTCTCGTTCAAAAATCAATGCCGAGCTTCTCAGTAGAACAAAAAAAAAAAAAAAAAAAAGAAAAAAAAACGAAAACAATGGCTGAGCAATTAAATCGACAG
This sequence comes from Allium fistulosum, assembly GCA_030737815.1. NCBI lineage: Eukaryota > Viridiplantae > Streptophyta > Magnoliopsida > Asparagales > Amaryllidaceae > Allium > Allium fistulosum. The sequence goes on along the minus strand of CM060907.1, from coordinate 867,675,662 downwards.
ATACCGATCTTCCCTCTCCACTATTTTAAATCGCGAGGCTCGATGTGGGCGAACGAAGGCGAGGGCGTACGCCTACCGGTCAATGGCTGCGTGTCGCAACTAGGCGCGCGCGCGAGAGAGGGGGAGCTGGGGTTCGTCAATAGCCGTGCGCGAGGCTGTCACAAGGAAGTCGACGACTTCGGCTGGTATCAGAGCATGGAGCTCGATGTCGAGCAGCTCGGCAAGCTTAACGATCAACTATGGCGGCAAGGTCTGGGGTTCGATAGGTGGGCGATTGGAAAGGGGCGATGGAATTGAATTCGCGAGCAGTTATGTTTCGAGGCTGCTGGAGTTCTTTTTGGAATAGCGATGGTGTAGGCGACGGCGCGATTCATCTCGCGAGCACGAGGAGGCGAGGCGCAGTGATGATGAGGAGGGTGAAGTCGCGAGGTCGAAAGCGACTCGGGGAAGGCATGTCGAAGTCTGGTTGCCGCGGGTTCGTCAAGTGGCTACAGTGGGTGGTCGGGGAAGTCGTCGACGCCGGGGCGTTCGGAGCAGCAGTTCCGGGTTGCCTATACAGTGAGGTAGTTCTGTTTTAAAATTAATTTTCAGTTAAATCAATTTATTAAAAAGTGATTGGTTTAGAGAATTAAAGGTATTAGTTAAATTAAATAAATCTATTCAAAAAGAGAAATTTAATAACTTGTTAGATAAATTTATTAAAGAGAAAAAATTGGTTATTTAATTGGTTCGAACGTTAATTTAAGTGTATATATATATAGGTAGATATAAAATGTAAAGGTTTAAAACAGAAAAGAATTTATACAAAGGAGTTTTAAAATATTGAAGAAATTCATATAAGGAAAAAAATGTTTGAAATATTTATATACATGAGATTTTGGTTTAAAGAAAAAAAGGTTTAGTTGGATAGATCTATTTAAAAGGAATCAGTTCGAATTATAAAATTTTGTTAAATAAATTTATTTAAAAGAAATTAGTTAAAAATAAAACCATCGGTTAATTAAATTGATCAAACGAAAAATTGTTATTCGATTTGTTCGGATTTTTAATAAATCGTATAAACTGTTTATACTAGGGCTGAAATGAAGAAACAGCCGAAAATGGAAACGGATTGCTATTAAAAGCTAAGGTGAGATTTTTCTCACTCGAATAAAATGTGGAATGTTTACAGTTATTGTTTGATTGCTATGATTGCTGTTTGTATTAGATATGATAGGATATATCTATATATATAGCAATATATACATATTGGCATATGTATATATTGGATTGATGATTTCCCGCCTCGTATAGCGGATGAGACCCTATTGCGCCGTTAGTAAGCGGATTTATAAAAACCTATATACCGCGATAATTCCGTACTGGAGCGGAATTGGTATTGTGCTGACGTCTTTGGATGCAGGGAAACAGGTTGGAGGGATCCAACTGGACCCCTCACATTGATTGAATTTATTTCTTCTGTGATGTGATAATCTGTAAATGATTATTGATGTTATTGACTTGATGTCTGGAAATTGTTGAAAGCTAAAATTTAGCTGAATGGATGTTTAATATCATTGGATTCCAGAAATAAACGAAATTGAATTTTTGGAAATCAGAATAGAAATTTCTAAGTGAATTTAATTTTAGAAATTGAATAAATTTTGAAGAAAGAAAATTTTAAAATATAAAAAGTTAATTTTTACAATCTTATCGAATTTATTTCCAGAATAAAGTGAAGATGTTAAATAAATGAATTTTGTATAATAGTGATTTTAAATTGAGGAAATTAATTAAAAATCTGGATTTCTAAATAAATTGAAAGAAACGATTGAAATTTATTTTCTTAAAAAGGAATTTATTTAAAAGAAGATAAGTTGGAAATTCAGTTTGAAATTTAATTGGTAAATTAAAATAAGTTGTGAAATCAATGTAAAATGAATTCAATAAGGAATTTATTTAGTAGTGATAAATAAAATTTGAAATCAATCTGTAATTGATTTAATATTTAGAAATGAATTTTTGAGAAATCAATGTGGAAATTTTATTCGAACGTTGAAAATAAAATTAGAAATCAACATTGAAATTGATTTGGTATTGAAGCTTTTATAAATGGAATTAAAATTTATAAAAGTTGTTTATGAACCCAAAGTCACTTATTTTGATAAGTTAAGTATAGAAGTTGATAAAAGAAGGTTTATAAGACGAAGTTGTTATTAAAAAGAGAAATAGAATTTATAAATGTGCTTATAAATTCGAAAATAGATTGAATGTGATAAATTTAGTATAGAAGATTATTTAAGAAGATATATTCACGATTTTGAATAGCGAATTTTTATTGAAATAAAAATGTGTAGAAATGATTGAAATGGGTTTAAGTAAATTTTATTCACGATTTTGGACAGTGAATATATTGTTAAGTAAAATGGATACGTTTTTGAAGAAGTGATATTAAAAATGAAGTTAAACATTTTGAAGATGTTTTAAAATGTATTGTGAATCGAAAGCATAGATTTCAACAGTTCTTGTTGAAATAGGCGTTTTCGAGAAATAAGGAAATGGTGGACTATAACACTGTTGTTATAGTAAATGATTTCCGAAAGGAAATGTTTTTATCTAGTATTGGGATTTACATATCTATATTAATTTCGAATCCCTATACTAGTGATTTTTGAGTCGTCGTAACGATGTTTTACGTAACATTCGTTTTTGACTCAAATTGATGTCGTTATAGAAAATAGATTTCTTTAAAGAATGAATGTATACTTAATTTGATTTTAAGTATATCGAATATTTTCAAATGTTGAAAATAAATGGATTTGTGAATTACTGACTTATTTTTAAATAAGTATGGAAATGCTTTTCCAATATGAAATGAACGTTTTGAGAATTTATCTTTGTAAAGATAAATTGAAATTGAATATTGAAAACGATTTGAAAATCGTATATCAGTAGATATTTTGAAATATAAATTCACTTTGGAATTTATAAAAGAAATGGGAATTCGTCTTAAAAATAAATGTTGATTTATTTCTGAAGTGTGGAAATTTTATATCTAGTAAAGATATTTTTGAAGATAAATAATTTGGAAAATTATTTGGAATCTGATGATGTTGCGCATCTTTATTGATAGTTAAATAACCGACTATCAATAATTACCTTTAGATAGGTATTTGTTGTGAATTGGATGAATTTGAATGCCACACTTATTTTTGAATAATCGCTCACTATTCGGGTTAGCCGGGAAAGGACCATGGGGTCGTATAACCCATTCCGAATATGTGATACGTCGTTATGAATCGCATTTGAAGACCGGTGTTGAAGACCGGATATTTTTGAAAACGGAAGGATTACCGTCGAGTTACTCTACACCGACTGATCTTCGGTTTAGAGGTTTTATCACCCTTAGTGACGGGAAGTCCTGACGTGATTGAAAATTATCCGGATGTGCAAGGGCTTCGTGAGAAGTGCCTTCGGTTCTGTTCGATCCCGGAACAGACTTATATGGATTGTGTGTCTGACGTTACAATTTGAGATATAAAGCTGATTTCTTTCAAATACATTTCTGTTGGTGGCGGAGAATTTATTCTCTTAGCTTAACACCCTTCTCTGAGACGTACGAGCTCAGAGGTTATGTAGTTGAAATTTATCAGCGATATATCCCAATTTGGTAACGTGGCATACTGAGTGTTGCTGTGAAATGATCAGTGTTTGATCATTCGTGATATGATCATTTGTTTGATCTTATATCTTTGTGATCATAGGTTGATCATTTTGTTTGACCCGAAGCAGGGCTTTTTGAGAAAGCGTAGCTTTGTGGACGAGACTTCGTCGAGCCTCACACCCCGGAAATGGTCGAAACAGGACGAATGCAACAAGGTTCTAGGGAGTAGCGCCCCTTAGTGTATGTCATTCCTTCTGGATAAAGGTGGTATCATGGTATGGAGCCCAGATACTTAACCTCTGTGGTTACTGCATTATTATTTTCTATGTGGTTTGTTGCGAATCGGGGATCCTCGGGAAGATCGGTGACGATCGGGGGATGGCATACGCGTGTCAGTAGTTACCTATTTTTGCAGAGGTAACCCGGCCTTGTGTTGGCAGAGATCCGGTTAGGTTCTCGGGTCGTCTATTCCAGGGACGTACCCATCGTGGAAAAGGAAGTTCCTTAGCCTGACCATTTGTTGGAAATCCAAAGAAACAATACGAGCCTTTACGATTTCAATTGTATAACCTGTCTCCTCAGGAGGCAGCTATAGCAGGCATAATATAATGGTACCTATGCTGGCTAAGATTTATATTCTACTTTCGAAATGTTTTCCACTATGCACTAATAATAATATCAAAAAGAATTTGATTTTTGCGTAGTAAGCATCTTTGACTATCATAAGAAGAAATCTCCTCCAAGTCTGCGTTTGCATTGTGTGTGTGGTGGGAGGTCTTATGGTAGTTTCATTTTCCAAAAGCATTTCGAATTGACTTGAAAATTATCCCGTTGTTTATTTTAAAGAATAACTGTTTTACGATCTCACACCAGTCACCATGACTGACTCGGAGTTTATTGTTCCCTTCTAAACTCTGGGTGCCCACCAATTTCCACACGGGCAGCCTAGAGTTATATTATCAGGATATTCTGGATATTCTGGAGCTTTGGAAGCAAGCTGGATGACGAGACGTAGTATTTGTATCTGATATATTTATTCCGCTGTGTATTCTGTATGAGGACAAGTTATATAACTGTCCATTGTTGTATATTGACTCTGATGATTGATGTATGTATAAAACTGATATAGTTCTTTGTTTTAAAAGACTAGTGTTATCTATTATATATTGTTCCGCTGCGATATGTGAGATTCTGATATTGTTTTCTGTTGCTGTTCTGTTGTTCTTCTTCTTTCTTTCTTTTCTTTTTCTTCTATCTTCTTCTTCTTCTATTTTTTCTTCTTTCTTAAAACCATAACTTTTCGGGTTTCCGGCGTTCGATTTCTCGGCAGTCGATAAAGTGAGTATCGATGTCGAATTTTCGAAAGTTGGAAAATTTCGGGACGTTACAAGTGGTATCAGAGCATATGGTTAAGCGACAACCCTGCTCTGTTGGGTGTTACTCATTAGAGATAGAGTCAGCAGTACTCTAGAATGAGTTGAGTGTAATAATAGATACGAGCGCGTATTTGTTAGTGAATATAAAAATGTTTTATATTGTGTTTGCTTATCCGTTGAGATGTTTGTGAATTTTGGTCGGTATGTGGGACGCCATATTATCGATAGGGATTTCTAAACACTTAAACGAGGCAAGACGACACAGTATTATTTTAAAATAGGGTGAATGAAATAATTTTGCCCAAAGCTATTTTTGTATAGAAAAGAAATGGTTTTCTATGAATTATCATAGTATATGGATGTTTGGATGTTAGAAAGTAATGACATTGAAATATTATCATTGTTATGTTGAAATTGAATGAGAAATTCAAATCGTAACTCCCAAGTTAAGAAATAAATTCATATACGAATGAAATTTAAGAATGTAAATTATAATTGTAACTTATAATTTGAAACGGGATCCCAGAGAAGTTTTTGGAAACGTTTTGAAAAGAATTTGAAAATTTTGGAGATTTGGGAAGTTTAAATCTTTTTGGTTTGAAAATGATTTTTCAAAGGATTTGATATTGTAGAAAATTGTTTTAGAGAAATGAAAACCTCTAAACTCTTTTAGGTCGCTGGAAAATAATTCCGATGATGACCATGGCATCACCGGTGTTCATTTTCGGGTTTCCAGAAGAGGAATTGCTGCCAAATTGTTTTAAATGGTAGTTGTTTGAAAAATTATGTTTTGTTTGGAAATTCCAGGATAATTTGATTTGTTTTCAAAAATGATTTTTGAAATGTTGGTAAACTCTGGAATGCTATATAAAGATATTTATGAAATATTATTAAGTTGATAACTTATACAATTTGAATTGATAGAATAAATTCAATTTAAAAGATGGAGTTAAATTAAATTAAGTATAAGTGAATCAATTAAATAAAGTGAAATGAATTCATATGGAATTGGAAATCCAGTTTAAATATGGGTGGTTATAAACCAAAATGGTGAATTGTAAATAAATTTTGGAAATGAACGAAAGAATAAAACTGGAAATAAAAACTGAATGTTGAAAACGAGTTTGAATTGAATAATTAGAAATGGAAATTGAATTAGTAAATGAAACTAATCTGAAATAGTGCAGTTGAATGAAAGATAGTTGATAAACATTCAATATTCAGAATAGAAGATAAAATTGAATTCAAATAGAATTGAAATTGTAAACTGAATTCAAATTAGATTGGAATGGTGAATTGAATTCAAATGAATATGAAATGTAAAATTGAAGATAATGGATATAACTTCAATAGTGAACTAAAAGATGATATAAGTAGTTTATATTGAAAATTTGTAATTGAATTTGCAAAATGATTTGAATGCTGTAACTAGATATAATGGCTAGTAGATATACAGGTGTAAAGGAATTGGGATTTTGATTTCACAGATAAATTGAATTGCTCGAAAAAGGTACGTATTTGAGTTTTAATATGAGTTTTGATGATTTCTCTCTAGCCGCTTGGCTTTTTCTTTTTCTTTTTGAAATCTGAGAGTCCGTAGGGACGTTTTGTAGTCGTACCGTATTAGCCGCGCAAAGGAGACGCTGGCGAAATTTTTCGAAAATTTCGAGTGTTAGAAAATTTTTGAGAAAATTTTGAAAGTTTAAGTTTGAATTTAAACTCGAATTTGAACTTAGAAGTTAAACAATGTTGTTTGGAACTTAGAATTCAAGTTGGAAAATTTAGTTGAATGATAACGAATCTTTAGTAAGAAGATTTGTTTTGAAAGAATTTGATAAAACTATTTAGATTGTGAAAGATAGTAGACGAGTTAAGGACATTTTTTCCTAACTTGTAATTTCGAGGACGAAATTCTTTTAAGGAGGGAAGTTTGTAACGACCCAGAATTTCGAACGAATTAAATTTGAAATATTTAATTAATTTTAAATATTTGAACGATAATTTAATTTGAATCCCCGATATAACTTTGAAATTTGCGATTAAACTTTAAAATTTAATCGATTGAATGCTGAATAAAAAATTGAATCTACGATTTTAAGTCGAAGAAAAATATTTCGAAAGCTTTTAAAATTCGTATTGAGAATACTAGAGATGATTGAAGCTTCAGAATTTAATTTCGAACTGTTTTGTTAAGTTTTGAAAATAATCACTCGAACCGATATTTATAAAATAGTAAATTTTCAAACAGTCTCGGAATTTTACGAAACCAGTTCCATTGGGTCCGAAATATCGAATTATTATCAGATTCCAAATTTCGTATTTTTCGGAGTTCGTATGTGAGGATACGACACGAAAATGCATTGAAGTTTTTATCGAGATTTAAATTTAAATTCTAAATTTTAAATTTACGGTCAAAAATCATCACCACGTTCTCTTCCCTATAAACACGCCAAATATCACGGGGCTAAAACGTGCAAACCATACTTCATCAGATTTTTAAAATCCCTTCACTCTCGTTCAAAAATCAATGCCGAGCTTCTCAGTAGAACAAAAAAAAAAAAAAAAAAAAGAAAAAAAAACGAAAACAATGGCTGAGCAATTAAATCGACAGATACCGATCTTCCCTCTCCACTATTTTAAATCGCGAGGCTCGATGTGGGCGAACGAAGGCGAGGGCGTACGCCTACCGGTCAATGGCTGCGTGTCGCAACTAGGCGCGCGCGCGAGAGAGGGGGAGCTGGGGTTCGTCAATAGCCGTGCGCGAGGCTGTCACAAGGAAGTCGACGACTTCGGCTGGTATCAGAGCATGGAGCTCGATGTCGAGCAGCTCGGCAAGCTTAACGATCAACTATGGCGGCAAGGTCTGGGGTTCGATAGGTGGGCGATTGGAAAGGGGCGATGGAATTGAATTCGCGAGCAGTTATGTTTCGAGGCTGCTGGAGTTCTTTTTGGAATAGCGATGGTGTAGGCGACGGCGCGATTCATCTCGCGAGCACGAGGAGGCGAGGCGCAGTGATGATGAGGAGGGTGAAGTCGCGAGGTCGAAAGCGACTCGGGGAAGGCATGTCGAAGTCTGGTTGCCGCGGGTTCGTCAAGTGGCTACAGTGGGTGGTCGGGGAAGTCGTCGACGCCGGGGCGTTCGGAGCAGCAGTTCCGGGTTGCCTATACAGTGAGGTAGTTCTGTTTTAAAATTAATTTTCAGTTAAATCAATTTATTAAAAAGTGATTGGTTTAGAGAATTAAAGGTATTAGTTAAATTAAATAAATCTATTCAAAAAGAGAAATTTAATAACTTGTTAGATAAATTTATTAAAGAGAAAAAATTGGTTATTTAATTGGTTCGAACGTTAATTTAAGTGTATATATATATAGGTAGATATAAAATGTAAAGGTTTAAAACAGAAAAGAATTTATACAAAGGAGTTTTAAAATATTGAAGAAATTCATATAAGGAAAAAAATGTTTGAAATATTTATATACATGAGATTTTGGTTTAAAGAAAAAAAGGTTTAGTTGGATAGATCTATTTAAAAGGAATCAGTTCGAATTATAAAATTTTGTTAAATAAATTTATTTAAAAGAAATTAGTTAAAAATAAAACCATCGGTTAATTAAATTGATCAAACGAAAAATTGTTATTCGATTTGTTCGGATTTTTAATAAATCGTATAAACTGTTTATACTAGGGCTGAAATGAAGAAACAGCCGAAAATGGAAACGGATTGCTATTAAAAGCTAAGGTGAGATTTTTCTCACTCGAATAAAATGTGGAATGTTTACAGTTATTGTTTGATTGCTATGATTGCTGTTTGTATTAGATATGATAGGATATATCTATATATATAGCAATATATACATATTGGCATATGTATATATTGGATTGATGATTTCCCGCCTCGTATAGCGGATGAGACCCTATTGCGCCGTTAGTAAGCGGATTTATAAAAACCTATATACCGCGATAATTCCGTACTGGAGCGGAATTGGTATTGTGCTGACGTCTTTGGATGCAGGGAAACAGGTTGGAGGGATCCAACTGGACCCCTCACATTGATTGAATTTATTTCTTCTGTGATGTGATAATCTGTAAATGATTATTGATGTTATTGACTTGATGTCTGGAAATTGTTGAAAGCTAAAATTTAGCTGAATGGATGTTTAATATCATTGGATTCCAGAAATAAACGAAATTGAATTTTTGGAAATCAGAATAGAAATTTCTAAGTGAATTTAATTTTAGAAATTGAATAAATTTTGAAGAAAGAAAATTTTAAAATATAAAAAGTTAATTTTTACAATCTTATCGAATTTATTTCCAGAATAAAGTGAAGATGTTAAATAAATGAATTTTGTATAATAGTGATTTTAAATTGAGGAAATTAATTAAAAATCTGGATTTCTAAATAAATTGAAAGAAACGATTGAAATTTATTTTCTTAAAAAGGAATTTATTTAAAAGAAGATAAGTTGGAAATTCAGTTTGAAATTTAATTGGTAAATTAAAATAAGTTGTGAAATCAATGTAAAATGAATTCAATAAGGAATTTATTTAGTAGTGATAAATAAAATTTGAAATCAATCTGTAATTGATTTAATATTTAGAAATGAATTTTTGAGAAATCAATGTGGAAATTTTATTCGAACGTTGAAAATAAAATTAGAAATCAACATTGAAATTGATTTGGTATTGAAGCTTTTATAAATGGAATTAAAATTTATAAAAGTTGTTTATGAACCCAAAGTCACTTATTTTGATAAGTTAAGTATAGAAGTTGATAAAAGAAGGTTTATAAGACGAAGTTGTTATTAAAAAGAGAAATAGAATTTATAAATGTGCTTATAAATTCGAAAATAGATTGAATGTGATAAATTTAGTATAGAAGATTATTTAAGAAGATATATTCACGATTTTGAATAGCGAATTTTTATTGAAATAAAAATGTGTAGAAATGATTGAAATGGGTTTAAGTAAATTTTATTCACGATTTTGGACAGTGAATATATTGTTAAGTAAAATGGATACGTTTTTGAAGAAGTGATATTAAAAATGAAGTTAAACATTTTGAAGATGTTTTAAAATGTATTGTGAATCGAAAGCATAGATTTCAACAGTTCTTGTTGAAATAGGCGTTTTCGAGAAATAAGGAAATGGTGGACTATAACACTGTTGTTATAGTAAATGATTTCCGAAAGGAAATGTTTTTATCTAGTATTGGGATTTACATATCTATATTAATTTCGAATCCCTATACTAGTGATTTTTGAGTCGTCGTAACGATGTTTTACGTAACATTCGTTTTTGACTCAAATTGATGTCGTTATAGAAAATAGATTTCTTTAAAGAATGAATGTATACTTAATTTGATTTTAAGTATATCGAATATTTTCAAATGTTGAAAATAAATGGATTTGTGAATTACTGACTTATTTTTAAATAAGTATGGAAATGCTTTTCCAATATGAAATGAACGTTTTGAGAATTTATCTTTGTAAAGATAAATTGAAATTGAATATTGAAAACGATTTGAAAATCGTATATCAGTAGATATTTTGAAATATAAATTCACTTTGGAATTTATAAAAGAAATGGGAATTCGTCTTAAAAATAAATGTTGATTTATTTCTGAAGTGTGGAAATTTTATATCTAGTAAAGATATTTTTGAAGATAAATAATTTGGAAAATTATTTGGAATCTGATGATGTTGCGCATCTTTATTGATAGTTAAATAACCGACTATCAATAATTACCTTTAGATAGGTATTTGTTGTGAATTGGATGAATTTGAATGCCACACTTATTTTTGAATAATCGCTCACTATTCGGGTTAGCCGGGAAAGGACCATGGGGTCGTATAACCCATTCCGAATATGTGATACGTCGTTATGAATCGCATTTGAAGACCGGTGTTGAAGACCGGATATTTTTGAAAACGGAAGGATTACCGTCGAGTTACTCTACACCGACTGATCTTCGGTTTAGAGGTTTTATCACCCTTAGTGACGGGAAGTCCTGACGTGATTGAAAATTATCCGGATGTGCAAGGGCTTCGTGAGAAGTGCCTTCGGTTCTGTTCGATCCCGGAACAGACTTATATGGATTGTGTGTCTGACGTTACAATTTGAGATATAAAGCTGATTTCTTTCAAATACATTTCTGTTGGTGGCGGAGAATTTATTCTCTTAGCTTAACACCCTTCTCTGAGACGTACGAGCTCAGAGGTTATGTAGTTGAAATTTATCAGCGATATATCCCAATTTGGTAACGTGGCATACTGAGTGTTGCTGTGAAATGATCAGTGTTTGATCATTCGTGATATGATCATTTGTTTGATCTTATATCTTTGTGATCATAGGTTGATCATTTTGTTTGACCCGAAGCAGGGCTTTTTGAGAAAGCGTAGCTTTGTGGACGAGACTTCGTCGAGCCTCACACCCCGGAAATGGTCGAAACAGGACGAATGCAGCAAGGTTCTAGGGAGTAGCGCCCCTTAGTGTATGTCATTCCTTCTGGATAAAGGTGGTATCATGGTATGGAGCCCAGATACTTAACCTCTGTGGTTACTGCATTATTATTTTCTATGTGGTTTGTTGCGAATCGGGGATCCTCGGGAAGATCGGTGACGATCGGGGGATGGCATACGCGTGTCAGTAGTTACCTATTTTTGCAGAGGTAACCCGGCCTTGTGTTGGCAGAGATCCGGTTAGGTTCTCGGGTCGTCTATTCCAGGGACGTACCCATCGTGGAAAAGGAAGTTCCTTAGCCTGACCATTTGTTGGAAATCCAAAGAAACAATACGAGCCTTTACGATTTCAATTGTATAACCTGTCTCCTCAGGAGGCAGCTATAGCAGGCATAATATAATGGTACCTATGCTGGCTAAGATTTATATTCTACTTTCGAAATGTTTTCCACTATGCACTAATAATAATATCAAAAAGAATTTGATTTTTGCGTAGTAAGCATCTTTGACTATCATAAGAAGAAATCTCCTCCAAGTCTGCGTTTGCATTGTGTGTGTGGTGGGAGGTCTTATGGTAGTTTCATTTTCCAAAAGCATTTCGAATTGACTTGAAAATTATCCCGTTGTTTATTTTAAAGAATAACTGTTTTACGATCTCACACCAGTCACCATGACTGACTCGGAGTTTATTGTTCCCTTCTAAACTCTGGGTGCCCACCAATTTCCACACGGGCAGCCTAGAGTTATATTATCAGGATATTCTGGATATTCTGGAGCTTTGGAAGCAAGCTGGATGACGAGACGTAGTATTTGTATCTGATATATTTATTCCGCTGTGTATTCTGTATGAGGACAAGTTATATAACTGTCCATTGTTGTATATTGACTCTGATGATTGATGTATGTATAAAACTGATATAGTTCTTTGTTTTAAAAGACTAGTGTTATCTATTATATATTGTTCCGCTGCGATATGTGAGATTCTGATATTGTTTTCTGTTGCTGTTCTGTTGTTCTTCTTCTTTCTTTCTTTTCTTTTTCTTCTATCTTCTTCTTCTTCTATTTTTTCTTCTTTCTTAAAACCATAACTTTTCGGGTTTCCGGCGTTCGATTTCTCGGCAGTCGATAAAGTGAGTATCGATGTCGAATTTTCGAAAGTTGGAAAATTTCGGGACGTTACAGGATATCCTAGGGTGTACATCAATTTATCACGTTTCGGACTAGGATCTTCGCAGGGGATATTGTAACGACCTGTATTTTTAACACTTTAAAAATACGAATTAAAATAAAAATTTTGGATAAAAATCCGAAGGAAATAAAATTTTGTGTTGTTAAATGTGAATTACAAGTTAAAATGCAAAAATGAATTCTGAAATAACTTATTTGTAAATTAAATATGGATGTTAACCTTTATTGAATGTAAGTAATGAATTGAGTTTGATTGTAAACCAAATTGGTTATGATTGTAAACAAAGAATAAATAAAACGGTAGATTTAATAGTGGAAGTTTATGTTATTGAAACTAATATAAATAAATGTAACTTAATATTACAGTTGATTGAAATCAAATAATAACCGAAACTGTAATTTGATAAAGATGTTAACTGGTAATTGAACGTAAGTAAAGATTTAAATTTGAATGTAACAAGAAATTGAATTGAATTGAATTTGATTGTAAACAACGAAATAAATAATATGTACATTTAATATTGAAGTTATAATATGGAAATCAACGTAAATGAATGTAATTTAATATTACTGTGAATTTAAATAAGATGATAGCTGAAGAAAATGAAAGTAAATGAATTATAAACTATTGATAATAATGTATAAGTAAATGGTTGATGCAATAATGAAAGTGTAAATCGAAATAAAAGAATTCAATTGGAATTAAATAACTTGAATTTGAATTACAATATAATTGAACGCTGAATCTAATGTAATCTTTTATACTGGATTTATAATGGAAAACTGCATTGTAAAAGATTGTTAATTACTGTGAAATTAAAAATAAAATTTGTGAACAATTGAAATTTGATTTAAAAGTTAATAATTTGAAATTGGGAATTTTATATTGAAATTAAACAGTAAAAATAGCCATTTTTACAACTGTCTCGGATTTCGACGAAACTAGTTTCATCGGATCCGTAACAGTGAATTATTGTAAGGTTTCAATTTTCGTAGCAATCGGACTTGTCGTTTGATCGTACGGACTCGAAACGCCTTGAAATAAATGCAATTATAATCAATTAAAATCAATTTGAAATTTTGATTTTAGCATAACTTCTTCATACGATGGAATTTGGACTTGAAACCTTTTCCATTGCATTTAAAATATTTTAAAACACCTATTTTTATATATGGGTTTACCCAATTCCGTTCCGGAGTCAGAACGGGCTTTTCGGGCCATAGTTTGTTCCGCACGTTCATCTATCCAGTGTATCTACTCTATCTCTAACATACCTATATAAACACAGTTATAAACCCTAGCCTCCCTAATCTTCATTTGTCTGTACGTACAATTCATCTTCTTCTTAGCTTCTCATTCCAATGGCAGACAAAACCTAATTCCCAAATTCCAAAATAAAAAATAAAAAAAAAATCGAGATTTACGCGCTTCGGGTCGCGCTTGGGGTTTCAGGAGAAAAAACCCTAGAGCTACTTCGAGTCGGGAAGAAAACTACTCGGGTCATCGGGTCGATTTTGCAAAAAACTCCAAGCAGGCATCGGGTATTTGAGGCGGGAACTCGAAGTCGACTCAGCACCAGAATTTTCCAATCTTCAAATTTTCATAACTTTTGCATACGGACTCGGATTTGGGCGAGGTTTCTTTTGTTAGGATCGTATCGAAATTCCGGACACTTTGACGCTGGTTTGGATGGATTTGGAGACTGTCAAATTTTTGGGTTTAAATTGAATTTAAATTCAAAAGGTGAGTGTTTTATAACGCTCACAACGTACTGAATATCTTTATGGTAGTTAAATTTGAAATTATGAAGTGATATGGATTTATTTGTCGTTGTTTGATAAAAATTTAATTGTCATATAGATTGTCATTTGAATTCACCGTTGAAAATTAAATTGACAGTCAAATTTAAAGTTAAATTTTAATTGCGATCAAATTTCCTGATATTGATAATTATGAAGTTGTTGTGAATGTTATTGGCTTTATGGTTGATTAGTTGTGATGGATGCTATTGGTCGATATTGGTTGTTTATTTATTTTGATATATCATGCTATCATCATGTATATTGTTTATTGCATATAAACTGTAAACCGAATCATTTCGAATAAATTAAGAAATAGGTTGAAATGATATACCTATGACATCTATTTGGATTGAAATGATATATGTCCATCCTTGAAATTAAATTTGAAATAATTATCCACTTGGTCATAGGTTAGAAAATTTTATACGGACACCGGGTTGGTTAAATTAAATGATTTTAAAAGTTGTTTTGAAATTATTTAAATGAATTTATTTTAAGAATAAAATCGAATTTATGGAAATTGAATTATTTTGAATTGAAGCTCAAGATGTTGGAATTTAAACTTGGTAAATGAAATTGTTTAATTATTCGAAGTTTAGATTTTTAAGAAATTTTTTGAAATACAGCGTAAATTTTCGAAAGTTGATTTGTTTTAAAAGATTGGACTTTTAATCGAACTCTGAATATTTCTAAGAAAATTTTTATGAAATGATATTTCAAGTTTGAGTTTGGAATTGAAAATTTATTTAAAATTGAGATTTAATTAATTTGGAATTTAATTGAAATTCAAAGAAATTTGTGAATTGGACTAAATTGAAACTATTGAATTATTTAATAATTAAATAAGGTTAAATTATTTAATGATTAAATTGAATTGAAATTCTTTAATAAGAAAATTTTGAACTTTTGAATAAGTGAATTTTTACTTCATAAATAATTGAAATTGAGTTTCTTTATTAATTAAGTTTTGGAAAATTATTTAAGAAAGTAAATAAGTGAAATTGAATTTTTTTAACAAGAAATGAAAATGTGATATTTTTGGAATTAATGTAAGACTTGTAATTGGAAGAATTGATTTGACGAATTTAATTTAATTCAAAATTGTAAGTTTTGATTTAATGAAGTTGAACTTAAAAAGGTAGTGTAATGGATTTGAAATTTAATAGAAATTGTTTTGAATGATAAAGTACCTTAACGGATATTAAATGAAATCGATAAATGAATTTAAATTGATTTGAATGTTGAATTAAATTAATTTAAATGATTTCGGAATGAAACTTATATACGAACTTGAATCAATATTTGAATTGTTTAAATTGAAATTGAAATTGAATTATAAGATTTTGAAATTTTGATTTGGAAGTTTTGAAACGTAAATTGTGGAAATTGATTTAGAAAGACAAATGAAATGTTGATTTATAAATTTTAATTGAGATTGTAATTGATTTGGTTTTGAAATAAATAAACGACCAATCGGTGAAATAATTTCGAAGTTATTAAAGAGACCGGAATCGGTTATGGATATACTCTCTATCTAAACCGAAAACCACTTTAATAACTATACGCGGAGTGATGATCCAGAATGAAGTGGTTGGAATGATGTACGTGTTGACTGAAGAAAGAGAACGATAATGGATAGCCTTGACACTTGTGTCAAATTGGAAATGACTAAAACAGGAGCTGTGCCGGGCCAATGGAGGATTAGCTACCTCAAGTGGACACACTTCTTCGTAAACTATTCTTTTACTTTGTGATTGATTGGTGCGCACCCTTGATTTTGGGAGTGTTGTCTCACGGTGTTGCGGGCGCTGCGGCGTTGCGTTCTCACCAGTCCGGATCAGGCGAACGGTAGTATCACTACCTTGGGTATTGCCTCATGTGCCTTGTCATACTTGTATTCCATTTATGCGCGACCACTACGATTTTGATTTGTACCTTTAGTATATGGATTGCCCTCTGGTGACTTCCGGTTTTGGGGAAACTACGGTCTTGTATATGCTCTTGGGAATATAAACTGTGTTAAGGGTGGAATGGGCCATGGCTTAACGCTATTTTAATACTTTTACTTTAATGTAGACATATTATAATAGCGTATTGTACTACATAGTAGATAGTTTAACGGATCCTTGAGAGATGGAAAATCCCGTAACATCTCTTAAGTTATTGCACTCACGTTGACACTGGATAGGAGATGTCAAAACCCGTAAACATCTCTGACGCCGTCACACTCATATTTTCTTATTCGATTTGACTTACATGAGATATTTTAGTCCTGACTCGAGTGTTTTGCCTTTTCATTACGCTCGGGTCAGCCTGAGCATTTCAAATAAGGTTGAAGATCTATTCTGGAGGACGAAGACGGAGTTTGGTATTACATCATTTGTATTCTACTACCATATTATTTTTCCGCTGCATTATTGTATTATCTCTGATATGTATGTAACTCTGATTTATGATGTATAATAATAATCAAATTTATTTATTTAACAGCTTCATGAACTGTTATTTTATTATTATATCTTGTTCCTTCCGCTGCGAGATTCTGAGTTTGTTTTTGTTCTTTCTTTTCCTTTCTTTTCTTATTTAACCCATTAACCATCCGCCCTTTTGAATGGTTTAGAATCGGCATGTGTGTTTGATTTGTCGATTTAAACTGTCCAAAAAGGCGGGTCGTTACAGTTGGTATCAGAGCTTTGGTTTAGATTACCTTGGCTCTAGTGGGGAATAACTCATTGAAATAGGGTTAAACCTTATGAATGAGTTCGAGTGTATATGAGAGAGCGTATTTGTAATTTTGATATAAAAATGATTTTATATTGTGTTAAATTGTTCCGTTGAGTATTTATGAATTCTGGTTGGTACTTGGGACGCCAAGGCATCGATATGAATTTCTAAACACTCGAATAGGACAGATTGACATAATATTGTTTTGGACTATATTTTTATATAAAAGAACTATCTTGAAAATTTATAAATTTTGATTGTATTGGTTGTTAGGAGATGATAATATTAGATTATCATCGTTTATTGTTGATTAGTCAATATTTCTAACTATTGACTATTGGACGATTTTAAGAAATGAAACTTGTAAATATGATTGACAATGAATATAAATGGTAAATAAAATAAAATAAAAATGAATTTAAATTAAGATGGAGAATTTAAATTCCGGTGTTTTGAAAATTTATTAACAAAAATTCGAAATGTATAATATAAGTATTATATGATAGTATATTCGATTAGAAATTGTTTTCAAATGAAGTAAGTGTTATACTCCCCTCTTGACACTAGAGAATGATTTCGGTGATGAGTGCACGCATCATCGACGTTTATTTTCGAGAGTCCAAGTGGGGGAGTGTGACGCCCCACCTCTATACCCACGCTAGCCAAGAACACTACGGAGTAGTGCTGTCAACTAGCACGGAGAATAAGGCTGTTGAGGAGCGACCATCCATGTAATTGCCTTGTGCGAGCGCCGATATGTCAGATAGAATAACATGCATTTCATCTTTTAGAGGAAATCCGACATACCGTTACAAACTCAAAGCTACTACACAGTGGCTATAATAGTTTAGGACAATAAATATAAAAATAACACAGATAACATAAATGCGGAATACAGATGGAACGAAAAGTCTCATATATACAATAACTGATATCAGTTACAATACATTTGACACAATACAAATGATACAACTACAACTGTCGACTAAAGAAGTTATATATACAAGTACATTATCGACTAATATACATGAATACATTATCATCTTACAACAGACACACTGACTACTACAACAAGACGAAGACCACTTCAAATGATATAAAAAGTCTTCATAGCTCTAGCAGCAACCCAAAGCTAAAAATCTACAACCTGTAAATACTCGGTCTGACCCGAGTATTACATTCAAAAGAAAATAATACTCGGATCAGTCTAATTCAAAATCAGTTATTAGAGCATAGAAGCAAAAATAATCAATCTCAATATAGATGACAGTCATAGAAATCTCGTATATCCAACTCTCGATACGAGAATTGGATAACGGCAGAAATAACACTAAACAGTGTTAATCCACAAAACAGAAATCCAAAGCAGTTTAAGCAATTGAAATGTCAATTTAAAAAAAATATCAATGCTAATTGGCTGCAGTACACGCTAACGTGTACTGCCTCGCCAATACAGCCTACGAATTACGCAACAGGTCGATGAATTAAGGATAAAAGAAATATCGATTAAAATCTTTCAATTATGGGTGGCTGCAGTGCACGCACGCGTGCACTGCCTCGCCACCACCGAATATACAGTCACCACCACAATGAAACTGCAGTGGCAAACATGTACAAAGACAAGGGCAGACTGTGACTAAACTACAGACATCTCAATGTCACCAGTACAATGGTTCAAACATGAAATGATTCAAAGGAATGCAACTGATATTAAGTGAATGGCAACAAGTAATGAATCAGATACGAATGCACCAGGGGAGTAAGTGAATATGCAACAGAAGTGTACACTAGTAAAGGCTCCTGGCAACAGGTCGCAAGTGCACCAGTTCGAAACTTCACAAGTACAAGACCTTATTCAAGTGCAAACTACAATGAAATGGCAATAACAGGTTACAAGAGGCTGGTATGAGTGATTCAAATGTGCATGACTGCATAGTACAACTACCACACATGCAAGAAGGCTCAAAGTTGTGCAGTGGAACCAAAAGAATAAATGAGACAGAGAAGGCACCTGGATGTGCAGATCAAAAGATGTAACTAAAACATTGTATCAATGGTGAACGACACATACAAGTGTAGCAATAACATGAAAATATCATGAAGGAGCTCAAATGACATCAAGTAAAGAACTCGAGTCACAGGTGATAGAATTACAGTGGTATGCAAATGCAAACAGTGAAGAACACTATAATGTTGCTTTTATGGCAAAAGTAAATAACAGAGACATGTTAAACTCTGCTGTACTACTGAACAAGATGAAGACTACACAAATAAGCTCAGCTAACACATCAAACCAAGGTCAAACCCAAGTCTCAAAATAGGTTCAACTCAAGGCCAACGAACATCAAAAGTTCAACCGGAATGGTATCAAATTCAATACAACATGGTACAACAGCAAAACGGGGTAGTTCAGGTATCACCGTTGAGAATAAGGCACGGTACCAAAACAAAAGGCAAAGGCCCAAAACATTGGAACGGTCAGAACCACTATCAAAGCAATGGTGATCACTAACTATAAGACAAAGTCATGGAATTTCCTTCACACAATCAAGTGACAGAAGTTAGTGGGTGTCACGAGATAAAGCAATGGACAATGTAATTCGACAGTAAGCCATGAAACCGAGACAACTCACGAAATCCTTCAAAGCCAAAAAAACAACAACATTGAACGAAATCGAACAAGTCGAGAAACCTGAACCATCACAATTCAAAGACCATATACGAATGAAAACGAGGGGTTCAAACCCAAATTAAGCGAACCATCAATTACTAAATCACTTAAATCCCAAGTCACGAAAATCGAACATACGAACGAATTCAAGATAATCATGTAACAGTTCGAATTAGATGTGAGTTTAACTCACCTTGCTTCGAAGCGGCGACGAGAACGACTCCATGGAAGCGGCGAAGCATCACAGAGACGAGCGAATTCGAAATCGAAGCCCTAGTTTGGAGGAGACGAGACCGCCATTCTTTCGTTTCTCTTCGATTTTGGGCTTAGGGATTTCGAATGGATGAAGGGGATGGGTTATCACTTATCACGGCAGCAGATCAAGCATGGGCCAAGATTTTAAAAATTTATAAAGCCCGAATACTTTTAACCATGTTTATTAAACGCTTTGGTGATATTTAAAACACGATTTGAATCCATTAGAACAACGGATTCGAACACGATAAAAATTCATATTTAGGATTTTCAATACGAATAGACGATGTCATATTTAAATATATTATCGTATAAATGCGGGTTGTTACAGACTTCCCTCCTTAAAGAAATTGCGTCCTCGCAATCATAAGGAATAAATGGATAAAAGGTAACAACCATAAGAGCATGGCAATGTCGAATGCATACGCGAAGCAAAGGTCAACAGGGGGAAGCATTAGAATTATGGAAGTATCAGATATAGAATCAAAAGGTTCGACTGAAAGAATCAACATCGTGGGGATCAAGGAATCAAAATCAGACGACTATCAAAAGCAAGAATCAATCGAGTTCTAGCAATTGAAAGAAAAGGAATCAGAGCAGAAATCACGTACTGCACGAATTGAATGTGAGTAAATCAAATTACTCACCTGAATCGTCAGAGCAAAAGACGAAGCTCGAATCTCAAAATCGCAAATATTCAATCATCTAAAATGATAATCGAATTTTCACAAATATCTGATTATCAAAAACGATAAGCAGAAACACAAATATTCGATTAATCAAATCGTAAAATATTTAATTATCTCAAATGATAATCAAATTTCACAAATATCTGATTATCAAAAACGATAATTAGAAACACAAATATTCGATTTAATCAAATCGAAAAATATTTAATTATCTCAGACGATAATTAAATTTCACAAATATCTGATTATCAAAAACGATAATCAGAAACACAAATATTCGATTAATCAAATCGAAAAATATTTAATTATCTTAAACGATAATCAAATTTCACAAATATCTGATTATCAAAAACGATAATCAGAAACACAAATATTCGATTAATCAAATCGAAAAATATTTAATTATCTCAGACGATAATTAAATTGGAAAATATTTAATTATCACAAATGATAATCAAATTTCACAAATATCTGATTATCAAAAACGATAATCAGAGACACAAATATTCGATTTAATCAAATCGAAAAATATTTAATTATCTCAGACGATAATTAAATTTCACAAATATCTGATTATCAAAAACGATAATCAGAAACACAAATATTCGATTAATCAAATCGAAAAATATTTAATTATCTTAAACGATAATCAAATTTCACAAATATCTGATTATCAAAAACGATAATCAGAAACACAAATATTCGATTAATCAAATCGAAAAATATTTAATTATCTCAGACGATAATTAAATTTCACAAATATCTGATTATCAAAAACGATAATCAGAAACACAAATATTCGATTAATCAAATCGAAAAATATTTTAATTATCTCAGACGATAATTAAATTGGAAAATATTTAATTATCACAAATGATAATCAAATTTCACAAATATCTGATTATCAAAAACGATAATCAGAAACACAAATATTCGATTTATCAAATCGAAAAATATTTAATTATCTCAGACGATAATTAAATTTCACAAATATCTGATTATCAAAAACGATAATCAGAAACACAAATATTCGATTAATCAAATCGAAAAAATATTTAATTATCTTAAACGATAATCAAATTTCACAAATATCTGATTATCAAAAACGATAATCAGAAACACAATTATTCGATTAATCAAATCGAAAAATATTTAATTATCTCAGACGATAATTAAATTTCACAAATATCTGATTATCAAAAACGATAATCAGAAGCACAAACATCTAATTATCAAAAACGATAATCAGAAGTCATAAATATTCAATTAACGAGTCCGGAATTAACCGAAGTAGTAAAAGTATGGTTCCATACTCCTTACTTTTGCTAAATCGTTTAAATCTCTTTATCGTTTTCTTGAAAGTGCAGAATTGTGTGTTTTAAAAATAACATTTCACATTCTCAAACGGACAAGTCCGGAATTAAGCGAATCGGTAAAAGAAAGGGGTCATAGTCCTCGATTTTTCTGAAACGTTTAAATCGCTTCCTCGTTCCTTTGGAAATGTAAACTGTAAAAATTTTTGAAAACAATTTTAATTTATATTTTTGAAACAACTTTTAAAAATAAAGAATTTTTTAAAAACACGTGATTAAATTAGCAATATCAGTATTGCGGGAGAACCGCTTGTAAATCCATTTCAAAATTGACGAGTATTGAAGTTAACACGTCAAAATCTCATCAAAATAACTGGCATCAAAATATAATGCCAAATGAATTTTCATTCATCAAAAATTGTCACAAGAATCTTCTCAAAGATAGAAAGGGATATCATACCCTAAACTTGTATTCATAACAAGTTAATAACACATGAATTCACCAATACACAAAAATTGACAAAACTTGTCAATAGAAATCACGAAAATTGGTGAAGCACAAATTCTAGAAATCATCACAAGAAATCCAGAGAACACATGAAGGGGGGGGAGGCCTAGCATAAAAATGGGAGTATGAAGACTCCAAAACACCGGTATCACATGAACGAGACGCTATCTCTTGGTGGCTAACCAATAAAGTTTCACACAGGAATGGTCCGAAGACCGTAGGGCGCTACCCTACAACAAAGCGGGGTTTAGTCTCCCTCGCAGACAAAGAGACATCGCACAGTTGCTAGTCTAAATCACAAAAAGAAAAGGGGAAAGGCCTAACACATGAATGGGAGCATGAAAACTCACCTACGCGTAAACACATGACGAGAAGATATCTCATGGAAGCTATCCATTAAATTTTCACACAGGAATGGCCCGAAGACCGTAGGGTGCTACCCTAGAAATGTGATGGCGAAACATCACATGATCGGGGTATAGTCTCCCACGTAGACAAAGAGATATGCGATGGCGAAACATCACATAATCGGGGTATAGTCTCCCCGTAGACGAATGAAATATGTGTGAGACGAAATCACACAAAGAGTATCCAGACAACCCTCAAAGCCCAAGAGATATGTGTGAGACGAAATCACACCGATGAGGCCTAGTCTAACCGTGCAATATGTGTGAGACGAAATCACACACTGGTGTCTAGACAATCCTCAAAGCCCAAGAGATATGTGTGAGACGAAATCACACCGATGAGGTCCAGTCTAAATCATAATATGTGATGGCGAAACATCACATAATCGGGGTATAGTCTCCCCGTAGACGAAGAGATATGTGATGGCGAAACATCACATAATCGGGGTATAGTCTCCCCGTAGACGAAGAAATATGTGTGAGACGAAATCACACAAAGAGTATTCAGACAACCCTCAAAGCCCAAGAGATATGTGTGAGACGAAATCACACCGATGAGGCCTAGTCTAACCGTGCAATATGTGTGAGACGAAATCACACACTGGTGTCTAGACAATCCTCAAAGCCCAAGAGATATGTGTGAGACGAAATCACACCGATGAGGTCCAGTCTAAATCATAAAAATGATCGTCATGATCATAAAGAAAGTGTCAATTACACTAAGCTAGTAAATATAAGAGTTTAGCTTCATGTCCCATAACCACTTGCTTAACTCAAATATTTACGAACAGATTGTAAATCTCCACTAGGAAGTTGTCACAAAAAGGGTTCAATCGAGCAAGTCCAGGAGCTAACCGACGAAGTAAACGCAAGCGTTTCATACCACTTGTTTTACTAGGCCGTTTAATTCAATTTCTCATACGAGTGAAATAAAGGCTTGTATATACTAATAGATTGGAAAACGGTTCAAAAAAAAGAACTTTGTAGTAAAATAGTTTTGAAATCGTTTGGAAAAAGGGATTTTAATATTTACTACTAGTATAGAAAACCTTTATATTTTTAAAGTGACAAATCACAAAAATGATTGTAGAAACAATCAATCACAAGAATTCACATACGAAGATGTGAATAGAATCCAAAGAATTCGATTCCAAATTCATCAAAGTAGGAATACCAAAAATTCCAGAAATAGAAGTTATCAAAATCAATAAAGGTGATAACAACTAATAAGAGAAGAAGAATCGATTATCAACTGGAAAAACAAAATATCAAGTTCAAAATCGCTGAGATTCAAACTAGATGTGAATGAGAAATCAAAATCACTCAATTTGCAACTGGTCCAGCTATTTTTCATCACAGTGTAACAGGTACACAATGACACTCATAGCATAGACAAAAGTGGAACAAAGTCCAAAAGTCAAAATGGCTTTAATTTGCCAAATTAAAACAAAATCAACATCGGCTAAATCAATTCAAAGCCGAAAACACAAGAATAAGCGTTAGGAATTCATACCTAACAGTCAAAAATAATCATATGTAAAGATGAGAGATAAAACATCGACAAATAGTTGTAACACATGCTCCATCTAAGTTATGTTTTATAATTGTCCTAAACCCCAGGCTCTGATACCAAGCTGTGACGCCCCACCTCTATACCCACGCTAGCCAAGAACACTACGGAGTAGTGCTGTCAACTAGCGCGGAGAATAAGGCTGTTGAGGAGCGACCATCCATGTAATTGCCTTGTGCGAGCGCCGATATGTCAGATAGAATAACATGCATTTCATCTTTTAGAGGAAATCCGACATACCGTTACAAACTCAAAGCTACTACACAGTGGCTATAATAGTTTAGGACAATAAATATAAAAATAACACAGATAACATAAATGCGGAATACAGATGGAACGAAAAGTCTCATATATACAATAACTGATATCAGTTACAATACATTTGACACAATACAAATGATACAACTACAACTGTCGACTAAAGAAGTTATATATACAAGTACATTATCGACTAATATACATGAATACATTATCATCTTACAACAGACACACTGACTACTACAACAAGACGAAGACCACTTCAAATGATATAAAAAGTCTTCATAGCTCTAGCAGCAACCCAAAGCTAAAAATCTACAACCTGTAAATACTCGGTCTGACCCGAGTATTACATTCAAAAGAAAATAATACTCGGATCAGTCTAATTCAAAATCAGTTATTAGAGCATAGAAGCAAAAATAATCAATCTCAATATAGATGACAGTCACAGAAATCTCGTATATCCAACTCTCGATACGAGAATTGGATAACGGCAGAAATAACACTAAACAGTGTTAATCCACAAAACAGAAATCCAAAGCAGTTTAAGCAATTGAAATGTCAATTTAAAAAAAATATCAATGCTAATTGGCTGCAGTACACGCTAACGTGTACTGCCTCGCCAATACAGCCTACGAATTACGCAACAGGTCGATGAATTAAGGATAAAAGAAATATCGATTAAAATCTGTCAATTATGGGTGGCTGCAGTGCACGCACGCGTGCACTGCCTCGCCACCACCGAATATACAGTCACCACCACAATGAAACTGCAGTGGCAAACATGTACAAAGACAAGGGCAGACTGTGACTAAACTACAGACATCTCAATGTCACCAGTACAATGGTTCAAACATGAAATGATTCAAAGGAATGCAACTGATATTAAGTGAATGGCAACAAGTAATGAATCAGATACGAATGCACCAGGGGAGTAAGTGAATATGCAACAGAAGTGTACACTAGTAAAGGCTCCTGGCAACAGGTCGCAAGTGCACCAGTTCGAAACTTCACAAGTACAAGACCTTATTCAAGTGCAAACTACAATGAAATGGCAATAACAGGTTACAAGAGGCTGGTATGAGTGATTCAAATGTGCATGACTGCATAGTACAACTACCACACATGCAAGAAGGCTCAAAGTTGTGCAGTGGAACCAAAAGAATAAATGAGACAGAGAAGGCACCTGGATGTGCAGATCAAAAGATGTAACTAAAACATTGTATCAATGGTGAACGACACATACAAGTGTAGCAATAACATGAAAATATCATGAAGGAGCTCAAATGACATCAAGTAAAGAACTCGAGTCACAGGTGATAGAATTACAGTGGTATGCAAATGCAAACAGTGAAGAACACTATAATGTTGCTTTTATGGCAAAAGTAAATAACAGAGACATGTTAAACTCTGCTGTACTACTGAACAAGATGAAGACTACACAAATAAGCTCAGCTAACACATCAAACCAAGGTCAAACCCAAGTCTCAAAATAGGTTCAACTCAAGGCCAACGAACATCAAAAGTTCAACCGGAATGGTATCAAATTCAATACAACATGGTACAACAGCAAAACGGGGTAGTTCAGGTATCACCGTTGAGAATAAGGCACGGTACCAAAACAAAAGGCAAAGGCCTAAAACATTGGAACGGTCAGAACCACTATCAAAGCAATGGTGATCACTAACTATAAGACAAAGTCATGGAATTTCCTTCACACAATCAAGTGACAGAAGTTAGTGGGTGTCACGAGATAAAGCAATGGACAATGTAATTCGACAGTAAGCCATGAAACCGAGACAACTCACGAAATCCTTCAAAGCCAAAAAAACAACAACATTGAACGAAATCGAACAAGTCGAGAAACCTGAACCATCACAATTCAAAGACCATATACGAATGAAAACGAGGGGTTCAAACCCAAATTAAGCGAACCATCAATTACTAAATCACTTAAATCCCAAGTCACGAAAATCGAACATACGAACGAATTCAAGATAATCATGTAACAGTTCGAATTAGATGTGAGTTTAACTCACCTTGCTTCGAAGCGGCGACGAGAACGACTCCATGGAAGCGGCGAAGCATCACAGAGACGAGCGAATTCGAAATCGAAGCCCTAGTTTGGAGGAGACGAGACCGCCATTCTTTCGTTTCTCTTCGATTTTGGGCTTAGGGATTTCGAATGGATGAAGGGGATGGGTTATCACTTATCACGGCAGCAGATCAAGCATGGGCCAAGATTTTAAAAATTTATAAAGCCCGAATACTTTTAACCATGTTTATTAAACGCTTTGGTGATATTTAAAACACGATTTGAATCCATTAGAACAACGGATTCGAACACGATAAAAATTCATATTTAGGATTTTCAATACGAATAGACGATGTCATATTTAAATATATTATCGTATAAATGCGGGTTGTTACAGGGAGATCACTTAATAGTTTTTCTAAACCCTGTTTTGATTAAAAAAAATTGAATTTTATTTTGTATTCTCTATAGTATGATTTGATATATAAATTATATAAGTATATATTATTTCAAAACTTGATTTGAAATGAAACCGCGATTGGAATTCTTGAGTTCTTTAATAATTAATGATTTTTTCTTTAATGGTTGAAATGAATTAATACTTGAATCATTACGGAACTTCTGAATTGCGAAATAAGAAATGAACCTAAGAGCTAAGTGAAATATCAATTGAAGTAGAAATCCTTAGAATTAGGAAATTATGAATTTAAAATAAAATTGAAACTGTAAAACTCGCATAGTATTAAATTTCATTCTATAGCATAGATATAACTTACCAAATCATTTAAGAAGTTCAAAAATGTTATATGAATTGTTAATTGGATAATATACAAGTATAGGTTTGAAAAATGGAATATGCATTTAATTAATGGTTTGCAAATATAAATAAAATTGTTAGTAAATAATTGGAATTTAAATTAACATAATGGTGATTCACCATTATGTTAATTTAAAATGGAAATACTATATGTGAATGTAAATGTGAAATTAAATTATAGTGAAATTTAAGTAATGACTTAAGAATTAATTAATTGAAAATTCAACTTTGAATGAAAAGAGGTTGTATGTTGTTTAACTACATTCTATTTGCATAACAAAAACTTACCAAATACTTAAAAAGTTTAAAATGCTAATAAGGATAAGTAGAGGAATAATATACCAGTGTGAGAGT
Source organism: Allium fistulosum (assembly GCA_030737815.1). Classification (NCBI taxonomy): domain Eukaryota; kingdom Viridiplantae; phylum Streptophyta; class Magnoliopsida; order Asparagales; family Amaryllidaceae; genus Allium; species Allium fistulosum. The sequence goes on along the minus strand of CM060907.1, from coordinate 867,647,589 downwards.
GAATAATAAAATGTGAAAATCTATTGATAGTTGTAAATATAAAGGAAATTTAAGTTTTAAAATGAATTAAATTTAAAATTAATTAAATATAGAATTAGTAAATGGAAACTAATTAAATTTGAATAAAATTAAATGTCAATAAACTTGGAAGTGTATGAAATTAAAATTTTGACTTGGAAATGTATAATTGATTTATTATAGATTTGGATGGATGGTAATGTTTGATATGCATTGGTTGTTAGATGGATGATAATTGATTAAATAGAATTCATTAGTGTTAATGGAATTGAATAAACAGAATAATTTTTTTTAATAATTAAATTCAAATTTGAAGCAAAGTGGAATTAAATATAATTGAATTCAAATTAAATTGAAGCAAATTGACTTGAATTTAAATTATGAATGAAACAAACTTGAATAAATCGGAAACAAATCGAATGTAAACTTATTTCATGGATAAATAAGAAAATAAACGACTTTGGGTTTGTGATTGATCTTTAGAAATTTGAAGTTTGATGGTTTGTACTTTGAAATAATAAAAGCAAAATTTTGGAAAAAAAAAATCCAAAATTGTCCAATATATGCTGAAACGGAAATAAGCATAACTTTTAAATGGATGGACGAAATTCAACGATATTAGACTTTTCGGAAAGCTTAGAAACTGTAGCACGACTTTTGTTTAGACTGTCTTGAGAAATTCCTTCATTTACTTAGATAAAAATTTGAATCTTCTCGCTGGCCTGTGTAAAAGGGAAGCAAAATCAGTAGCATATACTCTTAGTATTTTTGCCATAACTTTTTACTGGTGTATCGGATTTTGATGATCTTGCACTTTCTAGAAAGCTAAGAACTTAAGTTAAAACTTTTACTTTAAGTGTTTTGTGTTTTGCTGTCATTTAGAGGGTCGAAAACGTGACCAAATGTCGCTGACCTGCGCAATTCATTGCCAGGCTGAGGCGTTCCTATTTAGTAAAACGGTCGTAACTTTTGAACAGAAGGTCCGAATTCAATTATTTTGGACATTCCGGAAAGCCTGAAACGAATGCAACAACTTTTGTTTAGATTCCATTGTCAAATTTTATCGTTTAGGTGACCAAAAACTGAGATTCGTTTGCTGTCCTGGAATTGGAATTTCAGTTTTGAAGCTAAACATGTTATATGTGTGTTGTTTATGATAAGTATATCGATCTATCTTTATATGCATGGTTCTAACTTGGTTATTGAGCATTTTAGTAGGTAGCAAAGAGGTTGCGCTTCGTTTGTGGAGCTCGCTTCTGCGCTTAATGCAAAATGTAAGTTAAAATGCTAATAAACGCTAAATAAAAGGTATGTTCTCGGATTACAGTTTATGTTGTGGTATATTATTGTGTTCCCCATGTTTTGGGATGCCTCATTCTTGTAATGAGATGTGTATCATGCAATTATTACCACTGTGAAAATTTTCGGTCCTAGCCGCGCAAAGGAGGTGCTGCCGAAATTTTTCAAAAATCCGGGAGTTAGAAAATTTTGAGATTTAAAAAAAAAATCCTATAACTAAATTTTGCAAATAAGTCGAATATTTTGAATGAATTATATCTAAATGATGGTTTCCCCTTCTCCGTTCCTTTTCGAGGACGAAAAGTTTTAAGTGGGGGAGAGTGTAACGACCTGTATTTTTAACACTTTAAAAATACGAATTAAAATAAAAATTTTGGATAAAAATCCGAAGGAAATAAAATTTTGTGTTGTTAAATGTGAATTACAAGTTAAAATGCAAAAATGAATTCTGAAATAACTTATTTGTAAATTAAATATGGATGTTAACCTTTATTGAATGTAAGTAATGAATTGAGTTTGATTGTAAACCAAATTGGTTATGATTGTAAACAAAGAATAAATAAAACGGTAGATTTAATAGTGGAAGTTTATGTTATTGAAACTAATATAAATAAATGTAACTTAATATTACAGTTGATTGAAATCAAATAATAACCGAAACTGTAATTTGATAAAGATGTTAACTGGTAATTGAACGTAAGTAAAGATTTAAATTTGAATGTAACAAGAAATTGAATTGAATTGAATTTGATTGTAAACAACGAAATAAATAATATGTACATTTAATATTGAAGTTATAATATGGAAATCAACGTAAATGAATGTAATTTAATATTACTGTGAATTTAAATAAGATGATAGCTGAAGAAAATGAAAGTAAATGAATTATAAACTATTGATAATAATGTATAAGTAAATGGTTGATGCAATAATGAAAGTGTAAATCGAAATAAAAGAATTCAATTGGAATTAAATAACTTGAATTTGAATTACAATATAATTGAACGCTGAATCTAATGTAATCTTTTATACTGGATTTATAATGGAAAACTGCATTGTAAAAGATTGTTAATTACTGTGAAATTAAAAATAAAATTTGTGAACAATTGAAATTTGATTTAAAAGTTAATAATTTGAAATTGGGAATTTTATATTGAAATTAAACAGTAAAAATAGCCATTTTTACAACTGTCTCGGATTTCGATGAAACTAGTTTCATCGGATCCGTAACAGTGAATTATTGTAAGGTTTCAATTTTCGTAGCAATCGGACTTGTCGTTTGATCGTACGGACTCGAAACGCCTTGAAATAAATGCAATTATAATCAATTAAAATCAATTTGAAATTTTGATTTTAGCATAACTTCTTCATACGATGGAATTTGGACTTGAAACCTTTTCCATTGCATTTAAAATATTTTAAAACACCTATTTTTATATATGGGTTTACCCAATTCCGTTCCGGAGTCAGAACGGGCTTTTCGGGCCATAGTTTGTTCCGCACGTTCATCTATCCAGTCTATCTACTCTATCTCTAACATACCTATATAAACACAGTTATAAACCCTAGCCTCCCTAATCTTCATTTGTCTGTACGTACAATTCATCTTCTTCTTAGCTTCTCATTCCAATGGCAGACAAAACCTAATTCCCAAATTCCAAAATCAAAAAAAAAAAAAAATTCGAGATTTACGCGCTTCGGGTCGCGCTTGGGGTTTCAGGAGAAAAAACCCTAGAGCTACTTCGAGTCGGGAAGAAAACTACTCGGGTCATCGGGTCGATTTTGCAAAAAACTCCAAGCAGGCATCGGGTATTTGAGGCGGGAACTCGAAGTCGACTCAGCACCAGAATTTTCCAATCTTCAAATTTTCATAACTTTTGCATACGGACTCGGATTTGGGCGAGGTTTCTTTTGTTAGGATCGTATCGAAATTCCGGACACTTTGACGCTGGTTTGGATGGATTTGGAGACTGTCAAATTTTTGGGTTTAAATTGAATTTAAATTCAAAAGGTGAGTGTTTTATAACGCTCACAACGTACTGAATATCTTTATGGTAGTTAAATTTGAAATTATGAAGTGATATGGATTTATTTGTCGTTGTTTGATAAAAATTTAATTGTCATATAGATTGTCATTTGAATTCACCGTTGAAAATTAAATTGACAGTCAAATTTAAAGTTAAATTTTAATTGCGATCAAATTTCCTGATATTGATAATTATGAAGTTGTTGTGAATGTTATTGGCTTTATGGTTGATTGGTTGTGATGGATGCTATTGGTCGATATTGGTTGTTTATTTATTTTGATATATCATGCTATCATCATGTATATTGTTTATTGCATATAAACTGTAAACCGAATCATTTCGAATAAATTAAGAAATAGGTTGAAATGATATACCTATGACATCTATTTGGATTGAAATGATATATGTCCATCCTTGAAATTAAATTTGAAATAATTATCCACTTGGCCATAGGTTAGAAAATTTTATACGGACACCGGGTTGGTTAAATTAAATGATTTTAAAAGTTGTTTTGAAATTATTTAAATGAATTTATTTTAAGAATAAAATCGAATTTATGGAAATTGAATTATTTTGAATTGAAGCTCAAGATGTTGGAATTTAAACTTGGTAAATGAAATTGTTTAATTATTCGAAGTTTAGATTTTTAAGAAATTTTTTGAAATACAGCGTAAATTTTCGAAAGTTGATTTGTTTTAAAAGATTGGACTTTTAATCGAACTCTGAATATTTCTAAGAAAATTTTTATGAAATGATATTTCAAGTTTGAGTTTGGAATTGAAAATTTATTTAAAATTGAGATTTAATTAATTTGGAATTTAATTGAAATTCAAAGAAATTTGTGAATTGGACTAAATTGAAACTATTGAATTATTTAATAATTAAATAAGGTTAAATTATTTAATGATTAAATTGAATTGAAATTCTTTAATAAGAAAATTTTGAACTTTTGAATAAGTGAATTTTTACTTCATAAATAATTGAAATTGAGTTTCTTTATTAATTAAGTTTTGGAAAATTATTTAAGAAAGTAAATAAGTGAAATTGAATTTTTTTAACAAGAAATGAAAATGTGATATTTTTGGAATTAATGTAAGACTTGTAATTGGAAGAATTGATTTGACGAATTTAATTTAATTCAAAATTGTAAGTTTTGATTTAATGAAGTTGAACTTAAAAAGGTAGTGTAATGGATTTGAAATTTAATAGAAATTGTTTTGAATGATAAAGTACCTTAACGGATATTAAATGAAATCGATAAATGAATTTAAATTGATTTGAATGTTGAATTAAATTAATTTAAATGATTTCGGAATGAAACTTATATACGAACTTGAATCAATATTTGAATTGTTTAAATTGAAATTGAAATTGAATTATAAGATTTTGAAATTTTGATTTGGAAGTTTTGAAACGTAAATTGTGGAAATTGATTTAGAAAGACAAATGAAATGTTGATTTATAAATTTTAATTGAGATTGTAATTGATTTGGTTTTGAAATAAATAAACGACCAATCGGTGAAATAATTTCGAAGTTATTAAAGAGACCGGAATCGGTTATGGATATACTCTCTATCTAAACCGAAAACCACTTTAATAACTATACGCGGAGTGATGATCCAGAATGAAGTGGTTGGAATGATGTACGTGTTGACTGAAGAAAGAGAACGATAATGGATAGCCTTGACACTTGTGTCAAATTGGAAATGACTAAAACAGGAGCTGTGCCGGGCCAATGGAGGATTAGCTACCTCAAGTGGACACACTTCTTCGTAAACTATTCTTTTACTTTGTGATTGATTGGTGCGCACCCTTGATTTTGGGAGTGTTGTCTCACGGTGTTGCGGGCGCTGCGGCGTTGCGTTCTCACCAGTCCGGATCAGGCGAACGGTAGTATCACTACCTTGGGTATTGCCTCATGTGCCTTGTCATACTTGTATTCCATTTATGCGCGACCACTACGATTTTGATTTGTACCTTTAGTATATGGATTGCCCTCTGGTGACTTCCGGTTTTGGGGAAACTACGGTCTTGTATATGCTCTTGGGAATATAAACTGTGTTAAGGGTGGAATGGGCCATGGCTTAACGCTATTTTAATACTTTTACTTTAATGTAGACATATTATAATAGCGTATTGTACTACATAGTAGATAGTTTAACGGATCCTTGAGAGATGGAAAATCCCGTAACATCTCTTAAGTTATTGCACTCACGTTGACACTGGATAGGAGATGTCAAAACCCGTAAACATCTCTGACGCCGTCACACTCATATTTTCTTATTCGATTTGACTTACATGAGATATTTTAGTCCTGACTCGAGTGTTTTGCCTTTTCATTACGCTCGGGTCAGCCTGAGCATTTCAGATAAGGTTGAAGATCTATTCTGGAGGACGAAGACGGAGTTTGGTATTACATCATTTGTATTCTACTACCATATTATTTTTCCGCTGCATTATTGTATTATCTCTGATATGTATGTAACTCTGATTTATGATGTATAATAATAATCAAATTTATTTATTTAACAGCTTCATGAACTGTTATTTTATTATTATATCTTGTTCCTTCCGCTGCGAGATTCTGAGTTTGTTTTTGTTCTTTCTTTTCCTTTCTTTTCTTATTTAACCCATTAACCATCCGCCCTTTTGAATGGTTTAGAATCGGCATGTGTGTTTGATTTGTCGATTTAAACTGTCCAAAAAGGCGGGTCGTTACAGATATCAATATAGTTTCCAAAACTGGTTTTAACGGATATAATTCGTTTTGCACAATCTATATTAGCTTTATATTTTGATAACCAGTTCATGCCCAAAAGAGTGTCAAATTCGTCAAAGTCAAGAACATAAAGATTTTGTGGAAACCGATAATAGGAATATGAGATAGGGATCTTCTTACATCGTAAACGAAGATTCGTAGGGCCACCAACCGGATTTCTAACGCAAAGAGGATTTCCTACTACTTTGGATTTAAGTTTAAGTTCTTCAACCAAATTTTTAGAGACAAAACTATGAGAAGCACCAGTGTCAAATAAAACTCGAATATCTCTATTGGAAATAGAAAGAATACCTTCCAAGACGCCCTTTCCCTTTGCATCTCTAGAAGATAAAGGCTTATTTTCTAGTGCGTAAACATTTGATTTTTGAACTTGCTTCATCAAGGGACAGTCTTTCACGAAGTGGCCCGGCTTCTGACAAACAAAGCAGTTCAGGTTCTTCTTCTTGGGCTTTGTACATTTCTGAGAATAGTGCCCCTTTTCCTGACAATTGTAACAAGTAACTTCAGATAGACGACTTTTCGGGTTTCCTCCTTTCTTGTTATTGTCATTTTTCCTGCCTTGGAACTTCCTTTTCTTATTATTTCCCCCAGAATTTCCACCTTCTTTCTTTACAACATTTTTCTCTTCTTCAGATGACTCCTCTTTATCTGCTGCTTCATAACGATAGCCCATATCCACTAAATCAGCAAAGGATTGCTTTATATGAATGGTCATCCGCCCGTGGTATCTCTTCTTCATTCCTTTCACAAACCTTTGATTTTTCCTTAAAGGGTTACTCACCAATTCGGAACCAAATCGAGAAAGCTCATTAAAGCGCTTCACATATTCTCCAAAAGTCATGTCACCTTGTTTCAATTCCACAAACTCCTCATACAATCTATCAACACCAGCTGCAGGCAAAAAATGTTCTTCAAATTCACTTTTGAACCTCGACCAGGAAAAGTTTTCTTCTGGTTCCTCCATCGTTTTAGTTTCCCACCAGTTTTGGGCCCCATCTTCCAATTGCCAAGTAGCTAGATACCTTTTTTGCTCATCATTGATATTCAAGCCCTTAAAAATCTTTTCACATGTTTTGATCCAGGCTTGTGTCTCAATTACCATCTCTTTGCCTTTATATGTCTTTCCTCCCAGATTATTGAATTTCTTGCATAAGACGGAGAAGTCTACTACTGGTTGGATTGGAATAACTGCTTCTACAACAGCTGGAGCAGTCCGTCCATTAGTAGTGGTACTGCCACCTCTTCTTCCTCTTCTTCCACTCATTCTCTGAGATAGGAAGAAAGAGTTAGGATTTAGATAAGAATTGAAAAGTTTGAAATTCGAACGCTCTCTCAGATATACTCATTCTAGGGTGTTACTAACCCCATCTCTAATGAGTGACTAATGTTATTACTGGAAGCTAAAGTTCTTACTCAACCTTAAGCTCTGATACCAACTGTGAAGACACGTAAATTCTCACCATTTGAATCGACTATAATCCACACAAGTCAAATCCAAACAGATAAGGATTCACGATCTTCCCTAATCAAATTGGATTCTTCACTTTTGAAAATCAACATATCATATATCAAAGATATCAATGTCGAGATCCAAATGTTAAAATCCTCATTGGTAGGGTTTGCTACCAGTAAATAACATCAGTATAAATAAGAATGCACAGCTGAAACAAAATGCTCTCATATATATTTAGAACAAAAGATGATACAAGGTGATATTAGAAAGTCATAGATACATCACTATATACAACATCATGAAGTACAACTGAACAAGGTACACAGCGGAAATAGAAACTAAAGAAACAAGTCTTCAGAGAGAGTCCAAAAACCGACATCTTCACTCTGATCCAAAAGCTCCAAATAAACACTCCAACTCCAGCTCCAACTATCTACAGGGTGATCTATTACCTGACTCTAGGCTGCCCGTGTGGAAAAATAAGGGCACCCAGAGTTTAGGGAAAAACAATAAACTCCAGGTCAGTCATGGGACTGGTGTGAGAAACAAAAGTATATAATTGCTTTTGAAAACAAGTTCCGTATATGCTTTTGGAAAATGAAACTATCATAAGGTCTCGATCCGCACACAAGATGCAAACACACACATGGTCGAGGTTTCTCCTTATGACAGTCAAACATGCCTTTGATACGTTAAAAATATCCTTTTAATATTATTATAGTGCTTAGTGATTTAGAACCATTTTCAAAATAAACTTATTAATTTAGCCAGCATACGTTACATGATGGTATGCCTACTATAGCCACTGTATTAAACAGCGGGTAATACAATCAAAACCGTACAAGGTTCGTATTGGAGAATGAGTTTCCAATAATGACCAGGCAAAGGAACTTCCTCATCCACGATTGGGTACGCCTCTAGAGGGACGTCCCGAGAAACTACTGTTTCTCTGCCAACACAAGGCCGGGTTACCACTCAATGGTAACTACTTACTCAAGTCTATCCATCCCCCGGTTGTTACCAACCTTTAAAACTGGGCCCCGATCTTTTCCAACATCCACATCAAACAAATACTGGGCGTGTAAGACCACAGTACAGCTATATAAATATATAATCCACAAAGTGAATACCTGGGCTCCATACCATGGTATCACTATATATATCTAGAAGGGAATAGACATCCTATACCTTGCCGCATCCATTCCTGTTTCGGCCATTCCCGGGGTGTGAGGTTCGTGAAGTCTCGTACCCACAAGGCTATGCTTTTCAACAAAAGCCTTGATCCTATCCATAGCATTCTTCGGAATGTCACATTACCAATCCAAAATTACATAACTGATTTCTACCAACGCATAACCCTTGAGTTCATACGTCTCAAGGAAGGGTGTTAAGCTAAGAGAATAAATTCTCCGCCACCAAGCAGATATACGTTAATAAATATCAATCATATAAAGTCAGAATGTAATGTCAGACAATCCATCCATCCACAAGTTCGTTCTGGGACTGAACGAAACCGAAGGCATCTTATTCCTCAACCTTTGCCCAAAAGGTGAGAGGCCCTTGCATATCCGAAGATTCTTCAAACATCATCTGGACCACTGCTTTAAAAGTATAGGGGTATCGTTTCTATATCGGCCGCTAAACCGATGAAGAGAAATCAACAAGCAGTCCATTAGATGTGAAGATCCCTGGTCTTCATCATCGTTTCAATACGACTCATCACAATCATAGCGTCGTATTATTATTCGGAATGGGAAATTCTCATTCCCGGTCTTTCCGAATAATAAGCGTTCTTTAAAAGCCGTTCGGAACCAAATGGATTTTTAATTTAAGTCTCAACAAATCAAATTCATATTTGATTTAAGTGATTTAAACCTCCATTTAAATTACTTTATTCATACTATTTCAAATTTGGAAAATATTGATCACTTATAGCTCAAATTGTGAAATAAATCACAAGGTGTTATCCTACAATTATTTTCTACCCAGCCCATGCATATGGATAATTAATTTCTCATAAACTGGTTAAGAAAAGTCAACAATCAATAAATAATAATCAGTGCTCATAAACTGGTCGAGCGCAATCTAAACAACCAAACAATTAATTAACAAAATAAACACGACAATAAATGATAAATCAACGCTTCAATCTATCAGATATTTGTAACACTTTTTTATTTTATCTTGGGTTAAAATGATTTGATATTTATTTTGGAGCATCCGGGCTTTCCCTTCGACATGTTCCGTCCCTCGTCCAAGTGTCCTTGGATCTCACAGACGAAACACGTGTACTAGTCGTTTCCGCATACCCCATTAAGTATTTAACTTCTAAATTTTAAAATAATTAATTAACCAACCAAATAGTCAAACAAGGAAATAAAACTATATTTTAGCAAAACAAATTAAACAAGCATTCAACAAGGGTTTTCAAACAACACTTAACACTTATTCGTTTAAATCCAAATGGGTGTGTATAATAAGTGTAACGTGCAGTGTTATCACTATTAATCATCCATATATACATTCATATCATCCAAACAAGCAGTATATGGTATAACTGAATATTTAACAATTAAATACTGATATAACTATTATATAGTTAAAACATCCATAACTATCAATCCATTCAACCAATCACAACCAATATAAACATTATATTAAGTGATATAGTTTCTCACCGTGGGATCCACTCCTCCTTTCTTTAGTTTGTGAATGAAATAAAATGAGATATGGACTTGGCTATTTATAGGTGAAGAGAAGGGTACTTTAGTCATTTCCTATAGCCTAATTTGATTCGACCATATTTTGGTCCAATAGAAAACATTTAGATGGCTTAATTTGATTCGACCACATTTTGGTCCAATAGAAATCATTTAGATGGCTTAATTTGATTCGACCACATTTTGGTCCAATAGAAATCATTTAGATGGCTTAATTTGATTCGACCACATTTTGGTCCAATAGAAATCATTTAGATGGCTTAATTTGATTCGACCACATTTTGGTCCAATAGAAATCATTTAGATGGCTTAATTTGATTCGACCACATTTTGGTCCAATAGAAATCATTTAGATGGAATATAATAATCATTATGCTATTTTGTTTTATTAGGCAAGTAATTATACTGTTCTGTTTTATTAGGCAAGGTTAATCATTCTCTCTTGTTTTATTAGGCAAGTAATTATACTATTCTGTTTTATTAGGCAGGGTTAATAATTCTAGATATAAAATCCATTATTTAATCATTTAAAAACATATTAACTATTCATGTTCAAAGTGATTAAATTATGGGTCGTTACATTTTAAATATTCGAATTTGATGACCCAAAAATATGGGTCGTTACATAGAGGTGTCATGTGCATATGAAGGGAGGCTAAGAAGAAGACATGTGTAAGGCTTCTCTTTAGTAGCATTTGTTTCATGCTATGGTTTGTTTTCATAGCTTTTCTTATTTATTTTGTTATCTATGTATGCTATCTTTTATAAATTCAAATGAATATAACTATAAACTCATATAACTTTTGAATTCAAATTCATATATTTAAATAACTACTATTATTTAAATTAGTTAAATTTCTAGATCGTTACAGAAATAAAGAGGCTAGGCAATTAAAGCAAGAGTTTGAATGGTTTGGAAAATAAAAAGGCAACAAATAAATTGATGTACTTATTCTTATTATTTGTTAGGAAATGAAAAATGTTTGCACGTGAATAATGAAGGTTCCTCACAGCTAGAAGGAAATAAAAAGAAATGGCTAAGGAGGAGTAAATGCTTGGAAACAGAAAAGGCAAGAATTAAGGAGAAAGAAACTCACATATATTTTATTCTTAAATGCAAATGAAATAGAGGATTGTGATGAGAATGAAATATTCTTGTACGTGATTGAGATAGGAACACACGGCTAAGAAAGGCAAGAGTGAATGGCTAGGGCAAGTAAAAAAGAGGCCATGCAAATGAAAAGGCAAGAAATTAAAACAATGAAACGTATATCCCTTTGATTCTTCCAAGCCATAAATAAAAGATGTAAACAAGTAACAATCCAATAAATAAAATGAATGTTTAGACAAAATAAAAAAACAGAAAGAAATAATAGAGATGGACATAGAAAAATATAAAATAAAATACAGAATTTTAATTGCGTGTAAAACGCTGTAAATTATCCAATTTTAAAGGTATAAATCAGAATTTAACGAAACAAAAAGTAGAACGGATATAAACATTATATTCTGCTCCAAAGAAAAAGATTAAAATTTTAAAATTCAAATTTAAAATTTTAAACTTAAATTCAAAATTTGACCAAAGTTGACCAAAATATAGAATTTTCAAAAAATGTTTATTTTATTGTATTTGGAAAATAAACTACAAAAAAATCCAAATTTTACATTTATTATAATTAAAACCTTAATCAATTTATTCAACTTGGTTTCATTCTTTTATTTTGTCTATGAATAAAATATACATTTCCATTTATTTCATTACATTCACACTTTACAATTACTGTCCTATCTCATATTAATGAACATTTACTTACTTTTAAATGTAATTGATTTCCTACTTTAAATTTAGCATCCTAAATAAAATGTAACTTGCAATAAATGTTATCATTATCTTTATATTACACTCAAGTTTATTATGTCCACTAATTATCATAATTGCTTACATAATGTTTAAATCATTCAATTACCATAAATTATATACTAATTCATTTATCCATACAACACTTACATTTATTTACTTATATTCAGTTTTATACCCAAATGTAACATTTACAACTAGATTAATAGACTAATTAAATAGTAACTTACAACCGTTACTATAACTTTTAATCACACTTTTGAATTCATTGTTCACAAACATATGTTACCATTCTTATATACCTAATCTTTATTCAATGGTCATTTATTTCATACTAAATCATTTATAAATTTTAATGTTTGCATTTGTTTTCTTACATAAATTTATAGCCAAGTATAACAATTTACATTACTTCAATAAATTGTAATTTCATTTCAATTGTTAATAATTAGTTTTTAAATACATTTTTACATTTCATTTTGGCATTCATTTCATTATTAAATTACAAAGTTTTTTTTCAAATTTATTTACCAAAATCTTATTAAATAGACAACTTTAATTATTTAAAATTTACGGGTCGTTACACTCTCCCCCACTCAAAACTTTTCGTCCCCGAAAAGGAAGAAGGTAGGAGAATAGAAACAACCTGAAAGAAAAAAGATTGGATAGGAAAGAAGATAATAAAATTTAAAACCATGGAAATTTCAAATTAAATTAATAATTGATTTCATCCATTTGATTTTCACCAAAGTTAAATAAATCTTAACTATTTTTAATCTCATTATCTCATCTTCTAGTCATCTTAATTTAACAATTTTCCAAAGTCAAGAATTTGAAAATCATTTATTATACTCATAATTTATTCACTAAATTTCATTCTTCTTTATTCCAAAATTATTATTAAATTTATTCCACTAAATATATAATCATATTATTAAGTTTATTTACACTTTTTATAACTGCTCCAATTTATTTATAAATTCCGTTAACACCATTTTATATTGTAATTATTCAATTAACCTTTTATTCTATTTATCTCTATGAATCTCTTTATAACTAAAATTTAAGTGTATAACATTTATTATAACCACTCAAATTTTATTTATAAAATCCTTTTATATTGTACATTATCCAATTACATTGTTAACTTCTGAATAATTAAGGTAAGTTATATTGAAATTCAATAGAATATTATACAAATAAAATTTTCCAATTCAATTATTTCAAGCTTAAATATTTATTCAAAATTTTGGCTTCATTTTATAATTGAAATCATCCCTTAAGATAAAATTTAAGAATTAGATTTCCGGCTAACTTCAAACTATTCTAGATAAATAAATATATATACATAATATATATCAAATCAACTTCAAATCATATATCAATATATATATATATATTATAAATCAAGTCAAATTTTAGAAATTAAAATCAATTTAATTCTTCAAAGCAGAACTGTAGTAAAGCTACAGAATGGTCTCTTCACTTCGAAACTTGAAAATGAATGTCGATGATGCTGCAGTCATCACCAAAATTATTTTCCAGTGACAAAGAGAAGAGCACTGATTCAAACCTTTAAAATTCTTTAGAAACAATTTCTATTCGGAAATATTTTAAATAATATATCCTTTTAAAACTATAAAACCAAAGTTCGAAATCATCAGAAATTAAATTCTCAAATTCTTGATTTAAATTCATTTTAATTTCCAAATTAATTTATGACCATGTTTTGTAGTTCAATTATTTTATAAATGAACAAAGCCAATGATTACAATATATATACAACTCAAATATTATTTCTTAACAACTAATTCAATTAACTATCAACATTCAGAAAATTATACTTATATATATATAATTATACAAAATTTATTTCATTTACTAAATTTGAAAACAATATGGTGTCAGTTTGCTATGTTCAAGTGTTATGGAGATCCTATCGATAGCGTTGATCAGACGAATCGATCGAAAACCCAAATCAACACCAATGTAATATCCCGGAAATTTTAACAATATCAATTTAATAATCTGTTAAATAATTAAATTGATATTGATGATCTTTGATAATAAGATTTGAATTTAATTTAATAATCTGATTAAATTAGTATTAATTGGTGATTTTATCTTTTAAAAGTTAATAAGATATTTTCTATTTGAATATATATATTTATTTATATATATTGTAAATAGAAGCTTTGGGTAAATTGGGAATTTAGATTTAATTTAATATGACTTTTCAAAGTTATTTAAATTAGTAAATTTATAGTTTTAAAATACTTTAATTGCTTAAGATATTTTTACTTAAGTTTAAAATTATATAAGAGTTAACAAAAAGGCTTGTTTTGTTTCTTTTTAAAATATCACTTGATAATATAATCTCTTATATAAATTATTTAAATATCAAATATGTTAATTTCATATAATAAGTATAATGTATTATTTTTATTAATATGAATGGATTTTAAAGAATATGAAATTGTTATTTAATTGAATAAATAGTTATATGTAAAGACCCAAAAGTTGGCCTTCGAAAATCGGCACCTGTACTTCACTTGTACTCAAAATGCCGTAGATTCAAATGCCAAATCTGGTTCTCCGGAGCTTATAACAACATTAAGTAAATAACACAGCGGAATAAAAAGAATAATACAGATATACAACATCTGATACGATATCCAGATACAATGATGATACAATGAATATCTATATACATCAGAGATATGATACAATAAATAGCAGCGGAAAGAAAAATAGATAACATCAGCAGCGGATAATCTTCATCTCCAAAGCACGATCCAGAAATAGCTCGAACTCCCAATAACGAGGCACAAAGATAAGTAAGTGCAGTCTGATCCAAAGACTGAACCAACTCCAGAAAATCTACTAAACCTGAATATCTGAAAAACCCAACTCTAGACTGCTCGTGTAGGAAATTATGAGCACCCAGAGTTTAGGAAAGGAACAATAAACTCCGGATCAGTCATGGGACTGGTGTGAGCAACAAAAACAGTTTATCTTTAAAAACGAACAACAAAAGAATTTTAAAGTCAATTCGCAATGCTTTTTGAAAAATGAGACTACCATAAGACCTCCCGCCACACACACAATGCAAACGCAAAATTGGAGGAGATTTCTTCTTATGATAGTCAAAGATGCTTACTACGCAAAAATCAAATCATTTTTGATATTATTATTAGTGCATAGTGTAGAAATCATTTCGAAAGTATAATATTAATCTTAGCCAACATACGACCAGTATCGTATGCCTACTATAGCTACCATCTAAACAGTGGTGACCACCGTACGTAAATGGCAGGTTCTACAACTAATACCGTACAAAGTTCGTATTGGAAGATGGATTTCCAACAAATGGTCAGGCTAAGGAACTTCCTATCCACGATGGGTACGTCCCTGGAATAGACGACCCGAGAACCTAACCGGATCTCTGCCAACACAAGGCCGGGTTACCTCTGCAAAAATAGGTAACTACTGACACGCGTATGCCATCCCCCGATCGTCACCGATCTTCCCGAGGATCCTCGATTTCCAACAACCACATAATAATAATAATGCAGTAACCACAGAGGTTAAGTATCTGGGCTCCATACCATGATACCACCTTTATCCAGAAGGAATGACATACACTAAGGGGCGCTACTCCCTAGAACCTTGCTGCATCCTTCCTGTTTCGACCATTTCCGGGGTGTGAGGCTCGACGAAGTCTCGTCCACAAAGCTACGCTTTGTCACAAAGCCATGCTTCGGGTCAAACAAATGATCAACCTATGATCACAAAGATATAAGATCAAACAAATGATCATATCACAAATGATCAAACATTGATCATCACACAGCAACACTCAGCATGCCACATTACCAAATTGGGATATATCGCTGATAAATTTCAACTACATAACCTCTGAGCTCGTACGTCTCAGAGAAGGGTGTTAAGCTAAGAGAATAAATTCTCCGCCACCAACAGAAATGTATTTGAAAGAAATCGGCTTTATATCTCAAAGTGTAATGTCAGACATGTATCCATACAAGTCTGTTCCGGGATCGAACAGAACCGAAGGCACTTCTTACGAAGCCCTTGCAATTCCGGGTAATTTCCAATCACGTCCGGACTTCCCGTCACAAAAGAGTGATATAAATCTCTATACCGGAGCAACTCAGTGCAGAGACATTCGACAGGTTGTCCTTTCATTTTTGAAAAATATCCGGTCTTCAACACCGGTCTTCAAATGCCATCCATATACGACGTATCACTATTCGGAATGGGTTATATGACCCAAAGGTCTTTTCCCGGCTAACCCGAACAGTGAGCGCAATATTTAAAAATATATGGATATTGGGAATTCAATTAAGTCACAACTTATTACCCAAAAATCTTTCTTCAAATGGTTTAACAAATTACCATTTTAATCTTTTTAAACAAAAAGATTCAATTCACAAAGTTCACTTAATTTCACAAAGATTCATTCACAGATTTTCCAAATCGATTTCCATTTCAGTTTAATTAATTCGTTAAATCTTTAAATCAAAGATTTAACTAATAGCTTTCAAAACAATTCCATTCCGGATGGTTTAAACAAATCATCATTTTAAATCTGTTAAGATAACAGATTTAATTCATAGCTTTTTAAAACAGTTCATTCATAACTTGGAAAAATAATTCCAATTTAATCTTGAAATTCCTTTAATTAAACTGGAATTTCATTTCTTATCTGAAAGCTTTTATTCCTTTTAAAACAACAGTTTTCATTTTGGAAATCTGATTCATTAATACGAGTTAAGGTTCTTGGGTTAAATTCAAATTCTCAAAATTATACTTTTAAATGGTTTAACTTCATATAAACACATTTATAACATTTTTAATCCCTAGTTTCAAATCATAGGATTCAATTTCAAACTTGAATTCAAATTTAAATCAAATTATTTAAATTTTCAAAACTCGGTTAAGTTATTCAAAATAACTTTTATATTTGAAATCCCGTTTCAAAAGCTTTTCATTGTAAACCCAAAATTTCCAATTTCAAAATCAATTGAAATTAAAATTTCAATTTTTAAAAACATCAGATTTAAATTATCTGTGACTTAACCGATTTCCACGTGAAATCCATATTTGTGTGTGTATGGTGTAGTCCAGGGGTTTTACACACAATAGTGCAACAACATCAATCATCACAGATATATCGATAAGCGGTATAATCGATAACGCTTATCTTCATTCACAGATTCATAGATAAAATAAATTTATCAGTCACAAAGATTCACAATTATAATTCGATGTGGGTTTCGGATAACCAACTGGAATCCGACTCCCTGTCGCATCGAAATTCAAGTGTCGTTTACGGGTCAAAAGGTTTCACATTCACATAGTAATATATCACAGAAACAGAAAATCTCAGATCACAACATAAATCAGGATGTATCACAAAGCATCATATTTCAGGAAATATCAAACAATTTAATCATCCAATCAAATCCAAATATTCATAAGTAAGGTCAGTTAATTATCTGATTTATTCAAATTAGATTAGTTACTTATGAATTTCTAATCCGGGTTAATTAATCATTAATTAATTACAAACCAATATAATTAATTATCCTTTATATCGTTTATTAATTAACTATTAATAATTTATAGATTATTCTTAAATTAATTATCCTTAATTAATCACATTGATTTATTAGCCCTTAATTTATTATCTTTCCTTAATCACCTTCATAAATTTATAATTCCTTAATTAATTAACTTAATTAGTTAATCCTTAATGACCCATTTATTAACCCTTAATTATTTAATTAATCCAAGTTTTTAAATGTAACTTATTTACATCATTTTAAAGTTATAAACTTTAGTCCATTTTCAAATCCTAAGATTCAAATTTCCAATTTGGATTCAGATTTTAAAAATTCAAATTAAACTCGATTTTAAATTCGTTCAGATTTTATATTGTTCTTTGAAATCAAGAAGCTGCCAGGCTATACCTTAAACAAAAGCCTGGAACACAACATACTCAAATCGTCTAAACTGCTTCGAGTCGCATCTGCATTTTTCTCGCGCCATACCCGGGAATACTTCGAGTCTTCTCATCATTTGCTTCGAGAGAATCTCAGAAAAACCCGAGGCCAAAAAGACAGCGCCCCCCCAAAACAACCCACCCCTTTCAAACGTGCACGGTGCACGTGTACACGCGATTGGACCACCTCCGGCCATCGTCGCGATCACCACCACGTCGACGACAACCCTACCAACAACTCCGAGCACCCAAATCTTCAAGAACCCCCACGTATAAAAATCGAGCAGTTCGATCGAACGAGAACCAAAGTCGATCACCAGAAGATCGTCTCGCGCCGCCGATCCCCACCACCGGAACTCACGCGCGCTGGGCCAAAGCCTCAACACTCACTCACGATCCTCCTCCCCTTGGTCCGATCCCCTGAATCACGTTGACCACCACGAACCACCTCCATATACCTCGTCGACAAAACTGGGTTGTTAAACCCTAAATCGATCTCGACTCATCAAATTACGAAATAGAAATTTTTTTCAACAATTTTCCTGAACCCATTGATTCATAAACTAGCTCCAATCCCAGTTTCAACATTTATCATTAGATCAATCACTGGAAATTCAAGAAAATGCTATTTTTGTTCAAAAACTAACTACTCTGTGAATACTAAAATAAAAGCTTCTATTTTTAGTTTAAAAATCATAACTTGCAGTAGAGATTCGAGCTATGAATTTAAATTTACTTTTTATGACAATCGAATTTATCAAGTTTTTACTTGATTCACTGTAAATCAAGATGACAGTGGAAATTTTCTTCAAATCATGTTGAACAGGTATTTAAAAACGTTGATTACAGGTTAAACTTCATGTTTGATGGGAGACTTTAATACCTAACAATGATCGAACGAAATAAATTAATTTTCTTTGAATCAGTGATCAACTCTATAGTCAATAACAGGGAAGAGCAGTATGCAGAGTAACTTATGTATATACAGAATGTTTATTCAAAAACAAAACATATACAATACTATATGATCAATAGATCATCTTACTGTTAACTTAAAGTTTTTTTAAAGTTGATGTTTACTCACTGGTGAAAACAAAGAAGTCTGGGAAGAAAAAAAACAAAGTTGCTCACCTGGGTATTCGCAACAGAGAGGAAGCAAAGCCTGTATTTTTTTTTCTTTAATTTCTTTTGAAGCTTCGATAGTTTTGAACTGCAACTTTGATTATGTTGAATTTGTTGCTTTGCAGGTTCGAATCAAGTTGATTCTTCTCTCAAGCTTTGAAGTTGTTGATTTAATTGTTTCCAGTTGTAGTTTTGTTAAGTTGAGGATGATGTTACTTCAATTTTGTTAAAGTTTGAATGGTGTTCATTTTAGAGGTTTCTCAGGTGGAAGGGCACGAAAATGAATTGAAGTTGATATGTGAATTTAGGTTATAAGGTGATGATATTTTTCTTTTTATTGTTTGACTAGCCTGTTTTCTTGGTGGCTGATATGATATCAGTGAGTACAAATGTTTATGCTTGCCTACATTTTTTTTTAGCTCGGCTGTACTCGTATGGGGCTGAAGATAATATTTGTGTGTACTTGAGAAGATAGGGTATTAAATGCAATGTCCTATATGTTTCCCTGCATATCTTATTTATTTTCCAGAATTTCAAGTGTCTACTTGTTTTGCTCGGCTGATACTAAAAGTATGAGATGATTTTTATATTGTGCACTTGTTTATGCATTATGTGCTGGAGGGAATAAAATTTTGTTTACTACAATATCAAAGGTATCCTATTGCAGCCTACTCATGCTTTTACTTTATGTACTTATTGCTTTTAAAATTGTGGCTGCACTTGTTATATTGTCTTGTTAACACTTTGTATTTGTTTTGCAAGATAGAAGAAATTGTTTAGTTATTTGTATATAGATATTTTGTTTCTTCTTTTGTTATTTCCCTGGTTTACATAATTTACCTGCAACTTTGTTTTATTATTTCTTGTTTGCTTACACAACTCACATTCAATTCTAGTTGTATTTCTTTTGTTATTATTTTTATAGTTTGATTCTATGTCGCCTTATGACCATCAAATTTTGGTGTTTTGGTTCAAAATCTATGAAAATCCTATTATGGATGTTTGTACATGTGTTCGGAGTGTATTGATGAGTCTATATGGCTGGGTTGTCGCTTGGCATAAATCCCTAGCCATCGTCGCTCATTTGATCGCTTCCAACGTGGATTGGCCATCATTGGCCTAGGTTCAATATTTGCCTGAGCTTCAACTCAGACGTCTAGTATAAGGATCAGACGTCTGAGGCTAAGGAATAAATATTCCAGATGTTCATCTCAGACGTCTGACCTTGCTTTCCAGATGTCTGGGAGATCCAGACGTCTGAGCTTACTTCCCAGACGTCTGGGTGATCTGGAATAGAATTTCCAGTACCTCAGTTCAGACGTCTGATTTACTGGTTCAGACGTCTTCCTTGTAATTTCAGACGTTTGGGGTTTTTGGATTATTTCCAGAGCTCAAATCCCGACGTCTGGATTCTAAACTAGAATTCTGGAACTGTTCATTTTGCCTATTTTGGCTGATTTTGAATGGTTTTCCAATATTAATCGATTTTTGTTGATCCGGTTGGTTGTTATCACTTACTATCGACTTTGATGACTTCTTTTCTAGATTTTTGGGAATATCCATTTGAAGGATTTGATATCGATTTTTATGGATTTAATTCACATTTTCGTATGTGAATTTTTGGTGATTGATTGTTTCTACAATCATTTTTGTGGTTTTTCACTTTAAAATACAAAGGTTTCTATACTAGTAGTAAGTACTCAAACTCTTTCATTAAAACGATTTCAACACTATTTTTAAATACAAAGCTCGTTTTTAAAACCGATTTCCAAATCTATTAGTATATACAAACCTTTACCTCATTCGTATGAGAAATCTAATTAAACGGCTTAGTAAAACAAGTGGTATGAAACACTTGCGTTTACTTCATCGGTTAATTCTTAGACTTGTTCAATTGAACTCTTGTGATAATTTTCGAGTGGAAATCTACAATTTGTTCATAAATATTTAAGTTAAGCTAGTGGTTATGGGACATGAAGCTAAACTCATTTATTTACTAGCTTAGTGTAATTTACACTTATCGATCAATGATCATCCTTTTGTGATTTATACTAGCGATGTGCGATGTCTCTTTGTCCGCGTAGGGAATTGTACCTTGTTTGGAGGAGTTTCGACTTATATTCTGCAAGGGGGGACTATACCCTGTTTGGAGGAGCTTCGGCTCATAGGAGGAGCTTTGGCTCATAGTCCGTAAGGAGGAGCTTCGGCTCATAGGAGGAGCTTTGGCTCATAGTCCGCAAGTGGGGACTATACCCTATTTGGAGGAGCTCCGGCTCATTTTATGGGATAGCAACCCATTTTTGATACACGTGTTGAGGAGTTTTCATGCTCCCGTTTGTGATAGGCCTTCCCCTTTTTGTTATTTCTGGATTTCTAGTTGATGATTTCTAGAATTTGTGTTTCACCGATTTTTATGCGATTGGCATTGATATGTTTTGTCAATATTTTTGTTTTGGTGAATAATTTAAAGAATATGACATTCTTTTTAGTGTTTGAGAATATTTGAGATATTCTATGATTTTTATTGTTATCTGATGTATACTTGTCATAGTATGGCATTATTGTTATCATACGTTTTTGTGATATCTCTTATCCTATCTCATTTATATGATATTTATAGCTAGACTGATCCGTTTATTATTTTCTTCTTAAATAATACCCGAGTCAGACCGAGGTATTTCAAGTGCTTCTGCTTGACTTCTTATCAAGGTTCGTCACCTGACTTTTGGCTAACTCCTTGATGTATACTTATTCTTTTGTCTAGCACTTGTTTCTATTCTTTTGTGATGTAGTGGATCTAGTTTGACCACTACTTTGATGTACACTTCTATGTGTTATATTCATATCTGTTTCAGCCTTTGTGATATGAATATCAATGACTGATTTGTGTTATGTTTATTTCTATTTTGCTTTCGAAGTCCACATAGCCTCTGTGTGGTAGCTTTGAGTTTGTATTTGATATGTCAGATTTCCTCTTGAAATAAAGTTATATTTTCTGACATATCGGTACTCGCACAAAGCAATTACACAGATGGTCGCTCCCCAACAGCCTTATTCTTCATGCTTGTCGACGGCATTACCCCGTAGTGTCCTTGGCTAGTGTGAGTATAGAGGTGGGGCGTCACAGCTGGTATCAAAACCAAACTTTGAAACAATGTAGAATAATCTAGCAAGGATCATTGTCCTAAGTCTTCCTTAGGAGTCGTGCCTTAGGATTTATTCGAGTCTTAGGACCCGTTCTATCCTATTTTCTGTTATGATGCCTTGTTTTATCAATCAAGTTTGTTTGATATTCATTCTGAGAATAACCTTTTTCCTCTTGTTTCTTTCTTTCTTAAAGAAGAGAAATGGTTAGATTTGGCAGTCCTAGTGCTGGTCAATCCAGTAGTCCTTCTGTGGATGGTGTATTCATGTCTACCCAACAACTTTTGGATCTTGTAAAGAATCAAAGGTTTATCTGTGCTTTGAGTAAGAACCCCAAAAAGGTTTTACCTCTGAAACTAGAAGTTCCTTTCGATCAGCTTGTAGATATCACTCTTCGACTAGAAGAGGCCGATAAAGAAAGTGATGTTGAAGTTGTGGATGCCAAACAAAACTTCAACATCAACAAGAAGATGCATATTAAGTTCAAAAGCCCTAATCCCAACAAGAAAGGGAAGCAGGCAATTTCGGTAGCAAAGACTCCTACCTCTAGTCGTGGACAATGCTACAATTGTGGTTCTATGGACCACTATGCGAATGAGTGTTCGAAACCCCTGTATTGTTGCTATTGCAAAAGTTTGAGTCATCATATATCTACGTGTCCCATACTTCAAAGCAAGAAGGGGGGAAAGTTGAATGTTGTGTAAGCACCTAGTAACACTTCTCGTAGTGAAGGTATTTCTCATTCTATCCTTGATGGCATTATTATGTTTCATGATCTTCCTATTTGATTTCTTTTGATTTGGTGCATCTCACTATTTTATATCAAAAGAACTTGTTGATACTTTTTCTTTAATATTATTGGTTTGATGACTTCACTGAGAATTGCGGATCTAGTTGGTGGATCTACAACGCTCAGTTTACTTTGTGGAGATGTCAAGATTATTTTATGTGATTATTCTTTTTGAGACGATTTGCATGTTATGCGTTACTTAGGCTTCGAAATTTGATTTTTGGGGAAGGATTGGCTTAATCATTATGAAGCCCACATCCTATGTCCCAAGAGGACTATCCATCTTCGACATCCTCAATCTGTTAAGCAGATTTCTATTGTTGTTAATGATTTTGATTCCAATTTAGTGGCATCATTTTATTCTTTAAACTCACTTGATGAGGAAGATTTTATTTCCCTCACTCAAGTAGTTCATGAATTTTCCGTTATATTTGAGCTTGTCTTAGGATTATCACCTAAGCAATCTATTGTGTGGTGCTAAGGTCTTTTCAGCTCGACCTTGCCACCGGTTTTCATCAGCTATGAGTTGCGGAGGGTAGCATTCCACTTACTGCATTCCACACTCGTTATGATTCTTATGAGTGGTTCGTTATGTCATTCGATTTGACGAACCTTCTACCTTATTTCGTCCATCTTATGAATCGAGTATTCTACAAATATCTCGATGAATCCATCCTTGTATTTATTGATTATGGATGAAAACAACAATTTAGAATTTGCAAATCTTTTTAATAAGATATTTATAAGTATGATTGGATTTCGTTCTTAAAACGAGCAAATAATATTTGTAAATTTTCTAAAAGACATGTTTATCATATAGAAGGTGATTTTGTGTTGTTTTGCCCATTGAGTGCTTTAAGAATTCTGGTCGATGCGCTTGATCAACGTTATCGATAGGAATCTCCTAAATACTATGATGAGACAGTCAGACACAATAAATTGACTTGTAAAAAGTAAATTTTCCCAAAAAAAAGATGATTACACAAAGTTAATTATGATTTTGAATGTCTTAGCTTTTCGGGAAAGAGGATCAATTAAAAGAACTCTTTTCCGATGCTTCTATTCTTGTGATTCCCGAAGGGAACCAAGACTTCACTGTTTGTACCGATGCTAGTCATATTGGTTTGGGTGCCATTCTCTTGCAAAGGGAATGTGTTATCACATATGATTCTTGACAATTAAAGCTTGTCGAGACTAAATATGCCATTCATGATCTGGTGCTCGCAGCCATTGTTTTCGCTCTTAGAATTTGGCGTCATTATCTTTTGGGAGATAAAGTTGTTCTCTACACCGATCATAAATCTTTGAAGTATTTATTTTCTCAAAAGTAACTTAATTTGCATCAACAACGTTGGCTCGAATTCCTTGCATCTTATGATCTTGATATTCTCTATACTCCCGGAAAGGGTAATCGAGTTGCCGATGCCCTTAGTCGTAAGCAACAAGCAGTTGTTTCAATGATGATATCCGAATGGAATGATCTCGAAACTTTATCCACTTGTGAGATTCGAGATCGTGAATCCAATTTATGTTCATCTCTTGTTTTGTGTAGCCTTGAGGCTCATCCTTCTCTTTTGGACCGTACCTCTTTTGGCTAAACTCTATGTCAAAGGAAATGTTAAATTGCATGGAGATCCTACTTCTATTGTTAGCGATCGTGATCCATTATTTACTAGTGGATTTTGGAAAGGTCTTCAAAAAGATTTGGGAACAAAGCTTAATTTTAGCACGGCTTATCGTCCTCAATCCGATGGACAAATAGAGCGTGTGAATCAAACTCTTAAAGATCTTCTTCGTGCATGTGTTCTTGATTTTGGTGGAAGTTGGGAAAATCATATTTCTCTTGTTGAGTTTTCCTATAATAATAGCTTCCAATCTAGTATTGGTATGGCACCTTTCGAGGCACTCTACGGAAGGCCGTGCCGATCTCCTTCGTGTTGGCTTAAAGCCGGTGAGAAGCTGGATTTAGGTCCAGATTTTATTCATGTTTCCCCTATGATGGGTGTCGTGCGTTTCAGTCGATCGGGAAAATTTAGCACCTTGATATATTGGTCCATTTCCCATCACCGAACGCATTGGTTCCGTAGCTTATCGCCTTGTATTACCGGCTCAATTTTCGGCTATTCATGACGTATTCTACGTCTCTTATCTACGAAAATGCCTTAGGGATTCCGATTCTATTCTTGAGCCTGGTGTTATTGAAGAAATTGGGGTTTCACCTAATTTGACTTATGAGCGACATCCTATTCGTTTCATTGGTTCGGAGGTTAAACGCCTTCGAAATAAAGATGTTTTGCTTGTGAAAGTTCAATGGTCCTCAAATCCTAAGGATTGCTCTTGGGAATCCAGAGAATTCATCGAGCGAACACATCGGACTTACTCTCTTGTGCTCTTTTAAGGTGAACTTTTAATTTCAAAATTTCTTCTTTTGTGTTGTTATGCCATAGTATGGTTGTTACCTTTTAATTTCCTCTTAAGTATTGCGAGGACGCAATTTCTTTAAGGAGGGGAGTCTGTAACAACCCGCATATTTCACTATTATATATTTAAATGTTTTATTTAAATATAGCATCGTTAATCGGATTAAAGTCCAAAATGTTACTTTTTGTAAATAGCCGAATTGAGACTCGAGGACACTTCCATTGAGTCCAAAATGGTATTTACAACTTTTTTGAGTATAAACATCGATATGTTTGGAGTTGAGTAGAATTTTACTATTTTTCTATTTAGGCTTTGGGTTTGGGTTTCAGCCCACTAACCCATCATAATACCCTAACTCCTCTACTCTTCATCCATTCACTCATTCTATTTCCTAACACTCAAGCTCAAAGTAAAAATGCGGGAAAGAAAGGAAAATGGAAATTCCTAAACCCTAGTTTTGATTAGGAAACTCAAATTCAAGTCCAAAATCAAGGAGAAGCTTAGGTAAGCATCCTCTTCATCTTCTCCATCTCTATCTCTCTTCAATTCTCAGAAATTCCTAACCCTAACTTAGGAAAAACTTTACCTCTGATAATAGTCTAAAGATTCTAGAGGTGTATTGAAGAGGAATTGACCTTTCCTTTGTTTTAGAGCTTCTCGTTCGTTGTTTTTGGGTTTAAATGTGAGTTCTTTAACTCACATCTACGTCTATAACTTTCATTGTTGTTAGGTATGAATTCCTAACATTTATTCATGTTCATTTGCTTTTGATTTGAATTGATTTGGTGAATTTTCCAAATTTTGGTGTTTTGGTTCAAAATCTATGAAAATCATATTATGGATGTTTGGACATGTGTTCAGAGTGTATTGATGAGTCTATAGGGCTGGGTTGTCACTTGGCATAAATCCCAGGCCATCGCCGCTCATTCGATCGCTTTCGACGTGGATTGGCCATCATTGGCCTAGGTTCAATATTTGCCTGAGCTTCAGCTCAGACATCTGGTATAAGGATCAGACGTCTGAGGCTAAGGAATAAATATTCCAGACGTTCAGCTCAGACGTCTGACCTTGCTTTCCAAACATCTGGGAGATCCAGACGTCTGAGCTTACTTCCCAGACGTCTGGGTGATCTGGAATAGAATTTCCAGTACCTCAGTTCAGACGTCTGATTTACTGGTTCAGACGTCTGGTTAGGGTTCAAACATCTTCCTTGTAATTTCAGACGTCTGGGGTTTTTTTTGGATTAGTTCCAAAGAACAAATCCAGATGTTTGGAACTGTTCATTTTGCCTATTTTGGTTGCTTTTGAATGGTTTTCCAATATTAATCGATTTTTGTTGATCCGGTTGGTTGTTATCACTTACTATCGACTTTGATGACTTCTTTTTTGGATTTTTGGGAATATCCATTTGAAGGATTTGATATCGATTTTTATGGATTTAATTAACATTTTCGTATGTGAATTTTTGGTGATTGATTGTTTCTACAATCATTTCTGTGGTTTGTCACTTTAAAATACAAAGGTTTCTATACTAGTAGTAAATACTCAAACTGTTTCATTAAAATGATTTCAACACTACTTTTAAATACAAAGCTCGTTTTTAAAACCGATTTCCAAATCTATTAGTATATACAAACCTTTACCTCATTCATATGAGAAATGTAACGACCCACTATTTTGGACCATTCAAATCGACAATAAATCTACAAATGCCGGACTTGAATAATTCAAAACAATAGATTGTAAATAAATTTTGGCAAAACTCAGAATATATAGTAAATAAATCACAGATCACAGACACAGAGTAATATAACAATGCAGCGGAAGCAAGAAATAGTAGTTCATGAAGCTACTATATATATAATAACAGAGTTCAACAAGATACAATAGAAATCACGAATACAAAGATGTCTCAATACAATAGTCAAATACAAGATCTGAATACATCACTGTAATCAACTGGATACCCGAAAGCGAAATAGATAGGTGTATCTCCAAGAAAGCTCCAACCCCAAGGTGAGTCTCAAATGCTGTATTACTCAGTCTGACCCGAGCCTAAAGCAAAACACAAAACACTCGAGTCAGGACATACATACTTATACAATGTAAACCAACTCAAGTGAACTATAATATAAAGGTACAAGTAACTTAAAGAATGCTTGGGATCGCCCATTCTTTAAGGATCTGTTAAACTATTTACTATGTAGTAATATTTCACTAATATAATAATGTCTATAGTAAAATAAACTTACTTTTAAATAGCGTTAAGGGGTTACCCATATAGCCGTTAACACATAATAGTGCCAATAGTCTATACAGTACCTGCGTACCTCCTGATCGATAGGCTACGAGAAGATATTCCATAGGTATGACACAAATAGAAACTCGTAGTAAAGCTCGATATGGTAGGTGACACGGCACAACTAGGCAATGCCAGGGTAGATATACCAATTACGCACACGGGCTGGTGGAAACGCATAGCAGTCACTACCGCCCACCTCGAAACACACTCCTAAATCAAAAATCGAAGGGTGGCCACCAAATCAATCACAAAGTAATAGAATAGTATCGAAGAAATGTGTCCGATCAAAGGTGCTACCTCATTGGCCCAATGATCGCTCCTGTTTTAGCCACCTTAAGCCAACTCACGGGAGTCAGGTCCACGTAAATATACCTTTAGGATCTTCGCCACCATCCTACTTCATTCTGGAATCTCCACCGCGCACACAGTTGTTAAAGTGGTTTTCGGTATTGATAGAGAGTATGCCCATATCCGATCCCGGTCTCTTTAACAACCAATCGTTATTATAACCCATGGATATTTATTTCAAAATAATTTATACTTCAAAACCAAATATCATATCCATTTCAAAACTAGTTTATACTTCAAAACCAAAATATCATTTGAACAAACCAAAATTTCCAATCACTGAATATTTCTTTCAATTTATTTAAACTTGGAATATTCCTTTTTAAATCATCTTAAACCAAAACCACTTTATAAAGCCATATTCTTAAATCTTAAATTGCAAATCAATATATTCAAAACAATTCTTAATTAAATATTATTTCAAATAAATTCATTTCCAAAATCATAGTACTTTCAAAGTTATAACACCTTTGTAACCAAACACTTTGAAACCATAATACTTTGAAACCATATCAATTTTAAAATGTTATCATTTGGAAATCATAATATTTAGAAAAATCATAACACCCTTAAAAATAATATTCATTACCAAAGTTATAGCATTATTAAGTTCATTCGTTCAATTATACCAATTTCGAAAATATTGTATTAACTTATAAATTTCAAAAATGGTTTATATTTCACCTCAAAACATATTCATTTAAACCATTTAAATTCAATGTCAAAATCCTCTAAAATAATATTCGTTTCCAAAGTTCATTGTAATTTCAGCAACTACAACACTTATAAAGTGTTACGGTAAATATATTTACATTTCAAAAACATTGTCAAATTCAAAACAGTAGCACCTATAAAGTGCTACAGTAGGTATTAGTAATTCAAAATAGTTTAGTTTCAGAAACAGCAGCACTTATAAACTGCTGTAGTAAGTATTTTAGTATTTCAAAAACCTAGTTTAATTTCAGAAACATCAGCATTTATAAAGTGCTGTAATAGATATTTAGTTATTTCAGAACTTAGTTAAATTTCAGAAATGATAGCACTTAACAAATGCCATCTTAAAACCATAGCATTTTATAAATGCTACCAATAAAATTCCAGTTTTTATTATAACTTTTCAAAAACAATAAAACTTCAATTTTGGCCATTTTTAACTTATAAAAATCATATTTCATGCTTCAAGAACATTAATTTGGATATCATTTAACTTATGATTTAATAAAAATAAAATTTTATAATTAAATATCCAATTTAAACCATAATTCATTTATTAAGTCAAAATATACTATTTTACTTAACTTTTATCTTTTTACCACTAACCTAACACTTTATTTTAAAATACCCATTTCTTAAATAAAACTAAATTTCTATTTATTTGCTTAACTTAAAATTTCCATTTGAAAACAAAATTTCCAATTATCAAGTTAGGTCATAATTAAAGTTACATTTTTCCATTTTAAAATCATAACTATTTATTTTACAAAACATAACATTTCACAAAAGAATATTTTATCATAGTTAATATAACAATCAATCCTTTTATTTATTACAACCAATTAAAACTGTATTCCAATTTATCAGTTCAAAATACATTATTTATTACACAAAACATGTCTGTTTCATAAAGTAAAATTCATAACAATTAATAGGTTAGATTTAAACTTCCATATTAAATCCAATTATATTTTTAAGTTATTTATCATCAATAAAGGTCTTTAAGTTCAATTTAAACCAATATGTTTTTATAATTTCAATTAAAGCCACTTATAGACTTATAAAATTTTTACTTACAGAAAACCAATATCTTCTTATATTTTAAATCATTAAATCAAATCTTTAAGCTCAAGTTTCATACATTTAAAATTCAAAATACTTAATAATTTTTAGGAAAATATTATTTAAAAATATAACCATGGGTCTGTATAAAATTTTCTAACCTAGGTCAAGTGATACAGATCTGTATCATTTCAATCCGTAATTTAAAAAGAAAAAAATCTGGGTTCTATCATTTCAAACCCGCAATCCCGTCAAAAAAATTACAATAAAAATCACTCGAGCCTATCATTTCAGCTCATAATGATTTTTCCTTATTCTAATGTCCGTTCGGGTATGTATCATTTCAACCCATAGTGATAGGGAACTTGCAGTGTGAGAAACAGTAAATAAATGAACAGTAGAACATATAATATCATATGAGATGATGTAACAAATAAATAAACAGAATTTAACATCATATAATCATATCACAGGCATTTATGAACATATTAACATAACATATAAATTTCCTACAATTCACATGCCATTGGTTCACAATTATAAAAGTATGTATGTCGAGAGTGATAAACTCACCTTTTAAAAACTAGAAATCAAATTCAAAACACAGATCCAAACTCCGCAAAGCACGAAAAGGCACGACTAGATTTTTTTTAGTAGATGGATAGTCAGATCCAATCTTGTATGCAAACAAATATCACAAACATAAGTGTATGATTCAATATAAAGAAAAGATGGATTGTACAATGAAAATATATGAAATAAAAATGACATAACCTTGTTTTAAATAAACAAGGGTCTCGGCCATGGTTCAGATCTGAGGTAAATGGTTCGGCCTAGGTTGTTTCAAGGAGATATGGTGATGTTGTTTAGGTTTAGGGTCACGACTAGGCATGGGATGGTGGTGATGGTTGGTGGAGGTGATCATGGTGGTGGTGTGATGGTCGGCAAGGCATGGACAAGGTGGAGCCGAGCATATGCATGAAGAAAGAAGACAAAAGAAAAATAAAAAAAAATGGAAAAGGAAGAAGAGAAGGAAGCCATGGAAATAGATCTTGAGAAATAAAAAGAGAAGAGATGGAATGAATTTTGTATGCGAATTGCAAGTAAAAGGCACGGCTAAAGGAAAGAAATTGTGAAGACCCGTAAATTCTCACCATTTGAATCGACTATAATCCACACAAGTCAAATCCAAACAGATAAGGATTCACGATCTTCCCTAATCAAATTGGATTCTTCACTTTTGAAAATCAACATATCATATATCAAAGATATCAATGTCGAGATCCAAATGTTAAAATCCTCATTGGTAGGGTTTGCTACCAGTAAATAACATCAGTATAAATAAGAATGCACAGCTGAAACAAAATGCTTTCATATATATTTAGAACAAAAGATGATACAAGGTGATATTAGAAAGTCATAGATACATCACTATATACAACATCATGAAGTACAACTGAACAAGGTACACAGCGGAAATAGAAACTAAAGAAACAAGTCTTCAGAGAGAGTCCAAAAACCGACATCTTCACTCTGATCCAAAAGCTCCAAATAAACACTCCAACTCCAGCTCCAACTATCTACAGGGTGATCTATTACCTGACTCTAGGCTGCCCGTGTGGAAAAATAAGGGCACCCAGAGTTTAGGGAAAAACAATAAACTCCAGGTCAGTCATGAGACTGGTGTGAGAAACAAAAGTATATAATTGCTTTTGAAAACAAGTTCCGTATATGCTTTTGGAAAATGAAACTATCATAAGGTCTCGATCCGCACATAAGATGCAAACACACACATGGTCGAGGTTTCTCCTTATGACAGTCAAACATGCCTTTGATACGTTAAAAATATCCTTTTAATATTATTATAGTGCTTAGTGATTTAGAACCATTTTCAAAATAAACTTATTAATTTAGCCAGCATACGTTACATGATGGTATGCCTACTATAGCCACTGTATTAAACAGCGGGTAATACAATCAAAACCGTACAAGGTTCGTATTGGAGAATGAGTTTCCAATAATGACCAGGCAAAGGAACTTCCTCATCCACGATTGGGTACGCCTCTAGAGGGACGTCCCGAGAAACTACTGTTTCTCTGCCAACATAAGGCCGGGTTACCACTCAATGGTAACTACTTACTCAAGTCTATCCATCCCCCGGTTGTTACCAACCTTTAAAACGGGGCCCCGATCTTTTCCAACATCCACATCAAACAAATACTGGGCGTGTAAGACCATAGTACAGCTATATAAATATATAATCCACAAAGTGAATACCTGGGCTCCATACCATGGTATCACTATATATATCTAGAAGGGAATAGACATCCTATACCTTGCCGCATCCATTCCTGTTTCGGCCATTCCCGGGGTGTGAGGTTCGTGAAGTCTCGTACCCACAAGGCTATGCTTTTCAACAAAAGCCTTGATCCTATCCATAGCATTCTTCGGAATGTCACATTACCAATCCAAAATTACATAACTGATTTCTACCAACGCATAACCCTTGAGTTCATACGTCTCAAGGAAGGGTGTTAAGCTAAGAGAATAAATTCTCCGCCACCAAGCAGATATACGTTAATAAAGATCAATCATATAAAGTCAGAATGTAATGTCAGACAATCCATCAATCTACAAGTTCGTTCTGGGACTGAACGAAACCGAAGGCATCTTATTCCTCAACCTTTGCCCAAAAGGTGAGAGGCCCTTGCATATCCGAAGATTCTTCAAACATCATCTGGACCACTGCTTTAAAAGTATAGGGGTATCGTTTCTATATCGGCCGCTAAACCGATGAAGAGAAATCAACAAGCAGTCCATTAGATGTGAAGATCCCTGGTCTTCATCATCGTTTCAATACGACTCATCACAATCATAGCGTCGTATTATTATTCGGAATGGGAAATTCTCATTCCCGGTCTTTCCGAATAATAAGCGTTCTTTAAAAGCCGTTCGGAATCAAATGGATTTTTAATTTAAGTCTCAACAAATCAAATTCATATTTGATTTAAGTGATTTAAACCTCCATTTAAATTACTTTATTCATACTATTTCAAATTTGGAAAATATTGATCACTTATAGCTCAAATTGTGAAATAAATCACAAGGTGTTATCCTACAATTATTTTCTACCCAGCCCATGCATATGAATAACTAATTTCTCATAAACTGGTTAAGAAAAGTCAACAATCAATAAATAATAATCAGTGCTCATAAACTGGTCGAGCGCAATCTAAACAACCAAACAATTAATTAACAAAATAAACACGACAATAAATGATAAATCAACGCTTCAATCTATCAGATATTTGTAACACTTTTTTATTTTATCTTGGGTTAAAATGATTTGATATTTATTTTGGAGCATCCGGGCTTTCCCTTCGACATGTTCCGTCCCTCGTCCAAGTGTCCTTGGATCTCACAGACGAAACACGTGTACTAGTCGTTTCCGCATACCCCATTAATTCTTTAACTTCTAAATTTTAAAATAATTAATTAACCAACCAAATAGTCAAACAAGGAAATAAAACTATATTTTAGCAAAACAAATTAAACAAGCATTCAACAAGGGTTTTCAAACAACACTTAACACTTATTCGTTTAAATCCAAATGGGTGTGTATAATAAGTGTAACGTGCAGTGTTATCACTATTAATCATCCATATATACATTCATATCATCCAAACAAGCAGTATATGGTATAACTGAATATTTAACAATTAAATACTGATATAACTATTATATAGTTAAAACATCCATAACTATCAATCCATTCAACCAATCACAACCAATATAAACATTATATTAAGTGATATAGTTTCTCACCGTGGGATCCACTCCTCCTTTCTTTAGTTTGTGAATGAAATAAAATGAGATATGGACTTGGCTATTTATAGGTGAAGAGAAGGGTACTTTAGTCATTTCCTATAGCCTAATTTGATTCGACCATATTTTGGTCCAATAGAAAACATTTAGATGGCTTAATTTGATTCGACCACATTTTGGTCCAATAGAAATCATTTAGATGGCTTAATTTGATTCGACCACATTTTGGTCCAATAGAAATCATTTAGATGGCTTAATTTGATTCGACCACATTTTGGTCCAATAGAAATCATTTAGATGGCTTAATTTGATTCGACCACATTTTGGTCCAATAGAAATCATTTAGATGGCTTAATTTGATTCGACCACATTTTGGTCCAATAGAAATCATTTAGATGGAATATAATAATCATTATGCTATTTTGTTTTATTAGGCAAGTAATTATACTGTTCTGTTTTATTAGGCAAGGTTAATCATTCTCTTTTGTTTTATTAAGCAAGTAATTATACTATTCTGTTTTATTAGGCAGGGTTAATAATTCTAGATATAAAATCCATTATTTAATCATTTAAAAACATATTAACTATTCATGTTCAAAGTGATTAAATTATGGGTCGTTACATTTTAAATATTTGAATTTGATGACCCAAAAATATGGGTCGTTACATAGAGGTGTCATGTGCATATGAAGGGAGGCTAAGAAGAAGACATGTGTAAGGCTTCTCTTTAGTAGCATTTGTTTCATGCTATGGTTTGTTTTCATAGCTTTTCTTATTTATTTTGTTATCTATGTATGCTATCTTTTATAAATTCAAATGAATATAACTATAAACTCATATAACTTTTGAATTCAAATTCATATATTTAAATAACTACTATTATTTAAATTAGTTAAATTTCTAGATCGTTACAACCGCCCCTCCTTAAAGAATTTCGTCCTCGAAATTAATAAGAAGGAAAAACTGAAAAGATAAGGAATTTGAATTTACCGATAAGATAGACTAAGATGGAATGTCGACTCTGTATCTGGGATAAGCTTTCTTCATGCTTTCCTTAGTTTCCCAAGTGCAGTCGTTTGGATCTCCACTCCACTGGACTTTGACCAACCTAACCACCTTGCGTCTCAATTTCTTCTCATCCCGATCGATGATTTTAAGTGGTTCTCTCTTCAATGATAATTCAGGAGTGATCTCCACATCTTGCTGAGCAATTTCTTCAATGATCTGATCGGGATCATGAACGTACTTCCTCAGATGAGACACATGAAATACATTATGGACCCCAGCTAGCCAGTTTGGTAATTGTATACGATAAGCTAGTGGTCCAATTCTTTCCAGAATGGGGAAGGGTCCAATAAATCGAGGAGCGAGTTTACCCGTCTTCCCAAAACGAATAACTCCTCTCATTGGTGAAACCTTCAAGAATACTGAATCCCCTACTTGGAAATTCCAAAGCACGTCTTCGATTATCAGCATAGCTTTTCTGACGGCTTTGAGCAACCTTCAATTTTTTTCTGATAAATTCAACCTTATCAGAAGCTTCCCTAATCATATCTGGTCCCAATACAAGACGATCCCCTGTTTCAACCCAACATACCGGTGATCGACAAGGTCGACCATATAACGCTTCAAATGGAGCCATCCCGATACTTGCTTGGTAGCTGTTATTATATGAAAATTCTACCAAATGCAAGTGATCCTCCCATGATCCTTTGAAGTCTAGAATACAAGCTCTCAAAAGATGCTCCAGAATCTGGTTGACTCTTTCTGTCTGTCCGTCTGTCTGCGGGTGATATGCAGTGCTAAGATTTAGCTTTGTTCCCAACGCAGTTTGGAAAGCTTCCCAAAAATGACTCGTGAAAATTGGATCACGATCACTTACTATACTGCTTGGGACTCCATGCAATCGAACTATTTCTTTGATATAAATACCAGCTAAACTTGATGCGGTTCTAGTGGGTTTTACTGGAATAAAATGTGCAGTTTTAGTAAGGCGATCTACAATAACCCATATACCTTCATTCCCCTTTTTCGTTCGAGGCAACCCATCAATAAAGTCCATGGAAACTTGATCCCATTTCCAAGCTGGAATCTCCAAGGGTTGTAGAAGTCCTGCTGGCTTTTGCTGATCACTCTTGATCTGCTGGCAGGTAGCACACTTGCTTATATAAATAGAGATGTCTCTTTTAATTGTCTTCCACCAGAAGGTTCTCTTGATGTCTCGATACATTTTGTTTACCCCAGGATGGATGCTATATTTTGACTTGTGGCATTCATCCAACACTTCCTTCTTTAGCTCCTTGTCATCAGGAACACAAATTCTTCCTTTCAATTTCACAATGTTTCTATTGTCCAGCTCAAAACTTGTATCTTCGCCTCGTTGAATTCTTCCATATATATTTTGGAGAAACTGGTCTTCCTTTTGTTTGTTAGCGATCTTCTCTATCAGATTTGGGGTTATTACCAAATAAGCAAGGACAGAATGCTTCCGACTCAAAGCATCGGCAACCAGATTGGCTTTTCCAAGAGTATATTGGATATCTAAGTCATAAGACGCTAGAAATTCCAACCAACGTTGTTGACGTAGATTAAGATCCTTCTGAGTGAAAAGATACTTAAGCGATTTGTGATCAGTAAAAATATTGAATTTTTCACCTAGCAGATAATGCCTCCATATCTTTAAGGCAAAGATAACTGCTAGTAACTCAAGATCATGAGTTGGATAATTCTTCTCATGGGGTCGTAATTGTCTACTTGCGTAGGCAATCACCTTTCCTTTCTGCATCAAAACAGCGCCAACTCCATCACCACAAGCATCAGTGTAAACCGATAAATCTTTATTCCCATCAATCACAGCTAATACTGGAGCTGTGGTCAATCTTTTCTTTAATTCCTGAAAAGATTCTTCGCATCGGGGTGTCCAGATAAACTTAGCATTTTTCATTGTTAGCTTTGTCAGGGGACTAGCCAACTTAGAGAAATCCTGTACAAACTTCCGGTAATATCCAGCCAAACCAAGAAAACTTCTGACTTCCTTTGGTGTAGTAGGCTGCTTCCAATCCATTATTGCTGAAATCTTACTTGGATCGACCGCAATACCTTTCTCAGAAACTACGTGTCCAAGAAATCTGACTTCCTTCTCCCAAAAATGGCATTTGGAAAATTTAGCATAAAGAACATTGCTTCTCAGAATTTCTAGAATAACTCTCAAGTGTTCTACATGCTCTTCCTTTGTTTTGGAACAGATGAGAATATCATCAATGAAAACCAGCACGAATTTGTTCAATACATCCCGAAATACTCGAGTCATCAGATCTACGAAGAATGCGGGAGCATTGGTTAGTCCAAATGGCATGACTAACCATTCGTAGAAGATGTCCGGTCCTCGAAATGCAGTCAGGGGAATACTATCTTCAGCGATTCTCAATTGATGGAATCCTTGAGCAAGATCCAACTTAGAGAAGAAACGAGCTCCATGAAGTTGATCAAATAGCTCATCGATACGAGGCAAAGGAAATTTATTTTTCAAAGTTTGTTTATTGAGGTCTCGATAGTCAAAGCACATTCTCAGTGATCCATCAGATTTTGCAACAAATACAGCAGCTGAACCCCAATTGGAACGGCTTGGACGTATGAAGCCTTTTTCCAATAGTTCAAGGGTTTGTTTGGTTAATTCTAGTTTCTCCTTTGGGGCCATCCTTCGAACAGAATGAACAACTGGTCTGGCATTGGGTACCAGATCAATTCGAAATTCGATTTCACGACGAGGAGGGAGAGATTTAACTTCTTCAAAGACATCAGGAAAATCTCTAACAAACAAACCCGGAATTTCGAACGAATTAAATTTGAAATATTTAATTAATTTTAAATATTTGAACGATAATTTAATTTGAATCCCCGATATAACTTTGAAATTTGCGATTAAACTTTAAAATTTAATCGATTGAATGCTGAATAAAAAATTGAATCTACGATTTTAAGTCGAAGAAAAATATTTCGAAAGCTTTTAAAATTCGTATTGAGAATACTAGAGATGATTGAAGCTTCAGAATTTAATTTCGAACTGTTTTGTTAAGTTTTGAAAATAATCACTCGAACCGATATTTATAAAATAGTAAATTTTCAAACAGTCTCGGAATTTTACGAAACCAGTTCCATTGGGTCCGAAATATCGAATTATTATCAGATTCCAAATTTCGTATTTTTCGGAGTTCGTATGTGAGGATACGACACGAAAATGCATTGAAGTTTTTATCGAGATTTAAATTTAAATTCTAAATTTTAAATTTACGGTCAAAAATCATCACCACGTTCTCTTCCCTATAAACACGCCAAATATCACGGGGCTAAAACGTGCAAACCATACTTCATCAGATTTTTAAAATCCCTTCACTCTCGTTCAAAAATCAATGCCGAGCTTCTCAGTAGAACAAAAAAAAAAAAAAAAAAAAAAAAAAAGAAAAAAAAACGAAAACAATGGCTGAGCAATTAAATCGACAGATACCGATCTTCCCTCTCCACTATTTTAAATCGCGAGGCTCGATGTGGGCGAACGAAGGCGAGGGCGTACGCCTACCGGTCAATGGCTGCGTGTCGCAACTGGGCGCGCGCGCGAGAGAGGGGGAGCTGGGGTTCGTCAATAGCCGTGCGCGAGGCTGTCACAAGGAAGTCGACGACTTCGGCTGGTATCAGAGCATGGAGCTCGATGTCGAGCAGCTCGGCAAGCTTAACGATCAACTATGGCGGCAAGGTCTGGGGTTCGATAGGTGGGCGATTGGAAAGGGGCGATGGAATTGAATTCGCGAGCAGTTATGTTTCGAGGCTGCTGGAGTTCTTTTTGGAATAGCGATGGTGTAGGCGACGGCGCGATTCATCTCGCGAGCACGAGGAGGCGAGGCGCAGTGATGATGAGGAGGGTGAAGTCGCGAGGTCGAAAGCGACTCGGGGAAGGCATGTCGAAGTCTGGTTGCCGCGGGTTCGTCAAGTGGCTACAGTGGGTGGTCGGGGAAGTCGTCGACGCCGGGGCGTTCGGAGCAGCAGTTCCGGGTTGCCTATACAGTGAGGTAGTTCTGTTTTAAAATTAATTTTCAGTTAAATCAATTTATTAAAAAGTGATTGGTTTAGAGAATTAAAGGTATTAGTTAAATTAAATAAATCTATTCAAAAAGAGAAATTTAATAACTTGTTAGATAAATTTATTAAAGAGAAAAAATTGGTTATTTAATTGGTTCGAACGTTAATTTAAGTGTATATATATATAGGTAGATATAAAATGTAAAGGTTTAAAACAGAAAAGAATTTATACAAAGGAGTTTTAAAATATTGAAGAAATTCATATAAGGAAAAAAATGTTTGAAATATTTATATACATGAGATTTTGGTTTAAAGAAAAAAAGGTTTAGTTGGATAGATCTATTTAAAAGGAATCAGTTCGAATTATA
This sequence comes from Allium fistulosum, assembly GCA_030737815.1. Taxonomy (NCBI): domain Eukaryota; kingdom Viridiplantae; phylum Streptophyta; class Magnoliopsida; order Asparagales; family Amaryllidaceae; genus Allium; species Allium fistulosum. The sequence continues at coordinate 867,608,240 of CM060907.1, read as the reverse complement.
AAATTTTGTTAAATAAATTTATTTAAAAGAAATTAGTTAAAAATAAAACCATCGGTTAATTAAATTGATCAAACGAAAAATTGTTATTCGATTTGTTCGGATTTTTAATAAATCGTATAAACTGTTTATACTAGGGCTGAAATGAAGAAACAGCCGAAAATGGAAACGGATTGCTATTAAAAGCTAAGGTGAGATTTTTCTCACTCGAATAAAATGTGGAATGTTTACAGTTATTGTTTGATTGCTATGATTGCTGTTTGTATTAGATATGATAGGATATATCTATATATATAGCAATATATACATATTGGCATATGTATATATTGGATTGATGATTTCCCGCCTCGTATAGCGGATGAGACCCTATTGCGCCGTTAGTAAGCGGATTTATAAAAACCTATATACCGCGATAATTCCGTACTGGAGCGGAATTGGTATTGTGCTGACGTCTTTGGATGCAGGGAAACAGGTTGGAGGGATCCAACTGGACCCCTCACATTGATTGAATTTATTTCTTCTGTGATGTGATAATCTGTAAATGATTATTGATGTTATTGACTTGATGTCTGGAAATTGTTGAAAGCTAAAATTTAGCTGAATGGATGTTTAATATCATTGGATTCCAGAAATAAACGAAATTGAATTTTTGGAAATCAGAATAGAAATTTCTAAGTGAATTTAATTTTAGAAATTGAATAAATTTTGAAGAAAGAAAATTTTAAAATATAAAAAGTTAATTTTTACAATCTTATCGAATTTATTTCCAGAATAAAGTGAAGATGTTAAATAAATGAATTTTGTATAATAGTGATTTTAAATTGAGGAAATTAATTAAAAATCTGGATTTCTAAATAAATTGAAAGAAACGATTGAAATTTATTTTCTTAAAAAGGAATTTATTTAAAAGAAGATAAGTTGGAAATTCAGTTTGAAATTTAATTGGTAAATTAAAATAAGTTGTGAAATCAATGTAAAATGAATTCAATAAGGAATTTATTTAGTAGTGATAAATAAAATTTGAAATCAATCTGTAATTGATTTAATATTTAGAAATGAATTTTTGAGAAATCAATGTGGAAATTTTATTCGAACGTTGAAAATAAAATTAGAAATCAACATTGAAATTGATTTGGTATTGAAGCTTTTATAAATGGAATTAAAATTTATAAAAGTTGTTTATGAACCCAAAGTCACTTATTTTGATAAGTTAAGTATAGAAGTTGATAAAAGAAGGTTTATAAGACGAAGTTGTTATTAAAAAGAGAAATAGAATTTATAAATGTGCTTATAAATTCGAAAATAGATTGAATGTGATAAATTTAGTATAGAAGATTATTTAAGAAGATATATTCACGATTTTGAATAGCGAATTTTTATTGAAATAAAAATGTGTAGAAATGATTGAAATGGGTTTAAGTAAATTTTATTCACGATTTTGGACAGTGAATATATTGTTAAGTAAAATGGATACGTTTTTGAAGAAGTGATATTAAAAATGAAGTTAAACATTTTGAAGATGTTTTAAAATGTATTGTGAATCGAAAGCATAGATTTCAACAGTTCTTGTTGAAATAGGCGTTTTCGAGAAATAAGGAAATGGTGGACTATAACACTGTTGTTATAGTAAATGATTTCCGAAAGGAAATGTTTTTATCTAGTATTGGGATTTACATATCTATATTAATTTCGAATCCCTATACTAGTGATTTTTGAGTCGTCGTAACGATGTTTTACGTAACATTCGTTTTTGACTCAAATTGATGTCGTTATAGAAAATAGATTTCTTTAAAGAATGAATGTATACTTAATTTGATTTTAAGTATATCGAATATTTTCAAATGTTGAAAATAAATGGATTTGTGAATTACTGACTTATTTTTAAATAAGTATGGAAATGCTTTTCCAATATGAAATGAACGTTTTGAGAATTTATCTTTGTAAAGATAAATTGAAATTGAATATTGAAAACGATTTGAAAATCGTATATCAGTAGATATTTTGAAATATAAATTCACTTTGGAATTTATAAAAGAAATGGGAATTCGTCTTAAAAATAAATGTTGATTTATTTCTGAAGTGTGGAAATTTTATATCTAGTAAAGATATTTTTGAAGATAAATAATTTGGAAAATTATTTGGAATCTGATGATGTTGCGCATCTTTATTGATAGTTAAATAACCGACTATCAATAATTACCTTTAGATAGGTATTTGTTGTGAATTGGATGAATTTGAATGCCACACTTATTTTTGAATAATCGCTCACTATTCGGGTTAGCCGGGAAAGGACCATGGGGTCGTATAACCCATTCCGAATATGTGATACGTCGTTATGAATCGCATTTGAAGACCGGTGTTGAAGACCGGATATTTTTGAAAACGGAAGGATTACCGTCGAGTTACTCTACACCGACTGATCTTCGGTTTAGAGGTTTTATCACCCTTAGTGACGGGAAGTCCTGACGTGATTGAAAATTATCCGGATGTGCAAGGGCTTCGTGAGAAGTGCCTTCGGTTCTGTTCGATCCCGGAACAGACTTATATGGATTGTGTGTCTGACGTTACAATTTGAGATATAAAGCTGATTTCTTTCAAATACATTTCTGTTGGTGGCGGAGAATTTATTCTCTTAGCTTAACACCCTTCTCTGAGACGTACGAGCTCAGAGGTTATGTAGTTGAAATTTATCAGCGATATATCCCAATTTGGTAACGTGGCATACTGAGTGTTGCTGTGAAATGATCAGTGTTTGATCATTCGTGATATGATCATTTGTTTGATCTTATATCTTTGTGATCATAGGTTGATCATTTTGTTTGACCCGAAGCAGGGCTTTTTGAGAAAGCGTAGCTTTGTGGACGAGACTTCGTCGAGCCTCACACCCCGGAAATGGTCGAAACAGGACGAATGCAGCAAGGTTCTAGGGAGTAGCGCCCCTTAGTGTATGTCATTCCTTCTGGATAAAGGTGGTATCATGGTATGGAGCCCAGATACTTAACCTCTGTGGTTACTGCATTATTATTTTCTATGTGGTTTGTTGCGAATCGGGGATCCTCGGGAAGATCGGTGACGATCGGGGGATGGCATACGCGTGTCAGTAGTTACCTATTTTTGCAGAGGTAACCCGGCCTTGTGTTGGCAGAGATCCGGTTAGGTTCTCGGGTCGTCTATTCCAGGGACGTACCCATCGTGGAAAAGGAAGTTCCTTAGCCTGACCATTTGTTGGAAATCCAAAGAAACAATACGAGCCTTTACGATTTCAATTGTATAACCTGTCTCCTCAGGAGGCAGCTATAGCAGGCATAATATAATGGTACCTATGCTGGCTAAGATTTATATTCTACTTTCGAAATGTTTTCCACTATGCACTAATAATAATATCAAAAAGAATTTGATTTTTGCGTAGTAAGCATCTTTGACTATCATAAGAAGAAATCTCCTCCAAGTCTGCGTTTGCATTGTGTGTGTGGTGGGAGGTCTTATGGTAGTTTCATTTTCCAAAAGCATTTCGAATTGACTTGAAAATTATCCCGTTGTTTATTTTAAAGAATAACTGTTTTACGATCTCACACCAGTCACCATGACTGACTCGGAGTTTATTGTTCCCTTCTAAACTCTGGGTGCCCACCAATTTCCACACGGGCAGCCTAGAGTTATATTATCAGGATATTCTGGATATTCTGGAGCTTTGGAAGCAAGCTGGATGACGAGACGTAGTATTTGTATCTGATATATTTATTCCGCTGTGTATTCTGTATGAGGACAAGTTATATAACTGTCCATTGTTGTATATTGACTCTGATGATTGATGTATGTATAAAACTGATATAGTTCTTTGTTTTAAAAGACTAGTGTTATCTATTATATATTGTTCCGCTGCGATATGTGAGATTCTGATATTGTTTTCTGTTGCTGTTCTGCTGTTCTTCTTCTTTCTTTCTTTTCTTTTTCTTCTATCTTCTTCTTCTTCTATTTTTTCTTCTTTCTTAAAACCATAACTTTTCGGGTTTCCGGCGTTCGATTTCTCGGCAGTCGATAAAGTGAGTATCGATGTCGAATTTTCGAAAGTTGGAAAATTTCGGGACGTTACAAGTGGTATCAGAGCATATGGTTAAGCGACAACCCTGCTCTGTTGGGTGTTACTCATTAGAGATAGAGTCAGCAGTACTCTAGAATGAGTTGAGTGTAATAATAGATACGAGCGCGTATTTGTTAGTGAATATAAAAATGTTTTATATTGTGTTTGCTTATCCGTTGAGATGTTTGTGAATTTTGGTCGGTATGTGGGACGCCATATTATCGATAGGGATTTCTAAACACTTAAACGAGGCAAGACGACACAGTATTATTTTAAAATAGGGTGAATGAAATAATTTTGCCCAAAGCTATTTTTGTATAGAAAAGAAATGGTTTTCTATGAATTATCATAGTATATGGATGTTTGGATGTTAGAAAGTAATGACATTGAAATATTATCATTGTTATGTTGAAATTGAATGAGAAATTCAAATCGTAACTCCCAAGTTAAGAAATAAATTCATATACGAATGAAATTTAAGAATGTAAATTATAATTGTAACTTATAATTTGAAACGGGATCCCAGAGAAGTTTTTGGAAACGTTTTGAAAAGAATTTGAAAATTTTGGAGATTTGGGAAGTTTAAATCTTTTTGGTTTGAAAATGATTTTTCAAAGGATTTGATATTGTAGAAAATTGTTTTAGAGAAATGAAAACCTCTAAACTCTTTTAGGTCGCTGGAAAATAATTCCGATGATGACCATGGCATCACCGGTGTTCATTTTCGGGTTTCCAGAAGAGGAATTGCTGCCAAATTGTTTTAAATGGTAGTTGTTTGAAAAATTATGTTTTGTTTGGAAATTCCAGGATAATTTGATTTGTTTTCAAAAATGATTTTTGAAATGTTGGTAAACTCTGGAATGCTATATAAAGATATTTATGAAATATTATTAAGTTGATAACTTATACAATTTGAATTGATAGAATAAATTCAATTTAAAAGATGGAGTTAAATTAAATTAAGTATAAGTGAATCAATTAAATAAAGTGAAATGAATTCATATGGAATTGGAAATCCAGTTTAAATATGGGTGGTTATAAACCAAAATGGTGAATTGTAAATAAATTTTGGAAATGAACGAAAGAATAAAACTGGAAATAAAAACTGAATGTTGAAAACGAGTTTGAATTGAATAATTAGAAATGGAAATTGAATTAGTAAATGAAACTAATCTGAAATAGTGCAGTTGAATGAAAGATAGTTGATAAACATTCAATATTCAGAATAGAAGATAAAATTGAATTCAAATAGAATTGAAATTGTAAACTGAATTCAAATTAGATTGGAATGGTGAATTGAATTCAAATGAATATGAAATGTAAAATTGAAGATAATGGATATAACTTCAATAGTGAACTAAAAGATGATATAAGTAGTTTATATTGAAAATTTGTAATTGAATTTGCAAAATGATTTGAATGCTGTAACTAGATATAATGGCTAGTAGATATACAGGTGTAAAGGAATTGGGATTTTGATTTCACAGATAAATTGAATTGCTCGAAAAAGGTACGTATTTGAGTTTTAATATGAGTTTTGATGATTTCTCTCTAGCCGCTTGGCTTTTTCTTTTTCTTTTTGAAATCTGAGAGTCCGTAGGGACGTTTTGTAGTCGTACCGTATTAGCCGCGCAAAGGAGACGCTGGCGAAATTTTTCGAAAATTTCGAGTGTTAGAAAATTTTTGAGAAAATTTTGAAAGTTTAAGTTTGAATTTAAACTCGAATTTGAACTTAGAAGTTAAACAATGTTGTTTGGAACTTAGAATTCAAGTTGGAAAATTTAGTTGAATGATAACGAATCTTTAGTAAGAAGATTTGTTTTGAAAGAATTTGATAAAACTATTTAGATTGTGAAAGATAGTAGACGAGTTAAGGACATTTTTTCCTAACTTGTAATTTCGAGGACGAAATTCTTTTAAGGAGGGAAGTTTGTAACGACCCAGAATTTCGAACGAATTAAATTTGAAATATTTAATTAATTTTAAATATTTGAACGATAATTTAATTTGAATCCCCGATATAACTTTGAAATTTGCGATTAAACTTTAAAATTTAATCGATTGAATGCTGAATAAAAAATTGAATCTACGATTTTAAGTCGAAGAAAAATATTTCGAAAGCTTTTAAAATTCGTATTGAGAATACTAGAGATGATTGAAGCTTCAGAATTTAATTTCGAACTGTTTTGTTAAGTTTTGAAAATAATCACTCGAACCGATATTTATAAAATAGTAAATTTTCAAACAGTCTCGGAATTTTACGAAACCAGTTCCATTGGGTCCGAAATATCGAATTATTATCAGATTCCAAATTTCGTATTTTTCGGAGTTCGTATGTGAGGATACGACACGAAAATGCATTGAAGTTTTTATCGAGATTTAAATTTAAATTCTAAATTTTAAATTTACGGTCAAAAATCATCACCACGTTCTCTTCCCTATAAACACGCCAAATATCACGGGGCTAAAACGTGCAAACCATACTTCATCAGATTTTTAAAATCCCTTCACTCTCGTTCAAAAATCAATGCCGAGCTTCTCAGTAGAACAAAAAAAAAAAAAAAAAAAAAAAGAAAAAAAAACGAAAACAATGGCTGAGCAATTAAATCGACAGATACCGATCTTCCCTCTCCACTATTTTAAATCGCGAGGCTCGATGTGGGCGAACGAAGGCGAGGGCGTACGCCTACCGGTCAATGGCTGCGTGTCGCAACTGGGCGCGCGCGCGAGAGAGGGGGAGCTGGGGTTCGTCAATAGCCGTGCGCGAGGCTGTCACAAGGAAGTCGACGACTTCGGCTGGTATCAGAGCATGGAGCTCGATGTCGAGCAGCTCGGCAAGCTTAACGATCAACTATGGCGGCAAGGTCTGGGGTTCGATAGGTGGGCGATTGGAAAGGGGCGATGGAATTGAATTCGCGAGCAGTTATGTTTCGAGGCTGCTGGAGTTCTTTTTGGAATAGCGATGGTGTAGGCGACGGCGCGATTCATCTCGCGAGCACGAGGAGGCGAGGCGCAGTGATGATGAGGAGGGTGAAGTCGCGAGGTCGAAAGCGACTCGGGGAAGGCATGTCGAAGTCTGGTTGCCGCGGGTTCGTCAAGTGGCTACAGTGGGTGGTCGGGGAAGTCGTCGACGCCGGGGCGTTCGGAGCAGCAGTTCCGGGTTGCCTATACAGTGAGGTAGTTCTGTTTTAAAATTAATTTTCAGTTAAATCAATTTATTAAAAAGTGATTGGTTTAGAGAATTAAAGGTATTAGTTAAATTAAATAAATCTATTCAAAAAGAGAAATTTAATAACTTGTTAGATAAATTTATTAAAGAGAAAAAATTGGTTATTTAATTGGTTCGAACGTTAATTTAAGTGTATATATATATAGGTAGATATAAAATGTAAAGGTTTAAAACAGAAAAGAATTTATACAAAGGAGTTTTAAAATATTGAAGAAATTCATATAAGGAAAAAAATGTTTGAAATATTTATATACATGAGATTTTGGTTTAAAGAAAAAAAGGTTTAGTTGGATAGATCTATTTAAAAGGAATCAGTTCGAATTATAAAATTTTGTTAAATAAATTTATTTAAAAGAAATTAGTTAAAAATAAAACCATCGGTTAATTAAATTGATCAAACGAAAAATTGTTATTCGATTTGTTCGGATTTTTAATAAATCGTATAAACTGTTTATACTAGGGCTGAAATGAAGAAACAGCCGAAAATGGAAACGGATTGCTATTAAAAGCTAAGGTGAGATTTTTCTCACTCGAATAAAATGTGGAATGTTTACAGTTATTGTTTGATTGCTATGATTGCTGTTTGTATTAGATATGATAGGATATATCTATATATATAGCAATATATACATATTGGCATATGTATATATTGGATTGATGATTTCCCGCCTCGTATAGCGGATGAGACCCTATTGCGCCGTTAGTAAGCGGATTTATAAAAACCTATATACCGCGATAATTCCGTACTGGAGCGGAATTGGTATTGTGCTGACGTCTTTGGATGCAGGGAAACAGGTTGGAGGGATCCAACTGGACCCCTCACATTGATTGAATTTATTTCTTCTGTGATGTGATAATCTGTAAATGATTATTGATGTTATTGACTTGATGTCTGGAAATTGTTGAAAGCTAAAATTTAGCTGAATGGATGTTTAATATCATTGGATTCCAGAAATAAACGAAATTGAATTTTTGGAAATCAGAATAGAAATTTCTAAGTGAATTTAATTTTAGAAATTGAATAAATTTTGAAGAAAGAAAATTTTAAAATATAAAAAGTTAATTTTTACAATCTTATCGAATTTATTTCCAGAATAAAGTGAAGATGTTAAATAAATGAATTTTGTATAATAGTGATTTTAAATTGAGGAAATTAATTAAAAATCTGGATTTCTAAATAAATTGAAAGAAACGATTGAAATTTATTTTCTTAAAAAGGAATTTATTTAAAAGAAGATAAGTTGGAAATTCAGTTTGAAATTTAATTGGTAAATTAAAATAAGTTGTGAAATCAATGTAAAATGAATTCAATAAGGAATTTATTTAGTAGTGATAAATAAAATTTGAAATCAATCTGTAATTGATTTAATATTTAGAAATGAATTTTTGAGAAATCAATGTGGAAATTTTATTCGAACGTTGAAAATAAAATTAGAAATCAACATTGAAATTGATTTGGTATTGAAGCTTTTATAAATGGAATTAAAATTTATAAAAGTTGTTTATGAACCCAAAGTCACTTATTTTGATAAGTTAAGTATAGAAGTTGATAAAAGAAGGTTTATAAGACGAAGTTGTTATTAAAAAGAGAAATAGAATTTATAAATGTGCTTATAAATTCGAAAATAGATTGAATGTGATAAATTTAGTATAGAAGATTATTTAAGAAGATATATTCACGATTTTGAATAGCGAATTTTTATTGAAATAAAAATGTGTAGAAATGATTGAAATGGGTTTAAGTAAATTTTATTCACGATTTTGGACAGTGAATATATTGTTAAGTAAAATGGATACGTTTTTGAAGAAGTGATATTAAAAATGAAGTTAAACATTTTGAAGATGTTTTAAAATGTATTGTGAATCGAAAGCATAGATTTCAACAGTTCTTGTTGAAATAGGCGTTTTCGAGAAATAAGGAAATGGTGGACTATAACACTGTTGTTATAGTAAATGATTTCCGAAAGGAAATGTTTTTATCTAGTATTGGGATTTACATATCTATATTAATTTCGAATCCCTATACTAGTGATTTTTGAGTCGTCGTAACGATGTTTTACGTAACATTCGTTTTTGACTCAAATTGATGTCGTTATAGAAAATAGATTTCTTTAAAGAATGAATGTATACTTAATTTGATTTTAAGTATATCGAATATTTTCAAATGTTGAAAATAAATGGATTTGTGAATTACTGACTTATTTTTAAATAAGTATGGAAATGCTTTTCCAATATGAAATGAACGTTTTGAGAATTTATCTTTGTAAAGATAAATTGAAATTGAATATTGAAAACGATTTGAAAATCGTATATCAGTAGATATTTTGAAATATAAATTCACTTTGGAATTTATAAAAGAAATGGGAATTCGTCTTAAAAATAAATGTTGATTTATTTCTGAAGTGTGGAAATTTTATATCTAGTAAAGATATTTTTGAAGATAAATAATTTGGAAAATTATTTGGAATCTGATGATGTTGCGCATCTTTATTGATAGTTAAATAACCGACTATCAATAATTACCTTTAGATAGGTATTTGTTGTGAATTGGATGAATTTGAATGCCACACTTATTTTTGAATAATCGCTCACTATTCGGGTTAGCCGGGAAAGGACCATGGGGTCGTATAACCCATTCCGAATATGTGATACGTCGTTATGAATCGCATTTGAAGACCGGTGTTGAAGACCGGATATTTTTGAAAACGGAAGGATTACCGTCGAGTTACTCTACACCGACTGATCTTCGGTTTAGAGGTTTTATCACCCTTAGTGACGGGAAGTCCTGACGTGATTGAAAATTATCCGGATGTGCAAGGGCTTCGTGAGAAGTGCCTTCGGTTCTGTTCGATCCCGGAACAGACTTATATGGATTGTGTGTCTGACGTTACAATTTGAGATATAAAGCTGATTTCTTTCAAATACATTTCTGTTGGTGGCGGAGAATTTATTCTCTTAGCTTAACACCCTTCTCTGAGACGTACGAGCTCAGAGGTTATGTAGTTGAAATTTATCAGCGATATATCCCAATTTGGTAACGTGGCATACTGAGTGTTGCTGTGAAATGATCAGTGTTTGATCATTCGTGATATGATCATTTGTTTGATCTTATATCTTTGTGATCATAGGTTGATCATTTTGTTTGACCCGAAGCAGGGCTTTTTGAGAAAGCGTAGCTTTGTGGACGAGACTTCGTCGAGCCTCACACCCCGGAAATGGTCGAAACAGGACGAATGCAGCAAGGTTCTAGGGAGTAGCGCCCCTTAGTGTATGTCATTCCTTCTGGATAAAGGTGGTATCATGGTATGGAGCCCAGATACTTAACCTCTGTGGTTACTGCATTATTATTTTCTATGTGGTTTGTTGCGAATCGGGGATCCTCGGGAAGATCGGTGACGATCGGGGGATGGCATACGCGTGTCAGTAGTTACCTATTTTTGCAGAGGTAACCCGGCCTTGTGTTGGCAGAGATCCGGTTAGGTTCTCGGGTCGTCTATTCCAGGGACGTACCCATCGTGGAAAAGGAAGTTCCTTAGCCTGACCATTTGTTGGAAATCCAAAGAAACAATACGAGCCTTTACGATTTCAATTGTATAACCTGTCTCCTCAGGAGGCAGCTATAGCAGGCATAATATAATGGTACCTATGCTGGCTAAGATTTATATTCTACTTTCGAAATGTTTTCCACTATGCACTAATAATAATATCAAAAAGAATTTGATTTTTGCGTAGTAAGCATCTTTGACTATCATAAGAAGAAATCTCCTCCAAGTCTGCGTTTGCATTGTGTGTGTGGTGGGAGGTCTTATGGTAGTTTCATTTTCCAAAAGCATTTCGAATTGACTTGAAAATTATCCCGTTGTTTATTTTAAAGAATAACTGTTTTACGATTTCACACCAGTCACCATGACTGACTCGGAGTTTATTGTTCCCTTCTAAACTCTGGGTGCCCACCAATTTCCACACGGGCAGCCTAGAGTTATATTATCAGGATATTCTGGATATTCTGGAGCTTTGGAAGCAAGCTGGATGACGAGACGTAGTATTTGTATCTGATATATTTATTCCGCTGTGTATTCTGTATGAGGACAAGTTATATAACTGTCCATTGTTGTATATTGACTCTGATGATTGATGTATGTATAAAACTGATATAGTTCTTTGTTTTAAAAGACTAGTGTTATCTATTATATATTGTTCCGCTGCGATATGTGAGATTCTGATATTGTTTTCTGTTGCTGTTCTGTTGTTCTTCTTCTTTCTTTCTTTTCTTTTTCTTCTATCTTCTTCTTCTTCTATTTTTTCTTCTTTCTTAAAACCATAACTTTTCGGGTTTCCGGCGTTCGATTTCTCGGCAGTCGATAAAGTGAGTATCGATGTCGAATTTTCGAAAGTTGGAAAATTTCGGGACGTTACAGGATATCCTAGGGTGTACATCAATTTATCACGTTTCGGACTAGGATCTTCGCAGGGGATATTGTAACGACCTGTATTTTTAACACTTTAAAAATACGAATTAAAATAAAAATTTTGGATAAAAATCCGAAGGAAATAAAATTTTGTGTTGTTAAATGTGAATTACAAGTTAAAATGCAAAAATGAATTCTGAAATAACTTATTTGTAAATTAAATATGGATGTTAACCTTTATTGAATGTAAGTAATGAATTGAGTTTGATTGTAAACCAAATTGGTTATGATTGTAAACAAAGAATAAATAAAACGGTAGATTTAATAGTGGAAGTTTATGTTATTGAAACTAATATAAATAAATGTAACTTAATATTACAGTTGATTGAAATCAAATAATAACCGAAACTGTAATTTGATAAAGATGTTAACTGGTAATTGAACGTAAGTAAAGATTTAAATTTGAATGTAACAAGAAATTGAATTGAATTGAATTTGATTGTAAACAACGAAATAAATAATATGTACATTTAATATTGAAGTTATAATATGGAAATCAACGTAAATGAATGTAATTTAATATTACTGTGAATTTAAATAAGATGATAGCTGAAGAAAATGAAAGTAAATGAATTATAAACTATTGATAATAATGTATAAGTAAATGGTTGATGCAATAATGAAAGTGTAAATCGAAATAAAAGAATTCAATTGGAATTAAATAACTTGAATTTGAATTACAATATAATTGAACGCTGAATCTAATGTAATCTTTTATACTGGATTTATAATGGAAAACTGCATTGTAAAAGATTGTTAATTACTGTGAAATTAAAAATAAAATTTGTGAACAATTGAAATTTGATTTAAAAGTTAATAATTTGAAATTGGGAATTTTATATTGAAATTAAACAGTAAAAATAGCCATTTTTACAACTGTCTCGGATTTCGACGAAACTAGTTTCATCGGATCCGTAACAGTGAATTATTGTAAGGTTTCAATTTTCGTAGCAATCGGACTTGTCGTTTGATCGTACGGACTCGAAACGCCTTGAAATAAATGCAATTATAATCAATTAAAATCAATTTGAAATTTTGATTTTAGCATAACTTCTTCATACGATGGAATTTGGACTTGAAACCTTTTCCATTGCATTTAAAATATTTTAAAACACCTATTTTTATATATGGGTTTACCCAATTCCGTTCCGGAGTCAGAACGGGCTTTTCGGGCCATAGTTTGTTCCGCACGTTCATCTATCCAGTGTATCTACTCTATCTCTAACATACCTATATAAACACAGTTATAAACCCTAGCCTCCCTAATCTTCATTTGTCTGTACGTACAATTCATCTTCTTCTTAGCTTCTCATTCCAATGGCAGACAAAACCTAATTCCCAAATTCCAAAATAAAAAATAAAAAAAAAATCGAGATTTACGCGCTTCGGGTCGCGCTTGGGGTTTCAGGAGAAAAAACCCTAGAGCTACTTCGAGTCGGGAAGAAAACTACTCGGGTCATCGGGTCGATTTTGCAAAAAACTCCAAGCAGGCATCGGGTATTTGAGGCGGGAACTCGAAGTCGACTCAGCACCAGAATTTTCCAATCTTCAAATTTTCATAACTTTTGCATACGGACTCGGATTTGGGCGAGGTTTCTTTTGTTAGGATCGTATCGAAATTCCGGACACTTTGACGCTGGTTTGGATGGATTTGGAGACTGTCAAATTTTTGGGTTTAAATTGAATTTAAATTCAAAAGGTGAGTGTTTTATAACGCTCACAATGTACTGAATATCTTTATGGTAGTTAAATTTGAAATTATGAAGTGATATGGATTTATTTGTCGTTGTTTGATAAAAATTTAATTGTCATATAGATTGTCATTTGAATTCACCGTTGAAAATTAAATTGACAGTCAAATTTAAAGTTAAATTTTAATTGCGATCAAATTTCCTGATATTGATAATTATGAAGTTGTTGTGAATGTTATTGGCTTTATGGTTGATTAGTTGTGATGGATGCTATTGGTCGATATTGGTTGTTTATTTATTTTGATATATCATGCTATCATCATGTATATTGTTTATTGCATATAAACTGTAAACCGAATCATTTCGAATAAATTAAGAAATAGGTTGAAATGATATACCTATGACATCTATTTGGATTGAAATGATATATGTCCATCCTTGAAATTAAATTTGAAATAATTATCCACTTGGTCATAGGTTAGAAAATTTTATACGGACACCGGGTTGGTTAAATTAAATGATTTTAAAAGTTGTTTTGAAATTATTTAAATGAATTTATTTTAAGAATAAAATCGAATTTATGGAAATTGAATTATTTTGAATTGAAGCTCAAGATGTTGGAATTTAAACTTGGTAAATGAAATTGTTTAATTATTCGAAGTTTAGATTTTTAAGAAATTTTTTGAAATACAGCGTAAATTTTCGAAAGTTGATTTGTTTTAAAAGATTGGACTTTTAATCGAACTCTGAATATTTCTAAGAAAATTTTTATGAAATGATATTTCAAGTTTGAGTTTGGAATTGAAAATTTATTTAAAATTGAGATTTAATTAATTTGGAATTTAATTGAAATTCAAAGAAATTTGTGAATTGGACTAAATTGAAACTATTGAATTATTTAATAATTAAATAAGGTTAAATTATTTAATGATTAAATTGAATTGAAATTCTTTAATAAGAAAATTTTGAACTTTTGAATAAGTGAATTTTTACTTCATAAATAATTGAAATTGAGTTTCTTTATTAATTAAGTTTTGGAAAATTATTTAAGAAAGTAAATAAGTGAAATTGAATTTTTTTAACAAGAAATGAAAATGTGATATTTTTGGAATTAATGTAAGACTTGTAATTGGAAGAATTGATTTGACGAATTTAATTTAATTCAAAATTGTAAGTTTTGATTTAATGAAGTTGAACTTAAAAAGGTAGTGTAATGGATTTGAAATTTAATAGAAATTGTTTTGAATGATAAAGTACCTTAACGGATATTAAATGAAATCGATAAATGAATTTAAATTGATTTGAATGTTGAATTAAATTAATTTAAATGATTTCGGAATGAAACTTATATACGAACTTGAATCAATATTTGAATTGTTTAAATTGAAATTGAAATTGAATTATAAGATTTTGAAATTTTGATTTGGAAGTTTTGAAACGTAAATTGTGGAAATTGATTTAGAAAGACAAATGAAATGTTGATTTATAAATTTTAATTGAGATTGTAATTGATTTGGTTTTGAAATAAATAAACGACCAATCGGTGAAATAATTTCGAAGTTATTAAAGAGACCGGAATCGGTTATGGATATACTCTCTATCTAAACCGAAAACCACTTTAATAACTATACGCGGAGTGATGATCCAGAATGAAGTGGTTGGAATGATGTACGTGTTGACTGAAGAAAGAGAACGATAATGGATAGCCTTGACACTTGTGTCAAATTGGAAATGACTAAAACAGGAGCTGTGCCGGGCCAATGGAGGATTAGCTACCTCAAGTGGACACACTTCTTCGTAAACTATTCTTTTACTTTGTGATTGATTGGTGCGCACCCTTGATTTTGGGAGTGTTGTCTCACGGTGTTGCGGGCGCTGCGGCGTTGCGTTCTCACCAGTCCGGATCAGGCGAACGGTAGTATCACTACCTTGGGTATTGCCTCATGTGCCTTGTCATACTTGTATTCCATTTATGCGCGACCACTACGATTTTGATTTGTACCTTTAGTATATGGATTGCCCTCTGGTGACTTCCGGTTTTGGGGAAACTACGGTCTTGTATATGCTCTTGGGAATATAAACTGTGTTAAGGGTGGAATGGGCCATGGCTTAACGCTATTTTAATACTTTTACTTTAATGTAGACATATTATAATAGCGTATTGTACTACATAGTAGATAGTTTAACGGATCCTTGAGAGATGGAAAATCCCGTAACATCTCTTAAGTTATTGCACTCACGTTGACACTGGATAGGAGATGTCAAAACCCGTAAACATCTCTGACGCCGTCACACTCATATTTTCTTATTCGATTTGACTTACATGAGATATTTTAGTCCTGACTCGAGTGTTTTGCCTTTTCATTACGCTCGGGTCAGCCTGAGCATTTCAAATAAGGTTGAAGATCTATTCTGGAGGACGAAGACGGAGTTTGGTATTACATCATTTGTATTCTACTACCATATTATTTTTCCGCTGCATTATTGTATTATCTCTGATATGTATGTAACTCTGATTTATGATGTATAATAATAATCAAATTTATTTATTTAACAGCTTCATGAACTGTTATTTTATTATTATATCTTGTTCCTTCCGCTGCGAGATTCTGAGTTTGTTTTTGTTCTTTCTTTTCCTTTCTTTTCTTATTTAACCCATTAACCATCCGCCCTTTTGAATGGTTTAGAATCGGCATGTGTGTTTGATTTGTCGATTTAAACTGTCCAAAAAGGCGGGTCGTTACAGTTGGTATCAGAGCTTTGGTTTAGATTACCTTGGCTCTAGTGGGGAATAACTCATTGAAATAGGGTTAAACCTTATGAATGAGTTCGAGTGTATATGAGAGAGCGTATTTGTAATTTTGATATAAAAATGATTTTATATTGTGTTAAATTGTTCCGTTGAGTATTTATGAATTCTGGTTGGTACTTGGGACGCCAAGGCATCGATATGAATTTCTAAACACTCGAATAGGACAGATTGACATAATATTGTTTTGGACTATATTTTTATATAAAAGAACTATCTTGAAAATTTATAAATTTTGATTGTATTGGTTGTTAGGAGATGATAATATTAGATTATCATCGTTTATTGTTGATTAGTCAATATTTCTAACTATTGACTATTGGACGATTTTAAGAAATGAAACTTGTAAATATGATTGACAATGAATATAAATGGTAAATAAAATAAAATAAAAATGAATTTAAATTAAGATGGAGAATTTAAATTCCGGTGTTTTGAAAATTTATTAACAAAAATTCGAAATGTATAATATAAGTATTATATGATAGTATATTCGATTAGAAATTGTTTTCAAATGAAGTAAGTGTTATACTCCCCTCTTGACACTAGAGAATGATTTCGGTGATGAGTGCACGCATCATCGACGTTTATTTTCGAGAGTCCAAGTGGGGGAGTGTGACGCCCCACCTCTATACCCACGCTAGCCAAGAACACTACGGAGTAGTGCTGTCAACTAGCGCGGAGAATAAGGCTGTTGAGGAGCGACCATCCATGTAATTGCCTTGTGCGAGCGCCGATATGTCAGATAGAATAACATGCATTTCATCTTTTAGAGGAAATCCGACATACCGTTACAAACTCAAAGCTACTACACAGTGGCTATAATAGTTTAGGACAATAAATATAAAAATAACACAGATAACATAAATGCGGAATACAGATGGAACGAAAAGTCTCATATATACAATAACTGATATCAGTTACAATACATTTGACACAATACAAATGATACAACTACAACTGTCGACTAAAGAAGTTATATATACAAGTACATTATCGACTAATATACATGAATACATTATCATCTTACAACAGACACACTGACTACTACAACAAGACGAAGACCACTTCAAATGATATAAAAAGTCTTCATAGCTCTAGCAGCAACCCAAAGCTAAAAATCTACAACCTGTAAATACTCGGTCTGACCCGAGTATTACATTCAAAAGAAAATAATACTCGGATCAGTCTAATTCAAAATCAGTTATTAGAGCATAGAAGCAAAAATAATCAATCTCAATATAGATGACAGTCATAGAAATCTCGTATATCCAACTCTCGATACGAGAATTGGATAACGGCAGAAATAACACTAAACAGTGTTAATCCACAAAACAGAAATCCAAAGCAGTTTAAGCAATTGAAATGTCAATTTAAAAAAAATATCAATGCTAATTGGCTGCAGTACACGCTAACGTGTACTGCCTCGCCAATACAGCCTACGAATTACGCAACAGGTCGATGAATTAAGGATAAAAGAAATATCGATTAAAATCTTTCAATTATGGGTGGCTGCAGTGCACGCACGCGTGCACTGCCTCGCCACCACCGAATATACAGTCACCACCACAATGAAACTGCAGTGGCAAACATGTACAAAGACAAGGGCAGACTGTGACTAAACTACAGACATCTCAATGTCACCAGTACAATGGTTCAAACATGAAATGATTCAAAGGAATGCAACTGATATTAAGTGAATGGCAACAAGTAATGAATCAGATACGAATGCACCAGGGGAGTAAGTGAATATGCAACAGAAGTGTACACTAGTAAAGGCTCCTGGCAACAGGTCGCAAGTGCACCAGTTCGAAACTTCACAAGTACAAGACCTTATTCAAGTGCAAACTACAATGAAATGGCAATAACAGGTTACAAGAGGCTGGTATGAGTGATTCAAATGTGCATGACTGCATAGTACAACTACCACACATGCAAGAAGGCTCAAAGTTGTGCAGTGGAACCAAAAGAATAAATGAGACAGAGAAGGCACCTGGATGTGCAGATCAAAAGATGTAACTAAAACATTGTATCAATGGTGAACGACACATACAAGTGTAGCAATAACATGAAAATATCATGAAGGAGCTCAAATGACATCAAGTAAAGAACTCGAGTCACAGGTGATAGAATTACAGTGGTATGCAAATGCAAACAGTGAAGAACACTATAATGTTGCTTTTATGGCAAAAGTAAATAACAGAGACATGTTAAACTCTGCTGTACTACTGAACAAGATGAAGACTACACAAATAAGCTCAGCTAACACATCAAACCAAGGTCAAACCCAAGTCTCAAAATAGGTTCAACTCAAGGCCAACGAACATCAAAAGTTCAACCGGAATGGTATCAAATTCAATACAACATGGTACAACAGCAAAACGGGGTAGTTCAGGTATCACCGTTGAGAATAAGGCACGGTACCAAAACAAAAGGCAAAGGCCCAAAACATTGGAACGGTCAGAACCACTATCAAAGCAATGGTGATCACTAACTATAAGACAAAGTCATGGAATTTCCTTCACACAATCAAGTGACAGAAGTTAGTGGGTGTCACGAGATAAAGCAATGGACAATGTAATTCGACAGTAAGCCATGAAACCGAGACAACTCACGAAATCCTTCAAAGCCAAAAAAACAACAACATTGAACGAAATCGAACAAGTCGAGAAACCTGAACCATCACAATTCAAAGACCATATACGAATGAAAACGAGGGGTTCAAACCCAAATTAAGCGAACCATCAATTACTAAATCACTTAAATCCCAAGTCACGAAAATCGAACATACGAACGAATTCAAGATAATCATGTAACAGTTCGAATTAGATGTGAGTTTAACTCACCTTGCTTCGAAGCGGCGACGAGAACGACTCCATGGAAGCGGCGAAGCATCACAGAGACGAGCGAATTCGAAATCGAAGCCCTAGTTTGGAGGAGACGAGACCGCCATTCTTTCGTTTCTCTTCGATTTTGGGCTTAGGGATTTCGAATGGATGAAGGGGATGGGTTATCACTTATCACGGCAGCAGATCAAGCATGGGCCAAGATTTTAAAAATTTATAAAGCCCGAATACTTTTAACCATGTTTATTAAACGCTTTGGTGATATTTAAAACACGATTTGAATCCATTAGAACAACGGATTCGAACACGATAAAAATTCATATTTAGGATTTTCAATACGAATAGACGATGTCATATTTAAATATATTATCGTATAAATGCGGGTTGTTACAGACTTCCCTCCTTAAAGAAATTGCGTCCTCGCAATCATAAGGAATAAATGGATAAAAGGTAACAACCATAAGAGCATGGCAATGTCGAATGCATACGCGAAGCAAAGGTCAACAGGGGGAAGCATTAGAATTATGGAAGTATCAGATATAGAATCAAAAGGTTCGACTGAAAGAATCAACATCGTGGGGATCAAGGAATCAAAATCAGACGACTATCAAAAGCAAGAATCAATCGAGTTCTAGCAATTGAAAGAAAAGGAATCAGAGCAGAAATCACGTACTGCACGAATTGAATGTGAGTAAATCAAATTACTCACCTGAATCGTCAGAGCAAAAGACGAAGCTCGAATCTCAAAATCGCAAATATTCAATCATCTAAAATGATAATCGAATTTTCACAAATATCTGATTATCAAAAACGATAAGCAGAAACACAAATATTCGATTAATCAAATCGTAAAATATTTAATTATCTCAAATGATAATCAAATTTCACAAATATCTGATTATCAAAAACGATAATTAGAAACACAAATATTCGATTTAATCAAATCGAAAAATATTTAATTATCTCAGACGATAATTAAATTTCACAAATATCTGATTATCAAAAACGATAATCAGAAACACAAATATTCGATTAATCAAATCGAAAAATATTTAATTATCTTAAACGATAATCAAATTTCACAAATATCTGATTATCAAAAACGATAATCAGAAACACAAATATTCGATTAATCAAATCGAAAAATATTTAATTATCTCAGACGATAATTAAATTGGAAAATATTTAATTATCACAAATGATAATCAAATTTCACAAATATCTGATTATCAAAAACGATAATCAGAGACACAAATATTCGATTTAATCAAATCGAAAAATATTTAATTATCTCAGACGATAATTAAATTTCACAAATATCTGATTATCAAAAACGATAATCAGAAACACAAATATTCGATTAATCAAATCGAAAAATATTTAATTATCTTAAACGATAATCAAATTTCACAACTGATTATCAAAAACGATAATCAGAAACACAAATATTCGATTAATCAAATCGAAAAATATTTAATTATCTCAGACGATAATTAAATTTCACAAATATCTGATTATCAAAAACGATAATCAGAAACACAAATATTCGATTAATCAAATCGAAAAATATTTTAATTATCTCAGACGATAATTAAATTGGAAAATATTTAATTATCACAAATGATAATCAAATTTCACAAATATCTGATTATCAAAAACGATAATCAGAAACACAAATATTCGATTTATCAAATCGAAAAATATTTAATTATCTCAGACGATAATTAAATTTCACAAATATCTGATTATCAAAAACGATAATCAGAAACACAAATATTCGATTAATCAAATCGAAAAAATATTTAATTATCTTAAACGATAATCAAATTTCACAAATATCTGATTATCAAAAACGATAATCAGAAACACAATTATTCGATTAATCAAATCGAAAAATATTTAATTATCTCAGACGATAATTAAATTTCACAAATATCTGATTATCAAAAACGATAATCAGAAGCACAAACATCTAATTATCAAAAACGATAATCAGAAGTCATAAATATTCAATTAACGAGTCCGGAATTAACCGAAGTAGTAAAAGTATGGTTCCATACTCCTTACTTTTGCTAAATCGTTTAAATCTCTTTATCGTTTTCTTGAAAGTGCAGAATTGTGTGTTTTAAAAATAACATTTCACATTCTCAAACGGACAAGTCCGGAATTAAGCGAATCGGTAAAAGAAAGGGGTCATAGTCCTCGATTTTTCTGAAACGTTTAAATCGCTTCCTCGTTCCTTTGGAAATGTAAACTGTAAAAATTTTTGAAAACAATTTTAATTTATATTTTTGAAACAACTTTTAAAAATAAAGAATTTTTTAAAAACACGTGATTAAATTAGCAATATCAGTATTGCGGGAGAACCGCTTGTAAATCCATTTCAAAATTGACGAGTATTGAAGTTAACACGTCAAAATCTCATCAAAATAACTGGCATCAAAATATAATGCCAAATGAATTTTCATTCATCAAAAATTGTCACAAGAATCTTCTCAAAGATAGAAAGGGATATCATACCCTAAACTTGTATTCATAACAAGTTAATAACACATGAATTCACCAATACACAAAAATTGACAAAACTTGTCAATAGAAATCACGAAAATTGGTGAAGCACAAATTCTAGAAATCATCACAAGAAATCCAGAGAACACATGAAGGGGGGGGGAGGCCTAGCATAAAAATGGGAGTATGAAGACTCCAAAACACCGGTATCACATGAACGAGACGCTATCTCTTGGTGGCTAACCAATAAAGTTTCACACAGGAATGGTCCGAAGACCGTAGGGCGCTACCCTACAACAAAGCGGGGTTTAGTCTCCCTCGCAGACAAAGAGACATCGCACAGTTGCTAGTCTAAATCACAAAAAGAAAAGGGGAAAGGCCTAACACATGAATGGGAGCATGAAAACTCACCTACGCGTAAACACATGACGAGAAGATATCTCATGGAAGCTATCCATTAAATTTTCACACAGGAATGGCCCGAAGACCGTAGGGTGCTACCCTAGAAATGTGATGGCGAAACATCACATGATCGGGGTATAGTCTCCCACGTAGACAAAGAGATATGCGATGGCGAAACATCACATAATCGGGGTATAGTCTCCCCGTAGACGAATGAAATATGTGTGAGACGAAATCACACAAAGAGTATCCAGACAACCCTCAAAGCCCAAGAGATATGTGTGAGACGAAATCACACCGATGAGGCCTAGTCTAACCGTGCAATATGTGTGAGACGAAATCACACACTGGTGTCTAGACAATCCTCAAAGCCCAAGAGATATGTGTGAGACGAAATCACACCGATGAGGTCCAGTCTAAATCATAATATGTGATGGCGAAACATCACATAATCGGGGTATAGTCTCCCCGTAGACGAAGAGATATGTGATGGCGAAACATCACATAATCGGGGTATAGTCTCCCCGTAGACGAAGAAATATGTGTGAGACGAAATCACACAAAGAGTATTCAGACAACCCTCAAAGCCCAAGAGATATGTGTGAGACGAAATCACACCGATGAGGCCTAGTCTAACCGTGCAATATGTGTGAGACGAAATCACACACTGGTGTCTAGACAATCCTCAAAGCCCAAGAGATATGTGTGAGACGAAATCACACCGATGAGGTCCAGTCTAAATCATAAAAATGATCGTCATGATCATAAAGAAAGTGTCAATTACACTAAGCTAGTAAATATAAGAGTTTAGCTTCATGTCCCATAACCACTTGCTTAACTCAAATATTTACGAACAGATTGTAAATCTCCACTAGGAAGTTGTCACAAAAAGGGTTCAATCGAGCAAGTCCAGGAGCTAACCGACGAAGTAAACGCAAGCGTTTCATACCACTTGTTTTACTAGGCCGTTTAATTCAATTTCTCATACGAGTGAAATAAAGGCTTGTATATACTAATAGATTGGAAAACGGTTCAAAAAAAAGAACTTTGTAGTAAAATAGTTTTGAAATCGTTTGGAAAAAGGGATTTTAATATTTACTACTAGTATAGAAAACCTTTATATTTTTAAAGTGACAAATCACAAAAATGATTGTAGAAACAATCAATCACAAGAATTCACATACGAAGATGTGAATAGAATCCAAAGAATTCGATTCCAAATTCATCAAAGTAGGAATACCAAAAATTCCAGAAATAGAAGTTATCAAAATCAATAAAGGTGATAACAACTAATAAGAGAAGAAGAATCGATTATCAACTGGAAAAACAAAATATCAAGTTCAAAATCGCTGAGATTCAAACTAGATGTGAATGAGAAATCAAAATCACTCAATTTGCAACTGGTCCAGCTATTTTTCATCACAGTGTAACAGGTACACAATGACACTCATAGCATAGACAAAAGTGGAACAAAGTCCAAAAGTCAAAATGGCTTTAATTTGCCAAATTAAAACAAAATCAACATCGGCTAAATCAATTCAAAGCCGAAAACACAAGAATAAGCGTTAGGAATTCATACCTAACAGTCAAAAATAATCATATGTAAAGATGAGAGATAAAACATCGACAAATAGTTGTAACACATGCTCCATCTAAGTTATGTTTTATAATTGTCCTAAACCCCAGGCTCTGATACCAAGCTGTGACGCCCCACCTCTATACCCACGCTAGCCAAGAACACTACGGAGTAGTGCTGTCAACTAGCGCGGAGAATAAGGCTGTTGAGGAGCGACCATCCATGTAATTGCCTTGTGCGAGCGCCGATATGTCAGATAGAATAACATGCATTTCATCTTTTAGAGGAAATCCGACATACCGTTACAAACTCAAAGCTACTACACAGTGGCTATAATAGTTTAGGACAATAAATATAAAAATAACACAGATAACATAAATGCGGAATACAGATGGAACGAAAAGTCTCATATATACAATAACTGATATCAGTTACAATACATTTGACACAATACAAATGATACAACTACAACTGTCGACTAAAGAAGTTATATATACAAGTACATTATCGACTAATATACATGAATACATTATCATCTTACAACAGACACACTGACTACTACAACAAGACGAAGACCACTTCAAATGATATAAAAAGTCTTCATAGCTCTAGCAGCAACCCAAAGCTAAAAATCTACAACCTGTAAATACTCGGTCTGACCCGAGTATTACATTCAAAAGAAAATAATACTCGGATCAGTCTAATTCAAAATCAGTTATTAGAGCATAGAAGCAAAAATAATCAATCTCAATATAGATGACAGTCACAGAAATCTCGTATATCCAACTCTCGATACGAGAATTGGATAACGGCAGAAATAACACTAAACAGTGTTAATCCACAAAACAGAAATCCAAAGCAGTTTAAGCAATTGAAATGTCAATTTAAAAAAAAATATCAATGCTAATTGGCTGCAGTACACGCTAACGTGTACTGCCTCGCCAATACAGCCTACGAATTACGCAACAGGTCGATGAATTAAGGATAAAAGAAATATCGATTAAAATCTGTCAATTATGGGTGGCTGCAGTGCACGCACGCGTGCACTGCCTCGCCACCACCGAATATACAGTCACCACCACAATGAAACTGCAGTGGCAAACATGTACAAAGACAAGGGCAGACTGTGACTAAACTACAGACATCTCAATGTCACCAGTACAATGGTTCAAACATGAAATGATTCAAAGGAATGCAACTGATATTAAGTGAATGGCAACAAGTAATGAATCAGATACGAATGCACCAGGGGAGTAAGTGAATATGCAACAGAAGTGTACACTAGTAAAGGCTCCTGGCAACAGGTCGCAAGTGCACCAGTTCGAAACTTCACAAGTACAAGACCTTATTCAAGTGCAAACTACAATGAAATGGCAATAACAGGTTACAAGAGGCTGGTATGAGTGATTCAAATGTGCATGACTGCATAGTACAACTACCACACATGCAAGAAGGCTCAAAGTTGTGCAGTGGAACCAAAAGAATAAATGAGACAGAGAAGGCACCTGGATGTGCAGATCAAAAGATGTAACTAAAACATTGTATCAATGGTGAACGACACATACAAGTGTAGCAATAACATGAAAATATCATGAAGGAGCTCAAATGACATCAAGTAAAGAACTCGAGTCACAGGTGATAGAATTACAGTGGTATGCAAATGCAAACAGTGAAGAACACTATAATGTTGCTTTTATGGCAAAAGTAAATAACAGAGACATGTTAAACTCTGCTGTACTACTGAACAAGATGAAGACTACACAAATAAGCTCAGCTAACACATCAAACCAAGGTCAAACCCAAGTCTCAAAATAGGTTCAACTCAAGGCCAACGAACATCAAAAGTTCAACCGGAATGGTATCAAATTCAATACAACATGGTACAACAGCAAAACGGGGTAGTTCAGGTATCACCGTTGAGAATAAGGCACGGTACCAAAACAAAAGGCAAAGGCCTAAAACATTGGAACGGTCAGAACCACTATCAAAGCAATGGTGATCACTAACTATAAGACAAAGTCATGGAATTTCCTTCACACAATCAAGTGACAGAAGTTAGTGGGTGTCACGAGATAAAGCAATGGACAATGTAATTCGACAGTAAGCCATGAAACCGAGACAACTCACGAAATCCTTCAAAGCCAAAAAAACAACAACATTGAACGAAATCGAACAAGTCGAGAAACCTGAACCATCACAATTCAAAGACCATATACGAATGAAAACGAGGGGTTCAAACCCAAATTAAGCGAACCATCAATTACTAAATCACTTAAATCCCAAGTCACGAAAATCGAACATACGAACGAATTCAAGATAATCATGTAACAGTTCGAATTAGATGTGAGTTTAACTCACCTTGCTTCGAAGCGGCGACGAGAACGACTCCATGGAAGCGGCGAAGCATCACAGAGACGAGCGAATTCGAAATCGAAGCCCTAGTTTGGAGGAGACGAGACCGCCATTCTTTCGTTTCTCTTCGATTTTGGGCTTAGGGATTTCGAATGGATGAAGGGGATGGGTTATCACTTATCACGGCAGCAGATCAAGCATGGGCCAAGATTTTAAAAATTTATAAAGCCCGAATACTTTTAACCATGTTTATTAAACGCTTTGGTGATATTTAAAACACGATTTGAATCCATTAGAACAACGGATTCGAACACGATAAAAATTCATATTTAGGATTTTCAATACGAATAGACGATGTCATATTTAAATATATTATCGTATAAATGCGGGTTGTTACAGGGAGATCACTTAATAGTTTTTCTAAACCCTGTTTTGATTAAAAAAAATTGAATTTTATTTTGTATTCTCTATAGTATGATTTGATATATAAATTATATAAGTATATATTATTTCAAAACTTGATTTGAAATGAAACCGCGATTGGAATTCTTGAGTTCTTTAATAATTAATGATTTTTTCTTTAATGGTTGAAATGAATTAATACTTGAATCATTACGGAACTTCTGAATTGCGAAATAAGAAATGAACCTAAGAGCTAAGTGAAATATCAATTGAAGTAGAAATCCTTAGAATTAGGAAATTATGAATTTAAAATAAAATTGAAACTGTAAAACTCGCATAGTATTAAATTTCATTCTATAGCATAGATATAACTTACCAAATCATTTAAGAAGTTCAAAAATGTTATATGAATTGTTAATTGGATAATATACAAGTATAGGTTTGAAAAATGGAATATGCATTTAATTAATGGTTTGCAAATATAAATAAAATTGTTAGTAAATAATTGGAATTTAAATTAACATAATGGTGATTCACCATTATGTTAATTTAAAATGGAAATACTATATGTGAATGTAAATGTGAAATTAAATTATAGTGAAATTTAAGTAATGACTTAAGAATTAATTAATTGAAAATTCAACTTTGAATGAAAAGAGGTTGTATGTTGTTTAACTACATTCTATTTGCATAACAAAAACTTACCAAATACTTAAAAAGTTTAAAATGCTAATAAGGATAAGTAGAGGAATAATATACCAGTGTGAGAGTGAATAATAAAATGTGAAAATCTATTGATAGTTGTAAATATAAAGGAAATTTAAGTTTTAAAATGAATTAAATTTAAAATTAATTAAATATAGAATTAGTAAATGGAAACTAATTAAATTTGAATAAAATTAAATGTCAATAAACTTGGAAGTGTATGAAATTAAAATTTTGACTTGGAAATGTATAATTGATTTATTATAGATTTGGATGGATGGTAATGTTTGATATGCATTGGTTGTTAGATGGATGATAATTGATTAAATAGAATTCATTAGTGTTAATGGAATTGAATAAACAGAATAATTTTTTTTAATAATTAAATTCAAATTTGAAGCAAAGTGGAATTAAATATAATTGAATTCAAATTAAATTGAAGCAAATTGACTTGAATTTAAATTATGAATGAAACAAACTTGAATAAATCGGAAACAAATCGAATGTAAACTTATTTCATGGATAAATAAGAAAATAAACGACTTTGGGTTTGTGATTGATCTTTAGAAATTTGAAGTTTGATGGTTTGTACTTTGAAATAATAAAAGCAAAATTTTGGAAAAAAAAAATCCAAAATTGTCCAATATATGCTGAAACGGAAATAAGCATAACTTTTAAATGGATGGACGAAATTCAACGATATTAGACTTTTCGGAAAGCTTAGAAACTGTAGCACGACTTTTGTTTAGACTGTCTTGAGAAATTCCTTCATTTACTTAGTTAAAAATTTGAATCTTCTCGCTGGCCTGTGTAAAAGGGAAGCAAAATCAGTAGCATATACTCTTAGTATTTTTGCCATAACTTTTTACTGGTGTATCGGATTTTGATGATCTTGCACTTTCTAGAAAGCTAAGAACTTAAGTTAAAACTTTTACTTTAAGTGTTTTGTGTTTTGCTGTCATTTAGAGGGTCGAAAACGTGACCAAATGTCGCTGACCTGCGCAATTCATTGCCAGGCTGAGGCGTTCCTATTTAGTAAAACGGTCGTAACTTTTGAACAGAAGGTCCGAATTCAATTATTTTGGACATTCCGGAAAGCCTGAAACGAATGCAACAACTTTTGTTTAGATTCCATTGTCAAATTTTATCGTTTAGGTGACCAAAAACTGAGATTCGTTTGCTGTCCTGGAATTGGAATTTCAGTTTTGAAGCTAAACATGTTATATGTGTGTTGTTTATGATAAGTATATCGATCTATCTTTATATGCATGGTTCTAACTTGGTTATTGAGCATTTTAGTAGGTAGCAAAGAGGTTGCGCTTCGTTTGTGGAGCTCGCTTCTGCGCTTAATGCAAAATGTAAGTTAAAATGCTAATAAACGCTAAATAAAAGGTATGTTCTCGGATTACAGTTTATGTTGTGGTATATTATTGTGTTCCCCATGTTTTGGGATGCCTCATTCTTGTAATGAGATGTGTATCATGCAATTATTACCACTGTGAAAATTTTCGGTCCTAGCCGCGCAAAGGAGGTGCTGCCGAAATTTTTCAAAAATCCGGGAGTTAGAAAATTTTGAGATTTAAAAAAAAAATCCTATAACTAAATTTTGCAAATAAGTCGAATATTTTGAATGAATTATATCTAAATGATGGTTTCCCCTTCTCCGTTCCTTTTCGAGGACGAAAAGTTTTAAGTGGGGGAGAGTGTAACGACCTGTATTTTTAACACTTTAAAAATACGAATTAAAATAAAAATTTTGGATAAAAATCCGAAGGAAATAAAATTTTGTGTTGTTAAATGTGAATTACAAGTTAAAATGCAAAAATGAATTCTGAAATAACTTATTTGTAAATTAAATATGGATGTTAACCTTTATTGAATGTAAGTAATGAATTGAGTTTGATTGTAAACCAAATTGGTTATGATTGTAAACAAAGAATAAATAAAACGGTAGATTTAATAGTGGAAGTTTATGTTATTGAAACTAATATAAATAAATGTAACTTAATATTACAGTTGATTGAAATCAAATAATAACCGAAACTGTAATTTGATAAAGATGTTAACTGGTAATTGAACGTAAGTAAAGATTTAAATTTGAATGTAACAAGAAATTGAATTGAATTGAATTTGATTGTAAACAACGAAATAAATAATATGTACATTTAATATTGAAGTTATAATATGGAAATCAACGTAAATGAATGTAATTTAATATTACTGTGAATTTAAATAAGATGATAGCTGAAGAAAATGAAAGTAAATGAATTATAAACTATTGATAATAATGTATAAGTAAATGGTTGATGCAATAATGAAAGTGTAAATCGAAATAAAAGAATTCAATTGGAATTAAATAACTTGAATTTGAATTACAATATAATTGAACGCTGAATCTAATGTAATCTTTTATACTGGATTTATAATGGAAAACTGCATTGTAAAAGATTGTTAATTACTGTGAAATTAAAAATAAAATTTGTGAACAATTGAAATTTGATTTAAAAGTTAATAATTTGAAATTGGGAATTTTATATTGAAATTAAACAGTAAAAATAGCCATTTTTACAACTGTCTCGGATTTCGACGAAACTAGTTTCATCGGATCCGTAACAGTGAATTATTGTAAGGTTTCAATTTTCGTAGCAATCGGACTTGTCGTTTGATCGTACGGACTCGAAACGCCTTGAAATAAATGCAATTATAATCAATTAAAATCAATTTGAAATTTTGATTTTAGCATAACTTCTTCATACGATGGAATTTGGACTTGAAACCTTTTCCATTGCATTTAAAATATTTTAAAACACCTATTTTTATATATGGGTTTACCCAATTCCGTTCCGGAGTCAGAACGGGCTTTTCGGGCCATAGTTTGTTCCGCACGTTCATCTATCCAGTGTATCTACTCTATCTCTAACATACCTATATAAACACAGTTATAAACCCTAGCCTCCCTAATCTTCATTTGTCTGTACGTACAATTCATCTTCTTCTTAGCTTCTCATTCCAATGGCAGACAAAACCTAATTCCCAAATTCCAAAATCAAAAAAAAAAAAAAAATTCGAGATTTACGCGCTTCGGGTCGCGCTTGGGGTTTCAGGAGAAAAAACCCTAGAGCTACTTCGAGTCGGGAAGAAAACTACTCGGGTCATCGGGTCGATTTTGCAAAAAACTCCAAGCAGGCATCGGGTATTTGAGGCGGGAACTCGAAGTCGACTCAGCACCAGAATTTTCCAATCTTCAAATTTTCATAACTTTTGCATACGGACTCGGATTTGGGCGAGGTTTCTTTTGTTAGGATCGTATCGAAATTCCGGACACTTTGACGCTGGTTTGGATGGATTTGGAGACTGTCAAATTTTTGGGTTTAAATTGAATTTAAATTCAAAAGGTGAGTGTTTTATAACGCTCACAACGTACTGAATATCTTTATGGTAGTTAAATTTGAAATTATGAAGTGATATGGATTTATTTGTCGTTGTTTGATAAAAATTTAATTGTCATATAGATTGTCATTTGAATTCACCGTTGAAAATTAAATTGACAGTCAAATTTAAAGTTAAATTTTAATTGCGATCAAATTTCCTGATATTGATAATTATGAAGTTGTTGTGAATGTTATTGGCTTTATGGTTGATTGGTTGTGATGGATGCTATTGGTCGATATTGGTTGTTTATTTATTTTGATATATCATGCTATCATCATGTATATTGTTTATTGCATATAAACTGTAAACCGAATCATTTCGAATAAATTAAGAAATAGGTTGAAATGATATACCTATGACATCTATTTGGATTGAAATGATATATGTCCATCCTTGAAATTAAATTTGAAATAATTATCCACTTGGCCATAGGTTAGAAAATTTTATACGGACACCGGGTTGGTTAAATTAAATGATTTTAAAAGTTGTTTTGAAATTATTTAAATGAATTTATTTTAAGAATAAAATCGAATTTATGGAAATTGAATTATTTTGAATTGAAGCTCAAGATGTTGGAATTTAAACTTGGTAAATGAAATTGTTTAATTATTCGAAGTTTAGATTTTTAAGAAATTTTTTGAAATACAGCGTAAATTTTCGAAAGTTGATTTGTTTTAAAAGATTGGACTTTTAATCGAACTCTGAATATTTCTAAGAAAATTTTTATGAAATGATATTTCAAGTTTGAGTTTGGAATTGAAAATTTATTTAAAATTGAGATTTAATTAATTTGGAATTTAATTGAAATTCAAAGAAATTTGTGAATTGGACTAAATTGAAACTATTGAATTATTTAATAATTAAATAAGGTTAAATTATTTAATGATTAAATTGAATTGAAATTCTTTAATAAGAAAATTTTGAACTTTTGAATAAGTGAATTTTTACTTCATAAATAATTGAAATTGAGTTTCTTTATTAATTAAGTTTTGGAAAATTATTTAAGAAAGTAAATAAGTGAAATTGAATTTTTTTAACAAGAAATGAAAATGTGATATTTTTGGAATTAATGTAAGACTTGTAATTGGAAGAATTGATTTGACGAATTTAATTTAATTCAAAATTGTAAGTTTTGATTTAATGAAGTTGAACTTAAAAAGGTAGTGTAATGGATTTGAAATTTAATAGAAATTGTTTTGAATGATAAAGTACCTTAACGGATATTAAATGAAATCGATAAATGAATTTAAATTGATTTGAATGTTGAATTAAATTAATTTAAATGATTTCGGAATGAAACTTATATACGAACTTGAATCAATATTTGAATTGTTTAAATTGAAATTGAAATTGAATTATAAGATTTTGAAATTTTGATTTGGAAGTTTTGAAACGTAAATTGTGGAAATTGATTTAGAAAGACAAATGAAATGTTGATTTATAAATTTTAATTGAGATTGTAATTGATTTGGTTTTGAAATAAATAAACGACCAATCGGTGAAATAATTTCGAAGTTATTAAAGAGACCGGAATCGGTTATGGATATACTCTCTATCTAAACCGAAAACCACTTTAATAACTATACGCGGAGTGATGATCCAGAATGAAGTGGTTGGAATGATGTACGTGTTGACTGAAGAAAGAGAACGATAATGGATAGCCTTGACACTTGTGTCAAATTGGAAATGACTAAAACAGGAGCTGTGCCGGGCCAATGGAGGATTAGCTACCTCAAGTGGACACACTTCTTCGTAAACTATTCTTTTACTTTGTGATTGATTGGTGCGCACCCTTGATTTTGGGAGTGTTGTCTCACGGTGTTGCGGGCGCTGCGGCGTTGCGTTCTCACCAGTCCGGATCAGGCGAACGGTAGTATCACTACCTTGGGTATTGCCTCATGTGCCTTGTCATACTTGTATTCCATTTATGCGCGACCACTACGATTTTGATTTGTACCTTTAGTATATGGATTGCCCTCTGGTGACTTCCGGTTTTGGGGAAACTACGGTCTTGTATATGCTCTTGGGAATATAAACTGTGTTAAGGGTGGAATGGGCCATGGCTTAACGCTATTTTAATACTTTTACTTTAATGTAGACATATTATAATAGCGTATTGTACTACATAGTAGATAGTTTAACGGATCCTTGAGAGATGGAAAATCCCGTAACATCTCTTAAGTTATTGCACTCACGTTGACACTGGATAGGAGATGTCAAAACCCGTAAACATCTCTGACGCCGTCACACTCATATTTTCTTATTCGATTTGAATTACATGAGATATTTTAGTCCTGACTCGAGTGTTTTGCCTTTTCATTACGCTCGGGTCAGCCTGAGCATTTCAGATAAGGTTGAAGATCTATTCTGGAGGACGAAGACGGAGTTTGGTATTACATCATTTGTATTCTACTACCATATTATTTTTCCGCTGCATTATTGTATTATCTCTGATATGTATGTAACTCTGATTTATGATGTATAATAATAATCAAATTTATTTATTTAACAGCTTCATGAACTGTTATTTTATTATTATATCTTGTTCCTTCCGCTGCGAGATTCTGAGTTTGTTTTTGTTCTTTCTTTTCCTTTCTTTTCTTATTTAACCCATTAACCATCCGCCCTTTTGAATGGTTTAGAATCGGCATGTGTGTTTGATTTGTCGATTTAAACTGTCCAAAAAGGCGGGTCGTTACAGATATCAATATAGTTTCCAAAACTGGTTTTAACGGATATAATTCGTTTTGCACAATCTATATTAGCTTTATATTTTGATAACCAGTTCATGCCCAAAAGAGTGTCAAATTCGTCAAAGTCAAGAACATAAAGATTTTGTGGAAACCGATAATAGGAATATGAGATAGGGATCTTCTTACATCGTAAACGAAGATTCGTAGGGCCACCAACCGGATTTCTAACGCAAAGAGGATTTCCTACTACTTTGGATTTAAGTTTAAGTTCTTCAACCAAATTTTTAGAGACAAAACTATGAGAAGCACCAGTGTCAAATAAAACTCGAATATCTCTATTGGAAATAGAAAGAATACCTTCCAAGACGCCCTTTCCCTTTGCATCTCTAGAAGATAAAGGCTTATTTTCTAGTGCGTAAACATTTGATTTTTGAACTTGCTTCATCAAGGGACAGTCTTTCACGAAGTGGCCCGGCTTCTGACAAACAAAGCAGTTCAGGTTCTTCTTCTTGGGCTTTGTACATTTCTGAGAATAGTGCCCCTTTTCCTGACAATTGTAACAAGTAACTTCAGATAGACGACTTTTCGGGTTTCCTCCTTTCTTGTTATTGTCATTTTTCCTGCCTTGGAACTTCCTTTTCTTATTATTTCCCCCAGAATTTCCACCTTCTTTCTTTACAACATTTTTCTCTTCTTCAGATGACTCCTCTTTATCTGCTGCTTCATAACGATAGCCCATATCCACTAAATCAGCAAAGGATTGCTTTATATGAATGGTCATCCGCCCGTGGTATCTCTTCTTCATTCCTTTCACAAACCTTTGATTTTTCCTTAAAGGGTTACTCACCAATTCGGAACCAAATCGAGAAAGCTCATTAAAGCGCTTCACATATTCTCCAAAAGTCATGTCACCTTGTTTCAATTCCACAAACTCCTCATACAATCTATCAACACCAGCTGCAGGCAAAAAATGTTCTTCAAATTCACTTTTGAACCTCGACCAGGAAAAGTTTTCTTCTGGTTCCTCCATCGTTTTAGTTTCCCACCAGTTTTGGGCCCCATCTTCCAATTGCCAAGTAGCTAGATACCTTTTTTGCTCATCATTGATATTCAAGCCCTTAAAAATCTTTTCACATGTTTTGATCTAGGCTTGTGTCTCAATTACCATCTCTTTGCCTTTATATGTCTTTCCTCCCAGATTATTGAATTTCTTGCATAAGACGGAGAAGTCTACTACTGGTTGGATTGGAATAACTGCTTCTACAACAGCTGGAGCAGTCCGTCCATTAGTAGTGGTACTGCCACCTCTTCTTCCTCTTCTTCCACTCATTCTCTGAGATAGGAAGAAAGAGTTAGGATTTAGATAAGAATTGAAAAGTTTGAAATTCGAACGCTCTCTCAGATATACTCATTCTAGGGTGTTACTAACCCCATCTCTAATGAGTGACTAATGTTATTACTGGAAGCTAAAGTTCTTACTCAACCTTAAGCTCTGATACCAACTGTGAAGACACGTAAATTCTCACCATTTGAATCGACTATAATCCACACAAGTCAAATCCAAACAGATAAGGATTCACGATCTTCCCTAATCAAATTGGATTCTTCACTTTTGAAAATCAACATATCATATATCAAAGATATCAATGTCGAGATCCAAATGTTAAAATCCTCATTGGTAGGGTTTGCTACCAGTAAATAACATCAGTATAAATAAGAATGCACAGCTGAAACAAAATGCTCTCATATATATTTAGAACAAAAGATGATACAAGGTGATATTAGAAAGTCATAGATACATCACTATATACAACATCATGAAGTACAACTGAACAAGGTACACAGCGGAAATAGAAACTAAAGAAACAAGTCTTCAGAGAGAGTCCAAAAACCGACATCTTCACTCTGATCCAAAAGCTCCAAATAAACACTCCAACTCCAGCTCCAACTATCTACAGGGTGATCTATTACCTGACTCTAGGCTGCCCGTGTGGAAAAATAAGGGCACCCAGAGTTTAGGGAAAAACAATAAACTCCAGGTCAGTCATGGGACTGGTGTGAGAAACAAAAGTATATAATTGCTTTTGAAAACAAGTTCCGTATATGCTTTTGGAAAATGAAACTATCATAAGGTCTCGATCCGCACACAAGATGCAAACACACACATGGTCGAGGTTTCTCCTTATGACAGTCAAACATGCCTTTGATACGTTAAAAATATCCTTTTAATATTATTATAGTGCTTAGTGATTTAGAACCATTTTCAAAATAAACTTATTAATTTAGCCAGCATACGTTACATGATGGTATGCCTACTATAGCCACTGTATTAAACAGCGGGTAATACAATCAAAACCGTACAAGGTTCGTATTGGAGAATGAGTTTCCAATAATGACCAGGCAAAGGAACTTCCTCATCCACGATTGGGTACGCCTCTAGAGGGACGTCCCGAGAAACTACTGTTTCTCTGCCAACACAAGGCCGGGTTACCACTCAATGGTAACTACTTACTCAAGTCTATCCATCCCCCGGTTGTTACCAACCTTTAAAACTGGGCCCCGATCTTTTCCAACATCCACATCAAACAAATACTGGGCGTGTAAGACCACAGTACAGCTATATAAATATATAATCCACAAAGTGAATACCTGGGCTCCATACCATGGTATCACTATATATATCTAGAAGGGAATAGACATCCTATACCTTGCCGCATCCATTCCTGTTTCGGCCATTCCCGGGGTGTGAGGTTCGTGAAGTCTCGTACCCACAAGGCTATGCTTTTCAACAAAAGCCTTGATCCTATCCATAGCATTCTTCGGAATGTCACATTACCAATCCAAAATTACATAACTGATTTCTACCAACGCATAACCCTTGAGTTCATACGTCTCAAGGAAGGGTGTTAAGCTAAGAGAATAAATTCTCCGCCACCAAGCAGATATACGTTAATAAATATCAATCATATAAAGTCAGAATGTAATGTCAGACAATCCATCCATCCACAAGTTCGTTCTGGGACTGAACGAAACCGAAGGCATCTTATTCCTCAACCTTTGCCCAAAAGGTGAGAGGCCCTTGCATATCCGAAGATTCTTCAAACATCATCTGGACCACTGCTTTAAAAGTATAGGGGTATCGTTTCTATATCGGCCGCTAAACCGATGAAGAGAAATCAACAAGCAGTCCATTAGATGTGAAGATCCCTGGTCTTCATCATCGTTTCAATACGACTCATCACAATCATAGCGTCGTATTATTATTCGGAATGGGAAATTCTCATTCCCGGTCTTTCCGAATAATAAGCGTTCTTTAAAAGCCGTTCGGAACCAAATGGATTTTTAATTTAAGTCTCAACAAATCAAATTCATATTTGATTTAAGTGATTTAAACCTCCATTTAAATTACTTTATTCATACTATTTCAAATTTGGAAAATATTGATCACTTATAGCTCAAATTGTGAAATAAATCACAAGGTGTTATCCTACAATTATTTTCTACCCAGCCCATGCATATGGATAATTAATTTCTCATAAACTGGTTAAGAAAAGTCAACAATCAATAAATAATAATCAGTGCTCATAAACTGGTCGAGCGCAATCTAAACAACCAAACAATTAATTAACAAAATAAACACGACAATAAATGATAAATCAACGCTTCAATCTATCAGATATTTGTAACACTTTTTTATTTTATCTTGGGTTAAAATGATTTGATATTTATTTTGGAGCATCCGGGCTTTCCCTTCGACATGTTCCGTCCCTCGTCCAAGTGTCCTTGGATCTCACAGACGAAACACGTGTACTAGTCGTTTCCGCATACCCCATTAAGTATTTAACTTCTAAATTTTAAAATAATTAATTAACCAACCAAATAGTCAAACAAGGAAATAAAACTATATTTTAGCAAAACAAATTAAACAAGCATTCAACAAGGGTTTTCAAACAACACTTAACACTTATTCGTTTAAATCCAAATGGGTGTGTATAATAAGTGTAACGTGCAGTGTTATCACTATTAATCATCCATATATACATTCATATCATCCAAACAAGCAGTATATGGTATAACTGAATATTTAACAATTAAATACTGATATAACTATTATATAGTTAAAACATCCATAACTATCAATCCATTCAACCAATCACAACCAATATAAACATTATATTAAGTGATATAGTTTCTCACCGTGGGATCCACTCCTCCTTTCTTTAGTTTGTGAATGAAATAAAATGAGATATGGACTTGGCTATTTATAGGTGAAGAGAAGGGTACTTTAGTCATTTCCTATAGCCTAATTTGATTCGACCATATTTTGGTCCAATAGAAAACATTTAGATGGCTTAATTTGATTCGACCACATTTTGGTCCAATAGAAATCATTTAGATGGCTTAATTTGATTCGACCACATTTTGGTCCAATAGAAATCATTTAGATGGCTTAATTTGATTCGACCACATTTTGGTCCAATAGAAATCATTTAGATGGCTTAATTTGATTCGACCACATTTTGGTCCAATAGAAATCATTTAGATGGCTTAATTTGATTCGACCACATTTTGGTCCAATAGAAATCATTTAGATGGAATATAATAATCATTATGCTATTTTGTTTTATTAGGCAAGTAATTATACTGTTCTGTTTTATTAGGCAAGGTTAATCATTCTCTCTTGTTTTATTAGGCAAGTAATTATACTATTCTGTTTTATTAGGCAGGGTTAATAATTCTAGATATAAAATCCATTATTTAATCATTTAAAAACATATTAACTATTCATGTTCAAAGTGATTAAATTATGGGTCGTTACATTTTAAATATTCGAATTTGATGACCCAAAAATATGGGTCGTTACATAGAGGTGTCATGTGCATATGAAGGGAGGCTAAGAAGAAGACATGTGTAAGGCTTCTCTTTAGTAGCATTTGTTTCATGCTATGGTTTGTTTTCATAGCTTTTCTTATTTATTTTGTTATCTATGTATGCTATCTTTTATAAATTCAAATGAATATAACTATAAACTCATATAACTTTTGAATTCAAATTCATATATTTAAATAACTACTATTATTTAAATTAGTTAAATTTCTAGATCGTTACAGAAATAAAGAGGCTAGGCAATTAAAGCAAGAGTTTGAATGGTTTGGAAAATAAAAAGGCAACAAATAAATTGATGTACTTATTCTTATTATTTGTTAGGAAATGAAAAATGTTTGCACGTGAATAATGAAGGTTCCTCACAGCTAGAAGGAAATAAAAAGAAATGGCTAAGGAGGAGTAAATGCTTGGAAACAGAAAAGGCAAGAATTAAGGAGAAAGAAACTCACATATATTTTATTCTTAAATGCAAATGAAATAGAGGATTGTGATGAGAATGAAATATTCTTGTACGTGATTGAGATAGGAACACACGGCTAAGAAAGGCAAGAGTGAATGGCTAGGGCAAGTAAAAAAGAGGCCATGCAAATGAAAAGGCAAGAAATTAAAACAATGAAACGTATATCCCTTTGATTCTTCCAAGCCATAAATAAAAGATGTAAACAAGTAACAATCCAATAAATAAAATGAATGTTTAGACAAAATAAAAAAACAGAAAGAAATAATAGAGATGGACATAGAAAAATATAAAATAAAATACAGAATTTTAATTGCGTGTAAAACGCTGTAAATTATCCAATTTTAAAGGTATAAATCAGAATTTAACGAAACAAAAAGTAGAACGGATATAAACATTATATTCTGCTCCAAAGAAAAAGATTAAAATTTTAAAATTCAAATTTAAAATTTTAAACTTAAATTCAAAATTTGACCAAAGTTGACCAAAATATAGAATTTTCAAAAAATGTTTATTTTATTGTATTTGGAAAATAAACTACAAAAAAATCCAAATTTTACATTTATTATAATTAAAACCTTAATCAATTTATTCAACTTGGTTTCATTCTTTTATTTTTGTCTATGAATAAAATATACATTTCCATTTATTTCATTACATTCACACTTTACAATTACTGTCCTATCTCATATTAATGAACATTTACTTACTTTTAAATGTAATTGATTTCCTACTTTAAATTTAGCATCCTAAATAAAATGTAACTTGCAATAAATGTTATCATTATCTTTATATTACACTCAAGTTTATTATGTCCACTAATTATCATAATTGCTTACATAATGTTTAAATCATTCAATTACCATAAATTATATACTAATTCATTTATCCATACAACACTTACATTTATTTACTTATATTCAGTTTTATACCCAAATGTAACATTTACAACTAGATTAATAGACTAATTAAATAGTAACTTACAACCGTTACTATAACTTTTAATCACACTTTTGAATTCATTGTTCACAAACATATGTTACCATTCTTATATACCTAATCTTTATTCAATGGTCATTTATTTCATACTAAATCATTTATAAATTTTAATGTTTGCATTTGTTTTCTTACATAAATTTATAGCCAAGTATAACAATTTACATTACTTCAATAAATTGTAATTTCATTTCAATTGTTAATAATTAGTTTTTAAATACATTTTTACATTTCATTTTGGCATTCATTTCATTATTAAATTACAAAGTTTTTTTTCAAATTTATTTACCAAAATCTTATTAAATAGACAACTTTAATTATTTAAAATTTACGGGTCGTTACACTCTCCCCCACTCAAAACTTTTCGTCCCCGAAAAGGAAGAAGGTAGGAGAATAGAAACAACCTGAAAGAAAAAAGATTGGATAGGAAAGAAGATAATAAAATTTAAAACCATGGAAATTTCAAATTAAATTAATAATTGATTTCATCCATTTGATTTTCACCAAAGTTAAATAAATCTTAACTATTTTTAATCTCATTATCTCATCTTCTAGTCATCTTAATTTAACAATTTTCCAAAGTCAAGAATTTGAAAATCATTTATTATACTCATAATTTATTCACTAAATTTCATTCTTCTTTATTCCAAAATTATTATTAAATTTATTCCACTAAATATATAATCATATTATTAAGTTTATTTACACTTTTTATAACTGCTCCAATTTATTTATAAATTCCGTTAACACCATTTTATATTGTAATTATTCAATTAACCTTTTATTCTATTTATCTCTATGAATCTCTTTATAACTAAAATTTAAGTGTATAACATTTATTATAACCACTCAAATTTTATTTATAAAATCCTTTTATATTGTACATTATCCAATTACATTGTTAACTTCTGAATAATTAAGGTAAGTTATATTGAAATTCAATAGAATATTATACAAATAAAATTTTCCAATTCAATTATTTCAAGCTTAAATATTTATTCAAAATTTTGGCTTCATTTTATAATTGAAATCATCCCTTAAGATAAAATTTAAGAATTAGATTTCCGGCTAACTTCAAACTATTCTAGATAAATAAATATATATACATAATATATATCAAATCAACTTCAAATCATATATCAATATATATATATATATATATTATAAATCAAGTCAAATTTTAGAAATTAAAATCAATTTAATTCTTCAAAGCAGAACTGTAGTAAAGCTACAGAATGGTCTCTTCACTTCGAAACTTGAAAATGAATGTCGATGATGCTGCAGTCATCACCAAAATTATTTTCCAGTGACAAAGAGAAGAGCACTGATTCAAACCTTTAAAATTCTTTAGAAACAATTTCTATTCGGAAATATTTTAAATAATATATCCTTTTAAAACTATAAAACCAAAGTTCGAAATCATCAGAAATTAAATTCTCAAATTCTTGATTTAAATTCATTTTAATTTCCAAATTAATTTATGACCATGTTTTGTAGTTCAATTATTTTATAAATGAACAAAGCCAATGATTACAATATATATACAACTCAAATATTATTTCTTAACAACTAATTCAATTAACTATCAACATTCAGAAAATTATACTTATATATATATAATTATACAAAATTTATTTCATTTACTAAATTTGAAAACAATATGGTGTCAGTTTGCTATGTTCAAGTGTTATGGAGATCCTATCGATAGCGTTGATCAGACGAATCGATCGAAAACCCAAATCAACACCAATGTAATATCCCGGAAATTTTAACAATATCAATTTAATAATCTGTTAAATAATTAAATTGATATTGATGATCTTTGATAATAAGATTTGAATTTAATTTAATAATCTGATTAAATTAGTATTAATTGGTGATTTTATCTTTTAAAAGTTAATAAGATATTTTCTATTTGAATATATATATTTATTTATATATATTGTAAATAGAAGCTTTGGGTAAATTGGGAATTTAGATTTAATTTAATATGACTTTTCAAAGTTATTTAAATTAGTAAATTTATAGTTTTAAAATACTTTAATTGCTTAAGATATTTTTACTTAAGTTTAAAATTATATAAGAGTTAACAAAAAGGCTTGTTTTGTTTCTTTTTAAAATATCACTTGATAATATAATCTCTTATATAAATTATTTAAATATCAAATATGTTAATTTCATATAATAAGTATAATGTATTATTTTTATTAATATGAATGGATTTTAAAGAATATGAAATTGTTATTTAATTGAATAAATAGTTATATGTAAAGACCCAAAAGTTGGCCTTCGAAAATCGGCACCTGTACTTCACTTGTACTCAAAATGCCGTAGATTCAAATGCCAAATCTGGTTCTCCGGAGCTTATAACAACATTAAGTAAATAACACAGCGGAATAAAAAGAATAATACAGATATACAACATCTGATACGATATCCAGATACAATGATGATACAATGAATATCTATATACATCAGAGATATGATACAATAAATAGCAGCGGAAAGAAAAATAGATAACATCAGCAGCGGATAATCTTCATCTCCAAAGCACGATCCAGAAATAGCTCGAACTCCCAATAACGAGGCACAAAGATAAGTAAGTGCAGTCTGATCCAAAGACTGAACCAACTCCAGAAAATCTACTAAACCTGAATATCTGAAAAACCCAACTCTAGACTGCTCGTGTAGGAAATTATGAGCACCCAGAGTTTAGGAAAGGAACAATAAACTCCGGATCAGTCATGGGACTGGTGTGAGCAACAAAAACAGTTTATCTTTAAAAACGAACAACAAAAGAATTTTAAAGTCAATTCGCAATGCTTTTTGAAAAATGAGACTACCATAAGACCTCCCGCCACACACACAATGCAAACGCAAAATTGGAGGAGATTTCTTCTTATGATAGTCAAAGATGCTTACTACGCAAAAATCAAATCATTTTTGATATTATTATTAGTGCATAGTGTAGAAATCATTTCGAAAGTATAATATTAATCTTAGCCAACATACGACCAGTATCGTATGCCTACTATAGCTACCATCTAAACAGTGGTGACCACCGTACGTAAATGGCAGGTTCTACAACTAATACCGTACAAAGTTCGTATTGGAAGATGGATTTCCAACAAATGGTCAGGCTAAGGAACTTCCTATCCACGATGGGTACGTCCCTGGAATAGACGACCCGAGAACCTAACCGGATCTCTGCCAACACAAGGCCGGGTTACCTCTGCAAAAATAGGTAACTACTGACACGCGTATGCCATCCCCCGATCGTCACCGATCTTCCCGAGGATCCTCGATTTCCAACAACCACATAATAATAATAATGCAGTAACCACAGAGGTTAAGTATCTGGGCTCCATACCATGATACCACCTTTATCCAGAAGGAATGACATACACTAAGGGGCGCTACTCCCTAGAACCTTGCTGCATCCTTCCTGTTTCGACCATTTCCGGGGTGTGAGGCTCGACGAAGTCTCGTCCACAAAGCTACGCTTTGTCACAAAGCCATGCTTCGGGTCAAACAAATGATCAACCTATGATCACAAAGATATAAGATCAAACAAATGATCATATCACAAATGATCAAACATTGATCATCACACAGCAACACTCAGCATGCCACATTACCAAATTGGGATATATCGCTGATAAATTTCAACTACATAACCTCTGAGCTCGTACGTCTCAGAGAAGGGTGTTAAGCTAAGAGAATAAATTCTCCGCCACCAACAGAAATGTATTTGAAAGAAATCGGCTTTATATCTCAAAGTGTAATGTCAGACATGTATCCATACAAGTCTGTTCCGGGATCGAACAGAACCGAAGGCACTTCTTACGAAGCCCTTGCAATTCCGGGTAATTTCCAATCACGTCCGGACTTCCCGTCACAAAAGAGTGATATAAATCTCTATACCGGAGCAACTCAGTGCAGAGACATTCGACAGGTTGTCCTTTCATTTTTGAAAAATATCCGGTCTTCAACATCGGTCTTCAAATGCCATCCATATACGACGTATCACTATTCGGAATGGGTTATATGACCCAAAGGTCTTTTCCCGGCTAACCCGAACAGTGAGCGCAATATTTAAAAATATATGGATATTGGGAATTCAATTAAGTCACAACTTATTACCCAAAAATCTTTCTTCAAATGGTTTAACAAATTACCATTTTAATCTTTTTAAACAAAAAGATTCAATTCACAAAGTTCACTTAATTTCACAAAGATTCATTCACAGATTTTCCAAATCGATTTCCATTTCAGTTTAATTAATTCGTTAAATCTTTAAATCAAAGATTTAACTAATAGCTTTCAAAACAATTCCATTCCGGATGGTTTAAACAAATCATCATTTTAAATCTGTTAAGATAACAGATTTAATTCATAGCTTTTTAAAACAGTTCATTCATAACTTGGAAAAATAATTCCAATTTAATCTTGAAATTCCTTTAATTAAACTGGAATTTCATTTCTTATCTGAAAGCTTTTATTCCTTTTAAAACAACAGTTTTCATTTTGGAAATCTGATTCATTAATACGAGTTAAGGTTCT
Source organism: Allium fistulosum (assembly GCA_030737815.1). Lineage (NCBI taxonomy): Eukaryota > Viridiplantae > Streptophyta > Magnoliopsida > Asparagales > Amaryllidaceae > Allium > Allium fistulosum. The sequence goes on along the minus strand of CM060907.1, from coordinate 867,564,145 downwards.
TGGGTTAAATTCAAATTCTCAAAATTATACTTTTAAATGGTTTAACTTCATATAAACACATTTATAACATTTTTAATCCCTAGTTTCAAATCATAGGATTCAATTTCAAACTTGAATTCAAATTTAAATCAAATTATTTAAATTTTCAAAACTCGGTTAAGTTATTCAAAATAACTTTTATATTTGAAATCCCGTTTCAAAAGCTTTTCATTGTAAACCCAAAATTTCCAATTTCAAAATCAATTGAAATTAAAATTTCAATTTTTAAAAACATCAGATTTAAATTATCTGTGACTTAACCGATTTCCACGTGAAATCCATATTTGTGTGTGTATGGTGTAGTCCAGGGGTTTTACACACAATAGTGCAACAACATCAATCATCACAGATATATCGATAAGCGGTATAATCGATAACGCTTATCTTCATTCACAGATTCATAGATAAAATAAATTTATCAGTCACAAAGATTCACAATTATAATTCGATGTGGGTTTCGGATAACCAACTGGAATCCGACTCCCTGTCGCATCGAAATTCAAGTGTCGTTTACGGGTCAAAAGGTTTCACATTCACATAGTAATATATCACAGAAACAGAAAATCTCAGATCACAACATAAATCAGGATGTATCACAAAGCATCATATTTCAGGAAATATCAAACAATTTAATCATCCAATCAAATCCAAATATTCATAAGTAAGGTCAGTTAATTATCTGATTTATTCAAATTAGATTAGTTACTTATGAATTTCTAATCCGGGTTAATTAATCATTAATTAATTACAAACCAATATAATTAATTATCCTTTATATCGTTTATTAATTAACTATTAATAATTTATAGATTATTCTTAAATTAATTATCCTTAATTAATCACATTGATTTATTAGCCCTTAATTTATTATCTTTCCTTAATCACCTTCATAAATTTATAATTCCTTAATTAATTAACTTAATTAGTTAATCCTTAATGACCCATTTATTAACCCTTAATTATTTAATTAATCCAAGTTTTTAAATGTAACTTATTTACATCATTTTAAAGTTATAAACTTTAGTCCATTTTCAAATCCTAAGATTCAAATTTCCAATTTGGATTCAGATTTTAAAAATTCAAATTAAACTCGATTTTAAATTCGTTCAGATTTTATATTGTTCTTTGAAATCAAGAAGCTGCCAGGCTATACCTTAAACAAAAGCCTGGAACACAACATACTCAAATCGTCTAAACTGCTTCGAGTCGCATCTGCATTTTTCTCGCGCCATACCCGGGAATACTTCGAGTCTTCTCATTATTTGCTTCGAGAGAATCTCAGAAAAACCCGAGGCCAAAAAGACAGCGCCCCCCCAAAACAACCCACCCCTTTCAAACGTGCACGGTGCACGTGTACACGCGATTGGACCACCTCCGGCCATCGTCGCGATCACCACCACGTCGACGACAACCCTACCAACAACTCCGAGCACCCAAATCTTCAAGAACCCCCACGTATAAAAATCGAGCAGTTCGATCGAACGAGAACCAAAGTCGATCACCAGAAGATCGTCTCGCGCCGCCGATCCCCACCACCGGAACTCACGCGCGCTGGGCCAAAGCCTCAACACTCACTCACGATCCTCCTCCCCTTGGTCCGATCCCCTGAATCACGTTGACCACCACGAACCACCTCCATATACCTCGTCGACAAAACTGGGTTGTTAAACCCTAAATCGATCTCGACTCATCAAATTACGAAATAGAAATTTTTTTCAACAATTTTCCTGAACCCATTGATTCATAAACTAGCTCCAATCCCAGTTTCAACATTTATCATTAGATCAATCACTGGAAATTCAAGAAAATGCTATTTTTGTTCAAAAACTAACTACTCTGTGAATACTAAAATAAAAGCTTCTATTTTTAGTTTAAAAATCATAACTTGCAGTAGAGATTCGAGCTATGAATTTAAATTTACTTTTTATGACAATCGAATTTATCAAGTTTTTACTTGATTCACTGTAAATCAAGATGACAGTGGAAATTTTCTTCAAATCATGTTGAACAGGTATTTAAAAACGTTGATTACAGGTTAAACTTCATGTTTGATGGGAGACTTTAATACCTAACAATGATCGAACGAAATAAATTAATTTTCTTTGAATCAGTGATCAACTCTATAGTCAATAACAGGGAAGAGCAGTATGCAGAGTAACTTATGTATATACAGAATGTTTATTCAAAAACAAAACATATACAATACTATATGATCAATAGATCATCTTACTGTTAACTTAAAGTTTTTTTAAAGTTGATGTTTACTCACTGGTGAAAACAAAGAAGTCTGGGAAGAAAAAAAACAAAGTTGCTCACCTGGGTATTCGCAACAGAGAGGAAGCAAAGCCTGTATTTTTTTTTATTTAATTTCTTTTGAAGCTTCGATAGTTTTGAACTGCAACTTTGATTATGTTGAATTTGTTGCTTTGCAGGTTCGAATCAAGTTGATTCTTCTCTCAAGCTTTGAAGTTGTTGATTTAATTGTTTCCAGTTGTAGTTTTGTTAAGTTGAGGATGATGTTACTTCAATTTTGTTAAAGTTTGAATGGTGTTCATTTTAGAGGTTTCTCAGGTGGAAGGGCACGAAAATGAATTGAAGTTGATATGTGAATTTAGGTTATAAGGTGATGATATTTTTCTTTTTATTGTTTGACTAGCCTGTTTTCTTGGTGGCTGATATGATATCAGTGAGTACAAATGTTTATGCTTGCCTACATTTTTTTTTAGCTCGGCTGTACTCGTATGGGGCTGAAGATAATATTTGTGTGTACTTGAGAAGATAGGGTATTAAATGCAATGTCCTATATGTTTCCCTGCATATCTTATTTATTTTCCAGAATTTCAAGTGTCTACTTGTTTTGCTCGGCTGATACTAAAAGTATGAGATGATTTTTATATTGTGCACTTGTTTATGCATTATGTGCTGGAGGGAATAAAATTTTGTTTACTACAATATCAAAGGTATCCTATTGCAGCCTACTCATGCTTTTACTTTATGTACTTATTGCTTTTAAAATTGTGGCTGCACTTGTTATATTGTCTTGTTAACACTTTGTATTTGTTTTGCAAGATAGAAGAAATTGTTTAGTTATTTGTATATAGATATTTTGTTTCTTCTTTTGTTATTTCCCTGGTTTACATAATTTACCTGCAACTTTGTTTTATTATTTCTTGTTTGCTTACACAACTCACATTCAATTCTAGTTGTATTTCTTTTGTTATTATTTTTATAGTTTGATTCTATGTCGCCTTATGACCATCAAATCCAAATATATATTAAATTTGCTCGTATATACCTAAATATATATATATATACCTTCAATATACACACATATACTCACATATACACTATTTACAATATTTTAATTTCAAATGATTTATACAGAATATACTTGGATATCGGGGAAACTCGCTCCATTTAATCAATTTAATTTCACAATTTTTATTCAAAAATTTATTTAATCATAAATTTAACTCAAAATTTCATTTAATTATTAATTTAAATAAATTTAAATTTCGGGGTCGTTACAAACTTCCCCCCTTAAAAGAATTTCGTCCTCGAAATTCGCAGGCACGAAACAACACAGAGATAGACAGATTCGATCTCCTATAATTCCTCAAACACAAGATATGGATTCCAAACTCAAGTTGGAATATCTCAGAATACATACCAATTTGTCCCTCTTCGGACTTCGGTATTCAAAAGAAATTACAATAGAATTTCAAATTCGGTTTTAAACGATATCGTTTTATCGATCTTATTCAATTTACCCTCATATTTTATTAGTCAATTTAATTCAATTTAAAATTTCAATTTCAAATTCATTAAGGTTTAAATTAAAAAGCTGATAAGAAACCGATGAAAATACGAAGTAAGAATTTTCTACAACTTCTTCTTGTAGCTGGTACGAAGAAATCAAAAGAATTTGGAAACGAGTCAAAGAAGATTGATAGAAAGTTGTTTCCACTGTTGTTACAGAGTATTGACCATTTATAGTCGTATTTCTCTGTCCCCTATCTCATCCTCTTCTTACACTCATACTCACTATCGCTGAATAGTAAGAGAATTTACTGAGACGTTCAGACGGATATCTTAAGGATATACTCATTCTAGAGTTTTACTTCACTCTATCTCTAATGAGCTACTTAACGTGTTACACTCCTAAGCTAAAGTTCAACCTTAGCTCTGATACCAAATGTAAAGACCCAAAAGTTGGCCTTCGAAAATCGGCACCTGTACTTCACTTGTACTCAAAATGCCGTAGATTCAAATGCCAAATCTGGTTCTCCGGAGCTTATAACAACATTAAGTAAATAACACAGCGGAATAAAAAGAATAATACAGATATACAACATCTGATACGATATCCAGATACAATGATGATACAATGAATATCTATATACATCAGAGATATGATACAATAAATAGCAGCGGAAAGAAAAATAGATAACATCAGCAGCGGATAATCTTCATCTCCAAAGCACGATCCAGAAATAGCTCGAACTCCCAATAACGAGGCACAAAGATAAGCAAGTGCAGTCTGATCCAAAGACTGAACCAACTCCAGAAAATCTACTAAACCTGAATATCTGAAAAACCCAACTCTAGACTGCTCGTGTAGGAAATTATGAGCACCCAGAGTTTAGGAAAGGAACAATAAACTCCGGATCAGTCATGGGACTGGTGTGAGCAACAAAAACAGTTTATCTTTAAAAACGAACAACAAAAGAATTTTAAAGTCAATTCGCAATGCTTTTTGAAAAATGAGACTACCATAAGACCTCCCGCCACACACACAATGCAAACGCAAAATTGGAGGAGATTTCTTCTTATGATAGTCAAAGATGCTTACTACGCAAAAATCAAATCATTTTTGATATTATTATTAGTGCATAGTGTAGAAATCATTTCGAAAGTATAATATTAATCTTAGCCAACATACGACCAGTATCGTATGCCTACTATAGCTACCATCTAAACAGTGGTGACCACCGTACGTAAATGGCAGGTTCTACAACTAATACCGTACAAAGTTCGTATTGGAAGACGGATTTCCAACAAATGGTCAGGCTAAGGAACTTCCTATCCACGATGGGTACGTCCCTGGAATAGACGACCCGAGAACCTAACCGGATCTCTGCCAACACAAGGCCGGGTTACCTCTGCAAAAATAGGTAACTACTGACACGCGTATGCCATCCCCCGATCGTCACCGATCTTCCCGAGGATCCTCGATTTCCAACAACCACATAATAATAATAATGCAGTAACCACAGAGATTAAGTATCTGGGCTCCATACCATGATACCACCTTTATCCAGAAGGAATGACATACACTAAGGGGCGCTACTCCCTAGAACCTTGCTGCATCCTTCCTGTTTCGACCATTTCCGGGGTGTGAGGCTCGACGAAGTCTCGTCCACAAAGCTACGCTTTGTCACAAAGCCATGCTTCGGGTCAAACAAATGATCAACCTATGATCACAAAGATATAAGATCAAACAAATGATCATATCACAAATGATCAAACATTGATCATCACACAGCAACACTCAGCATGCCACATTACCAAATTGGGATATATCGCTGATAAATTTCAACTACATAACCTCTGAGCTCGTACGTCTCAGAGAAGGGTATTAAGCTAAGAGAATAAATTCTCCGCCACCAACAGAAATGTATTTGAAAGAAATCGGCTTTATATCTCAAAGTGTAATGTCAGACATGTATCCATACAAGTCTGTTCCGGGATCGAACAGAACCGAAGGCACTTCTTACGAAGCCCTTGCAATTCCGGGTAATTTCCAATCACGTCCGGACTTCCCGTCACAAAAGAGTGATATAAATCTCTATACCGGAGCAACTCAGTGCAGAGACATTCGACAGGTTGTCCTTTCATTTTTGAAAAATATCCGGTCTTCAACACCGGTCTTCAAATGCCATCCATATACGACGTATCACTATTCGGAATGGGTTATATGACCCAAAGGTCTTTTCCCGGCTAACCCGAACAGTGAGCGCAATATTTAAAAATATATGGATATTGGGAATTCAATTAAGTCACAACTTATTACCCAAAAATCTTTCTTCAAATGGTTTAACAAATTACCATTTTAATCTTTTTAAACAAAAAGATTCAATTCACAAAGTTCACTTAATTTCACAAAGATTCATTCACAGATTTTCCAAATCGATTTCCATTTCAGTTTAATTAATTCGTTAAATCTTTAAATCAAAGATTTAACTAATAGCTTTCAAAACAATTCCATTCCGGATGGTTTAAACAAATCATCATTTTAAATCTGTTAAGATAACAGATTTAATTCATAGCTTTTTAAAACAGTTCATTCATAACTTGGAAAAATAATTCCAATTTAATCTTGAAATTCCTTTAATTAAACTGGAATTTCATTTCTTATCTGAAAGCTTTTATTCCTTTTAAAACAACAGTTTTCATTTTGGAAATCTGATTCATTAATACGAGTTAAGGTTCTTGGGTTAAATTCAAATTCTCAAAATTATACTTTTAAATGGTTTAACTTCATATAAACACATTTATAACATTTTTAATCCCTAGTTTCAAATCATAGGATTCAATTTCAAACTTGAATTCAAATTTAAATCAAATTATTTAAATTTTCAAAACTCGGTTAAGTTATTCAAAATAACTTTTATATTTGAAATCCCGTTTCAAAAGCTTTTCATTGTAAACCCAAAATTTCCAATTTCAAAATCAATTGAAATTAAAATTTCAATTTTTAAAAACATCAGATTTAAATTATCTGTGACTTAACCGATTTCCACGTGAAATCCATATTTGTGTGTGTATGGTGTAGTCCAGGGGTTTTACACACAATAGTGCAACAACATCAATCATCACAGATATATCGATAAGCGGTATAATCGATAACGCTTATCTTCATTCACAGATTCATAGATAAAATAAATTTATCAGTCACAAAGATTCACAATTATAATTCGATGTGGGTTTCGGATAACCAACTGGAATCCGACTCCCTGTCGCATCGAAATTCAAGTGTCGTTTACGGGTCAAAAGGTTTCACATTCACATAGTAATATATCACAGAAACAGAAAATCTCAGATCACAACATAAATCAGGATGTATCACAAAGCATCATATTTCAGGAAATATCAAACAATTTAATCATCCAATCAAATCCAAATATTCATAAGTAAGGTCAGTTAATTATCTGATTTATTCAAATTAGATTAGTTACTTATGAATTTCTAATCCGGGTTAATTAATCATTAATTAATTACAAACCAATATAATTAATTATCCTTTATATCGTTTATTAATTAACTATTAATAATTTATAGATTATTCTTAAATTAATTATCCTTAATTAATCACATTGATTTATTAGCCCTTAATTTATTATCTTTCCTTAATCACCTTCATAAATTTATAATTCCTTAATTAATTAACTTAATTAGTTAATCCTTAATGACCCATTTATTAACCCTTAATTATTTAATTAATCCAAGTTTTTAAATGTAACTTATTTACATCATTTTAAAGTTATAAACTTTAGTCCATTTTCAAATCCTAAGATTCAAATTTCCAATTTGGATTCAGATTTTAAAAATTCAAATTAAACTCGATTTTAAATTCGTTCAGATTTTATATTGTTCTTTGAAATCAAGAAGCTGCCAGGCTATACCTTAAACAAAAGCCTGGAACACAACATACTCAAATCGTCTAAACTGCTTCGAGTCGCATCTGCATTTTTCTCGCGCCATACCCGGGAATACTTCGAGTCTTCTCATCATTTGCTTCGAGAGAATCTCAGAAAAACCCGAGGCCAAAAAGACAGCGCCCCCCCAAAACAACCCACCCCTTTCAAACGTGCACGGTGCACGTGTACACGCGATTGGACCACCTCCGGCCATCGTCGCGATCACCACCACGTCGACGACAACCCTACCAACAACTCCGAGCACCCAAATCTTCAAGAACCCCCACGTATAAAAATCGAGCAGTTCGATCGAACGAGAACCAAAGTCGATCACCAGAAGATCGTCTCGCGCCGCCGATCCCCACCACCGGAACTCACGCGCGCTGGGCCAAAGCCTCAACACTCACTCACGATCCTCCTCCCCTTGGTCCGATCCCCTGAATCACGTTGACCACCACGAACCACCTCCATATACCTCGTCGACAAAACTGGGTTGTTAAACCCTAAATCGATCTCGACTCATCAAATTACGAAATAGAAATTTTTTTCAACAATTTTCCTGAACCCATTGATTCATAAACTAGCTCCAATCCCAGTTTCAACATTTATCATTAGATCAATCACTGGAAATTCAAGAAAATGCTATTTTTGTTCAAAAACTAACTACTCTGTGAATACTAAAATAAAAGCTTCTATTTTTAGTTTAAAAATCATAACTTACAGTAGAGATTCGAGCTATGAATTTAAATTTACTTTTTATGACAATCGAATTTATCAAGTTTTTACTTGATTCACTGTAAATCAAGATGACAGTGGAAATTTTCTTCAAATCATGTTGAACAGGTATTTAAAAACGTTGATTACAGGTTAAACTTCATGTTTGATGGGAGACTTTAATACCTAACAATGATCGAACGAAATAAATTAATTTTCTTTGAATCAGTGATCAACTCTATAGTCAATAACAGGGAAGAGCAGTATGCAGAGTAACTTATGTATATACAGAATGTTTATTCAAAAACAAAACATATACAATACTATATGATCAATAGATCATCTTACTGTTAACTTAAAGTTTTTTAAAGTTGATGTTTACTCACTGGTGAAAACAAAGAAGTCTGGGAAGAAAAAAAACAAAGTTGCTCACCTGGGTATTCGCAACAGAGAGGAAGCAAAGCCTGTATTTTTTTTTCTTTAATTTCTTTTGAAGCTTCGATAGTTTTGAACTGCAACTTTGATTATGTTGAATTTGTTGCTTTGCAGGTTCGAATCAAGTTGATTCTTCTCTCAAGCTTTGAAGTTGTTGATTTAATTGTTTCCAGTTGTAGTTTTGTTAAGTTGAGGATGATGTTACTTCAATTTTGTTAAAGTTTGAATGGTGTTCATTTTAGAGGTTTCTCAGGTGGAAGGGCACGAAAATGAATTGAAGTTGATATGTGAATTTAGGTTATAAGGTGATGATATTTTTCTTTTTATTGTTTGACTAGCCTGTTTTCTTGGTGGCTGATATGATATCAGTGAGTACAAATGTTTATGCTTGCCTACATTTTTTTTTAGCTCGGCTGTACTCGTATGGGGCTGAAGATAATATTTGTGTGTACTTGAGAAGATAGGGTATTAAATGCAATGTCCTATATGTTTCCCTGCATATCTTATTTATTTTCCAGAATTTCAAGTGTCTACTTGTTTTGCTCGGCTGATACTAAAAGTATGAGATGATTTTTATATTGTGCACTTGTTTATGCATTATGTGCTGGAGGGAATAAAATTTTGTTTACTACAATATCAAAGGTATCCTATTGCAGCCTACTCATGCTTTTACTTTATGTACTTATTGCTTTTAAAATTGTGGCTGCACTTGTTATATTGTCTTGTTAACACTTTGTATTTGTTTTGCAAGATAGAAGAAATTGTTTAGTTATTTGTATATAGATATTTTGTTTCTTCTTTTGTTATTTCCCTGGTTTACATAATTTACCTGCAACTTTGTTTTATTATTTCTTGTTTGCTTACACAACTCACATTCAATTCTAGTTGTATTTCTTTTGTTATTATTTTTATAGTTTGATTCTATGTCGCCTTATGACCATCAAATCCAAATATATATTAAATTTGCTCGTATATACCTAAATATATATATATATATACCTTCAATATACACACATATACTCACATATACACTATTTACAATATTTTAATTTCAAATGATTTATACAGAATATACTTGGATATCGGGGAAACTCGCTCCATTTAATCAATTTAATTTCACAATTTTTATTCAAAAATTTATTTAATCATAAATTTAACTCAAAATTTCATTTAATTATTAATTTAAATAAATTTAAATTTCGGGGTCGTTACATTATATATGTATATATATATATAACTTGACTTTTTAAATTGAATCTTAGGATTTAATTTAATTGAATTTGAATTTAAGCTTTGAAATTCAAGAGAATAAATATTTAAATTGTTTGGATATTATAATATTTGTATAACTTTTAATTATAAATATAATTGGTTTTGTTTCTTTAAAATGATTTATATATATAGATAAGTGTTTAATAAATAAGAAAAAGGCTTTTTTTTATTACTTTAAAATAAATAGAAATAAGATAAATACTTAAAAGACATGTGTCTTTATCTAATGACTCATTTTAACATGTGTAATTTAAGTAACAAGTATATGTGACAAGTGTCTTCATTTATTTTTATTTTCTTTTATTTTTATAAAATCATAAACTTCACTTATATAAACATATGCATTCTCTTTACTTCATTTTCTTTCTATTCTTATTTTTCAAAACAAGATAAACTCAGTTTCTCTAATCGAAATCTGAAACAAATCAATATTACTTTTCAAGATAATCCTCTAAACTCAAATCAGAGAATCAAACTTCTCAAACCAAATCAAAGCCTGTAATTCATTTATTTTCAAAAAGCAAACCAAAGTCTGTAAACAAATCTTCCTTAAGCCAAATCCTTCAATCTGTAACCAAGTTACAATCTGAAATCAAAGACAAGGGACTGCAACATTTTTCTTCATCTCTGCATCATATTCAAAGAACCAGCCTACCTTCATTTCTTTCAAATCTGGAATCATTTTAAGGCCTGTCTGCATTCATCTCTTCAAAATGGAAATCAAGCTTGCATGTTAATGAAAAGCAATTTAAAGGCAACAATTCGAGTTTTAAATCAAATTCAAGAAGCATGCAAGTCCACAGTTTTCAAAAGCTAAAATCTGGAAGCTCTGTTTCATTTTTTTCAATCAGGTGAGTAACATTCTTAGAACTTAAAATATAAGAATCTGTTTGCTTGTTAGCTCTGAAAGAAGTATGTTCTTGTGTGTATCTATATGTGAGTTTCTATAAATATATATATGTGGATGTGTTGATATATATGTGCATGTCTGTTATGTATGATATCCCTGTTTTATATTTTCTTTAAGTTCAGATTCTTGATAAAATCCCTATCTACTTATCTGATCTCTGATAGACTTAAGTTTTAAAACAAAATAAGTTTGTTTTATCATAAACCAAAGCTTAAATTTAAATTAAGTCAAATCTTAAGCCTGGGTGTCTCTGGAAGATTAAAACATCAGTGTATATTAAATAAAGTGAAAATTCAAACTGTGAGATTTGTAGTTCCAGTATTATGGATTGAATAAATAAACCAAATCATGATTTTTAACACTTAAATCAAGATTTTTAAGAATGTGGAAATGGTGCAGTTCTGTGATGAACTGAAATTGAGAATTTAAGGTTTTCTGGTAATTTATTGATTTTGGTAGATCGAGATTTTGGTTAATGATAGAGGAGTGGTCGTAGTTCATAGGAAAAATGCCTGATGATGTTGCATTTCATTGAGGAGGCAGCGGTGGCGATTCTTTGTCTGGAAACCTAGTTTTGTTTGGTCTGGCAATTTTGATCATATCACTCTTTCCAATGGATCGAGTGTATCGGAATTCAGGGTATTGGGAGCTGGAGCGTTAATGTAGACGAGGCCGGAGTGGGTGGATCTCAGATGATCGGAACGGCGAGCTTTGGTTGATGACAGGCTTTGACAATTCGAGCTGATAAGTTCCATGCCTGGGAGATGATCGAATTTCGAATTCGAGCAGTAATCGATGAAGTGATGGTCATAGATTGGTTGGTGGATGAACGTCGATGAGGTGGAGTGGTCGTGGATGGACGGAGTGGACGTTGATGACCGTGCACGTGCACACGATCGAATTTCTGGTGAGTTGTTGTTTTATCAGAGGGTTACTCGAGTTGTTTTCGTGGGAGACTCGGGGTTTTTTTTAGTGTTTGGCTCGAAGTAGGAAGGGGGTAAGTTTCTTCGTTTAGTTGTAGGGTTTTGTCAGGGGAAACTCGGGTGAGACTCGAAGGATTTAAGGGTACGACTCGAAGTAATCAGGGGTCTCGAGTATGTTGGTGTTGACAGGTTTAAAACCTGTATGTTTAAAAAGTTTAAACTAAAATTAAATTTGTAAAGAAATATTTAAACATGTTTTAAATTTAAGTTTAAATTGATTTAAGTTAAATTTGAATCTCAGTTCAAATTTAAAATAAGTTTTTAACATTTAAATATTTGAACAACCTTAAAATGTTTAGATAGCTAAATTTAAAAATAAAGTTTTAAATTGGAAGTAAGTTTAAATCTAAACTTAAAACTGGAATCAAATATAAATCTGTATTTCAGAATTGAAATAAAAAGGAAGTTTTAAATGAAATTGTTTTAATAACTTAAATTGTTTAAATCTTGTAAAATTTCTTTTATAAGAAAAATATTATTTATCATTTAAAGGTTTTAAATTGATTTTAAAACTTGTTGAAGTTTAATTATAAGTTAATGATTTGTATGCATTTAATTATTAGAGTAATTAAATGGATAATTAAATTATCTAATAAATTAATGAAATAAATAATTACTTAAAGGTAATTAAAGGTTCAATCTTAAAGGTTTAAGATTAATTATTTTTAGAATAATTAACTTGTAATTAAGATTCATTAATTAAATAGGATTTGATTTTTAATTAATGATTAAGATAAATTAATTAGGAATAATTAATTTGTAATTAAGGATTATAAATTAGAGTATTAATTAATGGTTAGGAATTAATTAATAAGTAATTAAATATTAATTAAGTTATGGTTAACACTTAATTAATTAAATAATTAGAGATTGATTAATTGGTTATTAAGATTTATTAATTTAGAATTAATAATAATTAATATAAGTTAATTACTTAAGGAAAGTAATTAAATAATAGTTAATGAAGTCATTAACTATGGATTATTTAATAATTAATTAATAGGATTAATTTTAATAGTTAATTAGATTAATTAATTTGAAGATAATCAATTATAGAATTTGTTTAAAATGTAATTACTTAATGGAAGTAATTAAGAATTAATTACTTATTGTAATTAATTGAAGTTAATTTGATTAGTTTAGTTAATTAATTAAGTTTAATTAATTTATAATAATCAAGAGATGATTTGATAAATAATTACTTAATGTAATTATTAAGGTATGATTATTTAGGAAGTAAATAATAAGATAATTACTTGAAGTAATTAATTGATGGTTATGTATTAAGGAAAGTAATTTAAGTTTAATTACTTTGAATAATTAATCAAGGGATTAATTAAGAAATTAATTAAGGAGAATTAATTTAGTAAATGAAAGTAATTAAGGGTAGTTAATTACTGATTGAAGATTAATCAAGGTGATTAATAAATGTTGTTTAATTTAAAGTTAATTTCTTAATGTGATTAATTTAATTAAGTAATTAATAATTAAGTTGTAATTAAGATTGATTAATTAAGAAGTAATTAATAAATGAAGTGATTAATTAATGTAATTAATTAAGGTTTAATATAATTAATTATAGTGATTAATTTAATTAATTATAGTTAATTAATTAATGAAGTAATTAAAGGTTAATTACTATAAGTGGTTAAGGTTAATTAATTTGAGTAATTAATTAAAGATAAATTACTTGAAGGTAATTAAAAGATAATTAATCAAAGATGATTAATTGAAAAAGGTAATTAGAGGATAATTAATTAATTTGTAATTAATTAATGGTTAAGTAAGCAGGATTTATAAAATGAAGTAATTAATTTAATTCACTTTAAATTAATTAGAGATGATATAGATCATTACTTATGGATGGATGATAATACTGAATGCTTTGCATTTGATTGATATCTCTGATGAGATATATGCTATGTGATATGGATGTTTAGTTGAATTGTGATAATATGGATTATCTGATGATATTGATAATGTTGATTATCTATTGTGAATTTTCTTTCTAAGTGTATAAAGATAATTGAATTAAATTGTTTTAACCTTTAAAACAACTTGGCCTTAAAAGATACGTTTTGGATTTCGATGAGACCGGGATCGGGTTTCCGTATACCGGATTTCCAGGTCTGGAGACCCGAATACCACATCGATCCAAATTAACGATAGGTCGTGAATCAAGTGAAGATGAAGATTCAGAGTGCAAGGGTTATTGTCGTTAACTCTGAGGGTGATTCCAAAACGAGTGTAACGAGATAATGCCTTCGGTTTCGTTCGAACCCGGAACGAACTTGTATGGACTGAATGCTTTCAGAACATCGTCAGGTGGACGATGAGCATTCTAAGTGATGTGTTCTTTTCTAAGGTAATCGTGACCTCAAGCCTCACAAACCGGGAATGGCTAAAACAGGGGAGGTGCAGCAAGGTTAGTGGGTAGCACCCAAGTAGGACAAGATGACCTCTGTCTAGATGTCCCTTTCTATTTTCGACTTAGTGTGTGCGGTTGGTCATGACAACCGTGAGGTATCTTGTGCGGGAATTATCCAGTAAGGGATGTTCCGGCCTTGTGTTGCAGGGGATTGGGAGTGATCCTCGGTACGGTGATCTAGGCCACGTACTGTGACGGGCGGTACCCCGGTAGCCCTGCCATTGTATGGAATCCAAACTCCAATAAGTGCCGTACATTTTAGTTGTGCCCAACTATGTTGGAACGTGAGATGTAAGCATTCCAGCTATTTCATATTTATTTGAAAACCCTAGACCTATTATAATACAATCGAATTTCCTATCAAATGTTTTGGTTAGCGTAAGGAAAAAAACTTACCCATATTTATTGGTGGGGAATCTTACGTGATACCTTTTCTTTCAAAAGGTTTTGAAGTTAAACAAGTTTAACCTGTTACTCACACCAGACCCATGTCTAACCCAAGTTGTTTATTTCTGTTTTATAAACTCTTGGGTACTCAAATTTTTACGAGTAGCCAAGGGATTCAGGTTTAGCTTTGACGAGTAATCTGGAGGAACAATGGAGCAGGAGGCTTCGGCGTTGTAGATATAGATAGTAGTTTTCCGCTGTGTTGATCTTTGTATTGATCTGTATTGTGTTGAGATGTAATAACTAGACAGATGTTTATAACTGTTTAGTATGTGATGTGTAATCTGTGTAACTCTGATAGATGATGTATATGATACTATGTAATATTTATGTGATATATTATATTTCGTTTCGTTTTCGCTGTGAGTATCTGTTGTTGTTTTCTTTTCTCTTCTTCTCTTTTCTATTTCTCACCCCTTTCTTTCTTTCTGTCGATGCGATTTTTCGGGAGTGGAAAGCCGGGTCGTCACACGTGGTATCAGAGCTTAGGTTGAGCGAATGCCTAAGCTTTTGGTTAAGTGAATATCAGAGCTATTGGTTGAGTGAATACCTAGCTCTGGAGTGGTATCTATCGTGAGAGAGCGTATTTGTAATTTTTATATAACTATATATATATATTCTACCTATATTGTTGGGTTACCTGTTCGGGTTTTCCAATATGAGTTATAAAGGTAGATAAGGTGGTGGTGTGTGAAACACAACTACCAATGGTTGAAATTTGAGTGTTGAGATTGGAAGTGTATCTGTCGAGACTGTAGACCCAATACTGTCTCGAGTAAGTTTTGCTGTGATGAAGGATTTCATCGAATCTCTGAAGGAAACCAGTTATGGTTCGGAGTTTATCTGTAAAGTTGGATGAGTAGAGTTTGGATCTATCGGTTGAACAGAAGCAAGTGATGGTATCTTGATACCTCAGGTAATAGTAGCTGTGTGATGAGATGCAGTGACGATGGATGTTCCCGAAGATGTTTTCTTTGGAACGAGTTTAAGGAAGTGTGTCTGTTTCAGTGTTGTGGCTGAGTTCAGCATGGTGTTTCTGTTTAGTTTGGAGTTCGAGTTTCTCGAAGAGCTTTGGTTAGGAATCTTTGGCATCTGTGGTAGCAGTGCAGCTTGGAGTGTTCTGTGATGGCAGGAAGTTTTTCTGGCTGAGCAGTTTTTCTAAAGGTGAAGTTCAGAAGCAGCAAAGAGGATCCATTTCTTAGATGGATTGGATAGTTAAGTATGGGCTGTTCTGATTTGTTAAGAGGAACAGTTTTCTGTGGAAATAGGCTGGGTTGATCGCAAAAGTGACTTGCGATAGTTTGAGTGTTCTCTTGGGTTATCAGAGTTTTTCTGAGTGTCTTCAGAAAAGTCAGGAGTTTGTCCGCATCTGAAGGTTGAGTTTTCTTATCGACTGGATTCCAGGAGTAGTACCGGTAGTTCAGTCTAGTTGAAGGATGTTTCCTAGAGATGGAGTTGGTGCAGCAACTCAAGTTTTGATGAAGTATCTGAGTTTTCTTTATGGATCAGTGAACCTTATTTCTGGAATGAGTTGTCCAGTCTGTGCTTGTGTTCTACCTCAGATCAGAATTGAGCAGCGAAAGCAGTTTGGAGTATATCTCTGGATAGGAGAAGTAAGTTTGGAATCTACTGATGTTGTGAAGTAAAGTTATGTTTGGATCTTTTCTGTGTTCTGATTTGGATAAGTATTGGGTTTTCAGGATTGAATTGTCAGTTTGGACAATTGGAATTCATTGAGTTTTATGTATCTCTGAGAGGTACGTGTAAGATCTATCTCTGGTTTTAGAATCAGCAGTTCTGGAAGGTTTAGTTGTTGAGTCAGACTCGTCTGTAGTCTGATATTCTGTTTAGTTCTGTAGATCTAGATGAGTAGGAGATCTATAGCTTAGTAGTTTAGATTGTTGTAGAGCGAGTATCCCGGTATATATATACTTCGGGAAACTCGAGGAATTCTATCTAGAATTTTGTCTGGATAGTTAGATTTGATTGATTGGATGAATTGGTTGCTATGGTTGTTAGCATATGGATGATAGTATATGCTTGTGTTTTAAAATTTAAAATCTTTAATACGATTATTAAATTACCTTTGTTTAAATTTCGGGGACGAAATTATTTTAAGGGGGAAGGAATGTAATATCCCGGAAATTTTAACAATATCAATTTAATAATCTGTTAAATAATTAAATTGATATTGATGATCTTTGATAATAAGATTTGAATTTAATTTAATAATCTGATTAAATTAGTATTAATTGGTGATTTTATCTTTTAAAAGTTAATAAGATATTTTCTATTTGAATATATATATTTATTTATATATATTGTAAATAAAAGCTTTGGGTAAATTGGGAATTTAGATTTAATTTAATATGACTTTTCAAAGTTATTTAAATTAGTAAATTTATAGTTTTAAAATACTTTAATTGCTTAAGATATTTTTACTTAAGTTTAAAATTATATAAGAGTTAACAAAAAGGCTTGTTTTGTTTCTTTTTAAAATATCACTTGATAATATAATCTCTTATATAAATTATTTAAATATCAAATATGTTAATTTCATATAATAAGTATAATGTATTATTTTTATTAATATGAATGGATTTTAAAGAATATGAAATTGTTATTTAATTGAATAAATAGTTATATATGTATATATATATATATAACTTGACTTTTTAAATTGAATCTTAGGATTTAATTTAATTGAATTTGAATTTAAGCTTTGAAATTCAAGAGAATAAATATTTAAATTGTTTGGATATTATAATATTTGTATAACTTTTAATTATAAATATAATTGGTTTTGTTTCTTTAAAATGATTTATATATATAGATAAGTGTTTAATAAATAAGAAAAAGGCTTTTTTTTATTACTTTAAAATAAATAGAAATAAGATAAATACTTAAAAGACATGTGTCTTTATCTAATGACTCATTTTAACATGTGTAATTTAAGTAACAAGTATATGTGACAAGTGTCTTCATTTATTTTTATTTTCTTTTATTTTTATAAAATCATAAACTTCACTTATATAAACATATGCATTCTCTTTACTTCATTTTCTTTCTATTCTTATTTTTCAAAACAAGATAAACTCAGTTTCTCTAATCGAAATCTGAAACAAATCAATATTACTTTTCAAGATAATCCTCTAAACTCAAATCAGAGAATCAAACTTCTCAAACCAAATCAAAGCCTGTAATTCATTTATTTTCAAAAAGCAAACCAAAGTCTGTAAACAAATCTTCCTTAAGCCAAATCCTTCAATCTGTAACCAAGTTACAATCTGAAATCAAAGACAAGGGACTGCAACATTTTTCTTCATCTCTGCATCATATTCAAAGAACCAGCCTACCTTCATTTCTTTCAAATCTGGAATCATTTTAAGGCCTGTCTGCATTCATCTCTTCAAAATGGAAATCAAGCTTGCATGTTAATGAAAAGCAATTTAAAGGCAACAATTCGAGTTTTAAATCAAATTCAAGAAGCATGCAAGTCCACAGTTTTCAAAAGCTAAAATCTGGAAGCTCTGTTTCATTTTTTTCAATCAGGTGAGTAACATTCTTAGAACTTAAAATATAAGAATCTGTTTGCTTGTTAGCTCTGAAAGAAGTATGTTCTTGTGTGTATCTATATGTGAGTTTCTATAAATATATATATGTGGATGTGTTGATATATATGTGCATGTCTGTTATGTATGATATCCCTGTTTTATATTTTCTTTAAGTTCAGATTCTTGATAAAATCCCTATCTACTTATCTGATCTCTGATAGACTTAAGTTTTAAAACAAAATAAGTTTGTTTTATCATAAACCAAAGCTTAAATTTAAATTAAGTCAAATCTTAAGCCTGGGTGTCTCTGGAAGATTAAAACATCAGTGTATATTAAATAAAGTGAAAATTCAAACTGTGAGATTTGTAGTTCCAGTATTATGGATTGAATAAATAAACCAAATCATGATTTTTAACACTTAAATCAAGATTTTTAAGAATGTGGAAATGGTGCAGTTCTGTGATGAACTGAAATTGAGAATTTAAGGTTTTCTGGTAATTTATTGATTTTGGTAGATCGAGATTTTGGTTAATGATAGAGGAGTGGTCGTAGTTCATAGGAAAAATGCCTGATGATGTTGCATTTCATTGAGGAGGCAGCGGTGGCGATTCTTTGTCTGGAAACCTAGTTTTGTTTGGTCTGGCAATTTTGATCATATCACTCTTTCCAATGGATCGAGTGTATCGGAATTCAGGGTATTGGGAGCTGGAGCGTTAATGTAGACGAGGCCGGAGTGGGTGGATCTCAGATGATCGGAACGGCGAGCTTTGGTTGATGACAGGCTTTGACAATTCGAGCTGATAAGTTCCATGCCTGGGAGATGATCGAATTTCGAATTCGAGCAGTAATCGATGAAGTGATGGTCATAGATTGGTTGGTGGATGAACGTCGATGAGGTGGAGTGGTCGTGGATGGACGGAGTGGACGTTGATGACCGTGCACGTGCACACGATCGAATTTCTGGTGAGTTGTTGTTTTATCAGAGGGTTACTCGAGTTGTTTTCGTGGGAGACTCGGGGTTTTTTTTAGTGTTTGGCTCGAAGTAGGAAGGGGGTAAGTTTCTTCGTTTAGTTGTAGGGTTTTGTCAGGGGAAACTCGGGTGAGACTCGAAGGATTTAAGGGTACGACTCGAAGTAATCAGGGGTCTCGAGTATGTTGGTGTTGACAGGTTTAAAACCTGTATGTTTAAAAAGTTTAAACTAAAATTAAATTTGTAAAGAAATATTTAAACATGTTTTAAATTTAAGTTTAAATTGATTTAAGTTAAATTTGAATCTCAGTTCAAATTTAAAATAAGTTTTTAACATTTAAATATTTGAACAACCTTAAAATGTTTAGATAGCTAAATTTAAAAATAAAGTTTTAAATTGGAAGTAAGTTTAAATCTAAACTTAAAACTGGAATCAAATATAAATCTGTATTTCAGAATTGAAATAAAAAGGAAGTTTTAAATGAAATTGTTTTAATAACTTAAATTGTTTAAATCTTGTAAAATTTCTTTTATAAGAAAAATATTATTTATCATTTAAAGGTTTTAAATTGATTTTAAAACTTGTTGAAGTTTAATTATAAGTTAATGATTTGTATGCATTTAATTATTAGAGTAATTAAATGGATAATTAAATTATCTAATAAATTAATGAAATAAATAATTACTTAAAGGTAATTAAAGGTTCAATCTTAAAGGTTTAAGATTAATTATTTTTAGAATAATTAACTTGTAATTAAGATTCATTAATTAAATAGGATTTGATTTTTAATTAATGATTAAGATAAATTAATTAGGAATAATTAATTTGTAATTAAGGATTATAAATTAGAGTATTAATTAATGGTTAGGAATTAATTAATAAGTAATTAAATATTAATTAAGTTATGGTTAACACTTAATTAATTAAATAATTAGAGATTGATTAATTGGTTATTAAGATTTATTAATTTAGAATTAATAATAATTAATATAAGTTAATTACTTAAGGAAAGTAATTAAATAATAGTTAATGAAGTCATTAACTATGGATTATTTAATAATTAATTAATAGGATTAATTTTAATAGTTAATTAGATTAATTAATTTGAAGATAATCAATTATAGAATTTGTTTAAAATGTAATTACTTAATGGAAGTAATTAAGAATTAATTACTTATTGTAATTAATTGAAGTTAATTTGATTAGTTTAGTTAATTAATTAAGTTTAATTAATTTATAATAATCAAGAGATGATTTGATAAATAATTACTTAATGTAATTATTAAGGTATGATTATTTAGGAAGTAAATAATAAGATAATTACTTGAAGTAATTAATTGATGGTTATGTATTAAGGAAAGTAATTTAAGTTTAATTACTTTGAATAATTAATCAAGGGATTAATTAAGAAATTAATTAAGGAGAATTAATTTAGTAAATGAAAGTAATTAAGGGTAGTTAATTACTGATTGAAGATTAATCAAGGTGATTAATAAATGTTGTTTAATTTAAAGTTAATTTCTTAATGTGATTAATTTAATTAAGTAATTAATAATTAAGTTGTAATTAAGATTGATTAATTAAGAAGTAATTAATAAATGAAGTGATTAATTAATGTAATTAATTAAGGTTTAATATAATTAATTATAGTGATTAATTTAATTAATTATAGTTAATTAATTAATGAAGTAATTAAAGGTTAATTACTATAAGTGGTTAAGGTTAATTAATTTGAGTAATTAATTAAAGATAAATTACTTGAAGGTAATTAAAAGATAATTAATCAAAGATGATTAATTGAAAAAGGTAATTAGAGGATAATTAATTAATTTGTAATTAATTAATGGTTAAGTAAGCAGGATTTATAAAATGAAGTAATTAATTTAATTCACTTTAAATTAATTAGAGATGATATAGATCATTACTTATGGATGGATGATAATACTGAATGCTTTGCATTTGATTGATATCTCTGATGAGATATATGCTATGTGATATGGATGTTTAGTTGAATTGTGATAATATGGATTATCTGATGATATTGATAATGTTGATTATCTATTGTGAATTTTCTTTCTAAGTGTATAAAGATAATTGAATTAAATTGTTTTAACCTTTAAAACAACTTGGCCTTAAAAGATACGTTTTGGATTTCGATGAGACCGGGATCGGGTTTCCGTATACCGGATTTCCAGGTCTGGAGACCCGAATACCACATCGATCCAAATTAACGATAGGTCGTGAATCAAGTGAAGATGAAGATTCAGAGTGCAAGGGTTATTGTCGTTAACTCTGAGGGTGATTCCAAAACGAGTGTAACGAGATAATGCCTTCGGTTTCGTTCGAACCCGGAACGAACTTGTATGGACTGAATGCTTTCAGAACATCGTCAGGTGGACGATGAGCATTCTAAGTGATGTGTTCTTTTCTAAGGTAATCGTGACCTCAAGCCTCACAAACCGGGAATGGCTAAAACAGGGGAGGTGCAGCAAGGTTAGTGGGTAGCACCCAAGTAGGACAAGATGACCTCTGTCTAGATGTCCCTTTCTATTTTCGACTTAGTGTGTGCGGTTGGTCATGACAACCGTGAGGTATCTTGTGCGGGAATTATCCAGTAAGGGATGTTCCGGCCTTGTGTTGCATGGGATTGGGAGTGATCCTCGGTACGGTGATCTAGGCCACGTACTGTGACGGGCGGTACCCCGGTAGCCCTGCCATTGTATGGAATCCAAACTCCAATAAGTGCCGTACGTTTTAGTTGTGCCCAACTATGTTGGAACGTGAGATGTAAGCATTCCAGCTATTTCATATTTATTTGAAAACCCTAGACCTATTATAATACAATCGAATTTCCTATCAAATGTTTTGGTTAGCGTAAGGAAAAAAACTTACCCATATTTATTGGTGGGGAATCTTACGTGATACCTTTTCTTTCAAAAGGTTTTGAAGTTAAACAAGTTTAACCTGTTACTCACACCAGACCCATGTCTGACCCAAGTTGTTTATTTCTGTTTTATAAACTCTTGGGTACTCAAATTTTTACGAGTAGCCAAGGGATTCAGGTTTAGCTTTGAGGAGTAATCTGGAGGAACAATGGAGCAGGAGGCTTCGGCGTTGTAGATATAGATAGTAGTTTTCCGCTGTGTTGATCTTTGTATTGATCTGTATTGTGTTGAGATGTAATAACTAGACAGATGTTTATAACTGTCTAGTATGTGATGTGTAATCTGTGTAACTCTGATAGATGATGTATATGATACTATGTAATATTTATGTGATATATTATATTTCGTTTCGTTTTCGCTGTGAGTATCTGTTGTTGTTTTCTTTTCTCTTCTTCTCTTTTCTATTTCTCACCCCTTTCTTTCTTTCTGTCGATGCGATTTTCCGGGAGTGGAAAGCCGGGTCGTCACAACCAACAACCCAAACAACACAATATATAATAAAACATTTTAAATATTAGTTTACAAATACACTTCAAGAATGATTTGAAGATAAGTTGAAACAAAAGACAGGATGATTAAATAACAGAATAATGAAATGAATAAGCTTATATAAATCGCGGGCAACCTTAACCGGGTCAACCGTGACTTCAAGAATAAGATCGATGTAGGGTTCTGGGACAAACCTACATCCGATATCAAGAGATAGAACTCGGGATAACAAGAGATAGATATCATTGTAAACTGAGGATGCATGAAATCCTTGGTGAATCAATGCTTCCTGTAAAGGAGTTTCACCCTTTAACAATCATTCGAATATTGGCGAGACCGCCTATTCATTATATAGATCATTCGAAGTGGAGTTATGAGATACTCCAGAATCAAAAGAAGACAAATAGGGAGAGACAAGAATGTATTTGGAACCGTAGGGAACGTTCCAAAATTCAAAAGAAATCGAGTCAAAAGAAAGGTATTCAAGCTCGAACGAAAGTGATTCTGTAAATAAATTTACTATATATCCTAAGTTTGCCTAGAGCCAAAGCTCTGATACCAAATGTAACGACCCACTATTTTGGACCATTCAAATCGACAATAAATCCACACATGCCGGACTTGAATAATTCAAAACAATAGATTGTAAATAAAATTTGGCAAAACTTAGAATATATAGTAAATAAATCACAGACATAGAGTAATATAAAAATGTAGCGGAAGCAAGAAATAGTAGTTCATGAAGCTACTATATATATAATAACAGAGTTCAACAAGATACAATAGAAATCACGAATACAAAGATGTCTCAATACAATAGTCAAATACAAGATCTGAATACATCACTGGAATCAACTGGATAACCGAAAGCGAAATAGATAGCTGGATGTACAAGAAAGCTCCAACTCCAAGATGAGTCTCAAATGCTGTATCACTCAGTCTGACCCGAGCGTAAAGCAAAACACAAAACACTCGAGTCAGGACATACATACTTATACAATGTAAACCAACTCAAGTGAACTGTAATATAAAGGTACAAGTAATTAAAAGAATGATTGGGATCGCCTATTCTTTAAGGATCCGTTAAACTATTTACTATGTAGTAATATTTCGCTAATATAATAATGTCTATAGTAAAATAAACTTACTTTTAAATAGCGTTAAGGGGTTATCCATATAGCCCTTAACACATAATAGTGCCAACAGTCTATACAGTACCTGCGTACCTCCTGATTGGGAGGCTACGAGAAGATACTCCATAGGTACGACACAAATAGACTCTCGTAATAAAGCTCGATATGGTAGGTGAAACGGCACAACTAGGCAATGCCAGGGTAGATATACCAATTACGCACACGGGCTGGTGGAAACGCATAGCAGTCACTAACGCCCACCTCGGAACACACTCCTAAATCAAAAATCGAAGGGTGGCCACCAAATCAATCACAAAGTAATAGAATAGTATCGAAGAAATGTGTCCGATCAGAGGTGCTACATCATTGGCCCGATGATCGCTCCTGTTTTAGCCACCTTATGCCAACTCACGGGAGTCAGGTCCACGTAAATATACCTTTAGGATCGTCACCACCATCCTACTTCATTCTGGAATCTCCACCACGTACACAGTTGTTAAAGTGGTTTTCAGTATCGACAGAGAGTATGCCCATATCTGATCCCGGTCTCTTTAACAACCAATCGTTATTATAACCCATGGATATTTATTTCAAAATAATTTATACTTCAAAACCAAATATCATATCCATTTCAAAACTAGTTTATACTTCATAATCACATTCAAAACTAGTTTATACTTCAAAACCAAAATATCATTTGAACAAACCCAAATTTCCAATCATTGAATATTTCTTTCAATTTATTTAAACTTGGAATATTCCTTTTTAAATCATCTTAAACCAAAACCACTTTATAAAGCCATATTCTTAAATCTTAAATTGCAAATCAATATATTCAAAACAATTCTTAATTAATATTATTTCAAATAAATTCATTTCCAAAATCATAGTACTTTCAAATTTATAACACCTTTGTAACCAAACACTTTGAAACCATAATACTTTGAAACCATATCAATTTTAAAATGTTATCATTTGGAAATCATAATATTTAGAAAAATCATAACACCCTTAAAAATAATATTCATTACCAAAGTTATAGCATTATTAAGTTCATTCGTTCAATTATACCAATGTCAAAAATATTGTATTAACTTATAAATTTCAAAAATGGTTTATATTTCACCTCAAAACATATTCATTTAAACCATTTAAATTCAATGTCAAAATCCTCCAAAATAATATTCACTTCCAAAGTTTAATGTAATTTCAGCAACAACAGCACTTATAAAGTGTTACGGTAAATATATTAACATTTCAAAAACATTGTCAAATTCAAAACAGCAGCACCTATAAAGTGCTACAGTAGGTATTAGTATTTCAAAACAGTTTAGTTTTAGAAACAGCAACACTTATAAACTGCTGTAGTAAGTATTTAGTATTTCAAAAACCTAGTTTAATTTCAGAAACAGCAGCACTTATAAAGTGCTGTAATAGATATTTAGTTATTTCAGAACTTAGTTAAATTTCAGAAATGATAGCACTTAACAAATGCCATCTTAAAACCACAGCATTTTATAAATGCTACCAATAAAATTCCAGTTTTTATTATAACTTTTCAGAAACAATAAAACTTCAATTTTGGTCATTTTTAACTTAAAAAAATCATATTTCATGCTTCAAGAACATTCATTTGGATATCATTTAACTTATGATTTAATAAAAATAAAATTTTATAATTATATATCTAATTTAAACCATAATTCATTTATTAAGTCAAAATACACTATTTTACTTAACTTTTATCTTTTTACCACTAACCTAACACTTTATTTTAAAATACCAATTTCATAAATAAATCTAAATTTCAATTTATTTACTTAACTTAAAATTTCCATTTGAAAACCCAAATTTCCAATTATCAAGTTAGGTCATAATTAAAGTTACATTTTTCCATTTTAAAATCATAACTATTTATTTTACAAAACATAACATTTCACAAAAGAATATTTTATCATAGTTAATATAACAATCAATCCTTTTCTTTTAGATCTATTCATTTAGACATCAATTAAGTATGATTTTCTAGTCAAATAAATTTTATTACAAATGTCCAATTAAAACTGTATTCCAATTTATCAGTTCAAAATACATTATTTATTACACAAAACATGTCCGTTTCATAAAGTAAAATTCGTAACAATTACTAGGTTAGATTTAAACTTCCATATTAAATCCAATTATATTCTTAAGTTATTTATCATAAATAAAATTCTTTAAGATCAATTTAAACCAATATGTTTTTATAATTTCAATTAAAGCCACTTGTAGACTTATAAAATTTTAACTTACAGGAAACCAATATCTTCTTATATTTTAAATCATTAAATCAAATCTTTAAGCTCAAATTTCATACATTTAAAATTCAAAATACTTAATAATTTTTAGGAAAATATTATTTAAAAATATAACCATGGGCCTGTATAATATTTTCTAACCTAGGTCAAGTGATACGGATCTGTATCCTTTCAATCCGTAATTTAAAAAGAAAAAAATTCGAGTTCTATCATTTCAAACCCGCAATCCCAATTCAAAAAAAATACAATAAAAATCACTCGAGCCTATCATTTCAGCTCATAATGATTTTTCCTTATTCTACTGTCCGTTCGGGTATGTATCATTTCAACCCATAGTGATAGGGAACTTGCAGTGTGAGAAACAGTAAATAAATGAACAGTAGAACATATAATATCATATCAGATGATGTAACAAATATAGAAACAGAATTTAACATCATATAATCATATCACAGGCATATATGAACATATTAACATAACATATAAATTTTCTACAATTCACATGCCATTGGTTCACAATTATAAAAGTACGTACGTCGAGAGTGATAAACTCACCTTTTAAAACCTAGAAATCAAATTCGAAACATAGATCCAAACTCCGCAAAGCACGAAAAGGCACAACTAGATTTTTTTGAGTAGATGGATAGTCAGATCCAATCTTGTATGCAAACAAATATCAAAAACATAAGTGTATGATTCAATACAAAGAAAAGATGGATTGTACAATGAAAATATATGAAATAAAAATGACATAACCTTGTTTTAAATCAACAAGGGGCTCGGTTATGGTTCAGATTTGAGGTAAATGGTTCGGCCTAGGTTGTTTCAAGGAGATATGGTGATGTTGTTTGGGTTTAGGGTCACGCCTAGGCATGGGATGGTGGTGATGGTTGGTGGAGGTGATCATGGTGGTGGTGTGATGGTCGGCAAGGCATGGACAAGGTGGAGCCGAGCATATGCATGAAGAAAGTATGCAAAAGAAAAATAAAATAAAAATGGAAAAGGAAGAAGAGAAGTAAGCCATGGAAATAGATATTGAGAAATGAAAAGAGAAGAGATGGAATGAATTTTGTACGTGAATTGCAAGTAAAGGGCACGGCTAAAGGAAATAAATAAAGAGGCTAGGCAATTAAAGCAAGAGTTTGAATGGTTTGGAAAATAAAAAGGCAACAAATAACTTGATGTATTTATTATTTTTATTTGTTAGGAAATGAGAAATGTTTGCACGTGAATAATAAAGGTTTCTCACGGCTAGAAGGAAATAAAAAGAAACGGCTAAGGAGGAGTAAATGCTAGGAAACAGAAAAGGCAAGAATTAAGGAGAAAGAAACTTACATATATTTTATTCTTAAATGCAAATGAAAAAGAGGATATTGGGTTGAGAATGAAATATTCTTGTATGTGATTGAGATAGGAACACACGGCTAAGAAAGGAAAGAGTGAATGGCTAGGGCAAGTAATAAAGAGGCCATGCAAATGAAAATGCAAGAAATTAAAACAATGAAACGTATATCCCTTTGATTCTTCCAAGCCATAAATAAAATATGTAAACGAGTAACAATCCAATAAATAAAATGAATGTTTAGACAAAATAAAAAATAGAAAGAAATAATAGAGATGGACATAGAAAAATATAAAATAAAGTACAGAATTTTAATTGCGTGTAAAACGCTGTTATTTATCCAATTTTAAAGGTAT
Organism: Allium fistulosum; assembly: GCA_030737815.1. NCBI lineage: Eukaryota > Viridiplantae > Streptophyta > Magnoliopsida > Asparagales > Amaryllidaceae > Allium > Allium fistulosum. Next base: position 867,536,129 of record CM060907.1, on the reverse strand, counting down.
AAATCAGAATTTAACGAAACAAAAAGCAGAACGGATATCAGCATTATATTCTGCTCCAAGAAAAAGATTAAAATTCAAAATTCAAAATTAAAAATTTAAACTTAAATTCAAAATTTGACCAAAGTTGACCAAAATATAGAATTTTCAGAAAATTTTTATTTTATTGTATTTGGAAAATAAACTACAAAAAAATCCAAATTTTACATTTATTATAATTAAAACCTTAATCAATTTATTCAACTTGGTTTCATTCTTTCATTTTTATCTATGAATAAAATATACATTTCCATTTATTTCATTACATTCACACTTTACAATTACTGTCCTATCTCATATTAATGAACAATTACTTACTTTTAAATGTAATTAATTTCCTACTTTAAATTTAGCAGCTTAAATAAAATATAACTTGCAATAAATATTATCATTATCTTTATATTACACTCAAGTTTATTATGTCCACTAATTATCATAATTGCTTGCATAATGTTTAATTCATTCAATTACCATAAATTATATACTAATTCATTTATCCATACAACACTTACATTTATTTACTTATATTCAGTTTTATACCCAAATGTAACATTTACAACTAGATTAATAGACCAATTAAATAGTAACTTACAACCGTTACTATAACTTTTAATCACACTTTTGAATTCATTGTTCATAAACATATGTTACCATTCTTAAATACCTAATCTTTATTCAATGGTCATTTATTTCATACTAAATCATTTATAAATTTTAATGTTTGCATTTGTTTTATTACATAAATTTATAGCCAAGTATAACAATTTACATTACTTCAATAAATTGTAATTTCATTTCAATTGTTAATAATTAGTTTTTAAATACATTGTTACATTTCATTTTGGCATTAATTTCATTATTAAATTACAATTTTTTTTTTCAAATTTATTTACCAAAATCTTATTAAATAGAAAACTTTAATTATTGAAAATTTACGGGTTGTTACAAGAATCCAATTAAATGGCTTAGCAAAACAAGTGGTATGAAACGCTTGCGTTTACTTCATCGGTTAATTCTTGGACTTGTTCGATTGAACTCTTGTGACAATTTTCGAGTGGAAATCTACAATTTGTTCGTAAATATTTAAGTTAAGCTAGTGGTTATGGGACATGAAGCTAAACTCATTTATTTACTAGCTTAGTGTAATTTACACTTATCGACCAATGATGATCCTTTGGTGATTTAGACTAGCGATGTGCGATGTCTCTTTGTCCGCGTGGGGGACTGTACCATGTTTGAAGGAGTTTCGGCTCATAGTCCGCAAGGGGGGACTATACCCTGTTTGGAGGAGCTTCGGCTCATAGGAGGAGCTTTGGCTCATAGTCTGCAAGGGGGGACTATACCCTGTTTAGAGGAGCTTCGGCTCATAGTCCGCAAGGGGGGACTATACCCTGTTAGGAGGAGCTCCGGCTTATTTTATGGATAGCGACCCATTTCTGATACACGTGTTGGGGATTTTTCATGCTCCCGTTTGTGATAGGCCTTCCCCTTTTTGTGATTTCTGGATTTCTAGTTGATGATTTCTAGAATTTGTGTTTCACTGATTTTTATGCGATTGGCATTGATATGTTTTGTCAATATTTGTGTTTTGGTGAATAATTTAAAGAATATGACATTCTTTTTAGTGTTTGAGAATATTTGAGATATTGTATGATTTTTGTTGTTATTTGATGTATACTTGTCACAGTATGGCATTATTGTTATCATACATTTTTGTGATATCTCTTATCCTATCTCATTTTATATGATATTTATAGCTAGATTGATCCATTTATTATTTTCTTCTTAAATAATACCCGGGTCAGACCGAGGTATTTCAGGTGCTTCTGCTTGACTTCTTATCAGGGTCCGTCACCTGACTTTTGTCTAACTACTTTAGCTTAGTAGTTTTTGTTGTTATACATTCGAGATATAGACTCCTTGATGTATACTTATTCTTTTGTCTAGCAATTGTATCTATTCTTTTGTGATGTAGTGGATCTAGTTTGACCACTACTTTGATGTACACTTCTATGTGTTATATTCATATCTGTTTCGGCCTTTGTGATATGAATATCTGTGACTGATTTGTGTTATGTTTATTTCTATATTTGTTTCCGAAGTTCACATAGCCTCTGTGTGGTAGCTTTGAGTTTGTATTTGATATGTCGGATTTCCTCTTGAAATGAAGTTATATTTTCTGACATATCGGTACTCGCACAAAGCAATTACACAGATGGTCGCTCCTCAACAGCCTTATTCTTCGTGCTAGTCGACGGCATTACCCCGTAGTGTCCTTGGCTAGTGTGAGTATAGCGGTGGGGCGTCACAGCCTATGATTCGAGAGTGCGGTATTGAAATAAGCCAATAAGTTCATAGTCATCCCATGAAATCTATGAATAGAGAGATGTTATTAGAAAATTCCCATAGGTTCATAGTGATCCTATGAAAACTATGATTGGAAATTATTATTGGTAAAAACCAATAAGTTCTTAGTGATCCCATGAAAACTATGATTCAAGACAGGTAGTCCCTAAGAGATTTGACAGGTTATTAGTCAGCTAATGAAAACTAATTGGTTCATAGTGACCCTAGGGAAAAAAGGATTAAGATGGGTAGTCAGTTTTTGTGAGAATGGGTAAATTTAGGGTAGATGTAATGCTACGTTGACAGATGAGTTAGGCTTGCCCACATTGTATACTTACATATGATTATGTTACTATGTTTAACCATTGTGAATGCAGGAGCATAGTATATGGTTGATATGTTTTGGTTAAGATACCAGTGAGGGGAAAACCCATTCCGCTCAACGGCATAGTCTCACTAGATATCTAGTTGGTTCGAGATGGTAGATTATTATTCACACTAGACTGTTTGTCTGACCCGAAGTTTTTTTTCCCCTTAAACTCTCGGGTGCTCACTTAAGTAGTTCGAGAGTATGGTTTTTAGGTTTCCAGTTAGATGAATAAGCTTCCAAAGACGTGCAGGAGGAAAGCCAGCTATTATTAGGAGTCCTAAATTTCCGCTATGTTGTTTTATCTGCTTGAATGGATGTAATGGAAAATTGTATAATTGCCAAGTATTAGACTCTGATCAACCAAGGGGCATCTTCATAAGTCACTCTTAGAGTATTTTTTAATAATTAAAATTTCTCTAAGCGTGGGATTGCGAATGGATTATGTAAGGAAAATGAAAACTTATTTTGAAATAAAATGTAAAAGTTTGTTACTGAATTATGTTTAAAAAATTTCATATTCATGTGCTTTTGATTATTGATATGATTAAAGTAGCCGCACTTTGTCACCAGTAACTGTGGATGATTGCTACATTCGTACTGCTTAGTTTCAGGCCTCAAAATGGGGAATGTTACATCATCTTAGAAAAGTCTGCTTCCTTTGATATCTCCTGTCTTGGCTTAACAACTCTATAGCTATTGCCTCGTCATTTCCATCATAAATTTGTGGAACAACGCATTCACATCCATTCCTCTATTAGCCGGCAGACACTTGAGCATCGATTTAAGCTCGAACTTCTGAGTCTGCCTCCCCTCCTTGGTCGTTGATTTGCGCACTGCCATCCCCTCTACTAGGGTTTTCACTCGCACTTCGCATAGTGAAACATCATTCACATAGGTTCATTCTCATCTTCTACATAAGTAAGGGTTCGTATGCAAAGGAAATAAAGAGAGTGAGATCGATCGTAGAGGGGTAGATATATTCTTTTGTGTATGTGCATATATAGACACACACACAGACACACACATATATATACATGTGTGTGTGTGTTCATATATACAAGTACGTTATATATAGCTTATACCCTCTCCAAGGTATTCATTTTCTATTAATAAGTTTCTACTTTGCTCTGTTTTACTTAAGTGTTCCCCTAACGTAAGCTCTGATACCACGTTGTAACATACCTTGCATCGAGACCTAAAAATATGCGCCGATGATGTTGCAGTCGTCATCATAATTATTTTTAAGTAATAAAGTGAGTTTAGTAATTTTTTGCACAACAAAGTAAACAGAACGGCTAAGTAAATTTTTCATTACATCAGTTTACTTTACGTAATTCATTACATCACTTTATCCCAAATCATTCCTGTGTATTGTTAAATACAATAAGAAAATAAGTGTGGTGTTATGTCCAACATATGGGGATGCCAACACAACACGTAAACATTTATATTTTCTAGTTTTACACAGTGGAAATTTTAAAATATTTTTATTCTCTAGATAAGCCTTCTACTTCATCTTTGAAATCTTTATTCATTCTTCTAAGGATACTTATCTAACCCATTAACTTTGCCTAATTGAATGAGAATGCTATAATTTATGGGAAATACTAAGAACATGGATCGGCTATAAAGCCTAGTATGAGTAAAATCTTTACCCTAGTCATCCATAGTAAGACTACACTGCTAACGCGAAACTCCCCTCTCTTTATCATCCTTAAAATACGTCATATGCATAAACAATATCACAAAATGCAATAATGTGAATATATTCAATCAAGAAGTGTATCCTATACGTACCATCCAGTTATGAACCATATCATATATCAAGTCAAATTAAGTTTATCATATACTTATCATCCAGTTATGAACCATGTCATATATCAATTCAAATTAAGTATACCCTATATTTATCATCTAGTTATGAACCATGTCATACAAGCATTCATCTCCATTCAAACATTACTTAATCTCTTATTTTAGAATTCCATAGTTAAGTTATTATTGACTTATTTAGTGATTACCTCACTAGGCTTGTCTATCACTAATTTATCTTTTCTCAAACAACGTCGCCTGATGAAATGACAACTCATTCCACCAATGCAGCCACCCTGACTAAAGCCATATTGACTTTCCTAGGTGGTTGAATGTAAGACCTTGAATACAAGCCACCTTGACTAAACATCAATAGCCCTCTTAGTCCCTGAACCGTTACTATTCACGTTGTCGATTAATTTATTTAGTTATTACACCACCTTGATGTTTTGGCACCCTACCATGGCACCCTATCATAACACCCCCTTAGAGTTTAATAATCTTACAGGATTGAACCCCATTATGGCATCCGACCATGTAACGACCCGATATTTTGGACCATTCGCATCCATTATAAGTGTATAGGTAGACACTCATGCCGGAGTTGAATTGCTCAAAATACCGCGTTGTTAATTTAAATTTTGGCAAAACTGAACATATACAGTAAATAAATATAATCACAGATCACAGACACTGAGTAATAAATGTAGCGGAATTAAAAGAGATAGTAGTTCATGAAGCTACTATATAAATATATAAAATACATCAGAGTTTACAACAGAAGAGTAATACGATACATCAGATACAAATCAGAATACATCACTGGAATCATCGAATACTGAAAGCAGAATAGATGGCTGGATCTTCAAGCAAAGCTCCAACTTCAAAGGTGAGTCTTGAATACTGGTACACTCAGTCTGACCTGAGCGTAAAGCAAAACACAAAACACTCGAGTCAGGATTAACATTCTTATATTAATAAATCCAACTCAAGTGAAATAGCAATTGAAATACAAGTAACTCAAAGGATGTTTGGAATAACCATCCTTTAAGGATCCGTTAAACTATCTACTATGTAGTAATGAACGATAAGTAGATAATGTCTATCAGTAATATGTAAAGATATCAAAATAGCGTTAAGTCATGGCCCATTCCACCCTTAACACATTTTTATTCCCAAAAGCATATACAAGACCGTAGTTTCCCCAAAACCGGAAGTCACCAGAGGGCAATCCATATACTCAAGGTACAAATCAAAATCGTAGTGGTCGCGCATAAATGGAATACAAGTATGAAAACGCACATGAGGCAATACCCAAGGTAGTGACACTACCGTTCGCCTGATCCGGACTGGTGAGAACGCAACGCCGCAGCGCCCGCAACACCGTGAAACAACACTCCCAAAATCAAGGGTGCACCAATCGACAACAAGTAATAAGTAGTTCGAAGAAGTGTGTCCACTTGAGGTAGCTAATCCTCCATTGGCCCGGCACAACTCCTGTTTTAGTCATTTCCAATTTGACACAAGTGTCAAGGCTATCCATCATCGTTCTCTTTCTTCAGTCATCACGTACATCATTCCAACCACTTCATTCTGGATCAACACTCCGTGAATGTTAGTTATTAAAGTGGTTTTCGGTATCGACATAGAGTATGTCCATATCCGATCCCGGTCTCTTTAATAACTTCCGTAATTATTTCACCGATTGGTCGTTTATATATTTCCAAACCAAATCAAATTCAATTTCAATTAGAATTTGTAAATCAACATTTCATTTGTCTTTCTAAACCGATTTCCAAAATTTACGTTTCAAAACTTCCAATTTACCGTTTCCAAATCTTATAGTTCAATTTCAACCTTTATTCAAAACAATTCAAATATAAATTCAAGTTCGTATATAAGTTTCATTCCAAATCATTTTATTTTAACTTAATTTAACATTCAAATCAATTTACTTCATTTATCGATTCCATTTATCATTCAAAACAATTCTATTTAATTTCCAATTCATTAAATCAATTTCCTAAGTTCAACTTCATTAAATCAAAACTTACAATTTTGAATTAAATTAAATTCGTCAAATCAATTCTTTCAATTTCAAGTCTTACATCAATTCCAAAATATCACATTTTCATTTCTTGTTAAAGAAATTCCATTTCGCTTATTTACTTTCTTGAATAATTTTCCAAACTTAATAAATAAAGTAACTCAATTTCAATTATTTACGAAGTAAAAATTCACTTATTCAAAATTCAATTTAATTTACTCATTAAATAATTCAATCTTATTTAATTATTAAATAATTCAAAACTTAATTATTAAATAATTTCAAAGTTTAATAATTTCAAACTTAATTATAATTTCAAACTTAATTATTAAATCATTTCAAACTTAATTCAATTATTTCTCAAATTAAACAACATTAATTCTTTCACCAATTACATTGTTAATATTTTGTTTCATATTATTAAATATTAACATTTTCCTTTCATTAAAATTCAAATTTCAACTTCATTTCAAAACCATATCATTTATTCAAATAAAATCTTCGTTTACTTTTAAATCAAATTATTGACCAATCGGGTTTTTTTATTTAATTCTCTATATCCAAGGTCAAAGTTCAATTTGGGTATTTATCATTTCAACCCGATTCCAATTAAACTAAAAATCATAGCATAGCAAAGGGAACTTGTAGTGTGATAACTAGGATGGTGTCAAAGTAAATAAACAAGCAATAACAACAATCAATATCAATCCAATAATCAATTCAAATAATCCCGAAATAACCGTATTAATTCGCATTGTTATTTGTACGAATTAATATAATTATTTCTAGAATCTACACTATCATTTCATGTAGATTAAAGATTATTACATTACGGTTTTCACTTGTCATTCAGTTACAATTTTATACAACATCAATTTAAACAACATACATTCAGTGGTCCAATATGTAATTAAACAAATCATACGTGTCAATAAATTTAACAGTTAAAGGGGTCATATTATACAAATGTCAGTTAATCAAATTTAACATTTAACTATCCTATATCAAGTTCAATTTCATACTATTTACCATTTTAACATTAACAATTTAGCGTCCAATATAAACATCAACAATCAAACTGGATTATCATTGCATATATAACAGATAATGGGTGTCAGATGTCATAGGTGAACTGATACAGGTAATAACAGTGTAAATATCAAACAGCAGCATATTTCAATTGTCGTTTCAATTGAAATCAAATTTAATAAATAAAAGAACGTTAATCGTGAGTGATTGCTCACCTTTCGAGGCTAGAGATGAACGAGAATGAGATAGATTATGAATCCAAGCACGAATTCCGAAGCAACGCTAGATGGACGTGATTCGATGAAGAAAACAGAAGCGACGGACAAAGCTGATAATGGGAAATCGATGAGAACTAATCAGAATTAGTTTTTGATATAAATCGAAATATCTATATATATATATTATTTCCATGAAATAATTTTTTTTAAAACAAATATTATCTTATATATTTACCATATACACACACGCATATATATCCCAAAACCAAATTCACTTTACTTTATAGTATATATGATTGTATATCATACAACACGCACACAAAAAAATGGGTATTTTCTTTTTTTTCCACGCAACACATGTTAGTATATATATTACTCAATTAGATTTTATATAAGCAAATGATTAAAAATGTAAGTAACTTTCAACTATAATTATATACTATTTTTCTCTCAAACAGAGCAGCTGCCCAAAACTTTATAACCAATTATATCATATGGCATCAACCATAATATAAAGTACTAACACTATATACATACGCATAGAGCTGTTTACTATAAACAATATATAAACAAACATATATAACTAACAAATTTTTATAATATATATAAACTATCGTAATATAAAACTATAAAGATATATACGACTGACAAGCCATAAATATATATACATCTCAAAATTTAACCAAACCTATACGGCTATACAACATTTTATATCTAATAAAGTATAACTGACACATATTTGAGAATCAAGTCTAATAAAGTATAACTGACACATATTTGAGAATCAAGATAAATTAAGCATGCGCACCTACATACATTATTAAAAGTCTAAATCTTTATTATATAGCCTAAAGTTAGACACGTGTACCATTTACATACTTTATAATAAAATCTATATATACAACACTCTATGTACTTACCATACCAATATATATATCCTTCATCTTATATATATAAGGAAGAGAAAGAAGAGGCTAGAAGGAAAGGCTTCACGATAGAGGAGGTTGGTGAGGTGATGGCGGACGGAAGGAGGGTAGGCTGCAGCAAAGGCTCGGCAATGGGCAGGGGAGCGAACAGGCTTTATGGAAGACAGGCTGGGTGAGGTCGGTGGTTGTGCTTAAAAGGAAGGAGAGATGGTAGTGTGACATCCCGGAAATTTTGACAATATCAATTTAATAATCTGCAGTAGAAATTAAATTGATATGATAATAACTGTTAATAAAATCTGGATTTGATTAATAATATTCTTCTGAATAGATGTTTAACTGATAATTTATATTTTAAAGGCTAATAAATTGTTTTCTGTTTATAATATATATATAAATTTGTATATATTGTAAATAGATAAGATCTGATTTGAAAAATAATAAATGAAGATATATTTCCTTATTTTAATAATTTGGTAATTTTGGTTTGATTTAATATATATATCTTTTTAAAAGTTATTAAATAAATACTGAGTTGATTTTGATATATATACAGGATAAGTTAAATTGTTTAAAATTTGATTTCTACTTAAATTTAAATTAGCAAAGGTTGTTTGTTCTTTTAAATATAGATTGATATAATGAGTTTATTTATTTTTATAGAGATGATTTCTTTATAAATTATTTTAATTTGATATAATATCTTTATGAATAGATTTTTAAATAAACAGAAATTGTTATATATATGTATATGATTGGAAGAGCTATAAGTGAAGTTCAAAATAAATTCTTCCAAAATGTTTTAACTTTAAAATAAACTTTATAAATGTTTAATATAGTGTAAAGTAAAATAATAGTAAGTGAATATAATATTGTATAGTTAAGTTTTAAAATAAGATAAACTTTATAAATATTTAACTTAAATGTAAATCAAATATATTAACTTAAGTATGAAATAAATTAAATAATGAGTAAACGAAGTGTATAATTGTTTAAGTATTAAAGCAACAATACAATAATACGAGAATAAACATACATAAGTGAATTTGATAATTTGTACATTACAAGACAAATACTAAAACATTTAAATACCATCTCAACTATATTTCAAAATAAAACAAGGCAAAGAACAAAAACAAAACCAGACTTGGAATTGTAAGTCTGCTCATTCTCTTTTGTCAACATAACAAATAAAATATGATATGCAGGTGGTAAAATATGTATGCAAGCCAAAACAAAACTTAAACAAATGAAAGAGCTGAAGCAATAAAACAATGTTCGAATGGGATCTTTCTATGCATGCAGACCTGATCACAAAGCAAGAAAATGTGATTTTGCAAATGGCTTGTAAAACAAGATACAAGCAAAGTAGAAATATCTATGACATATGTAGTATAAAATAATCAAAATGGGAGACACAAGTACTAATGGCATTTAATACAAGCATGGTATAAGTCAAATTCGAACTGGTTCATGTATCATCTCAGCCTCCATTTCTTATAAAATATCACTGACCACTTACAAAAAGAAGAAAAAGAAATTATAAACCATCTAACCACTTCATTTTTCAGCCTGTAAACAATCTTTCATTTGCCACCTTTTATTTTTAGATCGAACTAAAACAAAACCAAAATGAAAACTCTATTTAATACTAAAACAAGAATTCAAACATCACCAACAAGTCAATATAGACAGAGAGCAAGATGATTAAGGTGGGAGCATGTTTCCAGTTTTCAAGATGTAAACTATTTCAAGGCAGACTCTGTTCTTTTGCAAAAACTAAGGTGAGTAACTTCACAATCTAGAAATGGTTAAGTATAATTGTTCTATATATGTTTTTTTTCTGGAATTTATTTGGTTGAGTATATTTTGCTTAGTATATCTCTGTGTATGTTTGAACATAGTGAGGAACATCTCTATGAATATCTCTGACCTTAGTCACAGACTTAAGTATAAATCCAAATTCGATTGTTCTTGATTCTAGCTTAGCAAGGCTTAGGCTCTGAACATAAAATACTGGGATTATCAAAGACTTGAGTTTTAAATTTGTAAAAAGGGAAAAAACAGTTGTTTTGTTCTGGAAAATAATAAACAACAGTGGAAAATTTAAGGTAAGTTAAAAATGAATTGTTATAATTCATGTATTCAGGTATATGGACCAAAAGCTTAAACTAAAACTCGAATTTCAAAACCAAAATCACTATTTTTAGTTTGGGCATGTGAGTACAGTTCTCGTTTAAACTAAAAGTGGAATTTCAATGATTTCTAGCAACCTACTTGATGGTGGAGGTTGAGGCTCTTCTTGGAGGTAGGAGAGTAACCAGGGAGGTTGGGAAAAATGACGGGGAGATGGTCAGGCCACGGGGGTGGTGGCGGCGTGGGTTTGAAATTTTTAAACCTAATTTTTAGTGGTGCTGGGCTTTCATCTCGTTCATCCTACCTGAGCGATCAAGTGTTGCGTGTTCATGAGAGGGGATAGGGGAGATGTTGACGAAGACGAGGCCAGAGTCTCCGATGTAATGGTGGTCGGAGGATCGTGGGCGAGGCGTTGACAGGCTTTCAAGGGCGAGTTCTGTTTTGTTCCAGGTTGAACGATCCATCTCGAATTCGAATGCGAGGTCTGTAATACGATCTGATTATCGTGGAGCGATTCATGAGTGAGTGTGAGTGTGTGAGGGTCATAGACGATGATCGGAGACCGCTGCGATGTCAGTGCACGTGCACGTGCATTCTGGTGTCTGGGTGTAATGTTGTCTGGAAAGAGGAAGTGGAAGTTCGCGTGATACTCGAGTATTCCGAGAGATGAACTCGAAGCAGGGATGAGAAACTCGCCGTAGTATTATTTGCTTCAGATCGAAACTGTCGAGTGGTTGGTGTGGAAACTTGTCTCGGGGAAAGACTAGGGTAAACGCAAGAAAAACCCGAAGTAAATGAAAAAAGGACTCGGAGCAGTCTGTTTGATTTCGAGACAGAGAGTAATTCCAGTTTTTCATAAATTTGAATTTTTCCAGGTTTAAATTTAGTTTAAAAATGTAACAGGATTTAAATAGTAGTTAAAAAAAAATCAAGTAGTGGTTGTTTTCAAAATTTTCTTGAATCCAAATCTGAAATTTTAATAAATTTTTATTTTAAACGTTTAAAGTAAATATAGTTTGAATAAACAGTTTTATAAAAGTAAAATTTGCTTTAAACAAATGATAACGGAAGTTTTAGAAATTATTTTATTTAAAGTTTTGAAAGAAAGAAAAGTATTTCAAGATTTAAAATATATTTTAAAAAAATTGATTTCCATAATAATTTAAAATTAAAAGCTTTTTCCTTTATATAAGTTTGTTTTAGATAATAAATGTTATGTACAATTATTTAAAGGAATTTTAAAGTGAATTTACACTAGATTAATGTTTAAATCATTTATCACTTTAAATCTTAAATTCAAAAAGGAATTTGGAATTTAAAATGTGGAAATGTTAATTAAGTCATTTATTAAGGAATTAATTATCTTAGAAATGAATTAAATATTGAAGTAATTAATAAGATAATTAGGAAATGACTTATTTATATTAAGTAATAATCAATTAAAATTAAAGAGGAAATTACAAAGGAAGAAATCAAGTAATTGATTAGTTAATAAAGTCAATTAACTAAGATTTTAATTGATTTATAAATGTGATAAATATTGATAATAATTAGATGAATTAATTTGGATAATTCATTGAAACTGTTAAATGAATATTTAACAAAAGTAATTAAAGGGTTATTATCTATTGGAACTAAATTTGAAGATATGATTGATTAAATAAATTTAGTTTAATCAAATTTATAAATCATTTAATGATCTGATAAGTGAAATTACTCGATGAAATTAATGGAGCGGAATTACTTAAAGAAGTAATTAAGTAATAATCACTGGATCTGATTAATACAAGTTAATGAGTAGATAAAGTAATATGGGAAATTACCTTTGAAATTAACGAGGGATTAATAAATGAAGATAATTAATTATGGGATAATTAATTTAATTTATAAGTAATTTAAGAGAGTTAATTACTGGTGTTATTAATCAGGGTGATTAATAATTGTTTAGTTTAAAGATTAAATTACTTAAAGTAATAAAGTAGTTTAATTTACAAATTAATGATATGATTTTAAAATGTTTAACTAAGTAATAATTAATAATGGGGTAATTAATTAATGTAATTAATTAAGAATAAATGTAGTTAATTATATTTAATTAATAAATGAAGTAATTAAATGTTAATTACTATGAATAATTTAATAATTCATTTGTGGAATTAAATTAAGACTAATTACTTATTGTAATTAGAAAATGGTTGTATAAGCAGGATTTATAAATGTGGTAGTTAATTTAATTTACTTTAAATTAATCAGTGAGAGGAGTAATTAATTTAATTCATTTTAAATTAATTATAGTCGTGAATGATAAATCATTGCTTACGAATCGTATTGATATCCCATTGATTGATTGTGATCTCAGATATGAGACGAGTGATATCTGTTGTGATTTGGATGTTTGTTTGAGATGACATTGATTATCTGTTTATAGTAATGATGTTGTGATATCCATTGTTATATTGTGATTTATCTATCTGTGTTGATATAGATAATTGAATTGAATTGTTTTAACTTTAAAACAACTTGGCCTTAAAAGACACGTTTTGGATTTCGATGAGACCGGGATCGGGTTTCCGTATACCGGGATTCCAGGTCTGGAGACCCGAATACCACATCGATCCAAATTAACGTTAGGCCGTGAAACCAAATGGAGCAAGTGAAGACTCGAGGTATAAGAACTATTCGTCAGTATAACTCTGTGGGTGATTCCGTAATGAGTTTGACGGAGATAGTACTTATAGATTCGAGATGGTGATTCAGAATGCAAGGGTTATTATCGTTAACTCTAAGGGTGATTCCAAAATGAGTGTAACGAGATAATGCCTTCGGTTTCGTTCGAACCCGGAACGAACTTGTATGGATTGAATGTTTTCAGCACATCGTCAGGTGGACGATGAGCATTCTAAGTGATGAGTTCTGATAAAGGTAATCGTGACCTCAAGCCTCATCAACCGGGAATGGCTAAAACAGGGGAGGTGCAGCAAGGCTTCGTGGGTAGCACCCACTTGAGAGCGAGATTTTCCCCTGTCTAGATGTCCCTTTTTATTTCGGTGTGTGGGCAGTTGTTGACGTCCTACTGCCGGGGTTGTCTCGTTTGGAACTGTTCAGTAAGGAACGGGTCCGGACTTGTGTTGCAGGGGAGCGGGCGTACTCCTCGGTACGGTGATCTAGGCCACGTACTGTGACGGGCGGTACCCCAGTAGCCCAGCCATTGTATGGAATCCAAAATCCAATAAGCGCCCTCGAATTTGATTGTAAACCTAGTATGCTGGAATTTAATGAATGTAACAATTTCGGCTATTTTCTATTTACTTGAAAACCCTAGACACTATTATAATATTACTGGATTTCCTATGAAATGTTTTGGTTAGCGTAAGGTAAAAAGTTTTCCATGTTTATGTGTGGAAAGTCTTACATGATACTTTTGTTTTCAAATGATTTTCAAAGTTAAACAACTTTAACCTGTTACTCATACCAGACCCATGTCTGACCCGAAGTTTATTTCTGTTTTTCATAAACTCTCGGGTACCCAAATTTTTACGGGTAGTCAAGGGATTCAGGTTAGCTTTGACGAATTCTGGAGGAGCAATGGAGCAGGAGGCTTCAGCGTATAGATATATATTGATTCCGCTGTGTCAGTGTTTATTTGTATATTCCGCTGTGTTGTATCTCTGTGATGTGTGAGTTGTATTAACTAGACAGGTGTTTATAACTGTCTAGTTTGTGATGTATTATCTGTGTACTCTGATGTATATGATTCTATGTAATATTTATGTGATATATTATATTTTATGCGTTCCGCTGTTGAGATTCTGATGTTGTTTCTTCTTCTTCTTTTTCTTTTCTACTTTCTCACCTCTTTCTTTTCTTCAAAACAATACGATTTCCTGGGCATAGGAAGTCGGGTCGTGACAGTTGGTATCAGAGCATTAGGTTGAGTGAATACCTAGGCTCTGGAGTGGTGTCTATCCCGAGAGAGCGTATTTGTATTTTTGATATATATATTTATATTTATTTCTACCTATCGGTTGGGTTACCTGTTCAGGTTATCCAATATAAGTATAAAGGTGGATAGGGTAGTGATCTGTGTAACACGATCACTGATGGTTGAATCTGTTGAGATTGGAAATGTGTATGTCAGGATTGTAGGCCCAATTTCCTTCTCGAATTAGTTTTGTTGTGATGAAGGTTTTCATTGATCTTGGAAGGATATCTGTTAATGTTTGGAGTTTATCTTTGGAGTGTAAGTTGGATGAACTAGAGTTTAGATCTATCGGATGGACAGAAGTTGGTGATGGTACCTTGATATTTCAGGATATAGTAGCTGTGTGATGAGACGCAGTGACTAGGGATGTTTTCGAAGATATTTCTTTGGAACAAGCTAAAGAAGTGTGTCTGCTTAGATATTGCGGCTGTGTTCAGCAGGATATTTCTGTTAATTTGTGGTCCGAGTCTCTCGAGGAGATTCAAAAATTAGAATTTATGGGCATTTGGGTCAGCAGAGTGACTCAGGGTGTTCTGTGTGTTAGCAAGGAAGCTTTTAGCATAGCAGTAGATTTCAGGAGTAGCAGAGTGAATCCATTTCTTCGATGGATTGGCTATAGAAGTGTGTGCTGTTCTGATTTGTGAAGAGAGAGCAGTTTTCTTTGGGATTAAGCTGGATTGATCGCAAAAGTGGCTTGCGATGGTTTGAGTGTTCTCTAGTGTTTTAGAGATTCTTCTTTTTCTGGTGTCTTTTGGAAGTCAGAATTTTGTCGGAATCTGGAGTTTTAGTTGGTATCGATTGTATTTCAGAAGTGATACCGATAGTTTAGCTAAGTAATAGGATGATTTTTGAGTTGGTGAAACAGCTCAGTTTTGGAGGAACTTCTAAAATTTTTAGGGAATCTTCTGAGTTCTCTCTTTATGGATCTATTGAGCCATATTTTCCGAATAATTGAGAAGCCTACCAGTTGTGATTGCTGACTGATGGTTGCAAAGCCTAGGTCCGTCCCAATTGGTATCAGTGGAAGTTTGTGCTCGAGTGCATCATCTGTGTTTTCATCTACCTATATCAGAGTAGCGCAGTGGAAGCATGGTGGCAGCAGTTTTAGAGTGGAAGCAAATGGAAGTTGTAGTGTTTGGATTAGAGAATTTTTACAGCAGATTTTTCAGGATCTGAGACCAGATTGGAGTGCATCTGTTTATCTCTTCCGGATGTGAGAAGTGAGATCAGTCTTCTAATTGTGGAGTAGAGTTTGTACTCTGAGGGTTGGTTGATCTTGAAAAGATCATTTTGTTGGATTGTTTTGGGGTCAAATTTGTTCCTGAAGGGCATCAGCAGGGTTGAGCTGATCAGAAAAGATGTAGGAGACCCAGGATCGTCCGAAGAATTTTGGGGATTAGAGACGGAGGAAATTTGGAATTCGAAGTTGGAGACTCCGTTGTTGTTGAAGTTTTCTCTGATTCAGGGAGCTATAAGTTGGGTAAGATGTGGAAAGCCAACTCTGAGATATTTTGGATTTTTTCTGTTGTTCTTCTGAGGATAAGTGTTGAGTCTTCAGATTTGAATTGTCAGTTGGGATGATTGGGATCCGTTGTATTTCACGTATCTTCGAGGGAATACGTGTGAGATCTATCTCTGGTTATAGAACCTGCAGTTCGGGGGTTTTGGTTGTTGAGTCAGACTTGTCTATAGTCTGATATCTTGTCTAGTTGTGTAGATCTAGATGAGTAGGAGCTCCATAGTTTAGTAGCATTGATGGTTTGGATTTTACAGAGCGAGTAACCCGGTATTTATAATCGGGGAAACTCGAGAGAATTCTAACCAGAATTTTATAGGGATAGATAGATTTGTTTGATTGGATGCTATGATGGTTAGCATATGATGGATGTATGTTTGTATTTTAAAATTAAAACTTTAATTAGATTATTAAATTACCTTTGTTTTAAATTTCGGGGACGAAATTCTTTTAAGCGGGGAGGAATGTGACATCCCGGAAATTTTGACAATATCAATTTAATAATCTGCAGTAGAAATTAAATTGATATGATAATAACTGTTAATAAAATCTGGATTTGATTAATAATCTTCTTCTGAATAGATGTTTAACTGATAATTTATATTTTAAAGGCTAATAAATTGTTTTCTGTTTATAATATATATATAAATTTGTATATATTGTAAATAGATAAGATCTGATTTGAAAAATAATAAATGAAGATATATTTCCTTATTTTAATATTTTGGTAATTTTGGTTTGATTTAATATATATATCTTTTTAAAAGTTATTAAATAAATAGTGAGTTGATTTTGATATATATACAGGATAAGTTAAATTGTTTAAAATTTGATTTCTACTTAAATTTAAATTAGCAAAGGTTGTTTGTTCTTTTAAATATAGATTGATATAATGAGTTTATTTATTTTTATAGAGATGATTTCTTTATAAATTATTTTAATTTGATATAATATCTTTATGAATAGATTTTTAAATAAACAGAAATTGTTATATATATGTATATGATTGGAAGAGCTATAAGTGAAGTTCAAAATAAATTCTTCCAAAATGTTTTAACTTTAAAATAAACTTTATAAATGTTTAATATAGTGTAAAGTAAAATAATAGTAAGTGAATATAATATTGTATAGTTAAGTTTTAAAATAAGATAAACTTTATAAATATTTAACTTAAATGTAAATCAAATATATTAACTTAAGTATGAAATAAATTAAATAATGAGTAAACTAAGTGTATAATTGTTTAAGTATTAAAGCAACAATACAATAATACGAGAATAAACATACATAAGTGAATTTGATAATTTGTACATTACAAGACAAATACTAAAACATTTAAATACCATCTCAACTATATTTCAAAATAAAACAAGGCAAAGAACAAAAACAAAACCAGACTTGGAATTGTAAGTCTGCTCATTCTCTTTTGTCAACATAACAAATAAAATATGATATGCAGGTGGTAAAATATGTATGCAAGCCAAAACAAAACTTAAACAAATGAAAGAGCTGAAGCAATAAAACAATGTTCGAATGGGATCTTTCTATGCATGCAGACCTGATCACAAAGCAAGAAAATGTGATTTTGCAAATGGCTTGTAAAACAAGATACAAGCAAAGTAGAAATATCTATGACATATGTAGTATAAAATAATCAAAATGGGAGACACAAGTACTAATGGCATTTAATACAAGCATGGTATAAGTCAAATTCGAACTGGTTCATGTATCATCTCAGCCTCCATTTCTTATAAAATATCACTGACCACTTACAAAAAGAAGAAAAAGAAATTATAAACCATCTAACCACTTCATTTTTCAGCCTGTAAACAATCTTTCATTTGCCACCTTTTATTTTCAGATCGAACTAAAACAAAACCAAAATGAAAACTCTATTTAATACTAAAACAAGAATTCAAACATCACCAACAAGTCAATATAGACAGAGAGCAAGATGATTAAGGTGGGAGCATGTTTCCAGTTTTCAAGATGTAAACTATTTCAAGGCAGACTCTGTTCTTTTGCAAAAACTAAGGTGAGTAACTTCACAATCTAGAAATGGTTAAGTATAATTGTTCTATATATGTTTTTTTTCTGGAATTTATTTGGTTGAGTATATTTTGCTTAGTATATCTCTGTGTATGTTTGAACATAGTGAGGAACATCTCTATGAATATCTCTGACCTTAGTCACAGACTTAAGTATAAATCCAAATTCGATTGTTCTTGATTCTAGCTTAGCAAGGCTTAGGCTCTGAACATAAAATACTGGGATTATCAAAGACTTGAGTTTTAAATTTGTAAAAAGGGAAAAAACAGTTGTTTTGTTCTGGAAAATAATAAACAACAGTGGAAAATTTAAGGTAAGTTAAAAATGAATTGTTATAATTCATGTATTCAGGTATATGGACCAAAAGCTTATACTAAAACTCGAATTTCAAAACCAAAATAACTATTTTTAGTTTGGGCATGTGAGTACAGTTCTCGTTTAAACAAAAAGTGGAATTTCAATGATTTCTGGCAACCTACTTGATGGTGGAGGTCGAGGCTCTTCTTGGAGGTAGGAGAGTAACCAGGGAGGCTGGGAAAAATGACGGGGAGATGGTCAGGCAACGGGGGTGGTGGCGGCGTGGGTTTGAAATTTTTAAACCTAATTTTTAGTGGTGCTGGGCTTTCGTCTCGTTCATCCTACCTGAGCGATCGAGTGTGGCGTGTTCGTGAGAGGGGATAGGGGAGATGTTGACGAAGACGAGGCCAGAGTCTCCGATGTAATGGTGGTCGGAGGATCGTGGGCGAGGCGTTGACAGGCTTTCAAGGGCGAGTTCTGTTTTGTTCCAGGTTGAACGATCCATCTCAAATTCGAATGCGAGGTCTGTAATACGATCTGATGATCGTGGAGTGATTCATGAGTGAGTGTGAGTGTGTGAGGGTCATAGACGATGATCGGAGACCGCTGCGATGTCAGTGCACGTGCACGTGCATTCTGGTGTCTGGGTGTAATGTTGTCTGGAAAGAGGCAGTGGAAGTTCGCGTGATACTCGAGTATTCCGAGAGATGAACTCGAAGCAGGGATGAGAAACTCGCCGTAGTATTATTTGCTTCAGATCGAAACTGTCGAGTGGTTGGTGTGGAAACTTGTCTCGGGGAAAGACTAGGGTAAACGCAAGAAAAACCCGAAGTAAATGAAAAAAGGACTCGGAGCAGTCTGTTTGATTTCGAGACAGAGAGTAATTCCAGATTTTCATAAATTTGAATTTTTCCAGGTTTAAATTTAGTTTAAAAATGTAACAGGATTTAAATAGTAGTTAAAAAAAAATCAAGTAGTGGTTGTTTTCAAAATTTTCTTGAATCCAAATCTGAAATTTTAATAAATTTTTATTTTAAACGTTTAAAGTAAATATAGTTTGAATAAACAGTTTTATAAAAGTAAAATTTGCTTTAAACAAATGATAACGGAAGTTTTAGAAATTATTTTATTTAAAGTTTTGAAAGAAAGAAAAGTATTTCAAGATTTAAAATATATTTTAAAAAAAAAATTGATTTCCATAATAATTTAAAATTAAAAGCTTTTTCCTTTATATAAGTTTGTTTTAGATAATAAATGTTATGTACAATTATTTAAAGGAATTTTAAAGTGAATTTACACTAGATTAATGTTTAAATCATTTATCACTTTAAATCTTAAATTCAAAAAGGAATTTGGAATTTAAAATGTGGAAATGTTAATTAAGTCATTTATTAAGGAATTAATTATCTTAGAAATGAATTAAATATTGAAGTAATTAATAAGATAATTAGGAAATGACTTATTTATATTAAGTAATAATCAATTAAAATTAAAGAGGAAATTACAAAGGAAGAAATCAAGTAATTGATTAGTTAATAAAGTCAATTAACTAAGATTTTAATTGATTTATAAATGTGATAAATATTGATAATAATTAGATGAATTAATTTGGATAATTCATTGAAACTGTTAAATGAATATTTAACAAAAGTAATTAAAGGGTTATTATCTATTGGAACTAAATTTGAAGATATGATTGATTAAATAAATTTAGTTTAATCAAATTTATAAATCATTTAATGATCTGATAAGTGAAATTACTCGATGAAATTAATGGAGCGGAATTACTTAAAGAAGTAATTAAGTAATAATCACTGGATGTGATTAATACAAGTTAATGAGTAGATAAAGTAATATGGGAAATTACCTTTGAAATTAATCGAGGGATTAATAAATGAAGATAATTAATTATGGGATAATTAATTTAATTTATACGTAATTTAAGAGAGTTAATTACTGGTGTTATTAATCAGGGTGATTAATAATTGTTTAGTTTAAAGATTAAATTACTTAAAGTAATAAAGTAGTTTAATTTACAAATTAATGATATGATTTTAAAATGTTTAACTAAGTAATAATTAATAATGGGGTAATTAATTAATGTAATTAATTAAGAATAAATGTAGTTAATTATATTTAATTAATAAATGAAGTAATTAAATGTTAATTACTATGAATAATTTAATAATTCATTTGTGGAATTAAATTAAGACTAATTACTTATTGTAATTAGAAAATGGTTGTATAAGCAGGATTTATAAATGTGGTAGTTAATTTAATTTACTTTAAATTAATCAGTGAGAGGAGTAATTAATTTAATTCATTTTAAATTAATTATAGTCGTGAATGATAAATCATTGCTTACGAATGGTATTGATATCCCATTGATTGATTGTGATCTCAGATATTAGACGAGTGATATCTGTTGTGATTTGGATGTTTGTTTGAGATGACATTGATTATCTGTTTATAGTAATGATGTTGTGATATCCATTGTTATATTGTGATTTATCTATCTGTGTTGATATAGATAATTGAATTGAATTGTTTTAACTTTAAAACAACTTGGCCTTAAAAGACACGTTTTGGATTTCGATGAGACCGGGATCGGGTTTCCGTATACTGGGATTCCAGGTCTGGAGACCCGAATACCACATCGATCCAAATTAACGTTAGGTCGTGAAACCAAATGGAGCAAGTGAAGACTCGAGGTATAAGAACTATTCGTCAGTATAACTCTGTGGGTGATTCCGTAATGAGTTTGACGGAGATAGTACTTATAGATTCGAGATGGTGATTCAGAATGCAAGGGTTATTGTCGTTAACTCTGAGGGTGATTCCAAAATGAGTGTAACGAGATAATGCCTTCGGTTTCGTTCGAACCCGGAACGAACTTGTATGGATTGAATGCTTTCAGCACATCGTCAGGTGGACGATGAGCATTCTAAGTGATGAGTTCTGATAAAGGTAATCGTGACATCAAGCCTCATCAACCGGGAATGGCTAAAACAGGGGAGGTGCAGCAAGGCTTCGTGGGTAGCACCCACTTGAGAGCGAGATTTTCCCCTGTCTAGATGTCCCTTTTTATTTCGGTGTGTGGGTAGTGGTTGACGTCCTACTGCCGGGGTTGTCTCGTTTGGAACTGTTCAGTAAGGAACGGGTCCGGCCTTGTGTTGCAGGGGAGCGGGCGTACTCCTCGGTACGATGATCTAGGCCACGTACTGTGACGGGCGGTACCCCAGTAGCCCAGCCATTGTATGGAATCCAAAATCCAATAAGCGCCCTCGGATTTGATTATAAACCTAGTATGCTGGAATTTAATGAATGTAACAATTTCGGCTATTTTCTATTTACTTGAAAACCCTAGACACTATTATAATATCACTGGATTTCCTATGAAATGTTTTGGTTAGCGTAAGGTAAAAACTTTTCCATGTTTATGTGTGGAAAGTCTTACGTGATACTTTTGTTTTCAAATGATTTTCAAAGTTAAACAACTTTAACCTGTTACTCATACCAGACCCATGTCTGACCCGAAGTTTATTTCTGTTTTTCATAAACTCTCGGGTACCCAAATTTTTACGGGTAGTCAAGGGATTCAGGTTAGCTTTGACGAATTCTGGAGGAGCAATGGAGCAGGAGGCTTCAGCGTATAGATATATATTGATTCCGCTGTGTCAGTGTTTATTTGTATATTCCGCTGTGTTGTATCTCTGTGATGTGTGAGTTGTATTAACTAGACAGGTGTTTATAACTGTCTAGTTTGTGATGTATTATCTGTGTACTCTGATGTATATGATTCTATGTAATATTTATGTGATATATTATATTTTATGCGTTCCGCTGTTGAGATTCTGATGTTGTTTCTTCTTCTTCTTTTTCTTTTCTACTTTCTCACCTCTTTCTTTTCTTCAAAACGATACGATTTCCTGGGCATAGGAAGTCGGGTCGTGACAGGTAGCTTCAGAAAAGAAAAATGTGAACAGGACAAAGGAAGAAAGGTTGAAGAATAGAAAAGACCCGCATAAATAAAGTTTGAAATGGTATGGGTAGCAACAGTCACGACTATTGGTCTCTGGAAAAACGAAACGGTGGCAAAAATAAGTACATAGCTTTATATAAATGAAATATAAAATCTACAAATGAACCGTTCAAACGTTGGAATTGCTGAGATTATTAAAAGCAAATGTTTAATGAGTTAGACGGTGGAATACGAAAGATACGGGAAGATAAAAGATCGAATGCGGAACCGATACAAAGTCGTTTCATAGATTTCCGATGCCTCCCGAATTCCGAAACACACAACGAATATACCGCAGAGATCAGCACGACGAGACGATCAAAATGGTATATTGATATCAATGGTATGATTGAATTATAAAAATTCAAAATTTTCTACTGGCGGAAAATGCAAGAAAAACTCTGAAAAATAAGATCGACGGAGCCTAAGATGTCCAAATTTGGAAAAACAACAAACTGATATCTTGCTCAGAAGATGGTTTAGAATTTTTTTATGTAAAAATATTTAGGTTTCGGAAACATTTTATTTTCATTACTTTTTAACTGATTGAATTGAAGTGAATTTATGCGCGAAATAAACTTTCATATTTTCGGACGAAAATTTACCAATTGCTATGTTTAATTAGACGCATTCCAAATATCAAATTTATATTTTAAAATTTTATCGTTTAAAATTTCACAAAATTTCAACTAATTATGTTATTAAAACAGTTGAAATTTACGGGTCGTTACACTCTCCTCCACTCAAAACTTTTCGTCCCCGAAAAGGAACGGGGTAGGAGAATAGAAACAACCAGAAGGAAAAACCAAATTGAAAACAAAATAAAAAATTAGTTTAAACCGTATAAATTTCAATTTACCTTAAATAAATACTCAATATTTGATTTAAAATTCAGGGTATTTCAATAAGTTTTTAATTCCAATTTATAAATATTTGATACCAAAAGATTTCTTCAAAACAAAATTTTATTTTATTTATCTCATTTATTCATTGTTTTATTATCCAATTATCCTTTATTATTAATTTCTAAAATCATAAACTTGCATAGTCATTTATTACAATCATATTTTATACAACAAATTTAATTCTTCTTTATTCCAAATTATTATTAAATTTGTTCCACTTAATATATCTTATTACATATATTTAAATCATATAAATTAATTTAAACCATACAGATTTCAGTTTAAATCAATTTATATTCAATAATTGGTTTAAATTTAAGGTATTTCCATAAGTTGGTCTAATTTCATTTTATTTATTCCTTCAAAACAAATTTATTTGTCTCATCTATTATTCAATTAACTTATTATTCTGTCATCTTTATTAGCATTTTTATAATTAAAATCTAAGTGTATAACATTTATTATAAACACTCAAATTTTTATTTATAAAATCATTTTATATTGTATATCATCCAATTACATTTTAACTTTTGAATAATTTAGATAAGTTATATTGAAATGCAATTTAGTACTATACAAATAATATTTTCAAATTCATTTATTTCAAGTCTAAATATTTATTCCAAATTTTGGTTTTATTTATAATTAAAATCATCCTTTAACAAAATTTAAGATTTAAATTTCCGATTAACTTTAAACAATTTAGAGATATATATAATATATTTATATCAAATCAACTTAAATTTTTAAATAAGATACCTATATATATATGTAAATCAAAATATACTGAAAATTCAAATCAAAATTTTTTCTCAAAACAAAACCGTAGCAAAGCTACATAATGGTTTCTCCACTTCGAAACTCGAAAATGAATATCGATGATGCGGCCGCCATCACCGAAATTATTTTCCAGCGACAAAGAGAAGAGCACTGATTTTCAACATTTAAAAATTCTTTGAAAACGGTTTCTATTTGAAAATACCTTCAATAATATACATTTTAAAAATTTTAAAAACCAAAGCTTGAAATCAGTGAAAATTAAATTCTCAAATTCTAAATTTTAAATTCATTTAAATCATTTTATAACCCACGTTTAAAATTCATTTATAGACAATAAGTGAGAATCAATTATTATCATTTCAACAACCAATTCATTAACTTATTAATTTCAGAAAATTTACTTATATATATAATATATTCATACAAATTTATTCATTTACCAAATTTGAAAATAATATTGTGTCAGTTTGCACTGTTCAAGTGTTTTGGAAATCCTACCGATAACGTTGATCAGACGAATCGATCGAAAACCCAAATCAACAATAACAACTCAAACAACACAATATCTAAAACATCTTAAATATTAATTTACAAATATACTTCCTCGCTCGACGATACGGGAATGGTTTTCAAAGCAAGGATAGAGATTTAAATTTTTGAGGGACTCAAATCAAAGAGAGTTTTGATTCGAAGATAGGTTTAAAACAAAGATAAGACAATTAAATAACAAGATAGGAAGATGAATAAGTTTATATAAAGCGCGGGCAACCTTAACCGGGTCGACCGTGACTTCAAGAATAAGATCGATGCTGAATTCCGAGGTAAATCAACACTCGATCTCAAGAGATGGAATTCAGGTATAGCAGGGAATAGATAGCATTGTAAACCGAGGATACAGAAATCTCAGGTAAATTGTTGCCTATTATAAAGGAGTTTTGCTCCTTTACGAATCATTCGAAGATTGGCGAGACCGCCGATATTATAGATATCATTCAAAATGGAGTTATGGGGTGCTCCAGAATTGAAAGAAGACGAATAGTGAGGGACACGAATGAATTTCGGAACCGATGAGAACGTTCCAAAAATTCAAAGGAATTGAGTCAAAGGAAGAGATTGAAACTCGAATGAGAGTGATTCTGTAAATACATTTACCCTATGCGTTGAGTTATGCCTAGAGCTACCAAAGCTCTGGTACCAACTGTAATGACCCGATATTTTGGACCATTCGCATCCATTATAAGTGTATAGGTAGACACTCATGCCGGAGTTGAATTGCTCAAAATACCGCGTTGTTAATTTAAATTTTGGCAAAACTGAACATATACAGTAAATAAATATAATCACAGATCACAGACACAGAGTAATAAATGCAGCGGAATTAAAAGAGATAGTAGTTCATGAAGCTACTATATAAATATATAAAATACATCAGAGTTTACAACAGAAGAGTAATACGATACATCAGATACAAATCAGAATACATCACTGGAATCATCGAATACTGAAAGCAGAATAGATGGCTGGATCTTCAAGAAAAGCTCCAACTTCAAAGGTGAGTCTTGAATACTGGTACACTCAGTCTGACCCGAGCGTAAAGCAAAACACAAAACACTCGAGTCAGGATTAACATTCTTATATTAATAAATCCAACTCAAGTGAAATAGCAATTGAAATACAAGTAACTCAAAGGATGTTTGGAATAACCATCCTTTAAGGATCCGTTAAACTATCTACTATGTAGTAATGAACGATAAGTAGATAATGTCTATCAGTAATATGTAAAGATATCAAAATAGCGTTAAGTCATGGCCCATTCCACCCTTAACACATTTTTATTCCCAAAAGCATATACAAGACCGTAGTTTCCCCAAAACCGGAAGTCACCGGAGGGCAATCCATATACTCAAGGTACAAATCAAAATCGTAGTGGTCGCGCATAAATGGAATACAAGTATGACAAGGCACATGAGGCAATACCCAAGGTAGTGACACTACCGTTCGCCTGATCCGGACTGGTGAGAACGCAACGCCGCAGCGCCCGCAACACCGTGAAACAACACTCCCAAAATCAAGGGTGCACCAATCGACAACAAGTAATAAGTAGTTCGAAGAAGTGTGTCCACTTGAGGTAGCTAATCCTCCATTGGCCCGGCACAGCTCCTGTTTTAGTCATTTCCAATTTGACACAAGTGTCAAGGCTATCCATCATCGTTCTCTTTCTTCAGTCATCACGTACATCATTCCAACCACTTCGTTCTGGATCAACACTCCGCGAATGTTAGTTATTAAAGTGGTTTTCTGTAACGACCCAGAATTTTGAACGAATTAAATTGGGAATATTTAATTTATTTTAAATATTTAAAACGATGATTTAATTTGTGTCCCCGATATAATTTTGAAATCCGCAATTAAATGATAAAATTTAATCGATTGAAACTGGATAAAAATTTGAATCTTTAATTTTAAGCCGAAGAAAAATATTTCAAACGCTTGTAAAATTTATATTGATAATACTGAAGATAACAGAAGCTTCAGAATTGAATTATAAACTGTTTTGATCAGTTTGAAATTTATATCGTTCGTATCAATATTTAAAAATAGTCATTTTTCAAACAGTCTCGGAATTCGACGAAACCAGTTCCATTGGGTCCGGAATATTGTATTATTACCGAACTTCAAATTTCGTATTGATCGGAGTTGTTTTGTGACTGTACGGTTACAAAATGCGTTGAAGTTATAGAACGAATTCAATTTTAAATTTAAATTTTAAATAATTGGTCAACATCAGCCACCCTAGATATGTATTTAGCATACCTATCCCCTGAAACATCGCGTACCCTTGCCTCCCCATATCTCACGCGAATCATTTCAGGAGAACAGAACGAAGAAAATCAAAATGAAAAAAAATTTTAAAAATGGCTTCCTCCTCTTTCATTAAAATTCA
Source organism: Allium fistulosum (assembly GCA_030737815.1). Taxonomy (NCBI): domain Eukaryota; kingdom Viridiplantae; phylum Streptophyta; class Magnoliopsida; order Asparagales; family Amaryllidaceae; genus Allium; species Allium fistulosum. The sequence continues at coordinate 867,508,715 of CM060907.1, read as the reverse complement.
AAGCCTAAAGCCTGTTATCCCTTTCTTCCCTTTCCTTTATTCGAAAGCGAACTCGACTATAGATATAAAAAAAAATGGCTGTAACTCGAAAAGAAAAAGGAGCTATCGTTCGATTACAGTCGCTGTTTCGAGATTTCAAGCTAGGTGGCTTCGCGACGAAAGGAGAGGGCGCTCACGATTTCGAGCGTCGTTGGAGTATCGCGGTTGCCATAGGGCATTCGCGAGTGGGTCGCGATCTCGAACTGGGCGAGCTAGGGTTTCGTGATGGCGACAAGGGGGAAAGTGATGGAGAATCTCGGCATCGCAAGTCAATGGGATTCACGCATAGCTGATCGTGGTGATCGCGAGCAGACAGTCGAGCTCGAGTTCGAACAATTGGGGGCGATCGCGTCTTGCTGGTAGGGGGAGTTTGTCGAAGGATTAGTGGCAGCGACGACTACTAAGGGTTTGGGGTGTCTCGAAGGCGGCGGTGTCTTAGGCTGCATCGGCATCGCGATTTCACGGGGAGTTGGCAGTTCGATGTCGAGGCAAGGTCGCGACTCAGGAGGGGTGGCAATGTCGATAACAGTAAGGCTTTAAATCGTGAAGGAATAGCTGGAATGTTGAACAGTGGATGTGCTCGGTTTCAAGCAGTAAGTTTAACAAAAATTTTAAAGTTATTTATGTTTTAATTTACAGTAAGGAAATTTATTAAATTGATTTTTAGTCTGAATCAACAGAAAGATAGAACTAATAATATTTTGCAGTTAGTGATATATATATATAAAACAATTGTGTTTCAATGTGATACATATAGGTTTGAAGGAATTTATTTTATTGGAATTTAAATATATACATAGATATATATGTACAGTAGATGTTTTGGGAAAATAAATTGTTAAAAGAAATTGGTTATTTTAAATAATGGAATTGGTAAATAAAATTATTAAGTTGACCTGTTTGATTTTTCTAAGTACCCAAAAGATTTTCAGAGGAAAGATAAATATGCAAGTATACACTTTTAATTTATTAGCTTGGTTTAAATTAACTTATTTAATTTATAGTGGTTAAAAATATTTTTCAATAAGGAAATTTTGAGTAATTTCGTTTAATAGTTGGAGAGATTATTTAAGATTCGTACTTTAAATGGTTTAAAGGAGATAAAAAGAAAATTTATTTGAAAAGAAATAAATTTAGAAATTAAAAATTGGTTTAAATAAAACTATCAGTTAATTTAACTATTAAAATGAAACCATAGATGAATCAAAACTATAAAATGAAAGTTTATTATTCGACCTGTTCAAATATTAATAAATGGTGTAAAATATTTATACAAGGTATAAATCAAGAAACTGGGTCGAGAATGGGAAATGGATTGCAAAATAAATGCTAAGGTGAGATCTCCTCACTCAGAATTTATATTGAATTGCAGTTATTGATTGATTTGTTTGAATGTGCTATTAGATATGATAGGATATATCTATATATATAGCAGTATATACATATTGGCATATGTATATATTGGATTGATGATTCCCGCCTCGTATAGCGGATGAGACCCTATTGCGCCGTTAGTAAGCGGATTTATAAAAACCTATATACCGCGATAATTCCGTACTGGAGCGGAATTGGTATTGTGCTAACATCTTTGGATGCAGGGAAACAGGTTGGAGGGATCCAACTGGACCCCTCACATTGATTGAATTTATTTCTACTGTGATGTGATAATCTGTGAATGTATTGTTGTTATTGAATTGATATCTGGAAATTGTTTGAAAAGCTAAAATTTAGCTGAATGGATGTTTTGACATCATTGGATTCCAAAAATAAACGAAATTGAATTTTTGAAATCAAAGTAGAAATGTCTAAGTGAATCAATTTTTGAGATTGAATAAATTTTGAAGAAAGAAAATTTTAAAGTATAAAAAGTTAATTTTTGTAACCTTATCGAATTTATTCCAGAATCAAGTGAAAAAGTTAAATAAATGGATTTCGTAAAATAGTGATTACAAATTGAAGAATTTAATTTAAGAATTTGGATTTTTAAATAAACTGGAAGAAACAATTGAAATTTGTTTTCTATAAAAGGAATTTATTTAAAAAGGGGATAAGTTGGAAATCCAAATTTGAAATTTAAATTTATAATTGATTTGGAATTGAAGTAGAATTAGAAATAAATTTGGAATTCGATTTTAGATTTAAAAGTGAATATTTGGAAAATGAATCCAATTTAAGTAAGGGAATGTGAATTTAAAATGGAAACGATGTTAAAATGATTTATAAAGGAATAAACTTTACAGTTGTAAAGTTTTAAAAGAACGATTTTTGAAAATAAAGGAATTATAAGTTATTAACTTATAATATGGATTGTTGGTATAAAGTTTGAGGTACGAATCGAATTGTGAATAAAATGAGATTTATAAATTGAAGCTTTATAAACAGAAACAGAATTTATAAACGTTGTTTTATAAATTCGAGATAGATTGAATGTGATAAATCTAATATAGAAGATTATTTAAGAAGATATATTCACGATTTTGAATAGCGAATTTTTATTGAAATAAAAATGTGTAGAAATGATTGAAATGGGGTTAAGTAAATTTTATTCACGATTTTGGACAGTGAATATATTGTTAAGTAAAATGGATAGTTTTGGAAAAGTGGCATTGAAAATGAAGTTAAACATTTTAGAGATGTTTTTAAAACGTATTGTGAATCGAAAACATAGATTTCAACATTTTTATTGTTGAAATAGGCGTTTTCGAAAATATAAGGAAATGATGGACTATAACACTGTTGTTATAGTAAATGATTTTCGGAAGAAAATGTTTTGATGTAGCATTGGGATTTATATATTTATCTTAATTCCGAATCCCTATACTAGTGATTTTGAGTCGTCGTAACGATGTTTTACGTAACATTCGTTTTGACTCAAATAAATGTTGTTATAGTAAATGTTTTCCTTAAAGAATGAATATATACTTAATATTGATTTAAGTATATTGAATATTTTCCAAGTGTTGAAAATAATTGATTTGTGAAATACTTATTATTAAATAAGTATGGAATGTTTTCCAATATGAAATGAACGTTTTTGAGATTTATCTTCTTAAAGATAAATCGAAATCGAATATTGAAAACGATTTGAAAATCGTATATCAATAGACATTTTTGAAACATAAATTCACTATGGAATTTATAAAAAGAAAAGGGAAACTGTTTAGAAAAATAAACGTTGTTTTATTTTTGAAGTGTGGAAATTTTATATCTAGTAAAGATATTTTTGAAGATGAAGTAATTTGGAAAATTATTTGGAATCTGATGATGTCGCGCATCTTTATTGATAGTTAAATAACCGACTATCAATAATTACCTTTAGATAGGTATTTGTTGTGAATTGGATGAATTTGAATGCCACACTTATTTTTGAATAATCACTCACTATTCGGGTTAGCCGGGAAAGGACCATGGGGTCGTATAATCCATTCCGAATATGTGATACGTCGTTATGAATTGCATTCGAAGACCGGTGTTGAAGACCGGATATTTTTGAAAACGGAAGGATTACCGTCGAGTTACTCTACATCGACTGATCTTCGATTTAGAGGTTTTATCACCCTTAGTGACGGGAAGTCCCGACGTGATTAGAAAATTATCCGGAAATGCAAGGGCTTCGTGAGAAGTGCCTTCGGTTCTGTTCGATCCCGGAACAGACTTGTATGGATTGTGTGTCTGACGTTACAATTTGAGATATAAAGCTGATTTCTTTCAAATACATTTCTGTTGGTGGCGGAGAATTTATTCTTTTAGCTTAACACCCTTCTCTGAGACGCACGAGCTCAGAGGTTATGTAGTTGAAATTTATCAGCGATATATCCCAATCTGGTAACGTGGCATACTGAGTGTTGCTGTGAAATGATCAGTGTTTGATCATTTGTGATATGATCTTTTGTTTGATCTTATATCTTTGTGATCATAGGTTGATCATTTTGTTTGACCCGAAGCAGGGCTTTTTGAGAAAGCGTAGCTTTGTGGACGAGACTTCGACGAGCCTCACACCCCGGAAATGGTCGAAACAGGACGAATGCGGCAAGGTTCTAGGGAGTAGCGCCCCTTAGTGTATGTCATTCCTTCTGGATAAAGGTGGTATCATGGTATGGAGCCCAGATACTTAACCTCTGTGGTTACTGCATTATTATTATCTATGTGGTTTGTTGCGAATCGGGGATCCTCGGGAAGATCGGTGACGATCGGGGGATGGCATACGCGTGTCAGTAGTTACCTATTTTTGCAGAGGTAACCCGGCCTTGTGTTGGCAGAGATCCGGTTAGGTTCTCGGGTCGTCTATTCCAGGGACGTACCCAATCGTGGATAGGAAGTTCCTTAGCCTGACCATTTGTTGGAAATCCAAAGAAACAATACGTGACTTGTACGGTTTTAGTTGTAGAACCTGCCATCTAATATGGCAGCTATAGCAAGCATACTATAATGGTACCTATGCTGGCTAAGATTTATATTCTACTTTCGAAATGTTTTCTACACTATGCACTAATAATAATATCAAAAAGAATTTGATTTTTGCGTAGTAAGCATCTTTGACTATCATAAGAAGAAATCTCCTCCAAGTCTGCGTTTGCATTGTGTGTGTGGCGGGAGGTCTTATGGTAGTTTCATTTTCCAAAAGCATTTCGAATTGACTTTAAAGTTATCCTGTTGTTTATTTTAAAGATAAAATAACTGTTTTACGATCTCACACCAGTCACCATGACTGACTCGGAGTTTATTGTTCCCTTCTAAACTCTGGGTGCCCACCAATTTCCACACGGGCAGCCTAGAGTTATGTTATCAGGATATTCTGGATATTCTGGAGCTTTGGAGATAAGCTGGATGACGAGACGTAGTATTTGTATCTGATACTATTTATTCCGCTGTGTATTCTGTATGAGGACAAGTTTATATAACTGTCCATTGTTGTATATTGACTCTGATGATTGATGTATGTATAAACTGATATAGTTCTTTGTTTTAAAAAGACTAGTGATTATTTATTATATATTGTTCCGCTGCGATGTGTAAGATTCTGAAATTGTTTTCTGCTGCTGTTCTGATGTGTTGTTCTTCTTTTCTTTTTCTCTTCTTTTCTTCTATCTTCTTCTTCTTCTACTTTTTCTTTTTCTTAAAAACCCTCACTATTGGAGTTTCCGGCACTCGATTGCTCGGCAGTCGATAAAGTGAGTATCGATGTCGAATTTTCGAAAGTCGAAAATTTCGGTATGTGACAAAGTGGTATCAGAGCATATGGTTAAGCGACAACCCTGCTCTGTCGGGTGTTACTCATTAGAGATAGAGTCAGTAGTACTCTAGAATGAGTTTGAGTGTAATAATAGATATGAGCGCGTATTTGTTATTTAATATAAAATTGTTTTGTATTGTGATGATTGGTTTATTGAGTGGTATATGAACCTTCGTCGGCACAGTCTTGCAAAATTGTATCGAAGGGGTTTCTAAACGCTCGAATAGAACAATTCGGCACAGTATTGTTTTGAATAGGGTAAATGAAATAATTTTACCCAAAGCTATTTTTGTATAGAAAAGAAATGTTTTTCTATAAAGTACTATAGTATATGGTTGCATGGATGTTAGGAAGTAATAATAGTGAATTATCATCACTGAAATTGAATAAGAAATTCAAATCGTAACTCCAAAGTTAAGAAATTAATTCATATACAAATGAAATTCGAGAATACAAATTATAAATGTGATTTGTAATTTAAAACGAAATTCCAGAGAAGTTTTTTGGAAATGTTTGAAAGGAGTTTGAAAATTTTGGAGATTTGAAAGTTTAAAATCCTTTTGATTTGAAAATGGATTTCGAAGGTTTTGGAAAGAATTTTGAAGGAATAAGAGCTCTAAACTCTTTTCGGTCGCTGGAAAATAACTTCGATGATGACCGCGGCATCGTTGGTGTTCATTTTCGGGTTTCCAAAAGAGAAATTGCTGCCAAATTGTTTTAAAAGGAAGTTGTTTGAAAAAATTGAGTTTTGTTTTGAAAATTCAAAAGATAAATTTGAATTGTTTTCAAAATGGTTTTGAAAGGTTGAAAGGACTCTGGAATACTGTATAAGAATATTTATGGAATATGATTGAATTTATAATTTATACAAATAGAAATTGTTAATGTAAATTATGTAATTGTGATTGGAATTAAAGTTCATTAACAAATGAAATATATAAATGAGAATTGAAAGTATAAGGAAACGAATTCATATATGAATAAAATGGTAAATATGAATTGTAAATGTGATTTATAAATGAAAATGGAATTCCAGATAGATATTGGAAAATTTAAAAATTCATTAATGAAATGAATTTGTAATATGAATGTATAGATGATTTTATAAATCAAGATGTAAATAAGTCGAAGACTTATAAAATATGTGGAATTTGATAGAAATGAGATTCAAATTGAAAGTGAATGAATGAATAAATTGCGATTGTAAGTGCAAGAGAATAAAATTTAAATGTTAAAATTCATTTTGAATTTGTAAGAAAGTAAGACTGAATTTGAATTTGATTTGTGAAGTATTAAACTAAAATTAGTAAGTGAAGCTAATTGAATGAAGATAAAATTGGAATTGAAACTGAATGTTGAAAACAAATTTGAATAAGTGAATTGTAATTAGGAATGAATTAGTAATTGAAACTAATCTAAAAATAATCAGTTATGAATGAAAGCTGATAAAATTCAATATTCAGAGATAAACCGATTCCAAATTAGATTAGAATTGTGAATTGAATTCAAATGAAATTTGAAATGTAAAATTTAATGATAATGAGTATGTAACTTCAATAGTAAAGTGAATATGTACATGAAGTAAGTGTTGAAAATTTTGTAATCGAATTTGCAAAATAGTTGAATGTTGTAACTAGATATAATGGCTAGTAGGATATACAGGTGTATAAAGGGATTGGAAAATTTATTTCACAGATAAATTTGAATTGCTCGACAAAAGGTACGTATTTGAGTTTTGATATGAGTTTTTGATGATTTCTCTCTAGCCGCTTGGCTTTTTCTTTTTCTTTTTGAAATCTGAGAGTCCGTAGGGACGTTTTGTAGTCGTGCCGTATTAGCCGCGCAAAGGAGACGCTGGCGAAATTTTCCGGAAATTCAGGGCGTTAGAAAATTTTTGAGAAATTTTGAAAATTTAAATTTGAAATTTGAATTTAAATTTGAATTGAAGTCAAGCAATGTTGTTTGAAACCTATAATTGAAGTTAGAAAGATAGTTGGAATGATAACAAATCTTTAATAGGAAGATTTGTTTTGATGAATTGATTAAACTATTTAGATTGTGAAAAATAGTAGACGAGTTAAGGACCATTTTTCCTAACTTATAATTTCGAGGACGAAATTCTTTTAAGGAGGGAAGTTTGTAACGACCCAGAATTTTGAACGAATTAAATTGGGAATATTTAATTTATTTTAAATATTTAAAACGATGATTTAATTTGTGTCCCCGAAATAATTTTGAAATCCGCAATTAAATGATAAAATTTAATCGATTGAAACTGGATAAAAATTTGAATCTTTAATTTTAAGCCGAAGAAAAATATTTCAAACGCTTGTAAAATTTATATTGATAATACTGAAGATAACAGAAGCTTCAGAATTGAATTATAAACTGTTTTGATCAGTTTGAAATTTATATCGTTCGTATCGATATTTAAAAATAGTCATTTTTCAAACAGTCTCGGAATTCGACGAAACCAGTTCCATTGGGTCCGGAATATTGTATTATTACCGAACTTCAAATTTCGTATTGATCGGAGTTGTTTTGTGACTGTACGGTTACAAAATGCGTTGAAGTTATAGAACGAATTCAATTTTAAATTTAAATTTTAAATAATTGGTCAACATCAGCCACCCTAGATATGTATTTAGCAGACCTATCCCCTGAAACATCGCGTACCCTTGCCTCCCCATATCTCACGCGAATCATTTCAGGAGAACAGAACGAAGAAAATCAAAATGAAAAAAATTTTTAAAAATGGCTTCCTCCTCTTTCATTAAAATTCAAAGCCTAAAGCCTGTTATCCCTTTCTTCCCTTTCCTTTATTCGAAAGCGAACTCGACTATAGATATAAAAAAAAAATGGCTGTAACTCGAAAAGAAAAAGGAGCTATCGTTCGATTACAGTCGCTGTTTCGAGATTTCAAGCTAGGTGGCTTCGCGACGAAAGGAGAGGGCGCTCACGATTTCGAGCGTCGTTGGAGTATCGCGGTTGCCATAGGGCATTCGCGAGTGGGTCGCGATCTCGAACTGGGCGAGCTAGGGTTTCGTGATGGCGACAAGGGGGAAAGTGATGGAGAATCTCGGCATCGCAAGTCAATGGGATTCACGCATAGCTGATCGTGGTGATCGCGAGCAGACAGTCGAGCTCGAGTTCGAACAATTGGGGGCGATCGCGTCTTGCTGGTAGGGGGAGTTTGTCGAAGGATTAGTGGCAGCGACGACTACTAAGGGTTTGGGGTGTCTCGAAGGCGGCGGTGTCTTAGGCTGCATCGGCATCGCGATTTCACGGGGAGTTGGCAGTTCGATGTCGAGGCAAGGTCGCGACTCAGGAGGGGTGGCAATGTCGATAACAGTAAGGCTTTAAATCGTGAAGGAATAGCTGGAATGTCGAACAGTGGATGTGCTCGGTTTCAAGCAGTAAGTTTAACAAAAATTTTAAAGTTATTTATGTTTTAATTTACAGTAAGGAAATTTATTAAATTGATTTTTAGTCTGAATCAACAGAAAGATAGAACTAATAATATTTTGCAGTTAGTGATATATATATATAAAACAATTGTGTTTCAATGTGATACATATAGGTTTGAAGGAATTTATTTTATTGGAATTTAAATATATACATAGATATATTTGTACAGTAGATGTTTTGGGAAAATAAATTGTTAAAAGAAATTGGTTATTTTAAATAATGGAATTGGTAAATAAAATTATTAAGTTGACCTGTTTGATTTTTCTAAGTACCCAAAAGATTTTCAGAGGAAAGATAAATATGCAAGTATACACTTTTAATTTATTAGCTTGGTTTAAATTAACTTATTTAATTTATAGTGGTTAAAAATATTTTTCAATAAGGAAATTTTGAGTAATTTCGTTTAATAGTTGGAGAGATTATTTAAGATTCGTACTTTAAATGGTTTAAAGGAGATAAAAAGAAAATTTATTTGAAAAGAAATAAATTTAGAAATTAAAAATTGGTTTAAATAAAACTATCAGTTAATTTAACTATTAAAATGAAACCATAGATGAATCAAAACTATAAAATGAAAGTTTATTATTCGACCTGTTCAAATATTAATAAATGGTGTAAAATATTTATACAAGGTATAAATCAAGAAACTGGGTCGAGAATGGGAAATGGATTGCAAAATAAATGCTAAGGTGAGATCTCCTCACTCAGAATTTATATTGAATTGCAGTTATTGATTGATTTGTTTGAATGTGCTATTAGATATGATAGGATATATCTATATATATAGCAGTATATACATATTGACATATGTATATATTGGATTGATGATTCCCGCCTCGTATAGCGGATGAGACCCTATTGCGCCGTTAGTAAGCGGATTTATAAAAACCTATATACCGCGATAATTCCGTACTGGAGCGGAATTGGTATTGTGCTAACATCTTTGGATGCAGGGAAACAGGTTGGAGGGATCCAACTGGACCCCTCACATTGATTGAATTTATTTCTACTGTGATGTGATAATCTGTGAATGTATTGTTGTTATTGAATTGATATCTGGAAATTGTTTGAAAAGCTAAAATTTAGCTGAATGGATGTTTTGACATCATTGGATTCCAAAAATAAACGAAATTGAATTTTTGAAATCAAAGTAGAAATGTCTAAGTGAATCAATTTTTGAGATTGAATAAATTTTGAAGAAAGAAAATTTTAAAGTATAAAAAGTTAATTTTTGTAACCTTATCGAATTTATTCCAGAATCAAGTGAAAAAGTTAAATAAATGGATTTCGTAAAATAGTGATTACAAATTGAAGAATTTAATTTAAGAATTTGGATTTTTAAATAAACTGGAAGAAACAATTGAAATTTGTTTTCTATAAAAGGAATTTATTTAAAAAGGGGATAAGTTGGAAATCCAAATTTGAAATTTAAATTTATAATTGATTTGGAATTGAAGTAGAATTAGAAATAAATTTGGAATTCGATTTTAGATTTAAAAGTGAATATTTGGAAAATGAATCCAATTTAAGTAAGGGAATGTGAATTTAAAATGGAAACGATGTTAAAATGATTTATAAAGGAATAAACTTTACAGTTGTAAAGTTTTAAAAGAACGATTTTTGAAAATAAAGGAATTATAAGTTATTAACTTATAATATGGATTGTTGGTATAAAGTTTGAGGTACGAATCGAATTGTGAATAAAATGAGATTTATAAATTGAAGCTTTATAAACAGAAACAGAATTTATAAACGTTGTTTTATAAATTCGAGATAGATTGAATGTGATAAATCTAATATAGAAGATTATTTAAGAAGATATATTCACGATTTTGAATAGCGAATTTTTATTGAAATAAAAATGTGTAGAAATGATTGAAATGGGGTTAAGTAAATTTTATTCACGATTTTGGACAGTGAATATATTGTTAAGTAAAATGGATAGTTTTGGAAAAGTGGCATTGAAAATGAAGTTAAACATTTTAGAGATGTTTTTAAAACGTATTGTGAATCGAAAACATAGATTTCAACATTTTTATTGTTGAAATAGGCGTTTTCGAAAATATAAGGAAATGATGGACTATAACACTGTTGTTATAGTAAATGATTTTCGGAAGAAAATGTTTTGATGTAGCATTGGGATTTATATATTTATCTTAATTCCGAATCCCTATACTAGTGATTTTGAGTCGTCGTAACGATGTTTTACGTAACATTCGTTTTGACTCAAATAAATGTTGTTATAGTAAATGTTTTCCTTAAAGAATGAATATATACTTAATATTGATTTAAGTATATTGAATATTTTCCAAGTGTTGAAAATAATTGATTTGTGAAATACTTATTATTAAATAAGTATGGAATGTTTTCCAATATGAAATGAACGTTTTTGAGATTTATCTTCTTAAAGATAAATCGAAATCGAATATTGAAAACGATTTGAAAATCGTATATCAATAGACATTTTTGAAACATAAATTCACTATGGAATTTATAAAAAGAAAAGGGAAACTGTTTAGAAAAATAAACGTTGTTTTATTTTTGAAGTGTGGAAATTTTATATCTAGTAAAGATATTTTTGAAGATGAAGTAATTTGGAAAATTATTTGGAATCTGATGATGTCGCGCATCTTTATTGATAGTTAAATAACCGACTATCAATAATTACCTTTAGATAGGTATTTGTTGTGAATTGGATGAATTTGAATGCCACACTTATTTTTGAATAATCGCTCACTATTCGGGTTAGCCGGGAAAGGACCATGGGGTCGTATAACCCATTCCGAATATGTGATACGTCGTTATGAATTGCATTCGAAGACCGGTGTTGAAGACCGGATATTTTTGAAAACGGAAGGATTACCGTCGAGTTACTCTACATCGACTGATCTTCGATTTAGAGGTTTTATCACCCTTAGTGACGGGAAGTCCCGACGTGATTAGAAAATTATCCGGAAATGCAAGGGCTTCGTGAGAAGTGCCTTCGGTTCTGTTCGATCCCGGAACAGACTTGTATGGATTGTGTGTCTGACGTTACAATTTGAGATATAAAGCTGATTTCTTTCAAATACATTTCTGTTGGTGGCGGAGAATTTATTCTTTTAGCTTAACACCCTTCTCTGAGACGCACGAGCTCAGAGGTTATGTAGTTGAAATTTATCAGCGATATATCCCAATCTGGTAACGTGGCATACTGAGTGTTGCTGTGAAATGATCAGTGTTTGATCATTTGTGATATGATCTTTTGTTTGATCTTATATCTTTGTGATCATAGGTTGATCATTTTGTTTGACCCGAAGCAGGGCTTTTTGAGAAAGCGTAGCTTTGTGGACGAGACTTCGACGAGCCTCACACCCCGGAAATGGTCGAAACAGGACGAATGCGGCAAGGTTCTAGGGAGTAGCGCCCCTTAGTGTATGTCATTCCTTCTGGATAAAGGTGGTATCATGGTATGGAGCCCAGATACTTAACCTCTGTGGTTACTGCATTATTATTATCTATGTGGTTTGTTGCGAATCGGGGATCCTCGGGAAGATCGGTGACGATCGGGGGATGGCATACGCGTGTCAGTAGTTACCTATTTTTGCAGAGGTAACCCGGCCTTGTGTTGGCAGAGATCCGGTTAGGTTCTCGGGTCGTCTATTCCAGGGACGTACCCAATCGTGGATAGGAAGTTCCTTAGCCTGACCATTTGTTGGAAATCCAAAGAAACAATACGTGACTTGTACGGTTTTAGTTGTAGAACCTGCCATCTAATATGGCAGCTATAGCAAGCATACTATAATGGTACCTATGCTGGCTAAGATTTATATTCTACTTTCGAAATGTTTTCTACACTATGCACTAATAATAATATCAAAAAGAATTTGATTTTTGCGTAGTAAGCATCTTTGACTATCATAAGAAGAAATCTCCTCCAAGTCTGCGTTTGCATTGTGTGTGTGGCGGGAGGTCTTATGGTAGTTTCATTTTCCAAAAGCATTTCGAATTGACTTTAAAGTTATCCTGTTGTTTATTTTAAAGATAAAATAACTGTTTTACGATCTCACACCAGTCACCATGACTGACTCGGAGTTTATTGTTCCCTTCTAAACTCTGGGTGCCCACCAATTTCCACACGGGCAGCCTAGAGTTATGTTATCAGGATATTCTGGATATTCTGGAGCTTTGGAGATAAGCTGGATGACGAGACGTAGTATTTGTATCTGATACTATTTATTCCGCTGTGTATTCTGTATGAGGACAAGTTTATATAACTGTCCATTGTTGTATATTGACTCTGATGATTGATGTATGTATAAACTGATATAGTTCTTTGTTTTAAAAAGACTAGTGATTATTTATTATATATTGTTCCGCTGCGATGTGTAAGATTCTGAAATTGTTTTCTGCTGCTGTTCTGATGTGTTGTTCTTCTTTTCTTTTTCTCTTCTTTTCTTCTATCTTCTTCTTCTTCTACTTTTTCTTTTTCTTAAAAACCCTCACTATTGGAGTTTCCGGCACTCGATTGCTCGGCAGTCGATAAAGTGAGTATCGATGTCGAATTTTCGAAAGTCGAAAATTTCGGTATGTGACATTTTCGGTATCGACAGAGAGTATGTCCATATCCGATCCCGGTCTCTTTAATAACTTCCATAATTATTTCACCGATTGGTCGTTTATATATTTCCAAACCAAATCAAATTCAATTTCAATTAGAATTTGTAAATCAACATTTCATTTGTCTTTCTAAACCGATTTCCAAAATTTACGTTTCAAAACTTCCAATTTACCGTTTCCAAATCTTATAGTTCAATTTCAACCTTTATTCAAAACAATTCAAATATCAATTCAAGTTCGTATATAAGTTTCATTCCAAATCATTTTATTTTAACTTAATTTAACATTCAAATCAATTTACTTCATTTATCGATTCCATTTATCATTCAAAACAATTCTATTTAATTTCAAATTCATTAAATCAATTTCCTAAGTTCAACTTCATTAAATCAAAACTTACAATTTTGAATTAAATTAAATTCGTCAAATCAATTCTTTCAATTTCAAGTCTTACATCAATTCCAAAATATCACATTTTCATTTCTTGTTAAAGAAATTCCATTTCGCTTATTTACTTTCTTGAATAATTTTCCAAACTTAATAAATAAAGTAACTCAATTTCAATTATTTACGAAGTAAAAATTCACTTATTCAAAATTCAATTTAATTTACTCATTAAATAATTCAATCTTATTTAATTATTAAATAATTCAAAACTTAATTATTAAATAATTTCAAAGTTTAATAATTTCAAACTTAATTATAATTTCAAACTTAATTATTAAATCATTTCAAACTTAATTCAATTATTTCTCAAATTAAACAACATTAATTCTTTCACCAATTACATTGTTAATATTTTGTTTCATATTATTAAAATATTAACATTTTCCTTTCATTAAAATTCAAATTTCAACTTCATTTCAAAACCATATCATTTATTCAAATAAAATCTTCGTTTACTTTTAAATCAAATTATTGACCAATCGGATTTTTTTATTTAATTCTCTATATCCAAGGTCAAAGTTCAATTTGGGTATTTATCATTTCAACCCGATTCCAATTAAATTAAAAATCATAGCATAGCAAAGGGAACTTGCAGTGTGATAACTGGGATGGTGTCAAAGTAAATAAACAAGCAATAACAACAATCAATATCAATCCAATAATCAATTCAAATAATCCCAAAATAACCGTATTAATTCGCATTGTTATTTGTACGAATTAATATAATTATTTCTAGAATCTACACTATCATTTCATGTAGATTAAAGATTATTACATTACGGTTTTCACTTGTCATTCAATTACAATTTTATACAACATCAATTTAAACAACATACATTCAGTGGTCCAATATGTAATTAAACAAATCCTACGTGTCAATAAATTTAACAGTTAAAGGGGTCATATTATACAAATGTCAGTTAATCAAATTTAACATTTAACTATCCTATATCAAGTTCAATTTCATACTATTTACCATTTTAACATTAACAATTTAACGTCCAACATAAACATCAACAATTAAACTGGATTATCATTGCATATATAACAGATAATGGGTGTCAGATGTCACAGGTGAACTGATACAGGTAATAACAGTGTAAATATCAAACAGCAGCATATTTCAATTGTCGTTTCAATTGAAATCAAATTTAATAAATAAAAGAACGTTAATCGTGAGTGATTGCTCACCTTTCGAGGCTAGAGATGAACGAGAATGAGATAGATTATGAATCCAAGCACGAATTCCGAAGCAACGCTAGATGGACGTGATTCGATGAAGAAAACAGAAGCGACGGACAAAGCTGATAATGGGAAATCGATGAGAACTAATCAGAATTAGTTTTTAATATAAATCGAAATATCTATATATATATATATTATTTCCATGAAATAATTTTTTTTTTAAAACAAATATTATCTTATATATTTACCATATACACACACACGCATATATATCCCAAAACCAAATTCACTTTACTTTATAGTATATATGATTGTATATCATACAACACGCACACAAAAAAATGGGTATTTCCTTCTTCTTTTTTTCCATGCAACACATGTTAGTATATATATTACTCAATTAGATTTTATATAAGCAAATGATTAAAAATGTAAGTAACTTTCAACTATAATTATATACTATTTTTCTCTCAAACAGAGCAGCTGCCCAAAACTTTATAACCAATTATATCATATGGCATCAACCATAATATAAAGTACTAACACTATATACATACGCATAGAGCTGTTTACTATAAACAATATATAAACAAACATATATAACTAACAAATTTTTATAATATATATAAACTATCGTAATATAAAACTATAAAGATATATACGACTGACAAGCCATAAATATATATACATCTCAAAATTTAACCAAACCTATACGGCTATACAACATTTTATATCTAATAAAGTATAGCTGACACATATTTGAGAATCAAGTCTAATAAAGTATAACTGACACATATTTGAGAATCAAGATAAATTAAGCATGCGCACCTACATACATTATTAAAAGTCTAAATCTTTATTATATAGCCTAAAGTTAGACACGTGTACCATTTACATACTTTATAATAAAATCTATATATACAACACTCTATGTACTTACCATACCAATATATATATCCTTCATCTTATATATATAAGGAAGAGAAAGAAGAGGCTGGAAGGAAAGGCTTCACGATAGAGGAGGTTGATGAGGTGAAGGCGGACGGAAGGAGGGTAGGCTGCAGCAAAGGCTTGGCAATGGGCAGGGGAGCGAACAGGCTTTGCGGAAGACAGGCTGGGTGAGGTCGGTGGTTGTGCTTAAAAGGAAGGAGAGATGGTAGCTTCAGAAAAGAAAAATGTGAACAGGACAAAGGAAGAAAGGTTGAAGAAAAGAAAAGACCCGCATAAATAAAGTTTGAAATGGTATGGGTAGCAACAGTCACGACTATTGGTCTCTGGAAAAACGAAACGGTGGCAAAAATAAGTACATAGCTTTATATAAATGAAATATAAAATCTACAAATGAACCGTTCAAACGTTGGAATTGCTGAGATTATTAAAAGCAAATGTTTAATGAGTTAGACGGTGGAATACGAAAGATACGGGAAGATAAAAGATCGAATGCGGAACCGATACAAAGTCGTTTCATAGATTTCTGATGCCTCTCGAATTCCGAAACACACAACGAATATACCGCAGAGATCAGCACGACGAGACGATCAAAATGGTATATTGATATCAGTGGTATGATTGAATTATAAAAATTCGAATTTTTCTACTAGCGGAAAATGCAAGAAAAACTCTGAAAAATAAGATCGACGGAGCCTAAGATGTCCGAATTTGGAAAAACAACAAACTGATATCTTGCTCAGAAGATGGTTTAGAATTTTTTTATGTAAAAATATTTAGGTTTCGGAAATATTTTATTTTCATTACTTTTTAACTGATTAAATTGAAGTGAATTTACGCGCGAAATAAACATTCATATTTTCGGACGAAAATTTACCAGTTGCTATGTTTAATTAGACGCATTCCAAATATCAAATTTATATTTTAAAATTTTATCGTTTAAAATTTCACAAAATTTCAACTAATTACGTTATTAAAACAGTTGAAATTTACGGGTCGTTACAGACCATATACCATTGGACTTTAGACTAATAGTTAAGGCACTCTACCATCCAATAGCTCCATAGGCTAATATATCTTTAAGATCATAATTCAACCCTTTTTCATTTGTTTATAGTGTACCATGCACTTTCTTTAGATAAAACATTTTTATCTTTCAATTCAAATGATACCCTATCATTTATTAGCTTCTCCAAGTTTTTCTTCATTTAAAAAAGAAGTTATCACAATTTTATCTTATAAATCCTTCCTTTATTTCATCCATATGAAATAGCTCATTAACACTTGGAAACTTTCTTCTAAAGCTCCATAAGCATTTATTATTTTACTTAAAAAAATATGGCTTCACAAGTTATCGTGAGTTGACATTAGTTGTCGCGTGCCAGCTATCTCATAGCTTTCGGACGTTGAGCCTAGTCATCGTGTATTGATTATCTCATTACCATCACGAGTTAATCCTTCCTATGCCAAAACTAATTTATCTCATTAGCCACCGTATTTTATCTCCCTTGAGTCATCATGTGTTAACTCCCTTTGGTCATTGTATACCAACTCCCCTGAGTCAATGCTTATAAACTCCAAGTAGCCATCGTGTGCTATCTCATCTATAGTTATCGCATGGTAAATACTCTATATCCATCGCATATTATCTCCCTTACAACCATCATGCATTATCTCCCTTATAGCCATCACATGTTACCCCCTATATAGCCATCTCATGTTGATTTCAACCAGTCATCGTGGGTTGATAATTTTCGAGGGCTAAGCTTAAAGAGCCATCGCTTCATGGCCTTCCTAAAGCCACCGTGTATAAAGCTCCAAAGGGTCTTCGTGAATTGAATATGTAGATATAAGGGGTTTCATGAGTTAAGGTGTCATTTTCATAATTATATTAAAAACTGATTCATTATTTTATTAAGTAGTAATTTTACACCAAATCCCATTTGGTGTCGATTTCTCATTGGCTAGTCTTCTTCTTTACAGTTTTCATTTTAGAAATGAGCTAACTAAATCTTCCATTTGATAATTCATTTATTAATTAATTACCATTAATTTTTACTTCTTCCCTTAACCAATTAATTCATGGTGGTCGTATCCACAAGGCTGGTCTTAATTGCTCTAATTACTGTTGGTTCATTCAATTAACATTTTAAAGTGTCACATAGTTAATTAATAAATCCCCTTTGGTAATTCTTGCAATTAAATTATTGTATTCATCTTTTAATAATTTCCCATAATTAATCAAATTTAATTTCTCATATTATGGACCCTTCAAACTATGGTGTGTTACAATCATAGTTCGAACTCCATGCTACAAATAACCACCATTGCCCAATTTGTCCTACTGCCCTAGCTTCGAACACATTCTTATAGTGTCCATCCTTTTGGCAGTGATAGCATATCCCTTTCAACTCTTCGATCATTAATCTTACCTTGCAGTCCTTAGTCACATGTCCCTTTTTTTGATATTCATGATATGTCATACCTCCTTTCTTAATCTTCTCTTTGGCTTTCTTGTTAGCCTAAAGTCCTTCTTTCTTTGTGCCACCTTGATTTTGCATTTGCCCTACTTTCTCTTTTTCCTCGATACCAACTGTTTGAAGTACGGCCATTTCAACTATCATCTCATAAGTGGCTTCGATGGGAACTTGGATCAAAAGTAGCTCCCTAAGTGGAGAATTCATGCCTTCAACAAACTTTGTAGTCTTCTTCGTCAAGGTGTCTATCAGACTCAATCCAAACTTAGCCAACTCTATAAACTAATTGATATACTCCTTCACCATAGAGTCTCCTTCCTTAGTTGAATAAACTTCTCTAATTGCAGACTTACTTTAACTTTGGACATGAATCGCAACTCGAAGCGAGCACTGAATTCAACCTAAATACCTCTTTCTTTAGCATTCTCTTCAACTATTATGGTTCACCAATACAATGTCTTACCCTTTAAATGCCATGCAACCATCCTCATCTTAATCCAATGTTCCCATCCCAGCTTCCGAAATATAAATTCATGGTCATTAATCCAATCCTTGGTCTCTAACAAATCTTTAGCCATCGTGTGTGGTCATTCTTTCATATTCTGAAAGTCTTTACACATCTTGGAGAAGTCTAGTGGGCGAGGTGCTGCTTCAGTGGGCTGAGCAACAAGTGTCATTGGTGCTGCTTGTTGAGGAATGGGAACTAGCCTCACGTGCCTTGGGTATTGCTTAAACATTCTGACATACCTCGTATGGTGAGTATCTCTTTGATGATGGGGTTCTCGGCTTCCAAGCAGCTATTTTCAATCATAGTCAACTATTTATAGGTTAGAGCTTTTTAGTTACAACTTCCTAAGATAGTATTATTTGCTAATGTAGAAATTTGCTAAATGTGTTTGCATATGTTCAAATAAGTATATATATAGTATATTTTGGAAAATACTTCCAAAAATAACAAATACGTACTCTCATGTATACTTATTCTAGGGCTGTCAATGGATACCCGAAAAATCCGAAATCCGTCCGCATCCGTATCCGAAAAGCGGATAATATCCGATATCCGAAAAACCGGATGCGGATACGGATACGAAGACATCCACATCCGAAAATTATCCGTCCGATCTTTGTCAATATTATAGTACAAATTATGTGTATTTTAGTATAATGAAAGATATTTATATGTTGTTTTATCAAGTTAATAGTTTATATTATATACATTTAATGCTTATTAACTGCTCAAAACTATTTATTATCGCCATATTTGTTTATATTTAACACTTTTATGATCAATTGGATTGAAAAAAATGTATGTTAAACTTAAAATTTATATTTATATTTCTTGATTTATCGGTTGTTAGCGGATAGGATAATTATCTGATATCCGTCTGTATCCGCGGATGCGAATATCCGATATCCAAAAATCATTTCGGATGCGGATGCAGATATGGCACTATCCGCATCCGAAAGTATCCGTTGACAGGCCTAATTTATTCCCACTGATCGGGTAACCTAGGCTTTGATACAAAATGTTTGAACCAAAAATAGCACAAACACCCAAGTGATTGTGTAGAGAATAAAAAGTGAAGAAAAGTAAATTGAAAAGAGCAAGAAAAGAACATACAACGTTTACAGTGGTTCGGCTAAACTTGGCCTACATCCACTGAGCAACAAGGTCGTTGGTGCTACTTGTTGAGGAATGGGAACTAGCCTCACGTGCCTTGGGTATTGCTTAAACATTCTGACATACCTTGTATGGTGAGTATCTCTTTGATGATGGGGTTCTCGGCTTCCAAGCAGCTATTTTCAATCATAGTCAACTATTTATAGGTTAGAGCTTTTTAGTTACAACTTCCTAAGATAGTATTATTTGCTAATGTAGAAATTTGCTAAATGTGTTTGCATATGTTCAAATAAGTATATATATAGTATGGTTTTGGAAAATACTTCCAAAAATGACAAATACGTACTCTCATGTATACTTATTCCCACTGATCGGGTAACCTAGGCTTTGATACAAAGTGTTTGAACCAAAAATATCACAAACACCCAAGTGATTGTGTAGAGAATAAAAAGTGAAGAAAAGTAAATTGAAAAGAGCAAGAAAAGAACATACAACGTTTACAGTGGTTCAGCTAAACTTGGGCTACATCCACCTAGTAATTTTATTACTTTGATTGTTGAGTTGTAAATACAAGTTCTTACGGATCGGCATAAATATGTGGGTGGTTACAAGATATTAGAGCAAGAAAGCAAGAGAGCCAAGAAGATCCTTAAAAATGAACCATGCACTACTATTTATAGCAATAGGTAGCCTAAAATCTTACCCTTGTGAGCTTAACATAGTTTTCCATGCCATGGACCACTTCTCTAGGAAATTTGGTGAATACCTCATTAATAACACGGATCGGTACTAATCCAAGGGCTTGGATCGGTACCGATCCATATGTTTATCGATGAATTCAAACTTCTTGTCCTAGCTCGATTAGTTGTTAGCTTCGTTATTCCAAACTTGTTTGCACCATTATTAGCTTATTTCTAAGCCAAATGATGGATCAATGGAAGAATGGAGTTACTGTTTTTGAGTGCTCATGGAGATCAATAAAGAATTGTGTGGAATCAATGAAATAACACTTGAAATAGGCTCCTAGTATCAAGTAGAGTGGATAGGAGGAAGTAGAGTTGGATCGCATGAAGATTGGTGGATTGGTACCAATCCATTATGTTGGATCGGTACCAATCCAATACATTTTGGATTTTTGGGCTTAAATTCTTATGGAGGTTTAGTCTTCATCCCATGGCTCTATTTGAATTTAGTTTCTAGACTCTTATGGCTATCTCTTTGGGCTTCCTGCCATGATAGCTTCCAAGTTCAATTCATCAAATCTATTCGAACATTGCCTTGTAAATAGGCTGGATAACATTTGTCCCCCAAAGTACATCCTTTATCAAACATGATGTGCTTTGAATTGAGACAAGTTCAGATTAATGTGAAGGACTCCACTCTATGCTTTGAATGGTCGTTATCCTTCCTGCTGATTGTTTCTCCGAAGAATTATGTCTATAGCTATTCATGTAATGCTTTACCAACATCTGGCATTATAAAATGGGAATACGCTCTCACAATTCATTGTTCCAAATTCAATAATTTTGAACTAGTTTCTCTCATGAACTTTCCAGGTTTGAATCTAATTTCCTTTCACTCTAGTCGTTGGGTATGGGATATGGACGTGCATATGCATGCACGTGCCTCTTATAGTAGCTCTCGATCATATGCATGTACTCATATAGGTGTATATACGTAATCATCATCATTATAGACTTTCAAAAAAAAATCGAGACTCGGTACCGATCCAAATTCTTGGATCGGTACCGATCCAAGACTTAGGATAAGTCTCCCAATTCTTTTGCCTGGAAATTCGAGCTTTGGGTTATATAATCCAATTCACTTGTCTTCCTCCTTACTTCTATTTTCCATCGAACCAATGCTTTAGGTTATATTATCTTCACTCAACATTTGCACCGAGTACCCAGTGATGAGGAAGTTCGGCATATATACAGTTTCAAGAGCTGAAAAGGAAGCTCTTCTCTGACTTATTTGGAACCGGCTAAGAACTGTAGAGTGGTTACTGGTACATGGAACAAACTAAGCTACTTTAAGAGTGAATGTTTTTATGTTTACTGTCCACTTGTATTTGCATTTATTTGGATTTAAGTTTACTCCATGTGTTTGCTGTGAACTCACCTTATGATTTTACGAGCTTAACTTATATTCTTATTATTATTCAAATGTTTCGGCAAGACCCAGTGGCGCGACACTTACGGATGCGTTAGAGTTCTTATGGCACTTTCAGAAAAGGATAGAGACATTGGAGTTCTCCATTCCGAATAGAATCTCTTGGCCCATAGCTTGCTGGAAGCGGGCCGTAGCACTGGTCAAGTCCAAGTGGTCATCGATGACGATAACGACGATGATAATGATAACTCTCCTAGAGATGATGATGTGAATCCTGATTGTCCCTTATTCCAAGTCCAAGGGATGAAACTAGAACAGAACAATAGCACGCTAAAGAAGGTGAAATTTTAGGGGAAGGTGGCGAAGCCCAGCCACGATGATACTGATGTGGGCTATGACCCTTTGATTGAACAGTCCAAAGATGACCAATAGTTCGTCCTGAAAAAGTAGCTCGTCGTGAAACTTCCCAAAAGGACAATCTTCTACACAACCCCCACTAGCAATAGCTGCGGAGAAAACTCTTTACTCCTTTTTGAATATACTAGTTTGAGGCCGATTCCTACCGAGGTCGGCTCTTTCGGCATTGGTAATGTGAGCCATGAGGGTCTCTCCTCTCCTCTCCACTTTTATGAAGAAATCGCTCCTACTAGCATGCGAGAAATCACTCCTGTTAGCAAAGCTCCAAAATATGGTCCATCGGTAAGGGTGAGCATTTGGTTGGTTTGGTTTATCCGATAATGAAAATTATGAAACTGAACTAAAATTAACAAAAACAAAAACCAAACCAACCATCCAAATTAAGTTTGGTTGGTTCGGTTGGTTATCCAATTTTACTGAACTAAAAACAATTCATATTTTATGTATGGAATAATTATTGTAATTTGAGATAAAACCAATATATATGATTAAAGTATTATTATTTACTATTTTCATGCTTTCTAATAGTAATTTTAACACATAAATGATTAATAAAATTTACTTAGATCACTAAACTAATTTAAAAAAATTAGTATAACAATGGTAATTCCTAAAATATAATAAAAGCTTGATTAATTTGGTTAAATCGATAACCAAACTAAATTTCCTTACGGATCGATTATAAATCAATCTAGTTTTAGAACCGAATCAAACTAAACTGATTGAACTGAATTCGTTTGGTTAGTTTAAGCAAAGAGTGCTCACCCTTATCCATCAGGGTGACACTAGGACACTTACACACACGTGCACTGCATGGCACTACACTGCACTTGGCTTATGTCCTTACTTATTGAATCTAACTTGTTCCTATTTCATTTACAAGATCCATGGAGAGGAAAAAGTATATGTTTCAGTCTTTAGAAGAAAATGTGTCTCGACAGCGGTGTCGTTCACACACGTATCATCATGGAGGTGGTCGAGACTCGAATTCCGGTCATTGATCCAGCCGTGAAAGAGGCAGTAGTGACAGGGTATCTATCACATGACTCTGTTTTTAGATATCGTTTTAGATACAGGTCACCTCCACCCAAGGGATTGGACAAGAATTCGAGCCGTTGTGATGACTTTCCACCAAACGATACTTCTCGTGCACCACCTCTAGCTTCCATTCCTATTGTACATTTTACATCAACTCATGTTAAATAACCTTATGACTGCAGGCACCATAAGGGCTGTTCTGATGCCTCTCATCATAAGGCTAGCAATAAACCGATTGAAGCTTCAGTCATCACTATGGAGCAACAACTTACCACTGATGCCCAAATAGCCGAACTAAAGGAATAGTTTCCATATGCTCGTTTGATGGACTCATGTTTGTGTCCATTCCGAAGAACATTTTGCCAGAAGTAAAAGACATGACAGTTGCATATGTATCTGATGCTTACAATCAATGTAACAGATGGAAGCTGATAACCAAGAAGGTCACTAAGGTTTTGAGGGAAGGAAAATTGAGATTGATAATCTATAACTCATGGAGGCACAAGATAAAAGGATCATCACTCATCTCGACGCCGAGGTTGATAAGTTGAAAACATTAAAAGCCAAAGCCAAGAAAAGAGCCAAGGATGTTATCTAGGCACTCGAAAATGAGAGAACCAAGCATCATGATGATATAGAGACTGAACATTAGCGGAATTGTGACTTAGTGCTACAAAGAGATGCATTGACCACAACAGCCAAACTTGAGAGCGAGACAAATACGAAGGATGAAGCTCTCCAAGAAACCCAAGGTGTACCATGAAGAGCTGTTTACTGCTCGCCAAGAAAGGGATGAAGCAGGTGCATGTGCTTAAGACATGGATGAGCTCTTTAAAAAAGAAATTTAAAGCTACTGAGAAGCGAATGGTGGAGAGGTTCAAGCCATCGATCATTAAGTACAATGCTAACGTGCTTAATTTTCACAACTTAGAGCAGCTCGGTGATAATAATCCCAGGGCTCTAGCTTTAGCCTGGGAACAAGTTGTTACGGAGGAGAAGCAATTTCTGAAAGGTAATGCGGTAGAACTGGCTCAATTGGAAAAGGAGGTCTTAGTAGGAGATGAACCTAGGGTGCTAAGAGAAGTTGAGCTTCCCCTTCATGCATAACAGCCACTACGGTACAAAAGGACATAGCCGAAGCCTCCGGATCGTCACCTCAAGATGTCACCACTAGCCACCCACCTGGACCAAAGTTGCTCCTGATTCATCCTTCATCCATGAATATGATCAGAGAACCATAAATGCATAAGTTTGCCGTCCTTTCTTCCATCTTGGAGGGGAATTCCAGTGGTACTCTGGCCCATACAAAATCCAAGGCTGAAGGTGTATCTCGTTGACTTCACCTATATTTGAGAGAGTCTATATGTCATCGATTGACATCACTAATCAATCTTTTTATATCTCTCAAGTTTCATGTCGACCCCAGATCGTCCCGCCTCCTAACAAGGGTCCTCAATAGAGACAAGAAGTATCCGTAACAGAATCGATGACTATGACTACTTCAACAACATCCTTAATGGATTTATACTCCTACCCCTAAATCAAGGACAATAGTTAGTTGATGGATGGTCAAATAATGTTCTGATTTATACTCCTGCCCCTACATCTAGGGCAAGAGTTAGCTAGCATCCCATATTTGGCGGCAAAGATGGTTGAACTCCAAGGATCCGGTCATGGACCGTAGAAGTTTGGTTGGCACCTAACTCCGAGTACTTGCATACTACATTACACACATACAGATTCATTTAAATTGGTTATATTTTGCATCTCTTAAGCTTTGCAACGATAGAGTCATAGATTTAGAAAGCATTTTCATTTTATTAAAGATGGAAAACAATAGGTTCTGTTTTATTACATGGCTTTTATTATGTACAAATTTATTTCTTTGAAAAATAGCATCATAAGTGCTCACTATCCATTCCCTCTGGAGTGAGATCCCGTCAACCGTCGCTAGCTTGAAAATGCCATCTCCAAGTTTTTTCTCAATTGGTATGGACCTTTCCATTGGGCATGGGAAGATTCATTTGGAGAACCAAGTATCTAATTTCAAAGGTCTGATTCCTAATCTTGGTATTGTAGTATCAGACGACTCGGCTGTGGCATGCATCTGCTCTCAAGTCAGCTTTATCGTGCTTCTCATCGATCATATAAAGAGACTTCAACAGGAGTTGCTCATTTGTCCATGGATTGTAGAAAGTTACTTGAGGATAAGATTCTTCTAGTTTAACTAAAATCATGCATTTAGGATTTTTCACTTTGCGTTTGGATCTTGTGGGTAGTATCCACTGAAAACACTCACGAGGCAACAATCGTCCTACTGGAGACACCCAGAGGTTTAACGGCTTGTTGCATACGCTCAATGCAATCGTGCTCCAATGGGTATTCTAAGAACAACGGCTAAGTTTGATGGGATTCCGAGATAGCTAAATCGAGACGTAATCATTCATCTAGTTCAATCAACGGTCTAATGCAACCAACATGTGGACCGTCATTCAAACAAGGCAACATGCTACGAAATTACATGGATGACACCAACATGAGACAACAAATGCTCCCTAGAAGATGAAGTCCAAAAATTAGCTAAGATACGAATCGCTAGCGATCCATACCATCTCACCAGGTCGCCATGATCTTTAAGGTACAAGGCAAGGGGAAGCATCTAAAGATGTTGGATCGCAATCAATCTAGAAGCTATGGATCGCTAGCGATCCATTTCCTATGGATCACTAGCGATCCATTAGGTTAGCTCGGTTCGAGATGAAACTTGTAGTGTGCCTTTCTATAGTCATTTGCAAGCATATGGCAAGAAGGCCTAGGCCAATAGCCGTCAAACCTCTACAAAGACTCACCTATTTGCAACATAAAGAGGATCCTCTGGACTGGCTGCTGAAACTCTGCAGAAAACCTTCTTCACTCTTCTCCTCCCTCACAACAGTTATCATAGGAGTTCACTGTGATTCTCTAGTGAACTCCAGCATTGGGGACTTAGTCTAACTATAGATATTCAACGACTTTGTAATCCAATTCACCTTGTAACATCAATCAGTCAATAATAAAAGCTATAAAGTGGATGGAGGCTTCATTAACAGCCGAACCACTATAAAAATCTTCTTGTCTTCTTTCTATTTCT
This sequence comes from Allium fistulosum, assembly GCA_030737815.1. NCBI lineage: Eukaryota > Viridiplantae > Streptophyta > Magnoliopsida > Asparagales > Amaryllidaceae > Allium > Allium fistulosum. The sequence goes on along the minus strand of CM060907.1, from coordinate 867,482,001 downwards.
TTCTTTTCTACATTTATTCTTTGTATTATTGCTCTTTAAGAACAGGGCTGGCGCTTTCACACTCAATTCAGGGTGTTGATCCATTTTTATGGTTAACAACTTCCATAAAAGCATATGCATTACTTACCTATCACCCCTAGGCTTCAAAGGTTATATGCATCTTCTGTAACCTCACCTCATATGAGATGGCACAATGTTAGAACATAGAAAGTAGGTACATCAACACACCCAACTGATGGAGAAGTATGGAAGCATTTCGATAAGACATATCCCGCTTTTGCAGCGGAGAGCCGTAATGTTAGATTTGGTTTATGTACGGATGGATTTTCATCATTCTTTCAATTTGGTTCCAAATATTCATTTTGGCCTACTATCATTACACCTTACAGTTTACCTCCATGGATTTGTATGAAAATGATTTATATGTCTCTAACTATTTTCGTTCCTGGCCCTAATGATCTGACACAAGGAATCGATGTTTATTAAAAAACTGTTGATTGAAGAGTTGAAAACATTGTGGCATGAAGGAGTTGAAACATACGCTTCTTTGTTACGGAATATTAGCGATTTTCCTACATATGCAATGCTTTCAGGTTAGAGTATGATTGGTCGTCTAGATTGTCCTTATTACATGGAAGAAATACAAGCATTTTCTTTACTTCATGGAAAGAAAATTTCATGGTGTCATTGTCATCGATGTTTTCTTCATATTAATCGTCCTTTTAGTAAAGATAGAAAAAACTTTATAGCTAATAGAGCAAAGACTATGCAACCACCAACAATTTGGTCAAGTGAAGGAATATGTGAACTTTTAAAGGATTATCCAAAGATATATGAAACTGGAGTACAAACTGAAATTCTAAGTAAATTGACGATTCATAATTGGTGCAACCAAAGTACATTTTGGAAGTTGGCTTATTGGAAAGATCTCCAACTTTGCCATATTATTGACTTGATGAATAATGAGAAAAATGTATTTGATAATGTGTTTAATACAAATTTGACTGTTAAAGGAAAGAGTAAGGATGATTTGAAATCAATATGTGATATATAAGAATTATGTAACGATCCGGAGCTTCATATCAAGTCAAATGACATTAAAAACCAAAAGCATGCTATGAGTTAGACAATAACCAAGTTAAACTTATGTTAAAATGGGTGGAAGGATTAAGATTTCCTTATGGGATTTCTTCTCATCTTCCTAAATGTGTCAAATATAAAAACGGTAAACTGAGTGAGATGAAAAGCCATGATTGTCACGTAATGATGGAAAATTTGTTACATGTCGCTTTTAAAGAACCGTTGCCCATAAAAGTTTGGACAATTATAATGCAACTTAGTTTGTTTTATAAAGAGCTTTGTTTGACTATGTTAAAAGTTGAATGTCTACATAAACTTGAAGTGGAAATCCTTATATTGCTCTGTAAATTGGAGATAATATTTCCTCCAAGTTTATTTAATGTAATGGCGCATTTACCCATTCATCTTACATCTGAAGCACATCTCCGAGGTCCTATGTAATATGGTTAGATGTATCCATTTTAGAGGTATAAATATTGAGTAGGTTAGATATTAGTTTAATAACATATATTAGTAAATTTTAATTTGAAATAATTTTTTAATAGGTACTTAAATTATGTAAAGAAAAAAGTTAGACAAAAAGCATGAGTTGAAGGTTCGATTTGCAAATCATATAATAAAGAAGTAGCCGTTATTTTTCTCTCATTATTTCAATGACCATGTTAAATTATCATTTGAAAGTGTTCCATGTAATGATGAAGGTGTTGAACAAGATTCTTTTCAAGCAATGTTATCTATTTTTAGACAACATGGCCGACCTGTTGGAAAATGTGTGGAACTATGGTTAGACGGTAAATATTATCATATAGTGCACACATAACTTCTTCTTAATAGTGCTGAAGTTGCACCATTTGTTAGGTAATATTAAATAATAATTCTTATATATTTATTTCAATAATATACATGTAGATTATAATGCAATACACTATCTATATCTGCAGTGTTTATGAATCTTAACATCCACAAGGTGATCTCAATAAAGAATTTGCTAGTTGGTTTTCGAATTACGTTTATGATCCGAGATATTATGTGGTTGATGAAGGATTGAAACAACTTGCGCAAGGACCAAAAAGAAATGTCAAGACATATCTAATATTCTTCATCAACAGATATAAATTCAACACCAAAGAATATGGTGTTGAAAAACTAACTAACAATACCGGTGTATTTGTTAAAAGTATTACTGATCTAGATAATCATATAAATGATTTTTACGGCATGTTAAACTAGGTTTTGCAATTGACATATTTCACAAGAACTAAGAAATAAGTTTTTTTTTGCTTAGATGCAATTGGTTCAGCAATGTTCCTAGTTCAGGAATCAACATGCACAAAAATTATAATCTTAATGAAATAAACATACCTCACATTATCATACGTATGATCCTTTTGTACTAGCCAAACAAGCCCTGCAAGTTTATTATGATCCTTATCCATCTCTAAAAAGAGATAGAACAGATGGTCGGCAGTATTTAAAACAAAGGCAAGATTTATGTTTGCTGAAAAGAATATTCGAGATGAACAAGCTTATCAGGCAGATGTTGAGGAAAATAGTGAGATAATAATAACCGACAATTATACCTATTTTGGGCAACTAAATGATGAATCGAATGTTTTAGTAGAAGTATTTGAGACTACAGAGGAAAACAGTATAGAGTATAATACCGAGTCTGAATTAGAAATCGACGAGGACCGACTAATGATGTACTTTTGATTGAAGGTAATTTATGTGATTATTAATGTCACATTTTTCTCATAAAAATGAAATGTTTTCTCATAATTAAATGATATGTTCTATCATAATAAAATGATATGTTTGTGATAGGTGTTATATCATTTTTTTGACATTGGAGTTCGTCTCATTCAGGCTCCCCCTCTTCTACTCAGAGAGGGACCGCCATGGGAGGTGATGGAAGTAGGCCATCAAAGCAGGAACAATATCCCATAGTGACATTAAAGCCCAAAGCTAATGGGTAAGTATTAAATTTATTTCTGCATCATAAATATTTTGTGTATGACATATTAGCCATGATTTATTAAATATCTATATCATATTTAACACATGAGATTTGAGCTGGAGCCATAAAAAAATTTCTGGAGATTTCCAAGCTTTCTTCCAAGGTCAAGATGACCACATGTTGGCCAAGGTGGGTAATGCCATATCCCACATCATAACGTGTATATGGCAGGACTTCCTCGTAGGTGTAAATTTGTATAGCATTATATATAACCACTGTACAATTTGCTAAGTATAAATGTATAACTTATATTTTTTCAATGTGTAGGGGGTGGTAAAGTTGCAAGAAGTTGATATTTTCCTTTACAGAAACTACTAGATGAAGAAAATAAGAAAGGACTACCGCGACACGATGTCGTGCAAAACAAAGTGGGGAAGAAGCCTAACTGGATGGATGCAAGCGTGTGGGATGCTTGGGTTGCTTGGCTATAACGATGAAGCGAAGGTAAGTTTACTAATCTCTTATTCATTATTTAAATTGGAGTTTTGTATACAACCTATCACACATTACCTAGAGCATATTCCGATAAATCAAAATATCACATTAACTTGTTTCGTGTATAATATATAATCTACCGATGTAAAATATAACGATCAAATAAATTTACAGGCAGAGTCAGCGAGGAACTCTACGAATAAAAAAAAAATCCAATCACACATTGCGATGGTTCTAAGTCCTTCTAGCGTTACCGTTAAGAGCTAGTAAATTTAATAATTTCGATCATAAATAGTTATTACATTGTATAATTTTGTATATACAATAATAATACATAATAATTATTTTAGGAAAGAGAGCGTATGGTTCCCTTCTCTTACAAGGACATTTTTTTCCCGTACTCATGCCATTGAGCATGAAAATGATGATGGCACATTCTCATACACATGGCATGACTCAAAATCAAAAGAAGCCCATGTAAGTATATTTTAAGTTATAAGTTATTAATAATCAGTTTAATTAATTAGTCGTAAAAAATTAAAATAGTGTGCTGTTAATTTCAATTGTACTTTTATTTTGCATTATAGGAAAATTTATGAAACAACGAGAGCAACTGCTTTAGGGAATGGAACAGAATCAGTTGACTACTAACAAGGAGGACGTGATTCTTGAACTTATCATAGATCAGCCAATATGAAATAGGCGTTATGGCTTTTGGCAATTAAGAGGTACTAAATAGTATGTTTGGATTTGACTATTTATTAATCTCTCAACTGTAGAAATTTTTTAGATTATCCATTGGAAATTGTTTAGCTTATAAAATTACTTTCTTATATAAAAGTTAACCACACATCAAAATGTAGTTAAATAATAGGAGGAATATTATATGACTACTTACTATAAGAGCAAACTCTTCTAAAATATTAATTAATATAACTTCTAAATAAGAGTGATTTTGTTGTAAATTATCCATAAGTTTAAAATTTAGAAAAAATTGCAATAACTGATGACTGATATTTGATCACCCCAACCAACTAATTTTCAAATTGAGTCGGATCAGATTTATAGTTTAGACAAATTAGATGTAGGTTAGAAACTTAAGATTAGACTAAAATTAGATCTTATAATTAATATAATAGAATAGGTAGATTGGACTTATAGTTTGGATAAATTAGACGTAGGTTAGAAATTTAAGATTAGGCTAAAATTTGGTCTTATAATTAATATAATAGAATACATAGATTATCAAAATGAAATTTCAAAAACAAGCATAAGCAAAATATTGGTTTTAAAAACAATCATGATAATATAACTGTGTAACCTCTTTCTTTTCAATTTGGTTTCTCTTCAATATAAATACATGTACGAACACTGGATTGAGAAGACACCCCAACTATTCTCAATTTAACCAAAGCAAGTAAGGTAATAATGTTTTTGAATCCCAATGCTATTCCATTCCACACTGTTATAGGGGCTGCTAATCTTATATATCACACTATTATAGCGGTTGTTAAGCCCACTTTTTTGCTAGCCATTAGACAAAAATCACTTATTGAATCATATAAGTGTTGCGGGCTAGACCCAAGCAAAGTGCCTACAACAAAGCTTAAGACCTAGCAAATATTCAGGAGTTGAGAGCTAGGTTGCCGAGTTGGGGGAATGAGACCGCCATCACATTGAGTTGGACAAGCATATTGCTACATATCTGCAGCGCATGGCACATTTTCTTCGTTAGGTGGTCCTAGACAATGATGAAGCTTGACAGGTATGATTTTTTAATTTTTGTTGGGATATTGTACATATATGCACTAGGAAATGGTGAGGATGATGTATTTTGATATATTCGATACATTTTGAGAAGATGTTGGATGACGTGTTGGGTTGTTTTAACATAACTGATACATTTTGAGATGTGGGATATCGATTTTGTGTATGTTAGTAGAATGTATTGTTGTATGGTGGATTGTTTGAGTTTGATCTGTTCTGAATATTAATTATTTATCATTATTGATGTTTTATTTGTGATTTGGGCTCATATATATGATTTATATACGTGAAATTGAGCTGCGATATTTATATTGATATGTGTGTTGTACAGGAGACAAATGGCAGCAGAAATTAAAAAACAGCACAGATTTCTGACGGCTAGTGACGGCTTATTTGTAAACAATAACAAATGGCTACCAACGGCTTCTGATGGCTTATTAGTAAGCAATTACCAATGCATACCAATGGTTTCTAAAGGCAAGATACCGACAGATTTCGATGACTACTAACACAAGTGCGATTAAACCACAGCTTACCATCTGTACATGACGGCCGTCGATAAACCATCGGAAATGCCATTGGGAGCCCTCAAAATGCACTCGACGGTGCCATCGGAATGCACTCATGGTGCCATTAGAATGCATTCGATAATACTTTTTTGACGGCTGCCATCGGCTTTCGACGGCCACTGATGGTTTTAAGCCTTTGGAAATTGGGTACTTTCTTATAGTAGGAAAAAGAGAAACAGAAAACGTATATATCCATATATCTAAAACTTACCGATTGATTCCTTCCCTAAAATTTGAAATCTTGAACCTAACAATGGATCGAGCAAGAGATCTGACAGGTCTGTCATTGCAAGTTTTCTTGTGAATAAAATTGAGGGAGACTAGACACTTATTTATAGTGGTTAGAATGTGTCTGGACCACAGGATTTAAGCCAGTTTAATATAATATAATCCGAGTACCAGGCCAAGGCAAACCCTAGCTGACCTAAGTAAACTGGTCGACCATCTATTACTTCTAGTCTTATATTTCTCTTCATTGTTTTTTTATTTCTTTCTCTTTTTATTAATAACATTTTCTTTTGTTTTAAATATTACAATATGTTATAATCATGAGAAATTTATCACATTAAACGTAATAATAACATATTATTTTAAATATTCCTAGTCAAGGTGTTTCAAAATAGGATATCGATACATCCGTTAAGAATAGAGTACATTATGCTTTCCAAATATTGAGCAGTGTATTACTCATGGTTTTCAAGGGCATTAATGGTTCACATACGGATAGTTATTGGATAACTATGTAATGACTCACTCGAGAGTTTTCTATTGGTTAATATAATCGTGTCAAATAGAGAATATCGAAGTGGTGATATATCACAATTCTCTCGACTTGAAAATATCACTGAACTTCAATGTAGACACTTCACTTTGAACATAGTTAAATCATGATACGACATCCATCGGACGGCTATAATTGGATCTAAGTTGAAATAGTAAAAGTCAAACACTATTTAATATAGAATCTGTCTCTTCGGTTATATGTAGTTAGTATCACGGTCAACTGTAGTCAACTCAAAGTCAAAGTCTTTGGCCAGAACAATTCTGTTAACAATGATTGTTATGATTAAAATAAGGACTTTTTAACAAAGCCAAATTTTATAAGTCCTAAAGTGATATAGTTTAGACGAAGAGAATTGGTATAAATAATCATTACTACTAGATAATGCTTATAATAATGAAATTGGATTTTACTGAAAAATGTGTATGCGATAAATTCGATCAAAATGTCACATCACTAGCTCAGATGATGTGTGAACATTAATATTTGAATTGGTTGTATTAATCGTTGGCTGAATTTGCACCTTTGAATCGAACAACCGCAATGTTGAATGCTTCACAATAACACATGATTTAATTAAATTTTAATTACCATAACTGATTAAATTAATTAATATTTATGAAATATTATTAAATTCTATTTGATTTATTTGAATTAATATTTAATAAAATGCATATACAAAAGTTATATATGTATATATCAATATACGAAATCAATAAATATTTAAAACGTATTTAAGTAAAATAAATACTAATAGAATATGGAAATTTTCATGGGCCAAAGTAGCCCATATTTTGATGGACATACTAGGGTTGTTAACCGGGTTTTTAACCTAGCAAAATATTAAATAGGAGTTAGAACATTCAGATTAAACCGGAATGGCTCGAAACTTGATTGGAAGGCCTAAAAATACAAGGCAAAGGACCCTAAGAAGTTTGGACCATTTTTATGCTAATATTTTAGATCAGTACCGATCCCATCCAATTGGATTGATACCGATCCAAAATATTGCTTTAGTGGATCTCCATTCCACTTGTCTTACACTCTTATGCCTCTGTTAAGCTTATCTACCAAGTTTGGTAACATTCCAAGCATTTGAGTTCAAGAAGTAAAAACTTGTCCGATTCAAACTACAGACTATTCCAACTCATAGGTGAATCATAATCAAAACAAGTCAACAAGTATGAAATTTCATGGAGAGCATCGAAACGAAGCAAGAAAGACAACCAAATAGTCATAGCATCAAAAATGCTTAACTATTTGGATCAGTACCGATCCGATCCAATTGGATCGGTGCCGATCCGTTCCAATTGGATCAGAACCAATCCAAATAGTTAGCTCCTATGACCCCCAATTTTTATGGGTTCCTTCTTTGCTCTAAGCGTAGGTTTTTGGTAAGCAGCTCTGGCCCAAGTGTTATCCAACTTCTATAAATACCATCCCATCTGCAATAGAAAGGGGGTTCTTTGAATTGGCTGCTGCAACTCGATCATTACTAATCTTCACTCTTCTTCTCCCATACAATAGTCACAAAGGAGCTACTGAGATCCTCCGGTTTCCTCCAAGTACTTGTGATTTAGATCTAATTTAGGTGATTCAATCATATTGCAATCCAAATCAATCTTGTAACAACAGTCAGCTAATAAAAGATATAAAGTGGACGTAGGCTTCACTAACAGCCGAACCACTATAAAAATTTCCTGTCTCTTTACTTTTTCTGCGATTTATTATTGTTTTTTCTATTTTATTTGCCTTGATAAATAGGGCTAGTGCTTTCATACTCAATCCACGGTATTGATCCGTTTTTCGGGTTAGCATTATGGTGCTTTCCACTGAGAACAAAGTGAATTCTACCATAGATCTGGTTTTCCTCTTTGGACCCACCAGATCCAAAAACTAGATCCATCAAATCAACTCTAGGAAGTTTGAAGCTTGCCATTGAAGACCAATGGTAAGGAGAAAGATGACTGCTTCCATAAAATCCATATAAGCTATTATAGTTGGTGAAGAGACTAATTCTCAGCAAGTTGAAGTCAACAACTCCAATAATTTTCCAATTGGAGTGAATTCTGGAGCTAACACCGAAGATCGGGTACCGGGATCTTCTACTCAGCATGAATTTTTCACTAAAGGAGAATTAAAAAGATGGTTGATGAAATCAACCAAAAGATGGAGAAAAGCGAAAAAGCTCTTATGGAAAAATTAAATGCCCTCTTAACCTTGCAATCACTAGCTGCTCCAAGAACCTTGCCAAAGCCCACGGCTGCCATAGAGCAGGAAAACTCTTCCGTTTCTGGCCTAAATAGGAGAAATGGAAGGCAGAAGCAAAAAGGAGTAGTGGGTAGAGCTACAAGAATCACCATAGAAGGAAACGCAAGCACTCCACCAACTTCAAAGCAACTTGCTACAAACTCAAATCTAGAGGCGAAGGCCCCACGGGAAGATATAGCAGTGGATTTCTTCGACTCTGAAGATGATGAGAAACTTTATGACGACCAGTTAGAAGAACATACTAATGCACTCAATACCGAAGGGAGGTCCAAATTGCCCCTACCCGACCAACCGCAAGCCAATGGAACTCCGAGGGAGTGGCTCTCTCAAAGATAGGAAAGCCTAGACTTCAACCTACTTACCAAGATAGTTTGTAAAATCAAACACTTAGCATAGTCACTGACAACCAATCCACGGACTACCGGACATCAGAGGCATATATCGCGGATATGATCAAGTGCTTGATGGATGGAAGTAAGGATAGGAGAGATGATGAATGAGGATCCGCTTCAAACTGGACTCCTTTCACTGATGACATTCTGAATGAATGATACCTTGAAAAGTTTACTATGCCGACTATTTCGTCGTACGATGGAACTAGAGATCTGAAAATTCACTTGTACAAGTACAATTGGTACATGGACGGAGCAAATGCTTCAAATGCTATTCGATGTAGATGTTTTCCAATCTTCCTAGAAGGAATTGCTTCTATGTGGTTCACTAGGCTCCCACCAAAATCCATCTCGACTTTCAATGAATTAGCAATAAAATTCCTTGATAAGTTTATGCTTCACACGGTAGAACCAAATACATGATGTCCTTATCTAGCCTATTCTAGGGACAGAATGAATCTTTGAAATCCTTCATGAGTTGGTTTAAAACTGTGGTGACTGAAGTAAGTAAACCAAAAAAAGATATGGCCTTCATAGCCCTGGTCCGCGCTGTACACCTCGACATTGGATTCGAAAAATGGATCAAAATGAAACAATCTACCACTAGGATGGACTTTAACCGAAAGGCAAGCTAATACTTGATATTGGAAGAGGCGGAGGAGCTAGAAGGAAAACGTGCTAACCCATAGCCAACAAACACTAGCCAGAATGGCATGGCAACTAAGCAAGGCGCAAACGCCTCCGAAACCACTACCGAAAACGCGGGGAAGGATGGGAATTAGAAAAGGAAGAACAAGAATTACAACAAGCCAAATGGAGGTAACAAGTGACTTAAAGGCTTGAGGCCCGAAGACTACACCCCACTCGATGATACTCCAGAAAACATCTACCTTGCGACATAAAGGATGGAGGAGTACAAGAACCACCTAAAAAGGAAGCGACTGAACAACAAAAGTGTTTCGGAAAGTACTGTCGCTTCTGTGAAACACATGGTCACAACAAAAATGAGTGCTGACACCTAAAAACCTGATTGAAGAGCTGATTTGGGAAAACAAGCTTTAGCGGTGTGGGAGTAAACCACAAAATTATGACCAGCCTGCTGCACCTTAAGCTCCTAAAGACCGGAGAAACCAAGATGGAATCAGCAAAGAAGGATCCAAATGGACTGACTAAAACTCGTCATTGGAACAATATCTAGAGGACCTCATCCTATGCAAAAGAGTTGGTGAGAAATGGAGCGATATGGAAGCTCATTGAAACATGCCTCGAAATAGTCATGCTTTGCGGTTGAAGATGGAACTTCTGCTGAGCAGCAGAGAACCTTGAATGATGATGTAGTATTTCCAAACCAAGATGCTGAAGGAACGGAAGCACCAACCCTTGACCCATGGTCGTGTCGGTAGGAATCAAACCAGCCATGGTCCGATGAATATTAGCGGATAGTGGCAGCTCTGTCAATATCCTATCAGACACACGTTTGATCAAATGAAGATCGGTATGAAAGACGCTTCTGATTGTCGAACAAAGATCCAAGGATTCACCGATGAACCTAAGAAACCTGTCAAAATAATTGATTTGTTCATAGAACTTAGGAAAGGTGACCGAAGAGTCGTCCTCATCCAGACCTTTGTGATCATATATGAAATGCCCCCCTACAATGCTTTCTCAGGTCGAACTGCCTTAGCAGATTTCAAGATGCTTTAGCACAATGGTTCCTAACCATGAATTTCCAACAGAGAATGAGTTGGAATGATCAGAGGAGACCAAAGTGTTGCTAGAGAATGCTACATCGCAGAACTACGTGAGTATAGAAGAAAAGAAAAGGTAAGAATGTGGGGAAAACCCTCCATATTCTTGAACCTACCGCATAGCAATTATAGGGCTTCCCCTGACTTGGGAACCATAACCGATTTAACAAGGCTTTGGACCCTAGAAAGAAGAGTTTAGGGGAGGATCTGGCAGCACCGACAGAATTGATGGTGCCTGTCCTAGTCGATATGGATGACCCAACTCTGGTCCAAAAAATTTGTCACATCTTGGGTTAACAAAAAAACTTATCAACATCCCCAATGCTATGATAAGATAATCTTACTTGGACATAACTATGTAGACGAGATAAATCTCACTTCTGAAAGTGTATCTTTGAAAAAATTACTTTAATCGAATAAATCTGAGAGGAAAGAATGATGAGTTATCATACCTTTTGACCTTGTCGAAAGGTTAATGAAGCTATAATAACCGACTAGGCCACAGCTTCATTCCCGTTCGCCGTAGCCAACTAGGCCACTTCGACTAGGTTGAAATATATTAGATTGTTAAACCTTTCAACCTTGTCAAAAGGTTATAGGCATGTCCATCCCAACCTTCTATCTAAGTTAGGGTGGAAGGAATTAGTCCAACCTTTCGACCTTGTCGAAAGGTTTTTCATAGGACCTCTCCAATCTTTCTACTAGGCTGGAACATATGCAAGTTACCACACCTTCAGATTTCGTCGGAAGGTATGACAAGACTTCTCCAACCTTTTGATTAGGTCGAAGTAGCTCTTAATACTTTAGCTTTCAAAAATCAGTAATTTGATGAATTTCATCTCCATTTACAGTCAAAAGCAGTTATGGTTGATGTCTATCACCTCCTTCTTAATCGTGTCAAAAGGTTAATGATTGAAACCTCTTGACATTGTTGCAAGGAGATGCATATCTATTTGTCAACCTTAACTGCTTTTAGCTCTATTGAAGTCCATTTTCATTCTATGGAACCAATTCGAAGGATTTATTTATACTTAAAGAAGTAGATTCCCTTCAGATTAAATCCATCATGAGTGGTTTTAAAATATATTACCCAGGACTTCACTAGAAGGTAATCCTTTCGACCTAGTCGAAAGGATTTCCCTCCTTTCGAAGCAGGCTTGGTTTATATCTTTAACCCCTTTACTTTTCCCATATAAGACCAATCTAGTTATTCCCATGATCATACACTTAGCATATGTAACACGTCATCATTACTTTATGTTAAGTATGGATATTAATGATGACGTGTTTCGATGGGGAATATCTAAGTTGATCTTATATATACATAGAGCATAGATCAAAAGAGATTATGAGAAAAAGGTTAAAATCATGTGCAATTGATCATTAGTCAAGCTAATGATCTTAATGATTCTCCTTATTGCCAATATCCATCATGAACGAGCCATCTGAATTATTTCATAACCAAAATGAATTACAAGAAATCGAGCTCTCTCCCCAATTCAATTTAGGGTTTTTCTGAGTACAATTATCACCATGAAAGTAGAGAAAAGAAGATGAATTCAGTCTTCGGAATTCATCCCCCAAAATTGGACACCTTAGGTCTTATTTATAGATGCAGGCGGCCCACCTTTCGACCTCATGCTTTCAGCTCAGTCGAAAGGTCCCCCTTTTATATGCTGCCTTAAACCCTTCGACTTCATCGAAAGGTTTTGAACCTTTTGACTGTGATGAAAGGTTAGGAGTCTCTTGCGCTTCTTGGCCTATCTCTTTCTCTTCCTTGTTTTCCACTTCATCGAAAGATCTCCTCTTTGTATTCTGTGTTGAACCTTTCGATCTTGTCGAAAGGTTTGTTTTCCATATGCTATCATGAACTCTCTATCCATATCCAAAGGTTTTCTTTGCCATGAACCTTCCGACATTGTCAAAAGGTTTGTCTACCACATGCTGTCGTTTTGACATTGTCGAGAGGTTTGTCTTCAACATGCCTTTATGACCTTTCGACTTTGTTGAAAGGTTTTCCGCTCTTATGCTTTTACTAACATTTCAAATTCATCGAAAGGTTTTCCTTTTACAACTTTTGTGAACCTTTCGACCTTATTGAAAGGTTTGTCTTTGCTTGAACATTGTCGAGAGCTGCTTTTCATTCTTTGTTGACTTCTGAGTGTTGCTTTCTTCATAGCATCTTTCGACGCTATCGAAAGGTGTCTTGGAAGTGTCTTAACCATTTCGAAAGGCTTACTAAGCTTTTGAAAAAGTTTCTTTGGAGCGAAACCTTTAACTTCGAAAGGTTTAGCGTGTAGTTGAAAGTAACACTATTGATTGCTTCAGAAGGGGCTTTGAAGCCATCACTACTTTCTCATCTATGTCGAAAGGTTGACTATGGCGGAAGGTTCTGTTTGTTTTCATCTGAGTCAAAGGCTTTTACACTATATGAACAACTGGACTTTTTGAACATCCTTTTTAAGTCTTCCATTTTAACTTGGATCATCTCTTCATCAAAACTCCAATTTGATTATTATTATTTCATAAATCTTCCTTCGAGGAGATTTTATAGTTAACATTTTAGCACCCCTCCCTCCCGTATGAAAGAAGCTTTTGTTCTTTAGGACAAAGTTTTTCATAGCTTTCCTACTTTTAATAATTTTTTACTTTCCTGCAAAATCCGAAGTTAAAAGTTGCATTTTTACTTTCATTCTTACCTTTATATTTAATGGTTGATCAACATATTAATGCTCTTATCCGCCTAATAAGCATCATTTGAGATTCAGAGATACCTACTTCTAATTTTAGCATTAGAAAGACCAGTTTGGGATTTTTGGTTGCTTGCAATAGACTCAATTATATCAACCCCAAAATCTAACCCAAATTAGGGCATTAACTTGTGAAGTTTATAGATTGATAATGCGATATTAAGAATACAGGTAGCAATATCCCTAGAATAATTTTATATATGGCATTTCTAGGTCCTGATTCGTGATTTTATGGTCAATTAAACAAGATTTAGTAGTATGATTCCCATATTAAACTTGGAGTATAGATCAAGATATATTTGAGTAAATTCTCTTTGTAGAAAGAATCCTCGGCCCAGATTAGGGCACATGTTTGTGTAAGCAGATAGCTATTAGCATAGAAAACTCTTACCCGTATTAGGGCATATTTTGATTAACCAGAAACCCATGGATGTTGTCATCATAATAGATGTTTCGTACCCAGATTAGGGTATTTAGGTGAAATTTGATAACAATTCTGGAACTTAAGTTTGAGTACTAAGAATTGTTGTAACCAGTAATATACCCAGATTCGAGCTTAGTAAAGATGGCGATCGATAACATTTCGAAACCCAGATTCAGGTATTAGATATTGTAATTCATATATGGGAATTCCAAAACTTAGATTCGAGCATTTGAAATGAATAGTAATCCAATAATCTTATACCTAGATTAGAGGTTAAATAAACAGCAGTCTTGATACCCAGATTCGGATATAATAAGTTAGTAATTGATAATGACCTGAAATCCTAATTCGGGTATTAATAGCTAAGGCATAGAAATAAAAATCTCAGAACCCAAATTTAGGTATATCAAGAAAATCAATAGTTAATAAAGACCCAAAACCCAGATTTGGGTATTAAACGTTGAAATTCCTTTATGAGAATCCCAAAGCCCAGGTTCGGGCATTAATAGATGACGTGCAGAAAATTCCGAAACCCAGATTCGGGTATTAAAAGATGATGTTAAGAGTGTCCCGAATCCCAGATTCAGGTAATAATTAATGGAGATTCGTCTCACTCCTTTCCAACATACAAGAACCCTTCAGGTTTTGCATAGAAATAATTTGATTAGCTGCCTCTTGAGCTTGGACGTCTTAGTCCTTAATTAGATAAGCCGCCTTTATCTGAGCTAGGACATCTTAGCCCTTAATTGATTGTGCCTCCTCTCGGGCTAGGACATCTCAGTCCATCATTCAATGAGCCTCACTTGAGCTTGGAGGTCTTAGTCCATTATTGATTGAACCTCACTTGGGCTTGGACGTCTTAGTCCATTATTGATTAAGCCTCACTTAGGCTTGGACATCTTATTCCATTGTTAATTGGGCCTCTTCATGGGCTCGGACGTCTTAGTCCATTATTGAATGTGCCTAACTTGGGCTTGGACATCTTAGTCCTTTTTTGATTGGGCCTATTCTTAGGCCTGGACGTCTTAGTCCATTATTGATTAGGCCTCTTCTTGGGCCTGGACATCTTAGTCCATTGTCCGGTGCTCTTGGTTAGCTCATCTTAGAGGCTAGAACCAAGGACTTACTTGACCTCTCTCCAAGAGGCGCCCTATCCTGGCCCTTTTGCAGCACGGATAGGGGCTTGCTCGATGCTCTACCCTGGCCATCTTAGGCACGAATAGAGGCTTACTCCGTCCTCCCTCAAGGAGGTGCATTAACCTGGCCCTTTTGTGGCGCGGTTAAGGGCTTGTTTGGTGCTCTACCCTGGCCCTCTTAGGCATGGATAGTGGATTACTCTGTCCTCCCTCTAGGAGGTGCCTTAATCTAGCCTTTTTGCGGCGCGGTTAAGGGCTTGTTCTGTGCTCTACCCTGGCCATCTTAGGCGCAGATAGAGGCTTACTCCTTCCTCCCTCCAAGAGGTGCTTTGCCCTCACTATCTCAGCGTGGACAGAGGCTTTTCTACTATCTTAGGTGGTACTACCATCTTAGGTAGTACTACCATCTTAGGCAGCATCCAAATTTGAGGAGCATTTCACTCCCAACCATGTAGATTTTCTCTTTTAAAAGAAGTTCTTTATTAATCCATCTTTTGAAAATATGGCCTTAAATGTTCGACATTCCATGTTCTAGGCACCATATTGACATCTGTGTGACATAGTTTGTAAGCTCCTGTGGGATTACTTTGCATATGATTAATGGCCCCTCTGAGTTTGGTCCTAGGGGTCCATCTGCAGAATTCTTAGTGTTGGTCACTACCCTGTGGAGTACCAAATACCCCTCTTGAGATGACCGAGTTCTTACTCTTAAGTTGTAATATTTTGAGATTCTTCTCTGATATTTGGCGGTTCTTACCGCTGCCTCATCTCTCGGCTCATGCATCAAATCTAGTGATTCTTTCTTCAATTCTTGGTTCCTATCAAATGTATAGGCAATCCGTCTATCTGAAGGTACTTAAATCTCAATTGGTAACATTTCCTCACACCCATATGTCAAAGAATACGGGGTATGTCCCATTGTTGTCTTAGCAGACATTCGGTAGGCCCATAACACTAATGGTAGTTCTTCTACCCAATTTCCTTTTGATTTATTAAGTCGCTTCTTTAGATGATTTTTATGGTCTTATTTGCAGCTTCAACTCCTCCATTAGCTTTTGGATGTGCAACAGATGAAAACTTTTGATAATCCCGTTTTTGTGGCAGAATCGAGAGAATTCTTCACTTTCAAATTGTGTCCCATTGTCAGAGATTATCTTTTGGGAAATTCTAAATCTGGTTATGACATTCTTAATGAAAAATCTCAATACTTTTCCCAAAGTGATTTTTGGAAGTGGTTCGACTTCAACCCATTTGGTAAAATAGTCAATTGCCACTACGACATATTTTGCTCCTCCTTTTGAAATTGGCAATGGATCAATCAAATCTATTCCCTAAACATCAAAGGGCCAGGGGCTTGTGATTGGAGTTAATTGACTTGGAGGAAACCTGGGTATTTATGAAAACTCCTAGCGTTTCTCACATCTTTTCACATAGTCTATAGCTTGGCTTACCATGTGTGGCCAAAAAAATCCTTGCCTCATTACTTTCTTTGCAAGCTTTGTTCCATTTGAATGATTTCGTCGCAAAACCCCTCGTGTGCTTCAACCATTAATCTTATCCCATCATTTACACTTACACACCGAAGATAAGGTAGAGCATATCCCTTCTTATACAGAATTTATTCTATCATAACAAAGGTTGGAGACTGTCTCCTAACTTTTCTAGCTTCTCCTTTATCGGATGGTAACATTCCCCTTATTAAATACTCAATAATGGGCATCATCCATGTTCTATAAAATGCACTTTTTGGACAGGGTTGATCCATTCTTTTTGGTTAGTTCTTGATCACTTTCTACTTCATTTCCCCTCTTTGGCCTGAGCTCTAGTCATCACAGGAAACTCTTTTCCTTGTTTGGATGTTTCTTTTTCAATTCTCGGCTTTTCTTAATATCCAATGGGAAAAATTTGTGTTTCTGGGGATCCCCTTGAGATAGGCAATTTTGCTAAAGAGTCTGGATGTGCATCTCTGCCCTTGGAACTTGATTTACTGAAAAATCCTCAAACAAGGCAAGCATTTGCAATATTCTCTTCACATATAAAGATATCTTGGGGTCCTTTGTTTGGTATATTTTTTTCACTTGATTGACCATCAGCTGTGAGTCACTGAAAATCTGTATTCGGGGGATTTTCAATTCTAATGCCAAAGTTAGTCCTACTACCATTGACTCATATTCTGCCACATTGTTGGTTGTAGGGAATCCCAATTTCATGGCATAATGCAATCGGTGTCCATCTGGGGTTATAATTACATATCCTTCTCCGGCACCTTGCTCATTTGATGCCCCATCCACAAATAGTTGCTACATGGGCTTCTAGTCTTTCTCTTTTTTTGATTGTTCCTTTATAAAGCTAGTGCATTCATTTACAAAATTTTCTAGTGCTTAGCCCTTGATTGCCCTTAGTTGAAACTCTATTTCATATTGGCTGAGTTCAATCCCTCATTTTATCAATCTTCCTGAAGTCTCAGGCTTACTAAAAACTTGCTTAAGAGGAAATTTTGTCAATACTCTAATCGAATGTACTTGAAAATATGCTCTGAGCTTTCGAGTAGTAAGAATCAAACAATATGCCAATTTCTCAATAACTGGGTATCAGATTTTTGCATCCTTTAGCCGCCTGTTTACATCGTATACTGGGAGTTGTGCTCCTTTACGAATAAGCACTAAATTGACCACATATTCCAATACTGCCATATATAGATACAAAGTTTCTCCACTCTCGGGTCTTAAGAGTATCGGTGTTTTCTCCAAATGGCTTTTAGTTTCAAGAAAGGTTTTTTACAATCTTCCCCCCATTCAAAGTTCTTCCTTTTCTTA
Source organism: Allium fistulosum (assembly GCA_030737815.1). Taxonomy (NCBI): domain Eukaryota; kingdom Viridiplantae; phylum Streptophyta; class Magnoliopsida; order Asparagales; family Amaryllidaceae; genus Allium; species Allium fistulosum. The sequence goes on along the minus strand of CM060907.1, from coordinate 867,463,815 downwards.
ATTACATCGAAGAAAGTTATGCATTTATCAGTAGCTTTGGGGATAAACCTACTTAGGGCGGCTACTTTTCTGTTTAAGCTCATCACTTCCTTACTAGCTTTTGGTTCGGCCATATCCCCTATAGCTTGAATCTGATTGGGACTTGCCTCTATTCCTTGAGCACTTACCAAGTAGCCTAAGAATTTTCCAGAATGGACTCCAAAAGAGCACTTTTTTGGATTTAACTTCATTTGATACTTTCGCAATGTGTCAAACGTTTCCTCTAGATCTTTGAGATGGTTTTCAGGTTCGCTTGATTTTACCAGCATGTCATCAACATAAACCTCCATATTTCTACCGATCTGATCCTTGAACATTCGATTAACCAATCTCTGATAGGTGGACCCTGCATTCTTTAAACCAAATAGCATGGCTTTGTAACAATAAACTCCCCATTCTGTTATGAAACCGGTATGGTCTTCATCTGGCTTGAACATTGGTATCTGATTGTACCCTGAATAAGCATCCATAAGAGATAATAACTTGTGTCCACTCGTTGCATCTACCAACTGATCTATTTGTGGTAATGGGAAACAGTCTTTCAGACATGCTTTGTTTAAGTCTGTGTAATCGACACATGTTCTCCACTTTCAATTTGACTTCTTTACCGGACTTGGTTGGCTAACCATTTGGGGTAATATACTTCCCAGATTAATCTATTTTCAAGGAGTTTGTCAACTTCTTCTTTCAGGACATCTATTCGAACTTTATCCAATTGCCTTTTCCTTTGCCTTATAGGGGTTGCTCCTGGGTTGATGTTTAGGGCATGAAAAATAACGGTCGGGTCAATTCCTACCATATCGGAATGTGACCAAGCAAACACATCCTTATTATTTTTTAGGAACTGAACCTACCCTTTCTTTAACTCGCCATCAAGGTCTTTTCCTACTTTAACCACTTTAGAGACATCTTCGGAATCTACTTGGGTTTCCTCGAGGTACTCTATGGGCCTTATTCTTTCCATCTCTCCCCGACAATCAAAATCTGTTACTATTGGACCCTCTTCTGCTGAATTAGTATCAACCCTCTTTCTCTTATTTCCTACAGAAATGTACTTTTGATACATATGCTTATTATGCTTCTTATCATTAATTTTTGCTTTGGATGTTGGATGTAAAGATCCATCATCCAAAGGCTGTAAAGTGATAGAAGAATCGAAATAGGTAGAATACTCCCTTTTATATTGATTGATGGTGGCAAAGTACATTTCACGAGAGCTGAATTGTTCTCCCCGCACAGTCCCCTAGCCACGCTTTGTCAAGAACTTCACCATGAGGTACTTTGACGAGACGAAAGCATCAATTTCATCCAAGGCTGGCCTATCGTAGAAAGCATTGCAGTAGGAGGGTTGGTCAATTATCACAAAGATGGTTTCAAATGTTCAACATGTAGGAGGCACCCCCATTTGTACTAGAAGCTTTATTTTCCCCACCGGAGTTGATCCCTTGTTGTTGAACCTAAATATTGGTTCAGAGCTTGGCTCCAGCTTGTGCTTTGGGATGTTCATTTGATCAAAGCATGCTTGAAGATAACATTGATTGCACTCCCCGTGTCGACCAGAATTTTGGAGACAATTGACAGTCTGATTTGTGTATTGATCATAGGGGGTCGTTATGTGGATGATGGACTCCCTTGCGCATCTCCTGCGGAGTAACCACCAAATTTGGCATCTAAATATTAAGTTGAGGGTTCTTTGTTGGTGGCTCTTCCTGAAAAGAATAAATTCCCTCTTTGGCTTCCTTGATATATCTGTTTTGACCTCCTTTAGTATTTCCTACCAGATGTGGCCCACCGTGGATCCCATCGATTCTATTAACCGGTGGGCTTAAGATGAGGGGATCCTTATCTTCTGGAACGTTTACAGCGTTGCATTGACGCTTCTGGGGAGCACTTTCAGTTCTTTGAGCTTTGTGCTGATCTTGGATAAATTCTTTAAGGTATCCTTCTCGGATCAGCTTCTGAATTATGCCAACTAACACTCTGCACTCATCTGTTTTATGGACATTTGCTTTATGATCAGCGTAATAATCTCCTCCCAACTTCTACTCTGGATTATTCTTAGCTTTGTAGGAGGTTGGAAAGTTGACTCTTTCCTTTGTTGTGGCATATATATAAGACAGTGGCTTGTTTAAAGCGACTGCATTAGCGATTGGTTCCTCCCACCTGACCCTTTTGTGGGTACGATCAAAGCCAAATTTCCCTCCTTCCTTTCTGGGAAGATATTTTCTCCTAGAGTAGTAAAGCTCATCCATCCAGATGAATTTGTCAGTCTGAAAATGGAAGTCTTGAAGATCTTTGCAGCCATTAACAAATAGCTGCTTCTAGAAAGGTTTGTTCTCAATTAGACCAGAATGGACAGCTATGAGTTTGTCTTGGTCATTCATGTCCTTAGCTTTTAGGGATTCTGCGTTGAATCTCCTTAGATAATCTCCTAAAGATTCACCCTGTCTTTGTTTTATGTCGGCCAAGACTGTATAATCTATGGTTGGATTCTTGCATATACAGAATTGTGCTAAGAATTCATAAGAGAATTGTTTCCAAGAGTAGATGGTTTTCTCTCTATATTATTTGTACCACTTGGCTGCCGCCCCTTAAAGAGTAATGGGGAACAGTCGGCACCTAACTGCCCCAGAAGCGTTGTATAGGTCCATTTGGCTATCAAATGCCATAAGATGGTCATCTGGATCCGTGTTCGCATGGTATTTCATAGATGGGACCTTGACATAAGGGGGAATTACTATTGCCATGATCTCATCAGTAAATGGCAGCACCCTCTCATTGTCATTTACATTTGCATCCATGGTTCTTTTGCCTTTTGAATTCATAGCATCCTTGATTGCCTTCTTAGTAGCGTCTTTAAAGAAAGCCTCCATATTACCATAATTTTTCTAATCCATGTGGTATTCATTAGAAGTTAAGCTGCCTGATTGCTCCAATGACTTGTCAAGAATTCTTCCTTGATGATTATCTTTCACTTGTGGGAGCTCTTTCTTCCTTAAGGTGGTCAAATCTATCTTTTCTTTGCATTCTTTGGAGCTGGCTTTCAGATTTCTTCTGAGAGAAACTACCTCCTCTCCTTGAGTTTGCCTTTGGGTATTTGATGATCTTTGAGATAAAGTCATCTTTAGTAGATCTTGCATTTCCTGTAATTACTGCTCTAAATGCTTGATTTTATCAACATTCTCATCCAACTACGCAGGTGATGAAGTTTGACTTGGGTGACCCTATCTGGGTTGAAGGTTGGAACAACATTCTCCTCAAGATTGGAAGTGTGCACTACTCCCTCATTGAGTCCACTTAAGCGTTTTGATCTCATTTTTCCTAGGCAAAAGAAATGAACCTCAATTAGTCTATACGTAGTGATAGGGTCGGAGGTTCAAGCCCTCCTTCTAGCGCCAAAAATGTTAACAAATAAACTTGTCAACATCTCAGTGCTTTGATAAGATAATCTTACTTTGACATAACTATGTAGATGAGATAAATCTCACTTCTGAAAGTGTATCTTTGAACAAATTGCTTTAATCAAATAAATCTGGGAGGAAAGAATGATGAGTTATCATACCCTTTGACCTTGTCGAAAGGTTAATGAAAATACAATAACAGTTCAACTAGGTTGAAAATATATCAGATTGTTAAACCTTTTGACCTTGTCGAAAGGTTATAGGCATGTCCAACCCAACCTTCCATCTAAGTTAAGGTGGAAGGAGTCAGTCCAACCTTTCGACTTTGTCGAAAGGTTGTTCACAGGACCTCTCTAATCTTTCGACTAGGCTAGAATATATGCAAGTTGTCAGACCCTACCGACTTTGTCGGAAGGTATGACAAGACTTCTCCAACCTTTCGATTAGGTTGAAGTAGCTCTTAATCCTTTAGCTTTTAGAAATCAGTAATTTGATGAATTCATCTCTATTTAGATTTGAAAGCAATTATGGTTGATGTCTATCACCTCCTTCTTAATCATGTCGAAAGGTTAATGAATGAAACATCTTGACATTGTTGTAAGGAGATGCATATCTAATTGCTAATCTTAACTGCTTTTAGCTTCATTGAAGTCCATTTTCATTCTATGGAACCAATTCGAAGGATTTATTTATACTTCAAGAAGTAGATTCCCTTCGAATTAAATCCATCATGAGCGGTTTTAAGATATATAACCCAGGACTTCACTAGAAGGTAATCATTTCGACCTAGTCGAAAGGTTTTCCCTCCTTTCGAAGCAGGCTCGGTTTATATCTTTAAGCCCTTTACTTTTCCCATATAAGGCCAATCTAGTTATTCCCATGATCATACACTTAGCATATGTAACACGTCATCATTACTTTATGTTAAGTATGGATATTAATGATGATGTGTTTCGATAGGGAATATCTAAGTTGATCTTATATATACATAGAGCATAGACCAAAAGAGATTATGAGAAAAAGGTTGAAATCATGTGTAATTGATCATTAGTCTAGCTAATGATCTTAATGATTCTCCTCATTGCCAATATCCATCATGAACGAGCCATCTCCATTTATTTCATAACCAAAATGAGTTACAAGAAATCGAGCTCTCTTCCCAATTCAATTTTGGGTTTTTCTGAGTACAATTATCACTATGAAAGTAGAGAAAAGAAGATGAATTCAGCCTTCAGAATTCGGCCTCCAAAACCGGAACCTTTGGGTCTTATTTATAGATGCATGCGGCCCACCTTTCGACCTCATGCTTTCGGAGTTGAAATGTCCCCCTTTTATATGCCACCTTAAACCCTTCGACTTCATCGAAAGGTTATGAACCTTTCGACCGTGACGAAAGATTAGGAGTCTCTTGCGCTTCTTGGCCTATCTTGTTTTCTTCCTCGCTTTCCACGTCATCGAAAGGTGTCCTCTTTTTATTCTATTGTGAACCTTTCGATCTTGTCGAAAGTTTTGTTTTCCATATGCTGTCATGAATTCTATATCCTTATCGAAAGGTTTCTTTGCCATGAACCATCCAACATTGTCAAAAGGTTTGTCTACAAGATGTTGTCCTTTCAACATTGTCGAGAGGTTTGTCTTCAACATGCCTTTTTGACCTTTCAACTTTGTCGAAAGGTTTGCCACTCTTATACTTTTACTAACCTTTCGACTTCATCGAAAGGTTTACCTTTTACAGCTTTTGTGAACCTTTCGACCTTGTCGAAAGGTGTGTCTTTACTTGAACATTGTCGATAGCTGCTTTCATTCTTTGCTGACTTATGAGTGTTTCTTTCTTCATGGCACCTTTCGACGCTGTCGAAAGGTGTCCTAGAAATGCCTTAACCATTTTGAAAGACTTACTAAGCTTTCGAAAAGGTTACTTTGGAGCGAAACCTTTGACTTCGAAAGGTCTGGCATGTAGTTGAAAGGAACGCTATTGATTGCTTTCGGAAGGGGCTTTGAAGCCATCACTACTTTCTCATCTATGTCGAAAGGATGACTCTGGCGGAAGGTTCTGTTTTTTTTCATCTGAGTTGAAGGCTTTTACACTGTATGAATAATTGGACTTTTTGAACATCCTTTTTAAGTCTTCAATGATAACTTGGATCATCTCTTCATCAAAACTCCAATTTGATAATTTTTCTTTCATACTTTTTCCGTCGAGGAGATTTTATAGTTAACATCTTGGAAATGGGATGCGATAGGAACTAATCGAAATTCTTCATGCCAATCTTTACGTATTTGCTTGAAAGCATTCTGACATGTGCATGGTTTCATCGAAGATAACATGCCACGCACTGAAAATCGATCCTCAGTATACATAGTAAGGTAGAAAAGGCATAGCCTAGAACCTGAGCGGTTCTAAGCACTAAGAGAAGAAGTGGATAGGCTGATGGCAAATGGTTTTATCCACGATGCAACCTATTCCAAATGGGTATCCAACCCGGTCTTGGTCAAAAAATCCAATGGAAAATGAGGATCTTGTATTGAATACTCAGACCTAAATAGTTTGCCTAGAGGACAACTTTCCACTACCAAGAATCAACCAGCTTTTGGATGGAATAGCTGGATAGGAATTTCTCTCATTCATGGATGCCTAGTCAGGATACAACAAGATCATGATACACAGACCTAACTAGGAAAACACCAGCTTCGTCGTAGATTTAGGATTATACTGCTACAAAATGATGCCAATCGGCTTAAAGTATGCTAGGCAACTTACCAACGACTGTGAACGCTAATGTTCAAACATCAAATCGGGAAGACTATGAAAGTCTACATAGATGATATGCTAGTTAAATCGCACATAGTCGTTAATCACTTGGACAACCTTGCCTAAATGTTTGAAATACTCCGCAAGTATAGAATGAAACTAAATCCACTTAATTGTCGCTTCGGGGTAGCCTCTGGAAAGTTCTTAGGATTCATTGTAAGTACCAGAGGCGTCGAAGATAATCTGAACAAATTACCATTTTATGGGAAGTCATACAAAGCTTGAATGGAAAAGTTGCAATGCTAAGTCGGTTCATCTCAAAAGCAACCGACAAATGTATATCGTGCTTTGACGCACTAAAGAAGGGAAAAAAGAACTTCGAATGGAATCAGGCTTGCCAGACTGCCTTCGAAGAACCACTGTGACATATGGAGACTCTGCCAATCGTATCCAAGCCGGTAGATGGAGAAGACTTATTTATCTAATTAGCTGCCTCGGCCCATGCATTAAGTGCCACGCTCATATGTGAAGAAGCTAGGGTCTAGTGACCTGTATATTACATTAGTAAACAGTTCATTGGAGCCGAGAAGAACTATCCGAAGTTGGAAAAACTAGTGTATTGCCTCTTGATCGCATCCAGAAAGTTATGACCATATTTTCAGGCACACCCAATCAAAATTACTAATAGATCAACCCTAGATGTAGGTGTTGTACCGTCCTGAGACCTTCGGACGACTTATCAAATGGAACATCGAATTTATTTAATATAAAATCACTTACCATCCATAAAGGGCAATCAATGGGCAGGCCCTTGCAGATTTCATTGTCGAGTTTACAATACGAGAAAACGAAGAAGAAGTTACTCCAGAAGTAGAGACACATTGGAGGTTTTTTGTCGATGGTACATCTAACAAATTTTTCTCGAGGGCAGGAGTCGTCCTTGAAACTCCATAAGAATGATCCGTTTGCTATGCCTTATGCTTGGAATTCCCTGCAACAAACAATGAAGCAGAATATGAAGCATAGATAGCCGGGCTGAAAGTTGTGAAGGAACTCGGCATAAAGTCCATACATATTTATAGCGACACTCGGCTAGTCTTTATCAGGTGAGAGGCGAATATTAAGCCCGAGGAGAGAACCTCGCCCCTTGTCTATCTAAAGTGCAGGAATTGCTGAATGACATCGACATTACACCATAACTCATATCCTGAGGGAACAAAACAGGAAGGCGGGCTATCTAACTAAACCGACCAGTTTTGAAGAAGCTCAGTCAATGGGACTAGTCCCATTTGAAACTCTTACTATTCCAAGCATAGGCGAGATGACTGGATTTTCGAAATGACTAAAGAACCAGAAACATGGATGAAACCCATCAAGGATTATCTACTTAAAGGAACACTCCCCACAAACAAGAATGAATGGAAAAAGTTCCTTCGAAAGGCACCACTGTTCATAATAAAGGATGGAATACTCTACCAAAGAGGATTCTTTACCCTTGCTCAGATGTGTGACCAACGGCGAAGCTCGAAGAATACTCAAGGAAGTTCATGAAGGAGACTGCGGAGACCATATAGGGAGGCAAACCCCTTGCAAAGAAAGTTCTCCGATATGAGTATTTTTAGCCAATGGTCAACTGCCATGAAGCAGTTTATGCCAAATGGTGCGACCAATGCTAAAGATTCAGCAAGATCAAAAGAACTCCTTCAACAGAGCTAACATAGATGGTCAGTCCATGGCCCTTCGCAATCTGGGGAATCGATTTGATTGGCATATTGTCAATAGCCAAAGTAGGAGCCAAATACGCTATCGTTGCAATTGACTACTTCACCAAATGGACCGAAATGGAACCGTTCAGCACTATTACCACAAAGAAAGTTATTAACTTTTTCACAAAAAACATTATTTGCAGGTTTTATAAAAAATCATCACGGATAACAAGACTCAATTCAAAAGCGCTGAATTCAAAACTTTTGCCAGTGCTTCCAAATCGAGAAAAGCTTTTGAGTCCACCATCAAAAAGCGGCTAACTAAAGCTAAAGGAAATTAGGTTGATGAACTTCCACTTACACTATGGGCTTACAAAACAATGCACAAATCCACAATCGGGCACTCTCCATTCGCCCTGGCATATGGTTCAGATGCAATGATCCCAGTCGAACTAGAAGTCCCTTCTTATTGGAGGAAAAACTTCATTCAAAGGCAGAACGAACAGCTCATGCTTAAGTCACTCGATATGGTCGATGAGAAGCGGGAAGAAGTAGAGCTAAGAACTGCCACTCACTAGAAAAGGGTCACATGACATTTCAACTATAGGGTCTGTAACAGTACTTTCGAAGTAAGGGACCTTGTCCTTAAACGAGTCTATCATATACCAGGAACATTTGGGCCAAACTAGGAAGGGCCCTATATAATCAACTAGAAGCAAGGGATAGCACGTTCAAACTAACAACCATTGATGGAACCCAAATCCCCGTGCTTGGAACAGCAAATCACTTCGTTACTACTTTATCTAGGATTATCTTACGTATTTCCTATATCCGTAAATAAGACATCATGGGATACCGGAAGCATTGTAAATAGGCAAAACTTGCCCAACTTTTATTTCAATTAATGAAATTGCTTTGCTTTCTGAACCAATAAAACTATGTTCACATAAGTAACCTACCGAGTCGATGGAGTCAAATCAACTCAAAACCATCTGATTGCTACTTGAGATAGTGGAACCATGCTCAAGTATGCTCCATTTACCTGCCAAGTTGACGGAAGCAAATTGACTCAAACCGCTGATCGACAGAACTCAATCTCGGCCTTCTAAGAACCAGTGTTACTTTGGAAAAACCAGGAAAGTCCGAATCAAAGCCACGCATTTTATAAATAGTGCATGCCCCTTGGATTGTGGAATCACATCCAACCGAACACAATTACCTAAGCCGTGCATTCGTAAGCAGTGCATCGCTCCTTGGTTCACAAAACTGCGACCATGCAAGCCTCGATCCCACCATGCACATTTCACAAGCCGCACACCACTACTTGATCAACAAAATTATATCCAAAGACGAGGAACTCTCATATTACAAAAAGCCACATGCCACATACGGTGCTAAGGAAATAACACTCCAAGGAGTGACATGTGTGCATAACAGCCTGAACCCGGCATTATGATGGAATCACTTAACAGGATTTCTAGTAATCGGTGTTGCTCTGGCATCACCAATCACTTAGTTTCCAAAGATATGAGTTGCAATATAATTCCAACCGGGGGCATCCAGAAGACCACAAGTGGCACCCAGTTTCGTATCAAGTATCCGGAGTAAATAGTCCATGGACTAGCGGGAACACACACACACCAACACTCAACCAAAATAGCAAATACTTCACAGTTCTGTTACTCCAAACAAAGAATTTTGGTAGTAGTTACAGGACTAAATAAAAAAGTGATGAATCAAAAAACATTGGTATAAAAGGCAACAGTGCATGGAATATAGATAAGTAGAAAAGTGAATTTACAATCAAAATTTCAACAGTTTTATTACTCATAATGTTTTTCATATATAACAAAAAACAGTAAGGGCCGCACCCACACAATATCCTCCAAGAATAGGAAAATACAAACACCATTATTGAAATAACAAGAAGAAATGCTAAGTGCAGACTCTACACTTGTACAAAAGCAACCAAAAATGCAAAAGCTTCGCTTCATGAGTACACGGACAGATCATGGCTTCTTGTCACCACATCCCATGCCACCTTTCCCACCTCTGATCTACAACTTCTCAAGCTTCTGCCCTCTCAGGGCAATCTCACTTTTTGAAATATTGCCACCGACAGGCCCTCCTTTTCCTTTGTGCTTGCGAGATTTGTGAGAACTCTTTAACGACCTTTTTTGCCCTTCAACCTTCTCCTTCTTTACCGCTACCATTTGCTGCTCGGTCATCGACTAATCGGCCTCTACTTTGTATGGTTGGCTAGCTTGATCTACCTGCTTCCGTGTGTTAGTAACTGCCAAACCATTCCCTTGAGATAAAGTAGGGGTCATCCAACCCATGCAGCAATGAAATTTGCTGGAAGTGTAAACCGGGCTGCGAGCCAGATGCGGAGACAACATTTGATGCAGTCAGAATGGCAGTAGATCCAGCATCATAAGGAGAAGGTAACTCGATAGGAAGATAGAGTTGATCTATAATATCAAAATAAAGGGTGGTTATTTCGGCAATTTCATCGGCCGTAAATTGGAAGTCTGTTAACATGGGAGAGATAAGAAAATTACCTATTGTTGGGGTATGTTCATGCGCCACAACTTCGAAGCCATCACCATTGCCCTTATTTGATGGTTTTATAATCATAGGAGAAGTAAAAAAAACCCCTCATCAACATGAAGATGTGAAGATGACTCACTAGGGCTTGAAGGAAAATGCATGGTTACAGTCTTAGTGGCGGCCACGACACCAATAGCTTCTTGTTCCCTCTCCGACCTCAAGATTTCCTGGCCCTCCACTAATGCTTAGCAGGACACTTCATTCAAATATACCTGAACCAACTCCTCTCTAGTATAACCACCACCCATGTCTTGAAATCGGGCCAGAATCTCTTTCCAGACAACCGCAAGCGTACAAGGGAACAACGGACCCAAGTAACTAAGACTCCCCCGATGTAGCACGGAGTTGACATAGAAGCCCAAAATAGTAGCATCCAAGCCTTCCATCTTCTTTAAGAAGGTAACTTGGAGCTCAGAAAAGCTAGCATCAGTATTAACCTTCTCTACCGCCAGTTGTTTCTTCTCAGCATCCACATTCAAACCTTGTTCATGAAGAGAGGCGATTGCCTAACTCTGCTCAATGATGGTTTTCTTCTGCATCTCCACCATCATCTCGCTTAGGCCTGTCAACGGATACTTTCGGATGTGGATAGTGCCATATCCGCATCCGCATCCGAAATGATTTTCGGATATCGGATATCCGCATCCGCGGATACGGACGGATATCGGATAATTATCCTATCCGCTAACGACTGATAAATCAAGAAATATAAATATCAATTTTAAGTTTAACATACATTTTTTTCAATCCAATTGATCATAAAAGTGTTAAATATAAACAAATATGACGATAATAAATAGTTAGAGCGGTTAATAAGCATTAAATGTATATAATATAAACTATTAACTTGATAAAACAACAAATACATATCTTTCATTATACTAAAATACACACAATTTGTACTATAATATTGACAAAGACCGGACGGATAAATTTCGGATGCGTATGTCTTTGTATCCGTATCCGCATCTGTTTTTTCGGATATCGGATATTATCCGCTTTTCGAATACGGATGCGGACGTATTTCGGATTTTTCGGATATCCATTGACAGCCCTAATCTCGCTTACCCTCAACTTTTCTTTTAATGTCGCCTCATTTGTATGACACTTCTTTATCTCATCTCTAAATACGATTACGGCTCGGTCAGTGGATTCTTTAAGCTCCTTAAGTAAAGAAGCACTTTTGCTTCCCCTCTTGAGGGAGTCATCTCTCTCTTTATTTAGCCTCTCAATCTCCCCATCGCGATCCGTGAGCTGCTTCTCGTACTTATCCTTTTCGAACTCAAATAAGAGGATTTCCTGATAGTTGTTTCGATTAATAGTAGACAGCTGCATGCATAATTCTTCCCACCCTTCAGCTTGCTCCAAACCGCTCTAAATTGCTTGGAAATGGAGTGAATAAGATTCGGCACGAACTGACTTCAGATTGGGCTTATAAAAAACAACCTTCTTAAGAACAAATTAGGGAATGTAGCTTGCAGATGTGGGGGACCAGCAGGATGAATGTAAGGCCCACGCCAAGAAATCTGGGAAGAGGCGGTCATGATAGTATGAGTGGAGGAGGTCATGACACTAGAAGTAGGGAAATTTATCTCAGTGGAAGCTGTTGATAAGAAATTTAGTCAACATCTCAAGGCAAAGTATATGAAGGAAACAATCCATTCGGAACGCCTTTCGAGCGAGTCAAAAGGATCTTTATTCCTAAAAGGGGAACCCTTTCGAAGGTATATAATCTACTGTCATGAAGAGGGTTCCTTCGAAAGGATTATATATGTATTCATGCACCTTTTGAAGGAACCCTCCCAAGGAATATGAATTTAATGATCACATAGTGAACCCCTTCGAAACCCCTTTCGAATTATTTGAAAGAGTCTTTATGCCTTTGAAGGGTCTCGAAACACAACGTATATAACAAATCAGAAGTAGATTCAAATTGGTATGGAATCTCATGTTGGATAAATGACTCAAGTCCCATTGACTTGACAATATTAGATTATCATCACCACATCGATTTAGTATTATATGGGCTTTAGAAGTGATGACAATATGTTTCGAGATCAAACCTATCCAAGTGAACTCCATAGCTTTGCATATGTCAAGTAGGGGTTAGGAAGATAAGTGAGTATCATGTGCAATTGTTCATTAGTCAAGCTAATGCTGAAAAGATCTTCCTCATATTCGAAATCAATATTAGATCCATGCATCCTCTCGTTTTTATTTCTCTAAATTGGATTACAAGTAAGAGAATTTTCCCTAAATTGGTCTAGGGTCACAAGAATTTGATTTTGCCAAGAAATGAGAAAGAAATTCAAGAATCCAAAATTCGGCCCTAATTTGGATCCCTAGGGTCGTATTTATAGATGTGGATTGGCCCCACCCGCACCCACCCTTTCAAAGCTGTTGAAAGGTTTTTCTCCCAACCTATCGCACCCATCCTTTCTCCTTTTTCCTACCGCTTCCATAGCTTCAAAGGCAGATATCTGGGTCTCTTATTATGTTTGGATTAGCCCTTCCAACATTCCCTAATACTACTTTCGTGCACTTCTAGAATCTTTTGATACCTTCGAAAGGTATTCCCCTTTTAGTAGCGATAGGATCAAGGTTCCCTATCGCATTGTTTGGATGTAAGCGAAAGCACTCCCAACTCCTTCTTCACCTTCGAAACCTCTTCTTAGTTGCCTTGGATTTGTGCTAATCATGATGAGTGATTATTTAAATGAGTGAGGAAGTGCTTTTGGATGGTTTCGAAAGGACTGGCATGTGAAGAAAGGATCGTTGCAAAAGTTCATTTTGTCACATGTGACGTTTTCTTTATGTTTGCTGAAGGGCCCAACCATTCCGAAAGGCTTATCTTTGCTTTCAAAAGGTACACTTTGGTACAATATCCTTGTGTAGAAGATTAACAGTGGCAAAACCAATTATTGTGAAGGGTTTGGTTCTTATGCGTGAGCCTATTATGTAATACCTTCGAAAGGTGCTTCGAACTCATGCGAGACTCTTTCACGTATGCGGAATCAACTGCGTGGAAAGGGTTAACTGAGGTGAAAGGGTAGCTTTGGCTCCCTTTCAACTCCTTCAAAATCTCTTGTTTCACTCAATACTTGTAGGAGCATCAGGTGCTTGCACCACCAATCTAACCTCTTCGAAAGCCACTTCAATGCCCCTGTAACACTTCTTTTGAATCACAGCAAAACCCTTCTTTTCAATTCTTGCGAAGCTTCTTCAACACTTTTATGGGCCTTCTTTCATGCCTTTATTCTTAAGTGAGTTTTATGGTTAACATTTTGCCCCCATATGAGAGAAGCTTTTGTTTATTAGGACAAAAATCTAATAACTTTCCTTTTTCACTATTCCATTCTTAATGGCCTTATTTCCCTGCAAAGTATGAAGTATGTAACATTCTTCATTCATGTAAAAATATGTCATGTGGTTTGTTCGTAATATGATTGAAGATAATAGTTGCATTTTTAATAACAGAATTCCTGAATTCAAAATCTAGAACAACGAAAATTAATTGATCATCATCTGGAGTTAACAAGTGATAAGAAATCCACTGTTGGGAATGACTGAAGATCAAAAATTCTTTACTAGAAATAATAATAGAAGTACCAACGTCCAACTTTGATAATAACGAAAGAAGTCCAGAAATTAATCCCTTGTTATATTAATAAAAGACTAGGCATATAGTTTAGATCTGGCATCAATAATTGAGTTCAGAAGCCTTCTTCTGGTAATAACAATTGTCTGGTAATAAAAATCTAGAAATTATCATCTAGAAGTAAGTCATGAAAAACCAGGAATCGTCGTAGAAGTTTAGAAATCCTCATCTGAAAATAACTGATAGAAGACCAAGAATAATCATTTAATAATAAAAGTCTAGAGATTATTATTTGGAAATAAGTCATAGAAAACTAGGAATCCTCTTTTAGTAACGAATAATATGGGTTCAGGAATCCTTCTTTGGAAATAATAGAAAATCCGAAACTCGGATTCAGGTATTCGTAAGATAGACTGAGGAATTAATAGAAGACTAGAAATCCATAATTGAGGTCTTAATAATAATCCTGAAGCCCAGATTATGGCATTAATGAATGAAGTCCAGAAATCAATAGTAATAGACCCAAAACCCAGATTTGAGAATAAGTAAAAACCAGGAATCAATAGTAAGAGACCCGAAACCCAGATTCGGGTATTAATAAATGAAGTCCAGAAATCATAAAAATTAGTCGAAGGTTATAGATTCTTATCTGAGCCTTTTGTTTTGCACACTCTTTGAGTTTTAATTCTTTTGGTGCGTGCCATCTTTTAGGCTTCATATGTTGTCATTGTTTGGTGTGTACTTCTCAGGCTTGGGTGTCTTAGTCCATTGTTGTCGGATGCGCTTGGTTTGCTTATCCATAAATGGAACCCAAGGACTTATCCAACCTCCCTCCAAGAGGCACTCTAGCCAGGCTTTATAGGTGGGACTAAAGGCTTGTTTCGATGCCTTAGCCAGGCCATAGCATGGCAGGACCAAGGGCATACTCCATCCTCACTCCAGGAGGTGCTCCAGCCAGGCGTTAGAGGAGGGACTAAAGGTTGGTTGGTGCGTTGGCTAGGCTAAAGCATTGCGGGACTAATGGCTTACTCCATCCCCCCACCAGGAGGCACCTGACTTGGCCATAGTGGCGCGATCAAGGGCATGTAGATACTTTACCCTAGCTATAGTGTGGCATGGATAAAAAATTACTCTATCCTCCTTCCGGGAGGTGATTTGACCTAGCCATCTCAGCGTGGACAAAGGCTTTTGACCGTTTAAGATAATTTCCAAATTTAAGGAGAATTTTACTCCCAACCATGTACACTTTTCTTAAGAAAGAGGTGCTTTATTTGTTCATTGTGAGAAAATATGGCCGCAACACATTCCACATTCAAGGAACTATATTGCCATCTGGTCGACATAATTTGTAAGCTCCAGGAGGAATTACTTTGCAAACGATTACGGGACCCTCCCAATCTGGTCCTAGCAGTCCATACGTAGGATTTCTTGTGTTTGCCATCACCCTTCGAAGTACTAAATCTCCCCCTTGAAATGACCTTGTCTTTACTTTTGAGTTATAGTATTTCGAGATTCTCCTCTGATATTCTACGGTCCGAATAGTTCCTTCATCTCTTAGCTCGTTTATTAAATCCAATGATTCTTTCTTTAATTCTTGGTTTGGATCAAATGCATATGCGATTTTTCGATGTGAGGGTACCTCAATTTCAACCGACAACATTGCTTCACACCCATATGTTAGAGAGTAAGGGGTATGACCCATTGCAGTTCTAGTGGATGTACGATAGGCCCAGAGTACAAGTGGAGATTCTTCTACCTAATTTCCTTTGGCTTTATTCAATCGTTTTTCTAGGATAGTCTTAATAGTCTTGTTTTCCCCCTCAATGACTCCATTAGCCTTTGGATATGCCATGGAAGAAAAGCTTTTGGTAATCCCATTCTTATGGAAAAATCAAGAAAATGCTTCGCTTTCAAATTGTGTTCCACTATCAGATATAATCTTCTAAGGAATCCCGAATCTAGTAATGATGTTTTTAATGACGAATCTAAGCACTTTCTCAGAAGTGATTTTGGAGAGTGGCTCCGCTTCTACCCACTTAGTAAGCAATCAATGGCCACTACAACATATTTTTCTCCTCCTTTGGAAGTTGGCAATGGTCTGATTAAGTCGATTCCCCATACATCAAAGGGCCATGGACTAGAGATCAAAGTTAACTGGCTTGGTGGTAAATGTGGATTCTTCGAGTATTTATGGCATCTTTCACAATTTTTTGCATACTCTATAGCTTGACCTACCATTTGAGGCCAATAGAAAGCTTGTTTCATTATTTTCCTAGCCAACTTTATCCCTTGGAATGGTCTCTGCAAAATCCTTCATGAGCTTCCACCAATAATTTCATCCTATTCTCCAAACTCACGCATCTTAAGTAAGGAAGGGTATATCCTTTCTTATAAAGAATTATATCCATCATTGTGAAAGTCAAAGCCTATCGTCCGATTTTCCTAGCTTCCATTTTATCAGATGGTAATATCTCATTAGTAAGGTATTCTACAATAGGTGTCATCCAAGTGTTACCATAATAATTATCTGCCTTTGGACGATTGGGCTTATCATATAGAATTTCTTCATTAATTTATCTTTGTTTTCTTTCTTGCGTCATGGCTTGGGATCTATTAAAAACCAGTAGCTCCTTCCCTGGTCAGGCATTTCCACTTCGATGCTAGGATTTTCTTAATACCATATTGGTACGATACAGGTTTCTAAATCTCCTTTCGAGCTAGCCAATTTTGCTATTGAATCCGCTTGAGATTTATCTTCCCTTGGGACTTATTGTATAGAAAAATCTTCAAATAAAGCAAGAATTTTTAGCACCTTCTTAACAGATAGGGCTAGTTTGGCATCTTTAGTCTGATATACCTGTTTTATCTGATTCTCCATTAGCTGAGAGTCGCTAAAGTTTTAAATCCATGGGATTTTAAGTTGCAAGGCTAGAGTCAATCCTGCCACCATCGATCCATATTCAGCTATGTTATTTGTTCCAGCAAACCCAAGCTTCATTGCATAGTGTAAGCGATGCCCATCGGGTTTGATTATGACATACCCTGCTCCAGCTCCCTGCTCATTTGATACCCCGTCCACAAATAGTTGCCATTTGGGTTTTTGATCTTTCTCTTTCTCTGATTGTTCCTGAACGAAGCTTGTACATTCACTGATAAAGTCTGCTAGCACCTGCCCTTAAGCTATTGTTCGTGCTGAAATTCAATTTCATATTGGCTAAGTTCAATTCCACATTTTACTAGCCTCCTTGAAGTCTTTGGTTTACTGAAAACTTGTTTTGAATGGAAAGTTACTCAGTACTCTAATTGGATGCGCTTGAAAGTATGCTCTGAGTTTCTGTGCCACCGATATCAAACAGTAAGTTAAATTTCTCTATGATTGGATATCGAACCTCAGCATCCTTCAACTGCCTGCTTACATAATGAATTGAAAGTTGAGTTTCATTCTCCTCTCTAATCAGCATTGAACTAATCGTGTTTTTTGAAACCGCCATTTACAAATATAGGCTTTTTCCATCCACGGGGCTGCATAATTTAGGTGGACTTTCTAAATGATTTTTTATTTCTTGGAAGGCTTTCTTACAGTCTTCTCCCCATTCAAAATTCTTTCTCTTCTTAATCACATTGAAGAAGGGGATGCATTTATCGGTTGCCTTGGAGATGAATCCGCTTAGGGCTACAATTCTACCATTCGAGCTCATTACATCTTTGCTAGTTTTGGGTTCTGCCATTTCTTTAATAGCTTGGATCTGGTCAGGACTAGCTTCTATTCTGGTGTGCTAATGACGTAACCTAAGAATTTTTCAAAATGAAATCGAAAAGAACATTTCTGAGGATTCAGTCTCAATTGATACCTTCATAATACTTCAAACATTTCTTCAAGATACTTAAGGTGATTCTCAGCTTCATGAGACTTTACTAGCATGTCATCCACCTAAACTTCCATATTTTGTCCAATTTGTTCCTTAAACATTGTGTTGACCAATCTCTGATAAGTAGCTCTTGCATTCTTCAGCCTAAAAGGCATTGCTTTATAACAAAAAGTTCCCCAATCAGTAATGAAGCTTGTATACTCTTTGCCTTATTTGAACATGGGTATTTGCTTATACCCTGAATAAGCGTCCCGGAGGGATAATAGCTTATGACCACTAGTTGGATCAACTAACTGGATTATTCTAGGTAATAGATAACAGTTTTTCGGGCATGCTTTGTTCATATCTGTGTAATCAACACATGTTCTCCATTTGTCATTTGCCTTTTTTTTACCAACGCTGGATTTGCTAGCCGTTTTGGATAAAAAACTTCTCGATTGAATCCATTTTCAAGTAGCCTTTTAACTTCTTCTTTCAAAGCATCGGATCGAATATTATTAACTTGCATCTTCTTTTGTTGAATGGGGTCACATTTGGATCAACATTTAATGCATGGCACTGATGGATCGATCACGATCATATCCAAATGAGTCCATGCAAATACATCTTTGTTTGCTTTGAGAAATTGAATTCAGTTCCTTTCTTAATCTAACGATCCTGGCCGATTCAGCTGGATCTATACGTGTCTCCTTGAGATCTTTATAGGCTTTATCCTCTCATTTCCCCTCGGCAATCTAATTCTGTAATGATCTCGCTTTCTTAAATTTAGTTGGCATCAGTCCTCTTCCTTTTACTCCCAAATGATATGTTTATTTATTTTGCCGGATTTTATTTTATTGGATCCAAACACATGTTTATTTATTTTATTAGATTTTATTTTTGCTTTAAATGTTGGATGTAAAAATCCATTATCTAAAGGATGAAAAATAGTAGAGGAATCATAATAAGAAGGGTACTCCATTTATATTGATCAAGAGTGGCAAAATACATTTTGCAACTAAATTGTTCTCCCCGAATGGTACCCAACCTCTTTTAGTGAAAATTTTCACCATCAGATACTTCGGTGAGACGAATGCATCCACCTCATCCAACGTGGGAAGGTCAAAGAATGCATTATAATATGATGGATGATTGATGATCACAAAATGAGTTTCAAAAATTCTATAGCATGGCAGTACTCCCATTTGTAATAGCAGCTTTACTTGCCCCACCGAAGTCGAACCTTTGTTATTAAACCAAAAAATAGGTTCAAGACTAGGCTCTAGCTTACCTTCAGGAATGATTGTTTGATCAAAGGCATGTTTGAAGATGACATTGACTGCATTTCCAATGTCAACTAGAATCTTGGACACTACAGAGAGCCTGATTTGAGCAATGATAATAAGAGGGTCGGGGTGATGCATTCTCTTTTTCGAGCTTTTGGGAAGTGATGACAAGATTCAGCATTTGTATATTCAGTTGTGGATTTTTAAGCGGGGACTCTTCCTGGATAGAAAATACTCCTTCTTTAGCTTCCTTGATATATCTTTTTCTGGCTCCCTTACTATTCCTGCTGGATGCGGTCCCCCATGAATCACATAACTCTATTTAAGGGTAGACTCGGACATAATGGATCTTCATCTTCTAAGTTATTCAAAGAAGTATTAGGGAACTTTCTTGGTCCATCGTTGGTCCGGGGTGCAATCTGTTGGTCCTGAATGAATTCTTTCAGGTGTCCTTTATGAATTAGCTTTTGAATAATTCCAGCCAGCACTCTGTATTCATCGGTTTTATGGCCATTTGCTTTATGATAAGCATAACCTCTTTCTTTCCTCGGGGTAGTTTCCGGCCTTAAATGAGTCGGAAGTTAAATTTTTCTTTTGTTGTGGCATAGATATAAGACAATGGCTTGTTCAAAGCAATTGAATTATTATTGGAATCCTCCCATCTTGGCCTTTTGTGTCCTCGGTATCAAACCCAAATCTTCCACTCTCCTTCTTAGGGTTAGCTTTCTTCTTGGCATAGTACAGTTCAACCATTCAAATAATTTATCAACTTGTAAGTGAAAGTCTTGTAAACCTTTACATCCATGAACAAAGAGCTCTTTCCAAAATGGTGTATTTTCTATTAGTCCCGAATGCATTGCAATCAGCTTACCCTATCGTTTATATCTTTATCTTTCAGTCCCTCTATATTGAACCTTCTAAGGTAGTCATTCAGTGATTCTCCCTGCCTTTGTTTGATGTTTGCTAAAAAGGTATAATCAACCATGGGATCTTTGCATATGCAGAATTGAGGGAGAATTCATAGGAAAATTGTTTCCACGAGTAAATAGTCTTCTCTCGATACTGATACTACCATTTTACGGCCGCGCCTTGAAGGGTTACTAGGAATAGCCTACACCGCACTGCCCTATAAGCATTATATAGATCCATTTGGCTATCGAAAGCCATCAAGTGGTCATCATGATTGGCAGTGACATGATATTTCATGGTTGGGATCTTGATATGAGATGGAATTACCATCCACATGATTTCATCTATGAATAGAGCTACTCGTTCATTGTCATTAACTTTCGCACCTAAAGTTCTTTTCCCTTTAGTGCTTAGCATATCTTTTACAGTCTTCTCTGCCACATCTTTCACATAAGCTTCAGCGTCATGATAGCATTTTCAATTCGGGCCATATTCCTTTAAAGTCAAGCTTCCGGATTGCTCTATAGATTTGTCTTGTACCTGCCTTGATGGTCAACTTTAATTTCATGACGTTCTTTTTTCTTTGACGATTTTAGGTCGACCTTGCTCTTACCTTCGTAGGTATGAGCTTTTAAGTTTCTCCTTAGGGAGACTACCTCCTCTCTAGTTGTTGGTATAGTAGTGTTGGAATATTTCTGAGATAGAGCTACTTTCAGAAGCTCTAGCATTTCTAGTAGTAGTTGCTCTAAATGCCTTATCTTGACTACATTATCATCTAGCTGTGCCGGAGTTGATGGTTGTCCAGGCACCACCCCTTCCAGGTTGAAAGTTGGAGTAATATTTTCTTCTAAAACTGTTGTGTGTATTGCCTCCTCATCCATTTGACTAAGTCTTTTTGATTTCATTTTCCTACAACAAGTCAAACATTCTATAATTAGTTTATAAGTTATCCACAAGGTCGAAGGTATGGGCCCTCCTTCTAGCGCTAAAAATGTTGACAAGAAATTTAGTCAACATCTTAAAGGAAAAGTATATGAAGGAAACAATCCCTTCGGAACCCCTTTCGAGCGAGTCAAAAGGGTCTTTATTCCTAAAAAGGGGAACCCTTTCGAAGGTATAGATTCTACTGTCATGGAGACGATTCCTTCGAAAGGATTTATATATTTTGATGTATTCATGCACCTTTCGAAGGAACCCCCCCAAGGGATATGACTTCAATGATCAAATAGTGAACCCCTTCGAAACCTCTTTCGAATGATTTGAAAGGGTCTTTATGCTTTCGAAGGGTCTCAAAACATGACATATATAACAAATCAGAAGTAGATTTAATTTTATATGGAATCTTATCTTGGATAATTGACTCAAGTCCCATTGACTTAACAATACTAGACTATCATCACCGCATCAATTTAGTATTATATGGGCTTTAGATTTGATGACAATATGTTTCGAAATCAAAATATCCAATTGAACTCCATAGCATTGCATATGTTAAATAAGTGTTAGAAAGATAAGTGAGTATCATGTGCAATTAGTCATTAGTTAAGCTAATGGTCGAAATGATCTTCCTCATATTCTAAGTCAATATTAGATCCATGCATCCTCTGATTTTTATTTCTCTAAATTGGATTACAAGTAAGAGAATTTTCTCCAAATTGGTCTAGGGTTAAAAGAATTTGATATTTCTAAGAAATGAGAAAGAAATCCATGAAACAAAAATTCGTTCCCTAACTTCGACCCCTTGGGTCGTATTTATAGAGGCGGATTGACCCCTCCTGCACCCATCCTTTTGAAGCTATCGAAAAGTCTTTCTCTCAACCTTTCGCACCCATCCTTTCGCACCTATCCTTTCGCATTTGTCCTTCTGCTTACATAGCTTCAAAAGCAAATATCTAGGTCTCTTATTATGCTTGGATTATCCCTTTCGCTTCCATCAAAAGTGCATTAACAGATATTGTTCCAAGATTCCCTAATAATACTTTCGTGTAGTTCTAGAACCTTTCGACACCTTCGAAAGGTATGCCCCTTTTGGTAGTGATAGGGTCAAGATTCCCCATCACCTTGTTTGGATGTAAGCAGAAGCACTGCCAACTCCTTCTTCTCCTTCGAAACCTCTCCTTGGTTCCTTTGGTTTGGTGCTAATCATGATGAGTGGTTATTTGAATGAGTGAGGAAGTGCTTTCGAATGGTTTTGAAAGGACATGTAGGTGACGAAAGGATTATTGCGAAAGGTCACTTGGTCTCATGTTACGTTTTCTTTATGCTTGTGGTAGGGCCCAACCATTTTGAAAGGCTTATCTTTGCTTTCGAAAGGTACACTTTGGTGCAATGTCCCTATGTGGAAGATTAATAGTGGTGAAACCAACTATTTCAAAGGGTTTGGTTCTTGTGCGCAAGCCTGTTATTCGATACCTTCGAAAGGTGCTTCAAACTCATGCGAGACTTTTTCATGTATGCGGAATCAACTGCGTCAAAAAGATTAAATGAGGTGGATTGGTAGCTTTGCCTCGCTTTTGACTCCTTCAAAATCTCTTGTTTCACTCAATACTTGTAGGAGCATCAGGTTCTTGCGGCACCAATCTAACCTCTTCGAAAGCCATTTCAATGCCCTCGAAATACTGCTTTTGAATTATAGCAAAATCTTTCTTTCAATTCTTGAGAAGCTTCTTACCACTTTTATGGGTCGTCTTTCATGCCTTTGTTTTTAAGTGAGTTTTATGGTTAACAGAAACATGACGCTAAGCAGATTCTCACTCTTGGTCTATTTTCGGCCTCTTTGACAGATCTCCTTGCTCAGTCGGGCTCTTCCTCTTCTTGTAGCCATTTCCCCTATCATGCCTTTAGCTTTCTCGGCATGGCGACGCTCTTCTGCCTCCCTCTCCTTCATCCTTTTCCTCTCCTTGCCAGTCTCCCGGGGAGCATGGTACCCTAAAGAGTGTCTCTACGAACAATGAGACTCCAAAGCTCGATCAAGATCGCTGTAAAAACCACGAGACATGATTTCTGCAGAAAGCGATAAAATGGATTTAGGAAAGAGGCATTTGATGAACTAAAACATCAAAAAAAAGAAAAAAGAAATAATAATACAAAGTGTGTGATCCTAGTGAAATGTGTGTTGCAATTTAATGACCCCAGCGGAATACATAAAGCAGATCGACCACCAACTAATGTCAGAACGTTGCTTCTTGTAGGGATAATCTAAGACTGGTAAGGCAACCCTTTCAAGTGAAGTCATCCATCAAGTCACCCACTCGTATCTCCCAAATCAACATCAACACCTTCCAACAAAGAGCTGGATACAGGTTCAGTCTTGGGAGAAGCTCCTACAATAGGCTGCTTCAAAGAAGGTGAGGGTGCATGACCAGGGCTTAATTCTGAGGTCTTGTCGCCTAATTTGACGTCACCCTCATCAGTGTCCCAATCTATTTCTTCCTCATTTAGAGAATCCTCACTGATTTCTCCTTCTTCCTTCCCTTCAATAAGTGAAGCCTTGCTCTTCCGTTGAATAAACTCGTCCTCTTTCTCTTCTGGAATCGATGGCATTTTGGGTGGACTGTTGATCCCGACTTGAATTTGGATCTCCTCAGGGGTCTTCTTTGATCCATGGAATGTGCTATTTCTTCTTCTTCATCATCATTATCTTCACCAAAGTCAAGGGAAGAGGAAACAGAATGGGTTTGGGCTCTAGAGCGGGAAGGAGTGCTAACGAATCCAACGAATCTCTTAGGGTGTAAAAGCCCACATCGGCCAAGCTTCTCATCTGTGAGCGAGAATCTAATTGTGCACTCCTAAGCAATGACTACTTACAAGGTGCTAAGAACAGTGCCGAGTGCTGGGTCCTTGTTAATCTTTGGAAGAACTGCAAGGAATATATGACCGCTTAGAAAAATTATAGCAATTAAAGGAAACTATGAGCATGGTAAAGAAGACTTAAACCCTTAGTCCATAAACGGGTGAATCCTTTTCGACACTTAGCAAAAAAGAACCGATTCTTAAATGAAGGAACTTTTCTGGGAAGATCCAGTATAAGTTGGAGATTTTTGGCGGCGGTTCCTTGCTTCAATCATCGACAACAACCTCAGGAAGTGGCAGCTTATGGCGCTAATGGTGGAGATTGACGGCGGTGGCTCATTGATGGAAGGAATGCTTGGATCAGCTAGCAGGGTTTGGAAAGATCGAATTGGTTGGAGGAATGAGGATCAGATCGAATGGAAATGAACCGAAATGAGGGGTCGGCTCATATAAAAAGAAAGAAAGAGAAAGTTTAAAAAAATTATCAAGTACTTGATTGGTACCAATCTGATCCAATTGGATCGGTACTGACCCAAATTTAGTCCTCCAAATGGTTCTAAATTTTCCCTACGTTCCCTACTCGATGTTTGTCTTCATTCTAGAATTTATCAAGCCAACATCAATCTGTGATCATGAACAATGGAGACTCACACTAAGGACTGAACAATTAGCTGGTACTTCATAGATTACTTTTCAAGATGGCCAGATACGATAAATGATAATCCTTAAAATAGAAACCCAGAGATAAACATTTCAAGAGCACATCTTGTTTTCAACGAAAGCGTATTCTAGGGGGCAAATGTTAACTAGGTTTTTAACCCAGCAGAATTTAATAGGAGTTATAATATTCAGATTAAACCAGAACGACTCGAAACTTGATCGGAAGGCCTAAAAATACAAGAAAAAGGACCCCAAGAAGTTTGGACCATTTTTATGCTAAAATTTTCATATCGATATCGAAACTGTCGAATCGGACCTGTACCGATCCAAAATATTGCTTTATTGGATCTCCACTCCACTTTTCTTACACTCCTATGTCTCCGTTAAGTTTAGTGAATATTAGGCTCAGGTCCCTAATTTTCAAAAAACACAAAAACCTCAGTAAAAAAAAGTATGTAAATTAGGTCCTTAGAATTAAGTTACTAAGTAATTACATACAATAATGCAATTATTTAGTGAATAATTTCAGACATTTATGTAATTATATCCAAAAATTGCATAAATTTCCATAATTTTTTTGGCGAATAATTGCGGAATTTTCCCAATTTTTTTTTGAATAATTGTGAAATTTTTCGCAATTTTTTTTGGTGAATAATTTTGGAATATTCCGCACTTTTTTGATGAATAATTATGGAATTTTTTGAATATTTTGAATATAATTTCATAAATGTGTGCAAGTTTTGGATATAATTGCATAAATGTGTGCAATTATTCATTGAATAATTGCATAAGTGTATGTTGTTATTCAGTAACTTAATTCTATGGACCTAATTTACATACTTTTTTTACTAGGACTTTTGTGTATTTTGAAACTTATTAGGGACTTGTGCCAAACTGTCCCTTAAGTTTCTCTACCAAGTTTGGTAACATTCCAAGCATCCGAGTTCAAGAAGTAAAAACTTGTTCGACTCAAACTACAGATAAGTAAAACCCATAGGTGAATCACCATCAAAATAAGTCAACAAGCTACAAAATTACATAGAGAGCATAGTATCGAAGCAAGAAAGGTAGCCAAATAGTCATAGCATCAAAAATGCTGAGCTATTTGGATCGGTATCAATTCGATCAAACTAGATCGATACCGATCTAAAAAGTTAGCTCCTATGACCCCGAAAATTTTTGAGCTCCTTCTTTACACTAAATGCAGGCTTCTGGTGAAGTGGCTCTGGCCTAAGTGCTCTCCAACTCTTATAAGTACCATCCCATCTACAACAGAAAGGGTATTCCTTGAACTGGTTGCTGCAACTCTACCATTACTGTTCTTCACTCTTCTTCTCCCACACAATAGTCACAAAGGAGCAACTAAGTTCCTCTGGTTGCCTCCAAGTACTTTTGATTTTGATCTAACATAGGTGATTTAATCATATTGTAATCCAAATCAATCTTGTAACCGCAGTTAGCTAATAAAAGGTATCAAGTGGACGTAGGCTTCATTAACAGTCGAACTACTATAAAAATCTCTTGTCTTTTTTTCCTATGATTTACTATTGATTTCTATTTTATTTGCCTTGATAAACAGGGCTGGTGCTTTCACACTCAATCCAGGGTGTTGATCCATTTTTCGGGTTAACAAGGTGAGAGATGGTCTTTTGATTTAAAACCTGGTTTTTAATTGGCACAGAGAAGAGGTAAACAAGGAGATCTTTATCTCTATCCTTTTCTCTATTCTATTGCCTATATAAACCACATGCATATGCTCTCTTTCAGTTTACACTCACCCTCCACCCATACCTGTCTTGGTTGAAAATTACAGGGCTCTCCCCATTCATTCCCAAATTAAGTTCATGTCAAATAAATTTATTTCTAGTTGGAGGTATTCTCTTCTAGTTAGCTACACTTCCCGGAGGAGTAGAGATCGGATCTAAAAGGAGTTCAATTTATTATTCAAGATGCTAGCCCTAGGCTTCATATATTGGTAAATTCTAAACTCTTTTACTTATGCGTATGTTCATCTACATTAGTATGCAAGTATTTATTGCTACTAATTTCTACACATGCTGTTTAATTTTACCTACACGCATATACACACACATTAAATTAATTAAAAAACTTTATATATATACATATAAAATATTTTGGTCATTTTATAAAAGAATTCATAGATAAAATGATTTTGAATGGTTATTAAAATTAAATATACATTTTTTGCATATAATATATATAAATATATAAATTAATATATTATTTTTTGTTCATATATATATGTATGTATGTATGTATGTATGTATGTATATATGTATGTATATATTTGAAGGAGAAAAAATTCATGCATATACGTATACATATCTAATTTTGAAATATAAATAATAATTCATAATTATTTTTAAACCTTTTTAAAATAATGATAATATGCATAGATAATGCTTGACACAAATAATTATATGAGTTAACTTCTTTTTATTGTGAAATAATACTCTCATATGCAGATTTTTTTTTCTGTTTGCTTTGGCTAGAGCACATTGTGTTCACTTTTTACGCATTACTTTTACTAAGAGTTGGGGTGTAACCAAACTTCTATTATTGTAATAAGTAGTTGCAAAGAATTATTTCGATACAAATACAACCAAACGTCACTACATATGCATATAACTTATGAACTCTCCTTTTAAAAAGAATTGTAAAGGTTTATCAACGCAATAATCATTTTTTTATTTACTCAAATAACTCATTTTACTACGATCCCCTGTCATGGTTTTCTCAACAGATAATTATTTATTGCTGATTTGTTCAATACTTCAGCATCAATAAATCATTCATTGAATTGTTATTTTCATCATGGGTTCTTCTAAATTCATGTATGTAATAATAAGTTAAGATAGTGACATCTAAGACTCTCATATTTTATTCAACTACACATATATCTTTTGAATCATGGTTTTAGCTTTTTTAGCACATGGGAACATTATGTTTAATATATTTTACAATTCCATTAAAACCTAACAAATAAACAACCTTAGTATCATAAACATCATATGTAAAATAACCATTTCGATGTACATGGAAAGTGTAGTATTAGCATCCAATATCAAAATTCAACACACTTACCACCTCGAAGGCCAATTAGCATGCATGGACTCACGCATTTCACCATTTTCAAATATTAAATATATATCCAAGTTTTGATATCCATGTTTAAGGAGTTTCTAGCATATGATAACTAAATTATAATGTATAATATACTACTTAACAAACAATGAACAATTTTTGATTCATACCCCATCACTTGTAAATCGCTCTACCATATATCATAAAAGGTTTATCACCAAAGAAAAATGAAATTTTTCTATATTGAAGATTTGTAGGATGAACTAGATTTATACTGCGATCCATGATTTTAATTAAAATGTGCTTAAATGAGGTGATGCATCTTGAGAGTTACTGGACTCGCCTGTTCCTCAGATATTTTGTCATAATGTAAGCTGCTAAATTTGGTCATCTGTATAATTATAAAATAGGAAAAGCTATTAATGAAAACCAAGGTGTAGTTGGTGGATAAGAGCCATTTTTTTGCATATAACTTTTGATTGTTTTTTTTTCATATACATTCTTGGTTCCTATAGCTTGTATCATTTTAAGGCCAAAAGTTGAACAATATTTATCAAGAAGTGATGATTTATAGAATAAAAGAATTGGTACCACTATAGTAGGTCGATGAGCATTAATGTTTTCACACATAAATTGATTGTTTTAGATATTTCTGGCAAGCTTTAGGTTGCATCTTGGGTCACTTTTAAGGTTAAAATTTGATTAAAATAACTAAGAAGTGCGATTCATAAGACTGAAGCACCGGTATTCTTATAAATTAAAGATGCATACAACTAATATAACTCCATTTTTGCAGGTTTTTTAAAATGCAAAAAATTGATATTATAGATTGGTATCGCTTTTTTTATTTCTTTTGTTTCCTTAATTTGTTTATCTATGGAATAAATCTTAGGTATGAACTAACAATCATGCTAATGATTACAATTTTGAAAAAAATTATACCACACAATAAAACCTTATAAAACAAAATATTACCAAGTTAATATGTTAAAAAAACAATAATGAACTACAACTTTAGGTGATTACGTACTAAAAAAAGTTTCTAAACTCTAAACGGTCCTACTAGTTGCTTTGAATTATCATAAAATTCACAATAATAATAACTTATGAAAGCAAAATTAATCTGATAAAAGAAATCGTGTTAAGTAATAGTATTAATTTGTATTAAAAGAACAAATATCCATACACTAGCTCTAGCGTTATCACAAACACCACGAATGCATCAAAATAACAGTGTAATAGAATATAGAGAACTAATCGATAGAACTATGTATTAATCATCGCTTACTAAAACATCTCATTAATAAAGTATTAGGCAAGCACACTTAAATTTAAACTAAGAAATAACATATAAACTAAAATATGGACTAAATTTTTTAATGAACAGGTATTTTGTTTCACAATTAGCATATAAGAAAAGGAAATGTATTGTTTACAATGTAATACCACCTTTGCTTATGCCACAAAGTTGCAACCAAGTAATATAAAATATATGGACTAAAACTAAAGCTGTAGGATACGATGGAATAATCCACTATTAGCATTAACTTATGTATTTTCATTGAAAACCTTGAAATTAATAATGCATAAGGTAAAATTTTAATATTAAAAATTTTGAAAGACATTTATCAGAATTTTTACATTATTTTCATAAATGTCCCAAGTCTGACAAATTAGGAACAACATATAAATCTAAAAAAATTCATGATATTTTTGTTTGTTTTTCTAAATTATATAATGAAGTTAACAAAAAACTACAAACCCTAATTAGAAAACGAAATTTTACTCTTTAATCAATCAAAGTAGAACCCTTTAAAGAATTTTTAGCTTCGATCTCTGTTTATACCTGTGTTATTCGATTATTGATGACACGTTGGTGAATTGACTTAAAAGCCCAATTTTCTTGATGTTTATTATATTGCTTCACCGAAATCTGATAAATCTTTGCTTGAATATTCTCGATTCTTCCTTTCATGATTCACAAAGGTTGATCATTTGAGATTATCGACTCCGCTACTATATTGTTGCAAAAAGTTTGCTTTGCCTTATATTCGAGTTTGATGATAAGCCATGCTTCTGATAAAATGAATAAATATCAATAATGAGGGAGATAAGGAGGAAATGTCTTTGTTTAGACAGTGAGTAGTTAAGAACGTGGGCATTCGTAATGAAAAAATATTCATATCATCTGTTTGAACATTAAAGGACATTTTGGATATTTCAAAAGCTTCAAAACAGATATCCCCGTTATATATAGACATAGGTAAGAAAAATTATTAACAAAATTTGTACAAGCCTAATATACCCAAAATTTGTACAAGCCTACTATTTCAAAAGCACCAAAACTGGATAACCCTAAGTCAAAAGCAAATAAAACCGTCAAAACTAAAGTCGGGCCCACAACCCCCCACTCAATCCAACCCGGCCCCCTCCATTTCTTCGAGATAAATCCTTCTACCACGTAAGCCCTTATTCATTCTAAAAAAACAAAAAACTACCGCATCTTCTCTACTTGGTTAGCTCAAACTTTTACCGATTCCTCAATCTCCATTTTCACGAGATTTCCCTCACACTGTTTTCTTAACGGATACTATACTGCCATCTACATTAGCCAACCTTGATACAGAAGATATCACTTTGATGATCAAAGTTTGACGTAATCTTCTCCGCTGGTGTACGACCATTGATTTTTCAAAACAAGCCGACTTGAAAATTGGTATTTTCTGATTTTAGTTAGTTATTGGACTTAATAAAGTTGTGTTTTTCTATTTATTTTTCGTATGTTAATTAGAATATATTATCCATCCATTATTTGAGATAATCGTTGATATTAATTTCGATATTTTATTTTTCTGTTTATAAATTAGACCAGATTTCTACCTCTGCACCCATAAAATCATCGACTTATAACAGAAGGTTTCCTTCCTTTTAGAAGCCATCTTCACCTTCGGCTACACGACCAATCTATTAAGTGCTTTCTCCTTAGTAAGTTCTTTGATTTAAGGAGTTAATTCTTTTTTCTTTATGCACGGTCAATTTTGATTTTACTTTTTAAAAAAAAAACAGTTTTTTTAAAGGCTTATACATTTTTTTGTTAATGCAGTAAGTTATTTTAAATTTCAATCCACAACCCATAAAGAAAAACAGCCTGCCGAATCTAAAGTACAGCCCACAACCCCTATTCAATCCAACTCGGCCCATGCCATTTCATGGGTCTTTCTTGACAGAGAGAACCAGTGAGAGTTGAGTAATTCTAAAATATATTAGATAAATATGGTAAGCGAGATTTGAACTTGGATGGAAAGTTAATCAAATGAAGGATGCTTAAGAACTGAGTGAATCAAAGAGAGTGGAGTATTTTAATTCTTAAATTATGATAACGCAGGAAAAATATCGAGGGATATCATATATACATAGAGTATAAGATAAAGAGAGGGTATTTACAAAATTTGTACAAGCTACACCCCCAAATCAAAAACAAATAAAAAAACAGTCCGCCCGCCGAAACTAAAGTCCAGCCCACAACCCCTATTTAATCCAGCTCACGCCATTTCTTCGAGATAAAAACACCACCGCATCTTCTAATTTATTTATTTGCTTTTGTAATAGCGGCGCTTGATTAGCTCAAACTTTTACCGATTCCTCCTTAATCTCCATTTTTACGAGGTTTCCCTCACACTGTTTTCTCAACGGACACTACGCTGCCATCTACATCAACCAATCTTCATACATAAGATGTATCATCAAAGTTTGACGCAATCTTCTCCGCTGGAGTACTGCCATTGATTTTTCAGAACAAGTTGACGGCCTCTTTAAAAATTGGTATTGTCTGATTTTAGTTAGTTATTGAACTTACTAAAGTTGTGTTTGTTTATTATTTTTCGTATGTTAATTAGAATGCATCATCTATCCATTATTTGAGATAATCGTTGATATTAATTTAAATATTTTAATTTTCTGTTTTTAAATTTTATGCACGATCAATTTAGATTTTATTTATTTGAAAAAAAAAAACAGTTTTTTTTCTTCAAAGGCTTACAGTTTTTGTTCATGCAGTAAGTTATATATATAGTTATAATGGCTAAATCTGTGCATGATAAGTTCCATATCGATTCTTCAAATTGTATGAAACGTCATAGCAAATCATATATCTTTTTAAACAGGATTGCGAAGTCCAAACCTAATAAGTAAGTGCGAGTGTGTGTGTGATAAAGATACACAAAAAGTTGAGTTTGTCAGCCTGCAACTACAAAAAGATTATTATTTTTAAGTAGAATACACGGGCATGAACTGATTTTGTCAACCTACGACCAGGCGCAAAAAAAATTCCACTTGTCAACCAAATAACTTCCTAGATCCCATGTTTCATATTTGAGGAATATGGAATCTATAGACAGTATGCAAATATTGTAGGACCTGGTACATTTTACCATTTAGAAATTAAGGTTTATGTTTTTAGAACTTAATGAAATGTCTGTACTATTGTATTTGCTCCTCGTTTCGAGAGATATATCAATCTAATTACTGTATAATCATCAATTGAAGGTTGAAAAAATTATGCAAGCTATACATCACATACAGGTAATGGTAATAAACTGTCCGAACAAGAGCAATATCCTTGTCATGTACCTCACTCTATGACAGTAATTACACAATAAATTAAGTGCATACAGAATAAAATAGTTGTTGGAGAGAACGTCTAGCATATTGATCAGTTGGATGTTAATATGAAGTGTGTTGTATCTTAGGTCAGTTGGACGTATAATATGAAGCGTGTGGTTTAGAATGAAGTCCCATGCATATAGTGAAGTTCCAGTGAAGTGCATGTTGGTTGCCTGTCAATGTAAAATTAATTGGTAGGCCAACCTTATTCCTATATTTTGCCAACCTCCGTGTTATGAAACCTCCTTCCACTTCCATGTGCTGCATTAGACATGATTTGCGTATTGGTTTTAATTGATTTCCTGTTTGATACTTAAACAGGAAGTTTGAAGCATATAGATAAACATGTGGTCGGAACTTCCTTTGGACATGCTCATATTAATTTCAAAGGGATTGGCACTTGATGATTTAATAATATTTTCTTCAGTTTGTCGCTCTTGGCGTCATGCATACACAGTCGCCAAGCATAATCGCGGTGATGAAGCTCCATGGTTAATGTATTCTGGAGGAGAACAGGAACCAAATACTGCTGTTTTCTACAACATGTCCCATAAAAAGGAGTTAAAGATTGGAAGTCAACCTGGCCGTTCTTTGCACAAGAGGATGTTTTTAGGATCAGCGCATGGTTGGTTGATTACAGCCGATGAAAAATCAGAACTTTCACTTGTAAATCCATTCACAAGGATACAAATTGATCTTCCTCCGGTTACGACATTCGGCAACTTCCTTCCAATCGCACACGATGCCAACGGTGAAGTCACACAGTACCGTTGTAAAGATAACGAGGATGAAGTGTATGACAAAGTTTTCACTGCAGAAGAACTTCGATATTCTTCGTATGGAAAAGCAACATTGGTATGTTGTGGAGATGGTGGAAAAGTAGAGGATGATTACACTGTAGTGGTCATGCTTCCTAGCCTTTATTGCATAGCATACGCAAGATGTGGGGACAAGAAGTGGACTACTCTTACTGACTATGAACAGTCCAGAGAAGCAATTTCAGGCGACCTCAATGAGGCTAAAGTGTACACTATTATTTGGTCGGGAGTGGTCGAATGCTGGGACTTTAGTAGAAAAAACCATGTTGTGCCAGCACCTGTAATATACGTTCCTCAAGATCGAAAGTTCGCCTCAAATACCTGCGAGTACGCATTTTACCTTGTACAGACACCATGGGGTGATATATGGCATGTACGGAGAAGGAGAAAAGGATGCTACCCAAAAGGCAATTATCTCACTAGAAAGATTTGGGTATACAAAGTTGATTTTGCAAAGAAAAAACTGATACACGTTAAGAGTATAGGAGAGTATGCTCTTTTCGTGGGAGGCAATGTGCCCCTTTGCGTATCTTGCAAGGATAATCCAAATCTCAAACCCAATTCTGTCTACTTTTCGGACGATAGCCCTCCCATGGACAGCTCGCATAGGATGAGAACGTTTCGAAGAGACATTGGCATCTACTGCTTTGATGATCGAAGCATTGAGCTTGTCATGCCTCAAAATTCATTGTTAAAGTGGCCACCACCCGTTTGGCTTCAGCCTCCAAATATTTGAATTATCATTATCTTATTAATTAATGCTTCTAGCAGCTTTCATCAATAATAGAGTATTCCTTTAATCCAATGCTGCTATAGCCTTTCAATCAGTAAATTACCATATATATATATATATATATATATATATATATATATGTGTGTGTGTGTGCGCGCGCGCGCGCGCGTTAACATTACTTATCAGCCTTGTTATGTAGTTACTGGTTTCCTTTTTCCATACGACTTTACTTGCCGCCGCGTGAATCAAAGTTGCATGGATTATGTTTGG
The DNA here is from genome assembly GCA_030737815.1 of Allium fistulosum. Lineage (NCBI taxonomy): Eukaryota > Viridiplantae > Streptophyta > Magnoliopsida > Asparagales > Amaryllidaceae > Allium > Allium fistulosum. The sequence goes on along the minus strand of CM060907.1, from coordinate 867,429,626 downwards.
GAGCTGTTTGGCGATGATCGGATACTGTGTTTTATTGACGATTGATGAATTGTTGCTACTTTGGTTGGTGAAATTTTGCTGAGATTCGAATCTTCGTTGTTGGAACTTTTTCTGAATTGAAAAGACTCTAGGATGGTGTTAAGACCAACATTACCAATTCGATCATCCTGGGAGTCTTTTTGTCAGTCAAAAGGGCTTCTTTCCAAGAAATTTGGCTTGAGAAATCTATGCAGTTTGTGCTTTGGCTTGAGACGTTCAGCGCTGTCTTGACGATGGTACTGCCTGAATTTTGTTCCCGTTGTGGAATTTTTTATTTATTTTGTGAAACAGTTGTGGTGATGGTGTAGTGTGAGTTCTTAGGATTCAGAACTTCTTATTAAAAACATTATATATATGTTGATATTGACCGAACAGCGAATTCGAAATTGATTAAAAGTGGAAATTGTGTTGAATTGCTTTCGAAATATTTTTATAATTTATTTGAAGAGAGTGTGTGCGTGTAAAATCTTTGAAAGATGAGAGTGTTTTTTGAAGTACTATTACATCATCTCAGATAGAAGTTAACAAATGAAATTTTATTTCAACAAATATTTTATTAGTATAAATAATTACAACAATACACTTTTCATATACAATAATTTGTTTTTACACTGTTCATATACAATACGGTTTTTATCTTCTTATTGTAGTTGTTTTTCTTCAATCATCTACTTTGTCAAATAACAACGCAACAAAAATAAAAAACAAACAAACTAAAACTACAAAAATAAAAATAAAAATATATTTGAACTTGATATTGCCTCGGTTTATTTGTTTTATTCTTTTCATATTTTAAATAGGTACAAAAAATACGAACATGGATCAGTACAAAAGGTATATTCAAGGACCAGTACAATATGTTCATGTGGAACAAAAATTTAAAATCAAGTCAATAATATGCACAAATAGCCTACAACATGCACAACATATCACTATACGTGTCTTAAGGCCGAGAAATTAAAATAAGCAAACACATTAAAAAGGCTATGCATACACTTGTGCACATATTACACTTGCACACATACAAAACTAAATACGTGTGCACATTTTACACATGCACAAAAACAAATCAAACTATATAATGTCAAAGTCAAGGTGCATCACTTCATATTTGAACATGCACACACACAGACAAGCAGCCTACAACGGAGAACAATAAGGTCAAGCCCAAGTTGTACTTTAGGCTCAACACAGTGCTCAGGACAGACACATCAAAAGTGCACAAGAAGTCAAGATCAGGGCAAAAACAATCAAAGGTTGGAAACAGTTCAGAATCCCCAAAGACAGGCCAAAATACAAGTGCACAAATTCAAGTACATAGTTCTGGCAATGTGCATCAAATTAGAAAAGTTGCACATACAATTACAAAACAAAGGCAAAGCACACATCTGCACTAATAAGAAGTGAATACGCACAGCATGCACAAAGAGACAGCAAGCACAAGGCAAGTGCACCAAACATCAGCACACAAAGCAAATACAAGGTAAAGTCATGCAAACTGATGCAAGTAGAAGAGTACACAAGGGGAAACACAAACATGTGCAACATCAGAACATATACCAATGCACATACAGCGAGGAACAACAAGCATCAAAACAGATACAAAAGGTCAAGGTAAATGCAAATATGTGAAGATGCAACATGGTGCACAACGACAATGCATATGCATAAGACATACACGTAAAAAAGGTACAGTCAAAAATAGCAAAAGGCAAGCTCACCAGAGTTCAAAGCATACACAAGAAGTAGGCACATACACATACAGGCAGCAAGTTCATGCACAATCCTACAGGTGAAAACATGCAAGTGCACAACCAAACACAAAAGGACAGAAAATTCAACAAGCTTCAAGTGCACAAACAAAACAGACCAGAAAATATACATCATCCAAAGCATTTTTTCAAACATATACATATACATATACATATACATATACATATACATATATGCTTCATTCCTCAAAATCAGTCAGGAAAAGATTTTAGAAATTAACACGGTTGGAGGTGCATGCCTAAATAGGTTTGCAACAACAAATATTTTTTTCCGCAAGTTGAACAATTCAAGCCGAAGTCAACATATATATACATACCAGGGATGAACAAGTCAATGATCTCAATACCATAAGCCAAAAGGAATCGATCAAAAAAAAATTAACAGCCACGATTAAAGTCAAAATCGAAGGCGAAATATTTAAACAAAAATTCAAAATATATGGAATCATTGGCAATTTATCTTGAAGTCGATTTCGATATCAAAAATCAGAAAAGCTAAAGTCATACCAAATTAAAATCAGAGATGCACCGAACCATTGAGCAACCGAAGTCGTGAATCACCAGGGCATTGAAGAATTCAATCGACAAGAAGATAAAGGCGAACGTTCATTAATCGAGGACAAAATTGAAGGCTTCCACGATGAAGCCCTAAAAGAAGGGATAAACTTTTGGAACGAAGAAGGCAAACGAGATAACTTATTTGAAGACCGCTTTGTTTAAATTGGGACGACCTCTTTGTTATTAAATAGCTATATTATAATTTAAGGTTTCGCTTTTTTTATATTGTAATTACTTTTTAATTACAAAACTCTAGTTTAAGATTGAACTATAGTGTGCAGTTCGGAAAATTCTCAACTCGAGGATAGAGTTGAGGCCGGGTTCTAGGCTTAAGATTAAAACTATGATGAATTTTTTTCTAGATACTATAGATGCATGGGATATAGTTGAAACTGGTTATAGTCTGACTACAGTAAATATAGATGGTCATGAAGTTCCTAAGCAAATGATGAGTGGGATGCAAATGAATTTAGTCTATATCGGTCAAATGCTAAAGCTATGAATTCTATTACCCGTGCCTTAGATAAAATTGAATACAAGCGTGTTTCTCATTGTGTGACTACGTAGGAATTTTCCATACGCTTGAGATGACTCATTGAGGTACATCGCAAGTCAAGGAATCTCATCTAGCTATATATAGCAATAAATACAAGAATTTCGTAACGGCGAAAGATGAAAATATAAAGGAGTTGTATGAATGGTTTTAAAATATAGTATTCAAATCCAAAACTTTAGAAAAAGCATACACATAGTTGGAGATGGTTCGAAAAATTCTGAGAAACCTCCCGGGATGTTTTGAAGCAAAGGTGACAGCAACACATGAACTCAAAGTGTAACGACCCGCAAATTTATCACTTTGAAAAATTATATTTATTTTTCAAAGTATCCAAATAAAAGGAAGATAGTATAAATATATTGATTTGAGTGATAATAAATAACAGTAATCTTATTTTGAATAGACATTTACAAAAATATTTTCCTCAGGATTTAAATCGATAAAACGTCCGAACTATTTTATCATAACCAGCTCTATAACCGTAAAACGTCGCACACGAAGCTGGATACATACACTTATTTTTATAGTTGAATAAGAATATGAAATAAAATTAATTATTTTATTTTTTATAATTAAATGTATTTATGTCATCACCAATAATGGTATCGTATTTAAATATAGATTTATGAATTGTAGATTTAATGATTTAATAATTATTTTAATTATTCATATAATTATTTTAAATGATGACAATTCAGTTTGAATAGTTATAAAGTGATAATAAATCATTTGTAATAATTTACGAAGATATGTATTTGATTTGAAAAGATCAGAAAAATCGGTATCGCTTTATCGATATAATAACAATTATTGTAATTTGTTAATATTAATTTATATGGTTTTATAATTCAATACGATCATTTTAATTAATATAAAATGATTAGAAATTTATTTTCAAATTTTATTTACATAGATACATACATATACGTAATTTAATGTATAAGTGAAAATGTGACCGGAAATCGGTTCTTTGATTGGCAGCGGGTGATCGAACGGAAGTTGTTCGGAGTCAATGCAACATTGTTTACGTGTCATGTACACATATATAACACATAAATACACACCCTAACATATACATATATCTATATATGTATACATAACACATATATTATGTATATAAAGTTAAAAATATATAAGATGTTCCATTTTCTTCTCATTAAAGCATACATAAGTTAACCAAGTACATGACACATGGCCTTGTCTATGCATAAAGTGACCTTGAACCGTGTTAGGAGGTGGAGGAGGGAGGTAGGGTGGTGGCTACATGATGAGAATGAATATATATATATATATATATAAGATATGTATAATATATATACATACAACATACTTACATATATGTGACAAACATCTAAGTAAACTTCATCTTTAAGCAAGTATAAGTCAACATAAGGACAAACCATCATCACAACACATGGAGGAAGGGGCAACGTGTAGAATATGATAGGAAATGATGGAGGTGAAGTAAGGCACATGGGTGATGGAGGAAGGTGAAGTGATGTAGGATATTTTGCAAAATTTTGACTATAAATACATGCATACATTCATTCACATTTTCACAAAACTTTCCATCTTCTTCCTCTTTTTTTTCAAGCTCTAATGGCCTCTTTAATGGCCTCCTCCTCTAAATAAAATAATTAGCAAAAGTTATGGAAAAATATTAGTAAATTTATATGCACATGTATATGTTATCAAATCCACATCAAACGAAGACAAATCTCATCCTCTGAACCTTAAAAGACCACGACCATCAACCATCACCACCATGTCAAGCCCTTCCACCCCTTCCAAGCTTGGCCGTGAATATCTAGGGATCTTAGGATCGATTCCATAAGCTCCAGTGAAACGGTAGCGGAGCTATAGCTGATTTAAAGTTGGATTGTTCGAATCTAAGGCGAGAAACTCTTACTTATATTATATTCTTGGATGATGATATGATGTTTTCAATGGATGTTAATATGCTTTAATCATCAAGTGTGGTTGTTTAATGTTGTTTTTGAATATATATGCAAGTCACGGAAATACATGTCGATAAGCACAAAGTAATCACTTTCCTCTATTTTAATAAATTGATATATATGGGAAGTTAAACCTCTTTAAAAAGGTTTAAAAATGAGTTTTAAATATTTTATAAACATATGAAAGTGTTTTGGTGAAGTTTGAAAAGTAATTGAAAATTTAGTCAAATATAAGTGCGTCGCGTAATGGCAATTCGTGATTTCACGCCATAAAAGTCAAACGAGTATATAAAATAGAATTTAGTTCAGAAATCTTCGAAATAAGAATTTTCCGAACTATTATATCCATAGTTTTCCAACGGAGAAAGAAAATCGAGATTTCGACTAGTAGATTTTGAAGTATGAGTAAAACAATTTTTTGGAAAGAATCGCGGTTTTGTAGTTCGGAATCCATAAAATGATTTCTTTGAAAATGATATTTTTTTTTAAAAAAAATAAGAAATAAATTCTGAAAATATTTATAAATGTTTTAAAAGTGATTTGAGTTATAAAAATGAATTTTCAAATGATAAAAGTCGTTTTGATCAATATAGCTTAAAAAGCACTTTCCGCAACACTTTTCCACAACACTTTTCTGTAACTTTTAAATTTTAGTTTTAACTTAACGATTCTTTTCCACATATTTTATAAATGTTTTCAAATGGATAATTGAGTGTTTTAATAATGATTTAGGGTTTTTATAAGATTATTTAAAAGAGGTTAAATTAACGATTTAAAGAAAAGCCATTACGAATAAAGTGATTTTATCTTGGCTCTAAAGCCGACGAGTAGACTGGATTTTTCTATTCGTGAGATCTAGATGTAAAGTGCTTAAACAAAGAATATGTCCAGGAGTAACCAGTGCCCTGGCTTACCTGACCTCTTCCCTGGACAAGGGAAATATAAGGTCAAAATGTCGGTAATGAGTTAAGTACAAAAAGATTAAAAATTCCAAATTTAAATTAAACACAACTTTGATTGTATAGAGATGATCTTCTTATACTTGGTGTTAAAGCCCGAAGAGGTAACTTGTACTATTCATGGAATTTAAAAGGTGATCTCGTCGTTATTCCGCCTATAGTATTTGTTGAATACGGGAATTGATATTGAGTAGAATTAGATGATTCCTATAGATTCTGCTCACTTAATATTTACTAGTTTTGGATTAACATCCTAGATAACATGGTTTTAAGCAAACAAAATTATGAGTTTTGAATTAAGAAACCTTTGTTAAAACTTAAATGAAATAATTTGAAAATGTTTTCCTAAGGGAAAATTGAAATGATTTCTAATTTATTCCCAGTTCAAATGGGGTTTAAAGTAATCAAACGATTTGATAAGAGAGGTTTAATGATTCTGTATATATTGGAAAGAATGTTCTAGAAATATATATCTCCAAAAGATATTATGATAAAAAGAACTTAATCAATTTAAGAATGATTTCCTATTCACGAAACATCTTTTTTATCGATGATTGGATCGTAAGAATCGAGGTCGGATTTGGGAAATTTTTATCCGAATACCACTTCAAACCAATTTACGTATTCGAATTGAAGACATGGATATGATATTTGGATTTTCATAATGAAGGATTGTTTGTTGATCATTTGGTGATAAATTCCCAATATACATATAGTAGCATTAGTCTATTCGTAATGAAATATCCATTGCAAGGACTAATCGTGACTAATCGTAGGGGTAACTCTCAACAAGATGTGGTAGGAGAGTACCTTCAGTTTGTCATGTTTCAGGACAAATTGTATAGATGAATGTCTGATGTTGCATTTCTAATTACATAAAATGATCTTAATAAACGCATTATCTATTTGGTGGCGGAGAAGGCAACTTCTCTTAGCTTAACACCATTTCCTGAGACGTACGAGCTAAGGAGTTTTACGTTTATAAAAATCAATTGTGTGATTATGGAATGACAATGTGGCATTCAAAGAGGAAAGATGATTTTCTATGTGAAAGGTAATCATTACCTCAAGCCTCACACCCGAAAATGGCCGAAACATGGTAGATGCAATGGTTCGCAACCATTAGGGTATGATCATCCCCTTCTAGATATATTTATTCCTGCTATGACGTCAAGTACTAAATTAATGTGGTGTATGCGAGGAGAGCTCTCGGATAGGTCGGTAACAACCGAGGTGATGACATATTCGGTACTATCTATGAAGAGGTTGGTCGGTCTTGTGTTGGTAGAGGACCATAAGATGGGCCTCGGTACATTCCTCTAGAGATGTATTACCGAAAGGCAGTCCCTTGACCTGGTCATTTGTATGGAAATACATTCTCCAATAAGTGCATGCCATTTTGTTTGTAGAACCTGCGTTTGTGTCTAGTATGTTGAAATCTAATCAGTGTAACAATTTCGGCTAAGATTCATAAGTTTACTTGCAATTTTTTTCAAAGAAATGTCATTAAAAATAATATCCCATATTTTTATGTAATAAATATTTAGTTATCATAAGGTAAAACCTGTTCCGTGTTTATTTGTGGCATGGACTTATAAGATACCTTTTTGTTTTCAAAATGCATATTTTTGAGTTCTCACACCAGTCCCATGGCTGACCCGGATTTATTTTCCTTTCCCTTAAACTCTGGGTGCCCTAATTTTCCCGGGCAGCCTAGTAGTAAGGTTTAGATAAAAGAAATATGGATGGAGCTCGAAGCATGGAGTTAGAAGATTCTTTTAAAGATTGTTATCTGTTTTCACCACACTCATGTAATATTGTTTTCCGCATTTGTAAGGACAGAATGTTATAATTGTCCATGTTTAACTCTGATAAATGTATTTTAATTTCCGTTGTAAAGGTTATGTTGAAATAATATATATGTTATTCCATTCGTGTGAGATTCTATTATGTCTTTATTTTCTTTCTTACCCTTAACTGTCCGCCTTTTCATTTAATTTGAGTTAGCCATGTGCGGTTTATTGTCAACTCAAAGGGTACGGAAAACGGGTATTAGAGTGCAAGGTTAAGTGAGAATCTTGGTTTTGGTGGGGTAGTCTCATCAGAGATAGGTTGAGTAATACTATAGGATAAGTAATCCATTAGAGACAGGGTTAGTAACACTCGAGAATGAGTTTGAGAGTATTATATATGAGCGCACATTTGTTAATGATATATATAAATGATTTTGGTTTTGAAAATTTTTAAACGAAATAATTTTACGTATGATAATATTTTGAATATGAAGAATATTTTCCAAGTATTATAGATTATTTGATTAAGGAAAGGATAATACTCGGTTATTATCACTAAGTGATGGGTTGTTTAATTTAAAAGTTTAAGTACGAACACCTCGTGAATTTAGTTTCACAATTTGACTATGGGATATTCGATAAATAAGAATGTTGGTTTAAGATTAAAGGAATTTATTTAAGAAAAATAAATCTTATGAATATGTTTTATATAAGTGATTTTATAAAATGGATTTATAAAACATGCTTTATAAAGGAATTTTTGAGAATTTAAATTCCGGTATTTTTGAAAGGAATGATTTTTGAAAAGGAGTAATAATAATATTATTTCTAAAATGGGATTTGAAAAAGAAAAACTATCTTATGATGAATTGATTCGAGTGGCTTGAAAGTAACTAAAAATAGGCAGGAGATGTGTTCAGATGGTAAATGCTTCTCTTAAGTATTTCCCTTCTTGTTAAGAAAATATGCTATATTATTGGTGGTACCCAGTTCCTTGGTATAATTTTTTAATTACTCGACAGATATAATTTTCTAAAGTTTAAAAGGATAATGTGAATCATTAGTTGATAAATTAATTAATGGTTGTCAGTTTTTATCAAAGTGTATTATCTTAATTGATGAGCATGAGTATGCTTTGATCTTTAAAATAAATATTTAAAGTTATTAATGAAATGGTTTTAGGTTTGTAGTAAATGATGTTTTAGCAACATTTGTTTTTAAACCCTTGAATGACACTTTGAAAGAAATCTTATGGGTATATTTAGATCTTTAATAATGATATTTTAAAGATAATAATAAGTATTAGAGCCTTTTATAAAAAAGATAGAAAATATTATAATTAACATGTTATAAAAAGAGAAGTTCATTATAATAATGTTTTGGTAGTAACTGTTTTAATCTCTTTGATTATATTTTAAAGGTAGTAATTTTTTTGTTAAATATACATAACATTTGAATAAGTCTATAAATACTTTTTAAATATTAAAACTGGTATAAGTAAACAGAATATATATATATATATATAAGTATACACATATATTTAAAGGAAGTTTTAATTAATAAATGAGTGTTAATTGATAAAGAAAGGTTTAACTAATAAAGAAAGTTTTCACATTTGATATTGGTTAAAGGAAGTTTATGGTGATTTATCAATTTAATGAATTATTCTGAAAATGATTTTTTTAGAAACAGGAAATTATTGTCAAGGACAAAATTTCTCAGCATTTTAGCCTCAAGGACAGACCTTCAGTATTTTTGCCTAAAGGACAACTTTCTTTAAGTATCAGTTTTTAGTTATTGATAACAGTTTTTAGGTATCAGTTTGTAGTTATCGGTAGCAGTTTTTAGGTATCAGTTTTTAGTTCAGTAGCAGTTTTGAAATAATGTTTGTCCATATGAATAATTTTGAAAGAATGTTTGTCCTTATGATTAATTTTTAGGAGAATGTTGTCCTTATGGTTAAAATATTGAGGTCGTGTCCTTGAGGCTAAAAATATACAAATTTTTGTCCTTTAAATTAATTCCCCCTTTTAGAAACTATTAAGATTTGTTTTGTAACGATCGGGATTTTTGACCCTCAAAAATCGACACTAATACACCCTCGGTGTTAATGTGCCGCAAATCCAAGTGCTGGTAAGTCCGATTGTTAGAGGAAAAAGAAAATAAAGGTAGAACGGAATTTCACACGAATGGAATAACATATGTTATTTCAACATATAAATTTTTAATACAATACCAGAGTCTAACCTAGATTCAGCCTGGATAGTTATAACCCCCTGTCCTTACAAATACTGACAACCAAACAGAACAAATGCAGTATATGCAGCGGATAATAGAATACGTCCATATGTAGATGAAGATCTCCAACTCTCCTCTGGAAACTCCAAGTGTCTTCAACTAAACCTGAAACTACTCGGATCTAACCCTGGTTCCTCCAAACCAATCATCGATTAAAGATGTTAAGTTCATATGTGATTATCAATCATCAATCAATTTAATTCATCTTTTTATTCATTCATATATATCTCTCATAGATATATTCATTAAATTATTTCTTCCTCTTTTTCAAAGTATATGGAATCATTAAGCCTCATTTATTAGATGATTTGGTTAATAAAACCATTTTTACCTTGAAAGAATTCCAAATCCTTCTACCTTTTATTTAGGAAAGAATTTCCAATTCTTTTCACCTTTTATTTAGGAAAACATTTCCAAATCATTTCACCATTTATTTAAGAAAACATTTCCAAATCATTTCTATGCAAACAAAGTTATTTAAATTTGGAACATTTTATCTTTATACTTTGGGAAATTTTGATCTGAGTAAACCAAACTTACTATCCCATCGGTCAGGCCAGCCCGGATAGCCAGAGAGAGAGAGAGAGAGAGAGTAGGAAACTGGTTTTCCAAAACCAAGCCTAGAAACTATCTCTCTGACACCCATAAGACGGTCAAGTTATTCGATCGACTCTAATTCATTTACCTTTTATTCATTTCATAAATCCTTCAAATTACCTTTAAAATACTTTATTAATCATTTGAAAACATTTTCAAAAGATTTGAAAAAGAATCGTTAAGTTTAAAACTATATTTCAAAAGTTATAGAAAAGTACTACGGAAAAGTGCTACGAAAGTGATTTTTAAGCTATATTGATCACAACAACCTTTTATCATTTGGAAATCCATTTTTATTACTCAAATCACTTTAAAATATTTTAAACGATTTATAAGATTTATTCCACATTTTTAAATAATTTTAAAATATCATTTTCAAAGAAATCCTTTTATGGATTTCGAACTGCAAAACCGCGATTTTTCCAAAAACTTGTTTTACTCATATTTCAAAATCTACTTATCGAAATCTCGATTTACTTTCCTTTTTGGAAAACTATAAATATAATAGTTCGAAAATTCTTATCTCGAGGAATTCCGAGCTAAATTCCATTCTATACACTTCTATGACTTTTATGACGCGAAATCGCGAACTGCTATTGCACGACGCGCCTGTTTTTGACTAAATTTTCATTTACCTTTCAAACTTCACCAAAACACTTTCATATGTTTATAAATTATTTATAAATCATTTTCAAACATTTAAACCAATATTTTTCCATGTTAAATCTCTTTTTCACTTTAAATCATTTCATAATATTATATTATTATAATATTCATTTTCAACCTTTATATTTTCAAAACCATTAATAGGCTAAATAAACTCCATGCACATATTATATGCATTCATTTCTATTAATTAACTGTTTTATTATGATTTCTCATAATTTATCACAACAAAGTTATCAACTATATCAACATCTATATAATTAACCATATAATCATTCAGTTATCAACCATTCATATAAAATCATTAAGAGATTAAATGGTCATATTATCATACATAAAAATAGTTATAGATATTATTTACTATTTAATAAATAATAAGTACTCACCATAATCAAACCAAACTTCCTACCAACATTCAAGTCACCACAACACTTTATCTAAATCATTACTAAACTTCACCAATACATCACTAAACAACTCAACCATGCTTTCAAAGTGCTTGGCCACCAATTCTACCTCCTCCTTAGTCACGGCCCATGCTCCCATCATGTAACGACCCCAGATCTTATATAAATTTAAATTAATAATTTATTGAATTTTTGAATTAAAATTTGTTAAATTAAATGATGAAGAGATGCGAGTTTCCCCGAGATCAAATAAAAATGTGTTAAATCATTTAAAGTTGAATATTGTATATATATATATATGTACATATGTGAATGTGTATATATTTGAGTATATATGAGAAAATTTGAAATTTTATATCTATTGAATTTGTGTTTAAATTGTAAATAAATGGTTTAAAGATAAATTTTGGTGATAAAATTTGGATTTGATGGTCATAAGGCAACATGGGATCAAACTATAAAATAATAACAAATTGTACATACAAAATAAAGTATAAAAATATGTATGTGTTGAAATACAAGACAAGACAAAAGGAAAGATATATATATATATATATATACCTATAGGAATGCAAGTGTAAGTAAGACAAAGATAATAACCTGTTCATGGATATGCTCATAAAACAAAATGAATGCAAGAAGATAAGTATGTAAACAAAGATAACAATATATATTCAAGGGTAAACAAATAAGAATATATATATATATATATATATATAACTAAGCTTGCTGAAGAAGTAAGAAAACAAGTAAACCAAATATCTACAAACAAAACAAAGAAGTAAAATACCTTTAGCCACCATAACAAAATCATATCTCAGCCGAGTTAAAGCAAGAGTAAGGAAGAAGAAAAGAAAAATAAATATCATAAGGGAACAACAAGTACTCAGGAAATTAATGCCAATATCCTAAGTACACAATATACTACTCATCAGCCACCAAAGTAATGTTTCAGCCTACAAAACAAAGTAAATATCTCTGGTGTTTGTACAAAATATAATAACCCTGTAACTTCACTTTGCATATTTCAATCTCCACTTCAGTTTCGTTCGTTCATTTTTAAGCTGAGCAAGAAAAAAAAAACTAAAGTAAAGAACCATTTGTTTTACAAAACAAACTTCAACTTTAAACAACAACACAATACAAAATCAAAGCCAGAAAGATCAAAGAAAAGGATTTCAGCTTGAAAGCCTAGTTCAAAAGAGAAAATCTGTTCTTCTTCCTAAATCACTGTGAGTAACATTTTTGTTAAAAACTACTTAAGTATATGATGGTTGCATGTTTGCATCTGGGCATAGATATGTTTATATGATTACCTGAGTGGTTATAATTGTATGTGTGTGCATGATCTATATATCTGTAACCTCTCTATTTGTTTTCAAGCTTCAGTTTTGGTTTAAAAATCATATCTTTTGATTTAGTTTGTGATAGGGTGTAAGTTTTAAACGAAACTTGTATGTTTTATCATAGTGAAGTTTTAAAAACTTTATTTAAGGTGAATTTAAATTTAAATATCACTGGGATTCAAGAACAACAGGCAAACTTAAATAGTCAGTAAATTCAAACATTTTAAAATATTGGTTCAGGATCACAGTTTGAATCACTACCCTGTAACATTATTTTTAAAACAAACATCATCATTTTTAACATTGTATTTAGGGTGCAGTTTTGGGTAGAACAAAAATGAGTTTTCGTCGATTTTGGGTGACCAAGTAGATTGGAATGCTTGGAGTTCATTGTGGTGATGGAGGAGTGAACGGAGAGGCCGGGAAAAATGGTGGAAGGCGCTGTAGTTCGTCGTGGTGGAAACGGCGATGAAATCTTTTCTGTAAACCTAGTTTTTGTTATGGTTTTATATTAGTCTCGTTCAAATGCCACAGGGCATCGAGTTCAACTGGTGCTTGGGAATGTGTAGAGGGAGAGTAGGCGAAGACGTGGCCGGTGGCGGTGATGTCTCTGATGGTCAGAGGGGCAGAGACGAGCTGTTGACAGGTTTGGATTGTTGGTCGAGTGTGTTTCCAGGTTGATGACAGGTAACTCGATTTTGATTCGAGTGAAGGTGGTAGGTTTTGGGGGTTGCAATGTGATCGTGGGTCGATCGCCGATGGGTGGCGATGCTGGTGAGTGGTCGGAGGTGGCTGGAGGCACTGTGCACGTGCATATTTGGTTAGGCTGTCGATCTTGGAGAGTGTAGTTTGAAATATTCGGGGTTCACTCGGGTTTGTGGGAGGTTTTACTCGAAGCAGAGACGAGGAATCTCGTAGTAGCGTAGTGGGGGAGTGCTCGTATGCTACAGGTCGACTGTCAATGGTTTGCGTGGGGTTGTTTCTCGTGGAAGACTCGGGTGAAACATGAGCAAGACTCGAAGCAGTTAAAGTTGCAGTGAGGCCCGAAGTTTTACTCGGGGAAAATTTGAATTAGCTCGGGTCTGAAAAAAAATGAATATAGAAACAGTATTTTAACTTTTAAAATAAATCGAGTTTAAATCAATCTCTTAATTAGCCCTTTTATAATGATTGTTTTATCTAAGTTTGGAATTAGATAAAGGTTTTTAAAATAAATTTTAAAATTAATTAAGTTTAAAATGTTTTAAATATATGTATAACCCTTTATTTTTAGAATTTTTTTTAAAAATAAATTTAATGATATTAAGAAGTTAATTAAGAAGAGATGTTTAATTGTTAATTAACTTTAAAGTCTAAGTTAAATTAGTACAAGATTTATTAAATAAGGTTTAAATGATAATTAAAGTGATTAATAAAGATAAAATGGTTTATCTTTTAGTTTAATTAAGATCTTAAGTTATGAATGATTTATTAAATGATATAAGTAATTAAAGGGATAATTACTTAAAGAATAATTACTAAATTAATAATTAATTAAAGGATAATTAAAGGTTAATTAATTTACTATTAAAGGTTAATTAATTTACTATTATAGGTTAATTAATTTATTATTAAGGGTTAATTAATAAATGATTAAAGGTTAATTAATTAAAATGGGTTATAATAAATTAATGATTAATTAACCAAGATTAGTAATTTATTCATAAGTAATTAATCTGATTTAAATTTATCAGATAATTAATTGATCTTACTTATGGATGTTTGGATTCTATTGAATGACTTGATTGTTTGATATCCTTGATATATGATGCTTTGTAATATACCCTGATTTATGTTGTGATCTGTAATTTACTTATCTGTGATATATATATATCTGTGATCTGTGAATGAAGATAGGCGTTATAGTTTATATCGCTTATAAACTATATCCTGTATTTTGATCTGTGATGATTCATTGTGTTGCACTATTGTGTTAAACCCCTGGACTACACCATACACACAAATATGGATTTCACGTGGAAATCGGTTAAGTCACAGATGATTTAAATTTGATGTTTTTGAAATTGAAATTTTAATTTCAATTGATTTTGAAAATGGATTTGGGTTTAAAATGCAAAGCTTTTGAAATAGAATTTCAAAGATAAAAGTTATTTTGAATAACTTAATCGAGTTTTGAAAATTTAAATAATTTGATTTAAATTTGAATTCAAGTTTGAAATTGAATTCCATGATTTGGAACTAGGGATTAAAGACATTATAAATGTGTTTTATATGAATTTAAACCACTTTTAAAATTTTGGTTTGAGAATTTGGATTTAACCCAAATGATTTCAACTCGTATAAATGAATTAGATTTCCAAAATGAAAACTGTTGTTTTAAAGGAATAAAAGCTTTCAAATAAGAAATGAAATTCCAGTTTAATTAAAGGAATTTCAATATTGAATTGAAAGATGGTTTTCCAAGTTATGAATGAATTCTTTTGAAAGCTATGAATTGAATCTATTTATTTTTAACAGATTTAAAATGATGATTTGTTTAAACCATTCAAAATGAAATTGTTTTGAAAGCCATAAATTAAATCTTGATTTAAAGGTTTAACGAGTTAATCAAATTGAAATGGAAATTAATTTGGAAAATCTATGAATGAATCTTTTGTTTAAAAGATTAAAGTGTGGGAATTGTTTAAACTGTAAAGATTGAATCTTTTTGTTTAAAGATTTAAAAATGGAAATTTGTTAAACCATTTGAAAATATAGTTTGGGTTTAAGTTGTGACTTAATTGAAATCCCAATATCCATATTTTTTTTTAAATATTACGCTCACTATTCGGTTTATCCGGGAGAGGACCTTTAGGTCGTATAACCCATTCCGAATATGTGATACGTCGTTATGGATGGCATTTGATGATCGGTGTTGAAGACCGGATATTTTTGAAAACGGAAGGATTACCGTCGAGTTACTCTGCATCGGCTGATCCCCGATATAGAGGTTTTATCATCCGTAGTGACGGGAAGTCCGGACGTGATTGGAAATTATCCGAATTTGCAAGGGCTTCGTGAGAAGTGCCTTCGGTTCTGTTCGAACCCGGAACAGACTTGTATGGATTGTATGTCTGACATTACACTTTGAGATATAAAGCCGATTTCTTTCAAATACATTTCTGTTGGTGGCGGAGAATTTATTCTCTTAGCTTAACACCCTTCTCTGAGACGTACGAGCTCAGAGGTTATGTAGTTGAAATTTATCAGCGATATACTCCCAATTTGGTAATGTGACATGCTGAGTGTTGCTGTGTGATGATCATTGTTTGATCATTTGTGATATGATCATTTGTTTGATCATTTATCTTTGTGATCATTGCTTTGATCATCTGTTGACCCAAAGCATGGCTTTGTGACAAAGCGTATCTTTGTGGACGAGACCTCTTCGGACCTCACAACCCGGAAATGGTCGAAACAGGAATGATGCGGCAAGGTTATGAGGGTCGCGCCCTTTAGGGTATGTCATTTCCTTCTGGAAAAGGGTGGTATCAGGTATGGAGCCCTGTTATTTAACCTATGTGGTTGCTCCATTCTCATTTCTTTGTGGTTGTTGCTTTGTGATCGAGGGCCCTCGGATAAAGGTCCCAAAGGACCGGGGGATGGCATATTCGTGTAGTAGTTACCTAGTTACAGAGGTAACCCGGCCTTGTGTTGGCAGAGATCTAACCATAACGTTAGGTTCTCGAGTCGTCCCTCCAGAGGCGTACCCATGTGGCAGTAGGAAGTTCCTTAGCTTGACCATTTGTAGGAAATCCAATTCCCAATACGAACCCAGTACGGTTTTAGTTATAGAACCTGCTATTTACTTATGGTGGTCACCACTGTTTAGATGGTAGCTATAGTAGGCATAGTTCGAAATGTCTATGCTGGCTAAGATTAATATTATACTTTCGAAAGGTTTTATGCACTATGCACTAATAATAATAATCCAATGATTTTGCGTAGTAAGCATCTTTGACTATCATAAGGAGAAATCTCCTCCGATTCTGCGTTTGCATTGTGTGTGTGTGTGCGGGAGGCCTTATGGTAGTTTCATTTTCCAAAAGCATTGCGGATTTCAATGTTTAAAATCTTTTGTTGTTGTTTTAAAGATAAACTGTTTTTGTTGCTCACACCAGTCCCATGACTGACTCGGAGTTTATTGTTCCTTTCCTAAACTCCGGGTGCTCATAATTTTCCACACGAGCAGTCTAGAGTGGGGTTTTGTTTCAGATATTCAGGTTAGTAGATTATTTGGAGCTAGTCAGTCCTTGGACGACTGACCTTGCTTTCCGCTAGCTATGGATTGGAGCATTCTATTGGAGACATTCTATCCACTACTGATGTTATCTTTTCTTTCCGCTGCTATTTCTTGTATCTCTGATATTATTGTGTCATATTGATATCATTGTTGTATATCATACTGGATATTGTATTCATTGGAGTTGTATATGATATCATCTATTTCTTTATTCCGCTGTGTTATTGTACTTAATGGTGTTATAAGCTCCGGAGAACCAGATTCGGCGTTTGGATCTACGGCATTTTGAGTACAAGTGGAGTACGGGTGCCGATTTTCGAAGGCCGATTTTTGGGTCTTCACATCTGGTATCAGAGCCGAGGGTAAAACTTTAGCTCAGGAGTATAACACGTTAAGTAGCTCATTAGAGATACGGTGAAATATATCCTAGAATGAGTAATTCTCAGATATTTGTCCGTACGCCTCAGTAAATTCTCTTGCTGTCCACTGATAGTAAGTATGAGTGCGAGAAGAGGATGAGATAGGGGACAGGGGAATACAACTATAAATGGTCAATACTTTGTAACAACGAGGAAGCAATCTTTTTGTCTATCCATCTCTTTGTTCGTCATCTTTTCTCAATTCTTCGGTAGTTTCTGGTAGATCCAGAAAGGAAATTCGATGTATTAATATGGAACATAAACTCCGGATGGACCAAAATTGTTTGTTTGGGTGTATTGGTTGCATTGTTTGCTTTGGTTGATAGAGATAATTTAGTTCCTAAACTAAGAGTTTTGAAAATAGTATCCATAGATATATCTATTCTGTGGGTCCGGATATATTCTACGAATGGTTAGTCATCACTTCGAACTAACCGATGCCACTGCATATTTCGTAGATCTGGATAACCCGAGTATCTTGTGAAGTGTCAAACAGATTCGTTCTTGTATCTGTTATTGATATTCTGATTTGGTAAGCCGAATGCAGAATAGCTGTTCAGTTTGATTTGATGAAACATTCTTCATCTATCTTTGTGTCTCCCTGGTAATTTCGAGGACGAAATTCTTTTAAGGGGGGAAGTCTGTAACGACCCTGGATCTTATATAAATTTAAATTAATAATTTATTGAAGTTTTGAATTAAAATTTGTTAAATTAAATGATGAAGAGATGCGAGTTTCCCCGAGATCAAATAAAAATGTGTTAAATCATTTAAAGTTGAATATTGTATATATATGTACATATGTGAATGTGTATATATTTGAGTATATATGAGAAAATTTGAAATTTTATATCTATTGAATTTGTGTTTAAATTGTAAATAAATGGTAAAGATAAATTTTGGTGATAAAATTTGGATTTGATGGTCATAAGGCAACATGGGATCAAACTATAAAATAATAACAAATTGTACATACAAAATAAAGTATAAAAATATGTATGTGTTGAAATACAAGACAAGACAAAAGGAAAGATATCTATATATACCTATAGGAATGCAAGTGTAAGTAAGACAAAGATAATAACCTGTTCATGGATATGCCATAAAACAAAATGAATGCAAGAAGATAAGTATGTAAACAAAGATAACAATATATATTCAAGTGCAAACAAATAAGAATATATATATATATATATATATATATCTATAACTAAGCTTGCTGAAGAAGTAAGAAAACAAGTAAACCAAATATCTACAAACAAAACAAAGAAGTAAAATACCTTTAGCCACCATAACAAAATAATATCTCAGCCGAGTTAAAGCAAGAGTAAGCAAGAAGAAAAGAAAAATAAATATCATAAGGGAACAACAAGTACTCAGGCAATTAATGCCAATATCCTAAGTACTGTAACGACCCGTAAATTTCAACTGTTTTAAATAACGTAATTAGTTGAAATTTTGTGAAATTTTAAATGATAAAATTTTGAAATAAAAATTTAATATTTGGAATACGTCTAGTTAAAAATAACAACTGGTAAATTTTCGTCCGAAAATATGAAAGTTTATTTCACGCGTAAATTTACTTCAATTTAATCAGTTAAAAAGCGATGAAAATAAAATATTTCCGAAACTAAATATTTTTACATAGAAAAATTCTAAACCATCTTCTGAACAAGATGTTAGTTTATCGTTTTTCCAAATTCGGACTTCTTTGGCTCCGTCGATCTTATTTTCGACAAAATAGCAGCATTTGGTACCGATATCGACTTTTGATACGATGATCGTACCACTGATATCTTTATACCATTTTGATCGTCTCGTCGTGCTGATCTCGGTGGTATATTCATTTGTGTGTTTCAGGATATGGGAGATGGGAAAAATCTATTGAACGATATACGCATCGCTATCGTTTTGAGCCTTCCACCTCCCTGTGACCTTTCATTTATCTATCCATTAAACAGCTACGCATTAGCATTTATTCCCATCAATTCACGTATGCAACTTTTCGTGTTTCCATGACAACCGGTTCATAGCTTTTGGTGAATAGTTATTTGAAATTACAGAGCATTCTCCATCACTGTTTTTCCCTTCCCTTCCCTTGCTCTCGACAAACCACTTCAGACTTCTTCTTCCATTACCGCTCACTGATGCGCCCATCCTCATTCAAACCTCCTCCACGTCTTCTCACACCAACGTCAGTCAACCACCCCACTTCCTCCTTGCGAACCACTTCACGGCCAGCGCCCACTTGCCAAGCCACTGACTACCCAGGTCCGCCCTTCACCTTGGCCACCAACTTCCGCCACGTCCCTTCGCCTCCACCAGAGCACCTACCGCCACCCACGCCTAAGCACGCAACCCCACTCCCATGGCCACTCTCTCTCCTCTCCGGCCACCACTTGTTTAGCCGAGCCTGGCCTCACCAAGCACCATTAAGTCGAAACCATCATCATCTCCACCTTTTCCCTAGGTCAGCCGTGCTACTCCGCCTCCATCTCCTCCTCCGCCGAATCTTATGGCCGAGATCTCTTGTTGGGTGAGTGTATAGATTTATTTATGCTTTTGTTTATGTTTCGTATATATATATTTTTCTAAACTTTGAATTTCAAGGCTGTATATATACTGTAAATATATAGATATAACTAACAGTTTAAATTATATAGGTTTATCAATGTTTTATATATAATAATGTTAGTTATATATATGTATGTAGCTTTCTTATAGTTGCAGTTGAAAAAAAAAGGTAAGTTATGATAATTTACTCTAACTTATAAGCTCTATATATTTTAGAATAAATGATGTTATATATAAATTACGTGTTTACTGGCTACACAGTATGTCTATTATAAGTATAATAAGTTATATACTATGTTTGGGTTTTATTGTATAAGTTTATAGTAGTTATATATATATAATCTATCGGTTAATATATGTATAAGTTAAGTTTATATATGTTATATAAGTTGATATTAAGTCTGTTGTATTGTTTACATAATTTATACTTAAGCAAGTTGTTATCGTATATGTAGATATAATTCACAAGATCAGTACATAAGTTTTTATGATCAGTTGAGTCTGAATAAGTTTTATATTCTATATGCTTGTACGTTTATATATATATATTTTAATATGTAGGTATATATTCGTTGATAAGTATATGTTGTAAGCTGTTTTGTGTATACTAGTTTTGTAGTATCTGCTGTTTATGTACAAAGATTTGTTTATGTAGAATATAGGTTTACATTGATTTAGTTTTTATATATATTTATATATATAATTGATACATGCATTGTCTTAGTTGATTGATAGTTAAAATAAAGGCAGTGTCATATGTTATTACAGTATATACTTTTATAATATATGGGACTTATCATATACTATATATATAATGTTGCTGTGAAGTGTGTATATGTATATTAGTTTACATATAGATTTTGACATATAGATTTTGCCAGCTAGTTCTATTCTTATATGAAAAGTTAGAAGGGATATGTAGTATGCTGTAGGCCCATATATATATTTGTTAGTACAAATATATGTTTGCATACGTATGTATTTTATTATTTTATACAGATCGACATATGATTTCAAAATGTATAATTTTTTTTTTTATAAAATATAACATATTTATGTATATTGATTTATACATATATATATATATATAGTAATATATGTTGATATTTTGATATATATACATTGATTTTCCTTAGTTGTGTATATATTTTAAGTTAAGTGATAATTTGTAATATATTATATATACATTTTAATATTTGTCTTAATTTAAAATGTTGTTTTATAAATTAATGATAGTGTATATATATATTCAGTTTATATCAAAACTGATTCAATTTATCTTCATCGACCAATTCTGATTTGATTTCGTCTATTCCTTGCTATCAGCTTTGATTATCGAATTCGTGCTTGGATTCGTAACTCAATATCAGTGTGTGTATCCGCGTCATCTCCTTTTCTCCCTAGCCTCGAAAGGTGAGCACTCACTCACGATTAATGTTCTTTTATTTATTAAATTTGATTTCAATTGAAACGACAATTGAAATATGCTGCTGTTAGATAATTACACTGTTATATATGCTATTGCCTGTATCAGTTCACCCGTGACATTTGACACCATTATCTGTTAATTATTTATGCAATGATAATACAGTTTGGCCGATAATTGATTGATTGTTGATGTTTATATTGGACGTTAAAGTGTTAATGATAAAATGATAAATAGTATGCAATTGAACTTGATATAGGAGTTAAATGTTAAATTTGATTTAATGACATTGTATAATATGACCCCTTTAACTGTTAAATTTATTGACACGTATGATTTGTTTAATTACACTTTGAACCACTGAATGTATGTTGTTAAATTGATGATGTATGAAATTGTGAATTGAATGACAAGTGAAAACCGTAATGTAATAATCTTTAATCTACATGAAATGATAGTGTAGATTCTAGAAATAATTATATTAATTCGTACAAATAACAATGCGAATTAATACGGTTATTTCGGGATTATTTGAATTGATTATTGGATTGTTATTGATTGTTGTTATTGCTTGATTATTTACTTTGACACCATCCCAGTTATCACACTGCAAGTTCCCTTTGTTATGCTTTGATTTTGAATTGAATTGGAATCGGGTTGAAATGATAAATACTCAAATTGAACTTTGACCTAGGATAGAGAATTAAATAAAACCCGATTGGTCAATAATTTGATTTAAATATAAACGAAGATTTTATTTGAATAAATAATATGGTTTTGAAATGAGTTGAAATTTGAATTTTAATGAAAGGAAAATATTAATATTTAAAAATCTGAAACAAAATATAAAAAATGAAATTGATGAAAGAATGTTGTTTAATTTGAGAAACGACTGAATTAAGTTTGAAATTATTAAGTTGAAATGATTGAATTAAGTTTGAAATTATAATTAAGCTTGAAATTGTTAAAGTTGAAATGATTTAATAAATTAAGTTTGAAATTATAATTAAGTTTGAAATTATTAAACTTTGAAATTATTTAATAATCACGTTTTGAATTATTTAATAATTAAATGAGATTGGATTATTTAATGATTAAATTGAATTGAAATTCTTTAATAAGAAAAATTGAACTTTTGAATAAGTGAATTTTACTTCGTAAATAATTGAAATTGAGTTTTCTTTATTAAGTAAGTTTTGGAAAATTATTTAAGTAAGTAAATAAGTGAAATTGAATTTCTTTATCAAGAAATAAAATGTGATTTTTGAAATTAATGTAAGACTTGAAATTTAAAGAATTTGATTTGATGAATTTAGTTTAATTCAAATTGTAAGTTTTGATATAATGAAGTTGAATTTGAAAAATTGATTTAATGAATTGGAAATTTAATAGAAATTGTTTTTGAGTGATAAAGTAACTTAACGAATATTGAATGAAATTGATAAATGAGTTTAAATTGATTTGAATGTTAAATAAAATTTATTTAATTGATTTCGGAATAAAACTTATATTCGAACTTGAATCAATATTTGAATGGTTTTAAATAAAGATTGAAATTGAATTATGAGATTTTGAAATTATGAATTTGGAAGTTTTGAACGGAAATTGGAAATGGTTTTGAAAGACAAATGAAATGTTGGTTTACGAATTGAAATTGAAATTGAAATTGATTTGGTTTTTGAAGTATATAAACGACCAATCGGTGTAATAATTACGAAAGTTATTAAAGAGACCGAGATCGGTAATGGATATACTCTCTATCTAAACCGAAACCACTTTAATAACTATACGCGGAGTGATGATCCAGAATGAAGTGGTTGGAATGGTGATCGTGTTGACTGAAGAAAGAGGACGATAATGGATAGCCTTGACACTTGTGTCAAATTGGAAATGACTAAAACAGGAGCTGTGCCGGGCCAATGGAGGATTAGCTACCTCAAGTGGACACACTTCTTCGTAAACTATTCTTTTACTTTGTGATTGATTGGTGCGCACCCTTGAATTGGGAGTGTTGTCTCACGGTGTTGCGGGCGCTGCGGCGTTGCGTTCTCACCAGTCTGGATCAGGCGAACGGTAGTATCACTACCTTGGGTATAGCCTCATGTGCCATGTCATACTTGTATTCCATTTATGCGCGACCACTATGATTTTGATTTGTACCTTTAGTATATGGATTGCCCTCTGGTGACTTCCGGTTTTGGGGAAACTACGGTCTTGTATATGCTTTTGGGAATAAAAATGTGTTAAGGGTGGAATGGGTCATGACTTAACGCTATTTTGATATCTTCTTATATTACTGATAGACATTATCTACTTAGCGTACATTACTACCTAGTAGATAGTTTAACGGATCCTTAAAGGATGGTTATTCCAAACATCCTTTGAGTTACTTGTATTTCAAATTGCTATTTCACTTGAGTTGGATTTATTAATATAAGAATGTTAATCCTGACTCGAGTGTCTTGTGTTTTTGCTTTACGCTTGGGTCAGACTGAGTGTACCAGTATTCGAGACTCACCTTTGGAGTTGGAGCTTACTTGAAGATCCAGCCATCTATTCTGCTTTCAGCATTCGATGATTCCAGTGATGTATTCTGATTTATATCTGATGTATCGTATTACTCTTCTGTTGTAAACTCTGATGTATTTTATATATTTATATAGTAGCTTCATGAACTACTATCTCTTTTATTTCCGCTGCACTTATTACTCTGTGTCTGTGATCTGTGATTATTTTATTTACTGTACATGTTCAGTTTTGCCAATTTAAATTAACAACGCGGTATTTTGAGCAATTCAACTCCGGCATGAGTGTCTACCTATACACTTATAATGGATGCGAATGGTCCAAAATGGTGGGTCGTTACAATTGGTATCAGAGCTTTGGTAGCTCTAGGCAAAACTTAACATATAGGGTAAATGTATTTACAGATCACTCTCATTCGAGTTTCAATCTCTTCCTTTGACTCAATTCCTTTGAATTTTGGAACGTTCCCTGCGGTTCCAAAAAAATTCATTCGTGTCTCTCACTATTCGTCTTCTTTCAAATTCTGGAACATCACATAGCTCCACTTCGAATAACCCTTATAATGAATCGGTGGTCTCGCCAAACTTCGAATGATTTGTAAAGGGGTGAAACTCCTTTACAATAGACATTGATTTACCGGAGATTTCTGTATCCTCGGTTTACGATGCTATCTATCTCCTGCTATAACTGAATTCTATTCTTGAGATCGAATGTCGATTTACCTCGGAATTCTACAATGATCTTATTCTTGAAGTCACGGTTGACCCGGTTAAGGTTGCCCGCGACTTATATAAATTTATCCATCGCCTTATTTTTGTTATTTAATTATCTCGTCTTTGTTTCAAACCTATCTTCGAATCAAATTTCTCTTTGATTTAAGTCCATCAAATTTGAATCCCTATCCTTATTTTGAAAATCCATTCCTGTATCGTCGAGCAAAGAAATGTATTTCTAAATTTATATTAAAATTTTGTTTTCAAATTTGATAAACAAAATAGTTTGAATGATTATATTATATATAAATATAAGTTTTCTGAAATTAAATTGTTAATGAAATTGTTGTCTGAAATAATAATATTTTATTTTCATTTATTGTTTTGTAAACCATTGACTATTGCATAATATAAATAAATGAATTCATAAACTTGGTTATAAATTGATTTGAAATTTGAAATGAATTTAATTCAGAAATTTGAGAATTTATTAGTTTCCGGTGATTTCGAACTTTGGTTTTTAAAATTTTAAAGTATATATACTGAGAATATTTTCAAATAGAAACCATTTTCAAAGAATTTTAAATGTTTAAATCAGTGCTCTTCTCTTTGTCGCTGGAAAATAATTTCGGTGATGGCGGCCGCATCATCGACATTCATTTTCGAGTTTCGAAGTGGAGATACTATTCTGTAGCTTTCTACGGTTTGTTTTGAAAATATTTTGATTTGAATTTCTTCAGTATATTTTGATTCACATATATATAGGTATCTTATTTAAAATTTAATTTGATTTGATATAAATATATTATATATATCTCTAAATTGTTTAAAGTTAATCGGAAATCTAATTCTTAAATTCTGTTAAAGGATGATTTTAATTATAAATAAAACAAAAATTTGGAACAAATATTTAAACTTGAATAATTGAGTTGGGAAAATTTTATTTGTATATTGTTCAGCTGCATTCTAATACAACTTACCTAAATCATTCAGAAGTTGAATATGTAATTGGATAATATATAAGATAAATTGAATTTATAAATAAAATTTGAGTGTTTATAATAAATGTTATACACTAAATTTTGATTATAAAGATGTTAATAGAGTTAGATAGGATAATAAGTAAACTCAGTTAATAATGAAAAAAATTTGTTTTGAAAGAATTAATAAATTGAAATTAGATCAACTTAGGAAAATACCTTGAGTTTAAAAGCAATTAGTGAATATAAATTTACTTAAATTGAAACTTTTATGGTTTAAATTAATTTATATGGATTAAATATATGTGAGTAGATATATTAAGTAGAATAAATTTAACAGTAATTTGGAATAAAGAAGAATTTAAAATTGTTGAAGAAAATATGATTATAATAAAAGACTATTCAAATTTACGGTTTTAGAAATTGTAAACTGAAGATGATGGGATAATAAGATAATAAATTGGGAAACACTGAGATTGATTTTAGTGAAATCAAATGGATTAAATCAATTAATGAATATCAATTAATTTAAATTTGAATTTATATGGTTTAAATTAATTGTTATTTTGTATTTCAAATCTGTTTTTCTTTCTGGTTGTTTCTATTCTCCTACCTCGTTCCTTTTCGGGGACGAAAAGTTTTGAGTGGGGGAGAGTGTAACGACCCGTAAATTTCAACTGTTTTAAATAACGTAATTAGTTGAAATTTTGTGAAATTTTAAATGATAAAATTTTGAAATAAAAATTTAATATTTGGAATACGTCTAGTTAAACATAGCAACTGGTAAATTTTCGTCCGAAAATATGAAAGTTTATTTCACGCGTAAATTTACTTCAATTTAATCAGTTAAAAAGCGATGAAAATAAAATATTTCCGAAACTAAATATTTTTACATAGAAAAATTCTAAACCATCTTCTGAGCAAGATGTTAGTTTATCGTTTTTCCAAATTCAGACTTTTTTGGCTCCGTCGATCTTATTTTCGACAAAATAGCAGCATTTGGTACCGATATCGACTTTTGATACGATGATCGTACCACTGATATCTTTATACCATTTTGATCGTCTCGTCGTGCTGATCTCGGTGGTATATTCGTTTGTGTGTTTCAGGATATGGGAGACGGGAAAAATCTATTGAACGATATTCGCATCGCTATCGTTTTGAGCCTTCCACCTCCCTGTGACCTTTCATTTATCTATCCATTAAACAGCTACGCATTAGCATTTATTCCCATCAATTCACGTATGCAACTTTTCGTGTTTCCATGACAACCGGTTCATAGCTTTTGGTGAATAGTTATTTGAAATTACAGAGCATTCTCCATCACTGTTTTTCCCTTCCCTTCCCTTGCTCTCGACAAACCACTTTAGACTTCTTCTTCCATTACCGCTCACTGATGCGCCCATCCTCATTCAAACCTCCTCCACGTCTTCTCTCACCAACGTCAGTCAACCACCCCACTTCCTCCTTGCGAACCACTTCACGGCCAGCGCCCACTTGCCAAGCCACTGACTACCCAGGTCCGCCCTTCACCTTGGCCACCAACTTCCGCCACGTCCCTTCGCCTCCACCAGAGCACCTACCGCCACCCACGCCTAAGCACGCAACCCCACTCCCATGGCAACCCTCTCTCCTCTCCGGCCACCACTTATCGGCCTACCCACCTCACCTTCCACTTGTTTAGCCGAGCCTGGCCTCACTAAGCACCATTAAGTCGAAACCATCATCATCTCCACCTTTTCCCTAGGTCAGCCGTGCTACTCCGCCTCCATCTCCTCCTCCGCCGAATCTTATGGCCGAGTTCTCTTATTGGGTGAGTGTATAGATTTATTTATGCTTTTGTTTATGTTTCGTATATATATATTTTTCTAAACTTTGAATTTCAAGGCTGTATATATACTATAAATATATATATATATAACTAACAGTTTAAATTATATAGGCTTATCAATGTTTTATATATAATAATGTTAGTTATATATATGTATGTAGCTTTCTTATAGTTGTAGTTGAAAAAAAGGTAAGTTATGATAATTTACTCTAACTTATAAGCTCTATATATTTTAGAATAAATGATGTTATATATAAATTACGTGTTTGCTGGCTACACGGTATGTCTGTTATAAGTATAATAAGTTATATACTATGTTTGGGTTTTATTGTATAAGTTTATAGTAGTTATATATATAATCTATCGGTTAATATATGTATAAGTTAAGTTTATATATGTTATATAAGTTGATATTAAGTCTGTTGTATTGTTTACATAATTTATACTTAAGCAAGTTGTTATCGTATATGTAGATATAATTCACAAGATCAGTACATAAGTTTTTATGATCAGTTGAGTCTGAATAAGTTTTATATTCTATATGCTTGTACGTTTATATATATATATATTTTAATATGTAGGTATATATTCGTTGATAAGTATATGTTGTAAGCTGTTTTGTGTATACTAGTTTTGTAGTATCTGCTGTTTATGTACAAAGATTTGTTTATGTAGAATATAGGTTTACATTGATTTAGTTTTTATATATATTTATATATATAATTGATACATGCATTGTCTTAGTTGATTGATAGTTAAAATAAAGGCAGTGTCATATGTTATTACAGTATATACTTTTATAATATATGGGTCTTATCATATACTATATATATAATGTTGCTGTGAAGTGTGTATAGTATATTAGTTTACATATAGATTTTGACATATAGATTTTGCCAGCTAGTTCTATTCTTATATGAAAAGTTAGAAGGGATATGTAGTATGCTGTAGGCCCATATATATATTTGTTAGTACAAATACATGTTTGCATACGTATGTATTTTATTATTTTATACAGATCGACATTTGATTTCAAAATGTATAATTTTTTTTTTATAAAATATAACATATGTATGTATATTGATTTATACATATATATATATATAGTAATATATGTTGATATTTTGATATATATACATTGATTTTCCTTAGTTGTGTATATATTTTAAGTTAAGTGATAATTTGTAATATATTATATATACATTTTAATATTTGTCTTAATTTAAAATGTTGTTTTATAAATTAATGATAGTGTATATATATATTCAGTTTATATCAAAACTAATTCAATTTATCTTCATCGACCAATTCTGATTTGATTTCGTCTATTCCTTGCTATCAGCTTTGATTATCGAATTCGTGCTTGGATTCGTAACTCAATATCAGTGTGTGTATCCGTGTCATCTCCTGTTCTCCCTAGCCTCAAAAGGTGAGCACTCACTCACGATTAACGTTCTTTTATTTATTAAATTTGATTTCAATTGAAACGACAATTGAAATATGCTGCTGTTAGATAATTACACTGTTATATATGCTATTGCCTGTATCAGTTCACCTGTGACATTTGACACCATTATCTGTTAATTATTTATGCAATGATAATACAGTTTGGCTGATAATTGATTGATTGTTGATTTTTATATTGGACGTTAAAGTGTTAATGTTAAAATGATAAATAGTATGCAATTGAACTTGATATAGGATAGTTAAATGTTAAATTTGATTTAATGACATTGTATAATATGACCCCTTTAACTGTTAAATTTATTGACACGTATGATTTGTTTAATTACACTTTGAACCACTGAATGTATGTTGTTAAATTGATGATGTATGAAATTGTGAATTGAATGACAAGTGAAAACCGTAATGTAATAATCTTTAATCTACATGAAATGATAGTGTAGATTCTAGAAATAATTATATTAATTCGTACAAATAACAATGCGAATTAATACGGTTATTTCGGGATTATTTGAATTGATTATTGGATTGTTATTGATTGCTGTTATTGCTTGATTATTTACTTTGACACCATCCCAGTTATCACACTGCAAGTTCCCTTTGTTATGCTTTGATTTTGAATTGAATTGGAATCGGGTTGAAATGATAAATACCCAAATTGAACTTTGACCTAGGATAGAGAATTAAATAAAACCCGATTGGTCAATAATTTGATTTAAATATAAACGAAGATTTTATTTGAATAAATAATATGGTTTTGAAATGAGTTGAAATTTGAATTTTAATGAAAGGAAAATATTAATATTTAAAAATCCGAAACAAAATATAAAAAATGAAATTGATGAAAGAATGTTGTTTAATTTGAGAAACGACTGAATTAAGTTTGAAATTATTAAGTTGAAATGATTGAATTAAGTTTGAAATTATAATTAAGCTTGAAATTGTTAAAGTTTAAATGATTTAATAAATTAAGTTTGAAATTATAATTAAGTTTGAAATTATTAAACTTTGAAATTATGTAATAATCACGTTTTGAATTATTTAATAATTAAATGAGATTGGATTATTTAATGATTAAATTGAATTGAAATTCTTTAATAAGAAAAATTGAACTTTTGAATAAGTGAATTTTACTTCGTAAATAATTGAAATTGAGTTTTCTTTATTAAGTAAGTTTTGGAAAATTATTTAAGTAAGTAAATAAGTGAAATTGAATTTCTTTATCAAGAAATAAAATGTGATTTTTGAAATTAATGTAAGACTTGAAATTTAAAGAATTTGATTTGATGAATTTAGTTTAATTCAAATTGTAAGTTTTGATATAATGAAGTTGAATTTGAAAAATTGATTTAATGAATTGGAAATTTAATAGAAATTGTTTTTGAGTGATAAAGTAACTTAACGAATATTGAATGAAATCGATAAATGAGTTTAAATTGATTTGAATGTTAAATAAAATTTATTTAATTGATTTCGGAATAAAACTTATATTCGAACTTGAATCAATATTTGAATGGTTTTAAATAAAGATTGAAATTGAATTATGAGATTTTGAAATTATGAATTTGGAAGTTTTGAACGGAAATTGGAAATGGTTTTGAAAGACAAATGAAATGTTGGTTTACGAATTGAAATTGAAATTGAAATTGATTTGGTTTTTGAAGTATATAAACGACCAATCGGTGTAATAATTACGAAAGTTATTAAAGAGACCGAGATCGGTAATGGATATACTCTCTATCTAAACCGAAACCACTTTAATAACTATATGCGGAGTGATGATCCAGAATGAAGTGGTTGGAATGGTGATCGTGTTGACTGAAGAAAGAGGACGATAATGGATAGCCTTGACACTTGTGTCAAATTGGAAATGACTAAAACAGGAGCTGTGCCGGGCCAATGGAGGATTCGCTACCTCAAGTGGACACACTTCTTCGTAAACTATTCTTTTACTTTGTGATTGATTGGTGCGCACCCTTGAATTGGGAGTGTTGTCTCACGGTGTTGCGGGCGCTGCGGCATTGCGTTCTCACCAGTCCGGATCAGGCGAACGGTAGTATCACTACCTTGGGTATAGCCTCATGTGCCTTGTCATACTTGTATTCCATTTATGCGCGACCACTACGATTTTGATTTGTACCTTTAGTATATGGATTGCCCTCTGGTGACTTCCGGTTTTGGGGAAACTACGGTCTTGTATATGCTTTTGGGAATAAAAATGTGTTAAGGGTGGAATGGGTCATGACTTAACGCTATTTTGATATCTTCTTATATTACTGATAGACATTATCTACTTAGCGTACATTACTAACTAGTAGATAGTTTAACGGATCCTTAAAGGATGGTTATTCCAAACATCCTTTGAGTTACTTGTACTTCAAATTGCTATTTCACTTGAGTTGGATTTATTAATATAAGAATGTTAATCCTGACTCGAGTGTCTTGTGTTTTTGCTTTACGCTCGGGTCAGACTGAGTGTACCAGTATTCGAGACTCACCTTTGGAGTTGGAGCTTACTTGAAGATCCAGCCATCTATTCTGCTTTCAGCATTCGATGATTCCAGTGATGTATTCTGATTTGTATCTGATGTATCGTATTACTCTTCTGTTGTAAACTCTGATGTATTTTATATATTTATATAGTAGCTTCATGAACTACTATCTCTTTTATTTCCGCTGCACTTATTACTCTGTGTCTGTGATCTGTGATTATTTTATTTACTGTACATGTTCAGTTTTGCCAATTTAAATTAACAACGCGGTATTTTGAGCAATTCAACTCCGGCATGAGTGTCTACCTATACACTTATAATGGATGCGAATGGTCCAAAATGGCGGGTCGTTTCAAGTACACAATATACTACTCATCAGCCACCAAAGTAATGTTTCAGCCTACAAAACAAAGTAAATATCTCTGGTGTTTGTACAAAATATAATAACCCTGTAGCTTCACTTTGCATATTTCAATCTCCACTTCAGTTTCGTTCGTTCATTTTTAAGCCGAGCAAGAAAAAAAAAACTGAAGTAAAGAACCATTTGTTTTACAAAACAAACTTCAACTTTAAACCACAACACAATACAAAATCAAAGCCAGAAAGATCAAAGAAAAGGATTTCAGCTTGAAAGCCTAGTTCAAAAGAGAAAATCTGTTCTTCTTCCTAAATCACTGTGAGTAACATTTTTGTTAAAAACTACTTAAGTATATGATGGTTGCATGTTTGCATCTGGGCATAGATATGTTTATATGATTACCTGAGTGGTTATAATTGTATGTGTGTGCATGATCTATATATCTGTAACCTCTCTGTTTGTTTTCAAGCTTCAGTTTTGGTTTAAAAATCATATCTTTTGATTTAGTTTGTGATAGGGTGTAAGTTTTAAATGAAACTTGTATGTTTTATCATAGTGAAGTTTTAAAAACTTTATTTAAGGTGAATTTAAATTTAAATATCACTGGGATTCAAGAACAACAGGCAAACTTAAATAGTCGGTAAATTCAAACATTTTAAAATATTGGTTCAGGATCACAGTTTGAATCACTACCCTGTAACATGATTTTTAAAACAAACATCATCATTTTTAACATTGTATTTAGGGTGCAGTTTTGGATAGAACAAAAATGAGTTTTCGTCGATTTTGGGTGACCAAGTAGATTGGAATGCTTGGAGTTCATTGTGGTGATGGAGGAGTGAACGGAGAGGCCGGGAAAAATGGTGGAAGGCGCTGTAGTTCGTCGTGGTGGCAACGGCGATGAAATCTTTTCTGTAAACCTAGTTTTTGTTATGGTTTTATATTAGTCTCATTCGAATGCCACAGGGCATCGAGTTCAACTGGTGCTTGGGAATGCGTAGAGGGAGAGTAGGCGAAGACGTGGCTGGTGGCAGTGATGTCTTTGATGGTCGGAGGGGCAGAGACGAGCTGTTGACAGGTTTGGATTGTTGGTCAAGTGTGTTTCCAGGTTGATGACAGGTAACTCGATTTTGATTCGAGTGAAGGTGGTAGGTTTTGGGGGTTGCGATGTGGTCATGGGTCGATCGCCGATGGGTGGCGATGCTGGTGAGTGGCCGGAGGTGGCTGGAGGCATGGTGCACGTGCACATGCATATTTGGTTAGGCTGTCGATCTTGGAGAGTGTAGTTTGAAATATTCGGGGTTCACTCGGGTTTGTGGGAGGTTTTACTCGAAGCAGAGACGAGGAATCTCGGAGTAGCGTAGTGGGGGAGTGCTCGTATGCTACAGGTCGACTGTCAATGGTTTGCGTGGGGTTGTTTCTCGTGGAAGACTCGGGTGAAACGTGAGCAAGACTCGAAGCAGTTAAAGTTGCAGTGAGGCCCGAAGTTTTACTCGGGGAAAATTTGAATTAGCTCGGGTCTGGAAAAAAATGAATATAGAAACAGTATTTTAACTTTTAAAATAAATCGAGTTTAAATCAATCTCTTAATTAGCCCTTTTATAATGATTGTTTTATCTAAGTTTGGAATTAGATAAAGGTTTTTAAAATAAATTTTAAAATTAATTAAGTTTAAATTTTTTTAAATATATGTATAACCCTTTATTTAAAAAAAATTATTTTAAATAAATTTAATGATATTAAGAAGTTAATTAAGAAGAGATGTTTAATTGTTAATTAACTTTAAAGTCTAAGTTAAATTATTACAAGATTTATTAAATAAGGTTTAAATGATAATTAAAGTGATTAATAAAGATAAAATGGTTTATCTTTTAGTTTAATTAAGATCTTAAGTTATTAATGATTTATTAAATGATATAAGTAATTAAAGGGATAATTACTTAAAGAATAATTACTAAATTAATAATTAATTAAAGGATAATTAAAGGTTAATTAATTTACTATTAAAGGTTAATTAATTTACTATTAAAGGTTAATTAATTTATTATTAAAGGTTAATTAATAAATGATTGAAGGTTAATTAATTAAAATGGGTTATAATAAATTAATGATTAATTAACCAAGATTAGTAATTTATTCATAAGTAATTAATCTGATTTAAATTTATCAGATAATTAATTGATCTTACTTATGGATGTTTGGATTCTATTGAATGAATTGATTGTTTGATATCCCTGATATATGATGCTTTGTAATATACCCTGATTTATGTTGTGATCTATAATTTACTTATCTGTGATATATATCTGTGATCTGTGAATGAAGATAGGCGTTATAGTTTATATCGCTTATCAACTATATCCTGTATTTTGATCTGTGATGATTCATTGTGTTGCACTATTGTGTTAAACCCCTGGACTACACCATACACACAAATATGGATTTCACGTGGAAATCGGTTAAGTCACAGATGATTTAAATTTGATGTTTTTGAAATTGAAATTTTAATTTCAATTGATTTTGAAAATGGATTTGGGTTTAAAATGCAAAGCTTTTGAAATAGAATTTCAAAGATAAAAGTTATTTTGAATAACTTAATCGAGTTTTGAAAATTTAAATAATTTGATTTAAATTTGAATTCCATGATTTGGAACTAGGGATTAAAGACATTATAAATGTGTTTTATATGAATTTAAACCACTTTTAAAATTTTGGTTTGAGAATTTGGATTTAACCCAAATGATTTCAACTCGTATAAATGAATTAGATTTCCAAAATGAAAACTGTTGTTTTAAAGGAACAAAAGCTTTCAGATAAGAAATGAAATTCCAGTTTAATTAAAGGAATTTCAATATTGAATTGAAAGATGGTTTTCCAAGTTATGAATGAATTCTTTTGAAATCTATGAATTGAATCTATTTATTTTTAACAGATTTAAAATGATGATTTGTTTAAACCATTCAAAATGAAATTGTTTTGAAAGCCATAAATTAAATCTTGATTTAAAGGTTTAACGAGTTAATCAAATTGAAATGGAAATTAATTTGGAAAATCTGTGAATGAATCTTTTGTTTAAAAGATTAAAGTGTGGGAATTGTTTAAACCGTAAAGATTGAATTTTTTTGTTTAAAGATTTAAAAATGGAAATTTGTTAAACCATTTGAAAAGAAAGTTTGGGTTTAAGTCGTGACTTAATTGAAATCCCAATATCCATATGTTTTTTTTTAAATATTACGCTCACTATTCGGTTTAGCCAGGAGAGGACCTTTGGGTCGTATAACCCATTCCGAATATGTGATACGTCGTTATGGATGGCATTTGATGACCGGTGTTGAAGACCGGATATTTTTGAAAACGGAAGGAGTACCGTCGAGTTACTCTGCATCGGCTGATCCCTGATATAGAGGTTTTATCATCCTTAGTGACGGGAAGTCCGGACGTGATTGGAAATTATCCGAATTTGCAAGGGCTTCGTGAGAAGTGCCTTCGGTTCTGTTCGAACCCGGAACAGACTTGTATGGATTGTATGTCTGACATTACACTTTGAGATATAAAGCCGATTTCTTTCAAATACATTTCTGTTGGTGGCGGAGAATTTATTCTCTTAGCTTAACACCCTTCTCTGAGACGTATGAGCTCAGAGGTTATGTAGTTGAAATTTATCAGCGATATACTCCCAATTTGGTAATGTGACATGCTTAGTGTTGTTGTGTGATGATCATTGTTTGATCATTTGTGATATGATCATTTGTTTGATCATTTATCTTTGTGATCATTGCTTTGATCATCTGTTGACCCAAAGCATGGCTTTGTGACAAAGCGTAGCTTTGTGGACGAGACCTCTTCGGACCTCACAACCCGGAAATGGTCGAAACAGGAATGATGCGGCAAGGTTATGAGGGTCGCGCCCTTTAGGGTATGTCATTTCCTTCTGGAAAAGGGTGGTATCAGGTATGGAGCCCTGGTATTTAACCTATGTGGTTGCTCCAATCTCATTTCTTTGTGGTTGTTGCTTTGTGATCGAGGGCCTTCGGATAAAGGTCCCAAAGGACCGGGGATGGCATATTCCTGTAGTAGTTACCTAGTTACAGAGGTAACCCGGCCTTGTGTTGGCAGAGATCTAACTGTAACGTTAGGTTCTCGGGTCGTCCCTCCAGAGGCGTACCCATGTGGTAGTAGGAAGTTCCTTAGCTTGACCATTTGTAGGAAATCCAATTCCCAATACGAACCCAGTACGGTTTTAGTTGTAGAACCTGCCATTTACTTATGGTGGTCACCACTATTTAGATGGTAGCTATAGTAGGCATAGTTCGAAATGTCTATGCTGGCTAAGATTAATATTATACTTCGGAAAGGTTTTATGCACTATGCACTAATAATAATAATCCAATGATTTTGCGTAGTAAGCATCTTTGACTATCATAAGGAGAAATCTCCTCCGATTCTGCGTTTGCATTGTGTGTGTGTGCGGGAGGCCTTATGGTAGTTTCATTTTCCAAAAGCATTGCGGATTTCAATGTTTAAAATCTTTTGTTGTTGTTTTAAAGATAAATTGCTTTTATTGCTCACACCAGTCCCATGACTGACTCGGAGTTTATTGTTCCTTTCCTAAACTCTGGGTGCTCATAATTTTCAACACGAGCAGTCTAGAGTGGGGTTTTGTTTCAGATATTCAGGTTGGTAGATTGTCTGGAGCTGGTCAGTCCTTGGACGACTGACCTTGGTTTCCGCTAGCTATGGATTGGAGCATTCTATTGGAGACATTCTATCCACTACTGATGTTATCTTTTCTTTCCGCTGCTATTTCTTGTATCTCTGATATTATTGTGTCATATTGATATCATTGTTGTATATCATACTGGATATTGTATTCATTGGAGTTGTATATGATATCATCTATTTCTTTATTCCGCTGTGTTGTTGTACTTAATGGTGTTATAAGCTCCGGAGAACCAGATTCGGCGTTTGGATCTACGGCATTTTGAGTACAAGTGGAGTACGGGTGCCGATTTTCGAAGGCCGACTTTTGGGTTTTCACACATCACCTCCAAAACACTAGGCCTCCACCACCCAAACACCATCACTCATGTCCAAGTTCCATTAAAGAAGAGAAGAGAAAGAAGCAGGTTAAGAAGAGGCTAGAGAGTAATTAACGGATTGGTGCTTAAGCACTCCACTATTTTTAACCCTTCTTCCTCTCTTAAAGAGGAGAAGCCATTAGAGAGCATTAAGAAGCTCAAGAATGGTGAAGAAGTAGAATGAATTTGTGAAGAATGAAGAAGGATATGGGTGGGTATTTATAGAACAAAGAAGAGTGTAAAGGAAGGTATGCATGCACCACTTTTTCCAAGCTTCTCCAACACACCTCTCCTTTAAAATACACGGCCAAAGCCCCTCCCCCATGTGCACATCACTTCCATCCACTCATGTATGCATATGTTGACTTATTTAAGCTTAAGGAGGAAGCTTTCTTAAAATATATTATATATTTTATAATATATATATATATATATATGTTTAAGTTTAAATGTATACATGTATATGTTTATTTGTATGTTAGGGTGTGCATTTATGTGGTATATATGTGTACATGACATAGAAACAACGTTGCATTGATTCCAAACAACTTTCGTTTAATAAACCGTTGCCAATCGGAGAACCGATTCCCGGTTACATTTTCATTTACACTTTAACGTACATATATCTTAAAAAAAATTGAAAAACATTTTCTTATCATTTTAGGTGAATTAAAATGATCATATTTGAATTATATAACCATATAAATCCATATTAAAAATTATTTACAAAATCGCTATTATACTGATAAAGCATGTCAATTTTATTATATCTTCAAACTGATTATATATTTCTTTATAAAATTATTATAAATTATTGATTATCACTTTATAACTATTAAAAATGAATTATTATCATTTTAAAATAATTATTAAATCATTAAATCTGTATTTAAGATCATAAATCAATATATTAGATATAAGGGCATCGTTAAGGATGTCGTACACACTTTTAATTTAGAAAAATAAATAAATAAATTTTATTTCATATTATTGTTCAATTACAGAAATAAGTGTATATATCCAGCTCCATGCGCGACGTTCATGATTATAGAGCTGGTTATTGATAAAATAGTATTCAGCCATTTTATTGATTTAGATTTCGAGGAAAATATTTTTGTAAATATTATTCAAAATAAAATTACTATTACTTATTATCACTAAAAAAAATATTATTTGTATTGTCGACCTTTTACCAAAAAATAAATATAATTTATCAGAGTGATAAATTGGCAGGTCGTTACATGTTTAGAGATGTGTTGTAATAAAAAGATATTTATCTTTTGAGAAGAATTATGTTTTTAAGTAGAAATATTTGGAAATTAAAATTTAAAATGGTTATGTATAAAGAAGTATCTTTATAAAAGTTTGAATAAAGAATGAAAGTTTTATGAAATGTTTTCATTAAATTTTTTGAAAGATTATTAAATTCATATGAAGTATGTGGATTATTTCATTGCACGATTTAATCTAAGATTTGAGTGTAGAACTTTGACGTGTTTGACAGTTATATGAAAAATGATTTATCACTCGATTCTTGATGATGAAAATTGATGAGAGTTTCGGGTTGGATACTTGAGTTTCTATCATAGTTGAGATCTATGCAAGAAAAACTAAAATTCTGACCGAAAAGCCTGGTCAAAGTCTGCACTAAAGGATCGAGGGATCAATGCTAGTTCGGAAGTAAAGTGGTGAATTCGAACAAAAGATCGAATCAGATATTGTGTACACATAATCAAAATGTACATCGTACGAGTGTAAGTTTAAAAATAAATATTTTGGGCAAAACCTTTGGGTTTTTGTTTTGAGTAATTTTGGGAACTGAATTCTTTTAAGGGGGAAGTTTGTAACGACCCGCAAATTTATCACTTTGATAAATTATATTTATTTTTTAATTTATTCAAATAAAAGTTTAATAGTACAAATTATATTTTTGAGTGATAATAAATAATAGTAATCTTATTTTGAATAATTATTTACAAAAATATTTTCCTTAGGATTTAAATCGATAAAATGGCCAAAAACTGTTTTATCGATAACCAGCTCTATAACCGTAAAACCCGTGCATGGAGCTGGATACATACACTTAATTTTTATAGTTGAACAAGAATATGAAATAAAATTAATTATTTTATTTTTGAAAATTAAATGTATTTATGTCATCACCAATAATGGCATCATATTTAAATATAGATTTATGAATTTAAATTGAGATTTAATGAT
Organism: Allium fistulosum; assembly: GCA_030737815.1. Classification (NCBI taxonomy): domain Eukaryota; kingdom Viridiplantae; phylum Streptophyta; class Magnoliopsida; order Asparagales; family Amaryllidaceae; genus Allium; species Allium fistulosum. The sequence goes on along the minus strand of CM060907.1, from coordinate 867,390,314 downwards.
TTAATAATTATTTTAATTATTAAAATAATTATTTTAAATGATGATAATTCATTTTTAATAGTTATAAAGTGATAATAAATCATTTGTAATAATTTACGAAGATATGTACTTGATTTGAAAAGATAAGAAAAATCGGTATCGCTTTATCGGTATAATAGCAATTATTGTAAATAATTGTTAATATTAATTTATATGGTTTATAATTCAAATATGATCATTTTATTTAATTAAAATGATTAGAAATTTATTTCTAAATTTTATTTATATATATGTTATTTAATGTATAAGTGAAAATGTTACCGGGAATCGGTTCTCCGATTGACAACTGTTTATCAAACGAAAGTTGTTCGGAGTTAATGCAACATTGTTTATATGTCATGTACACATATATAACACATAATTACACACCCTTACATATACATATATGTATACAAACACATTTATACATTATATATGTATAAAGTTAAAAATATGTAAGATATTCTGTAACAACCCGCATATCTATCGATTTTATATTTAAATATTTTATTTAAATATTTTATCGTTAGTCGGATGTTAGTCCGAAAAGCTACTTTTTGCATACGGTCAAATTAGGACTCGAGACCACCCCCATTGAGTTCAAAATGACGTTTGCGATCTTTTTGAGTGTAAACTTCGATATGTTTGGAGATAGTGAAATTTTCGTCACTTTTCCCACTTGTGACTTTGGTTGGGACTGCACCTTCTTAACTCAGCCCAACCCCCCTCTTCTCTTCATCACTTCATCAAACACTTCAAGCTTCTTCAAAAATGGTGGGGGGAAAGAGAAATTAAAATTCCAAGCTCGAGATCTTTAGTAAATTCAACATCAAACTCCGAATTCAAGGTGAAGAACATAGATTCAAGCTAGGGGTTGATTCTTGCTTCGTTCTTAAGCTCTCCAACATCAATTTCGTGGAAAAGGTGAGATTTTTGATCTCACATCTTGCCTATAATCGTCATTGGACTGTTGGGAATGATTCCTCATCACTTTAGCATGTTTGTTGCATTTGGTTTGGATTGGATTGGCGAAAAATTCCAAATTTTAGTGATTTTGGTGAAAAAACTGCTACTAGGTCGTTCTGGCCATTTTTAGCTCGTTCGGAGTTAGGTCGTCCATCCATAGGTCGTAGGTCGCCTGCGAGTTAAGTCTTAGGTCACCTGCGAGTTAAGTCTTAGGTCGTTGCCGACCTATAAATCCCAGGCAAAATCTTAGGTCGTTGCCGACCTATAAATCCCAGGCAAAAACTTAGGTCGTCGCCGAGTTAAACCTTAAGTCTTAGGTCGTTGCCGACCTATAAATCCCAGGCAAAATCTTAGGTCGTTGCCGACCTATAAATCCCAGGCAAAAACTTAGGTCGTCGCCGACCTTATACTTGGTCTTTTTAGGTCGCGATTTTCCTTAGGTCGCAGGACTTTGTTAAGTCGTAGGTCGTCTCCGACTTATCCCCCAGTTAAGTCGTTCAAGTTAGGTCGTCGCCGACCTTACACTTGGTCTTTTTAGGTCGCGATTTTCCTTAGGTCGCAGGACTTTGTTAAGTCGTAGGTCGTCTCCGACCTTATCCTTAGCCTTGTTAGGTCGCGTGAACTCTTAGGTCGTATGACCTACTTTTCCTTAGGTCGCTGGACCAGCTCGCCTTCACTAAGTCGTACCGTGACCTGACCGGGCAGGTCGAACCCCGTATTACTCTGCGTAGGCAATTTCTTCTGAAAAACATTTATCAGAATTTCTACTTTGATGGTTTTGGGATTGACTTCTTTGGACTTTACTCACGTCTTCGAACGTGAATTGATTTGTTCTACAATCGTTTTATGGCTTGTCACTTTAAAGATATATGAAGGTTTCAATACTAATAGTAAATATCAAAACTCTTTCATCAAAGCGATTTCAACACTATTTTAAATATCTAAAGTTCGTTTTCTCAAACCGATTTTCAATCTACTAGTATATACAAGCCTTTACTTCACTCGAATGAGAAATCGACTTAAACGACTTAGTAAAACGAGTGGTATGAAACGCTTGCGTTCACTTCGTCGGTTAGCTCTTGGACTTGTTCGATTGAACCCTTTTCGTGACAATTTCCTAGTGAAGATTTACAGCTTGTTCGTAAATATTTAAGTTAAGCAAGTGGTTATGGGACATAAAGCTAAACTCATATATTTACTAGCTTGGTGTGATTGACACTTCTCGCTGATCATGATGATCATTTTATGATTTAGACTAGCAATTGTGCGATGTCTCTTTGTTTGCAAGGTAAGACTAGACCGTAGTAGTGTGATTCCGACTCACACACATCTCTTTGTCCGCAAGGTTAGTCTAGGCCGCAGTAGTGTGATTCCGACTCACACATATCTTTTTGTTTGCGAGGTTAGGCTAGACACCACTTGTGTGATTCCATTCACACATACCTTTTTGCTTTTTGGTTAGCCTAGGCCTCAATCAGTGTGATTCCGACTCACACATATGGGGTAGCTCCCCCTGGTCTTCGGACCATCATGTGATAGGCCTCTTTCTCTTTTTATGATTTCTGGATTTCTTGTTTGATTTCTGGATTTTTATGTCATTGACTTGTTATGAGTACAAGTTTAGGGTATGATGCCCTCTTTGGATCTTTGAGAAGATTCTCGTGATATTGATCATTTCTCATCGGTTGATCTCCTGTTGATCATCATTTTCATACTTATAGTAGTATGTCAGTATGGATATTCTATGTTTATGCCATGTCTTTTATTATACATCATGTCATCTGATATTTATAGTTAGACTGATCCGTTTATTATTTTCTTAAATAATACTCGGGTCAGACCGAGATGTTACAGGTGCTTCTGCTTGACTTCCTTCTGGGATTTGCTACTCTGACTTTTGGCTGACTATTTAGTTTAGCAGTTTTTGTTGTATACACTTGAGATATGGACTCATAGTTGTATTCTTTTTGTATAGCACAGGTTGCTATTCTTTTGTATTATTGTGGAACTTTTTGACCACTACTCTGATGTACACTTTCATGTGTTAGTTATATATTCATATCTTCTTCCGCCTTTGTGATATGGATGTCTGTGACTGCTTTGTGTTATGTTTATTTCTATGTTTGTTTCCGAAGATTATTTTATAGCCACCGTGTGATAATCAATTACATGGATGGTCGCTCCTCAACAGCCTTATTCTCCGTGCTAGTTGACAGCACTACATCGTAGTGTCCTTGGCTAGCGTGGGTATTGAGGTGGGGCGTCACAGCTTGGTATCAGAGCCAAACTTCGGAACAACGTAGAATAACTTAACAAGGATCATCGTCCTAAGTCCACCTTAGGAGTTGTGTTTCAGGATTTAGTTCGAGTCTTCGAACCGACTTATCCTGTTTTCCTTATGATTCCTTATTTCATCATTCAAGATTGCTTGATGTTCATTGGTGAATAACCTTCTTCTTTCTCTTCTTTCTTTGAAAAGGAAGAGGATGTCAAGACCAGGCCGTCCCAGAGCTGGAACATCTGCAGCTGCTCCTCGAGATGGAGTTTTTATGACAACTCAACAGCTTCTTGAATTAGTGACGAATGCACAAGCAGCTGGAGCTAACCCGGAACCTACTCACCCAAAGTCGGGATTTGCACAGTTGTGCAGCGATTACACCAATTTAGGTGGGAAGCCCTTCAAAGGTTCCGAACCTATTATCGAGGTTCAAGCTTGGTTAAAATCATGTGATCGAATCTTCTCTCGCATGAACCTTGTCGATCTGCACCGAGTTCAAGTGGCTTCCAGTATGCTCCAAGAGAGAGCATTGGATTGGTATGAACTCCTTACATCCGAAATTAATGAAGCGGACCTATCCTGGGAGCACTTCCGGGAACGCTTCGAATCGAAATTCGTACCCGAGGCTGAAAAGGTAACTTTGGCTCGGCGATTTATTGACCTTGTTCAAGGTCAGGCTTCTGTGGCGGATTACGTCGCATCATTCGAATCCCTTTCCAAATATGGGGTCGAATATATAAATACTCCACTAAAGAAGAACCAGAGGTTCGTTTACGGCTTAAACAAAAGCCTCAAGAAGCCACTACTTTTGAAGTTAGAAGTTTCTTTCGACCAAATTGTAGATATCGCTCTTCGCCTTGAAGAGGCTGATAGAGAAAGTGATGTTGAAGTAGTAGCTTCCAAACCCAGCTTTAACAACAAAAAGAGGCCCAACAAATTTAAAGGCCCTTACCCCAACAAAAAGGGTAAGCAAGCGATTCCTTCTGCAAAGGCTCCTTCTCCTAATGACGCGAGATGCTTCAACTGTGGATCTGGGGATCATTATGCGAACAAGTGTTCAAAGCCCAAATCTTGTCGCTATTGTAAAAGCCCAGATCATTTTATACATCAATGCCTCAAACGTGAAGGCAAGAAGGAGGGAAAGTTGAATGTGGCTAAAGCCCCTGGCAACACATCTCGTGGCCAAGGTATTTCTCATTCCATTCTTGATGGCATTATTTTATTTCATAATCAATCTATTAGAGTTCTCTTTGATACGGGTGCATCCCATTCTTTTATATCAAAGGAACTTGTAGACACTTTTTCCTTAAGTGTTACTGCATTAATGACTTCTTTAAGGATTGCGAATCCTGTTGGTGGTTCCGCAACTCTTAGTTTACTTTGTAAAGACGTAGAGATTATTTTATGTGATTTTTCTTTCCTAGCCGATTTGCATGTCATGCGTTACTTAGGCTTTGGAATGATTTTGGGTATGGATTGGCTTACTCGTTATGAAGCCCATATCCTATGTCCTGAGAGGACTATTTATCTCCGTCATCCGCAATCTGTTAATCAGATTTCTATTATTCTTAAAGATTCGGATTCCGCTTTAGTTGCATCATTATATTCTTTAAATCCTCGTGATGATGACAATGATGATGAGGAGGATGTCATTTCTCGTATTCGCATCGTTCGTGAATTTTCCGACATCTTTGAGCCCGTTTTAGGACTTCCACCTAAGCGAGCAATTGAGTTCAAAATTAATCTTATATCTGGAGCTCAACCTGTTACCCGTCCTCCTTATCGCATGTCCAATAAGGAGAACGAAGAGATGCGCAAACAATTATCCGAGTTGGAGACGAAGCAACTTATTCGCTCTAGTTCCTCGCCTTGGGGAGCTTCAGCTATTTTCGTAAGTAAGTCCGATGGTACACTTAGGCTTTGCGTTGACTACCGCAAGCTTAATGATCTTACTATTAAGAATAGATATCCATTGCCTCGGATTGATGATCTGTTTGATCAACTTAGTGGGGCTAGAGTCTTTTCACAACTGGACTTGGCTACCGGTTTCCATCAGCTTCGTATTGCAGAGGATAGTATTCCTTTGACTTCGTTCCGTACGCGTTATGGATCTTATGAATGGCTAGTTATGCCATTCGGTTTAACGAATGCTCCGGCTTATTTCGTTGACCTTATGAATAGAGTTTTCAAAGATTTTCTCGATCGGTTTGTTCTCATCTTTATTGATGATATTCTTGTGTATTCTAAAACCAAGGAGGAACACGAAAAGCACCTTCAAATTGTATTGGAAACTCTTAGGAGCAATCAACTAAAAGCAAAATTTTCTAAATGCCATTTTTGGCAATCTAGTGTGAAATTTCTCGGTCATATCATTTCCGAATCCGGAATATCCGTGGATCCTTCAAAGATTGAAGCGATTCAAAATTGGAAGAGACCGGAGAGCGTGACTGAAATCCGTAGCTTTCTCGGATTGGCAGGTTATTACCGCCGTTTTATAAAAGACTTTTCTAAGATTGCCGTACCTCTTACTGGCTTAACAAAGAAAGGTGATAAATACATTTGGTCAGACAAATGTGAATCTTCTTTTCAGAAATTAAAAGAACTCCTTTCTGATGCTCCTATTCTTATTATTCCCGAAGGGAATCAAGACTTTGTCGTTTACACCGATGCTAGTCGCGTTGGTTTGGGTGCCGTTCTTATGCAAAAAGAACGTGTTATTGCTTATGCTTCTAGGCAATTGAAGCCGGCTGAGACTAGATATGCCACACATGATTTAGAACTCGCGGCTATCGTTTTCGCCCTTCGAATTTGGCGACATTATCTTTTGGGAGAAAAGTTTATACTTTATACTGATCATAAGTCTTTGAAATATTTGTTTTCTCAAAAGGAACTTAATTTGCGTCAACAGCGTTGGCTCGAATTTCTTGCCTCTTATGATCTTGACATTCTTTATACTCCCGGAAAGGGGAATCGTGTTGCCGACGCACTTAGTCGAAAACAACAAGCGGTTGTTTCCATGATGATATCTGAATGGAACGATCACGAACTTTTATCCACTTGTGAAATTCGAGATCGCGTTTCCGATTTGTGTTCATCTCTTGTTTTATGTAGCCTTGAGGCTCGTCCTTCTTTATTAGACCGCATTCTTGAAGCTCAACAACTAGATCCTGAATTGGCTTTGCTTGGCCAAAATCTTAAGGATAAAACCGATATTGAAGGTTTGAAAGACTTTGATATCGACTTTCGTGGCGGCATTCGAAAATTTGGTAGACTTATCGTACCAAATATTAGTGATCTTCGTAGAGACGTTCTAGAAGATTCTCATCGTTCCAAGTATTCCATTCATCCCGGTAGCAGTAAAATGTACGCTGATATGAAGCGACTTTATTATTGGGAGGGAATGAAATCTGATATCGCTAACTTTGTTAAGTGTTGCATGACTTGCCAACTTGTTAAGGCTGAACATCAAAGGCCCGGTGGGTTATTGCAACCATTGGAGATTCCAGTATGGAAGTGGGATCAAATTTCCATGGATTTTATAGATGGCCTTCCCCGTTCTCGTTCGGGTCATAATAGCTTATGGGTGATTGTTGATAGACTTACTAAGTCTGCCCATTTTATTCCTGTTCGGTCGAACCGAACCGTTCCTCTTCTGGCCAAACTCTTCATCAAAGAAATTGTTAAACTGCATGGGGTTCCTTCTTCCATTGTTAGTGATCGGGATCCATTGTTTACTAGTGGATTCTGGAAGAGTCTTCAAAAAGCTTTGGGAACGAAGCTTAATTTTAGCACCGCTTATCACCCCCAGTCCGATGGACAAACTGAGCGTGTGAATCAAACACTTGAAGATCTCCTTCGTGCTTGTGTTCTTGACTTTGGTGGAAGTTGGGAAGATCATATTTCACTTGTTGAATTTTCCTATAATAACAGCTTCCAATCTAGTATTGGTATGGCTCCTTTCGAGGCACTTTATGGAAGGCCATGCCGATCTCCTTCTTGTTGGCTTGAGGCCGGTGAGAAACTGGTTTTAGGACCAGACTTTATTCGAGATTCCACAGAAAAGATTGAACTTATTCGTCATAGGATGAAAGAAGCCCAGAGTAGACAAAAATCCTATGCCGACAACCGAAGAAGGAAATTAGAATTTTCTGTTGGTGATCTTGTATTTATTCGTGTTTCACCAATGAAGGGTGTTGTACGTTTCAGTCGATCGGGAAAGTTAGCGCCTCGATATATTGGGCCATTTCCTATCACCGAGCGTATTGGTTCCATGGCTTACCGCCTTTCATTACCAGCTCAGTTTTCTGCTATGCATGACGTGTTTCACGTTTCTCAATTACGGAAGTGCCTTTGGGATTCCGATTCTACTCTTGAGCCCGGTGTTGTGAAAGAGATTGAAGTTTCACCTAATTTAACTTATGAGCAGCATCCTGTTCGAATTATTGCTTCGGAGATCAAACGGCTTCGAAATAAAGATGTTCCGCTTGTTAAAGTTCAATGGTCCTCAAATCCTAAGGACTGCTCTTGGGAAACTAGAGAATTCATCGAGCGTACACATCCGGAATTACTTTCTCATGCTCTTTGAGGTAAACTTTCTAATTCCAATTTCTTTTGTGTTAATATGCTTTTATGGTTGTTACTTTTTATTTCCACCATATATATTGCGAGGACGCAATTTCTTTAAGGAGGGGAGTCTGTAACAACCCGCATATCTATCGATTTTATATTTAAATATTTTATTTAAATATTTTATCGTTAGTCGGATGTTAGTCCGAAAAGCTACTTTTTGCATACAGTCAAATTAGGACTCGAGACCACCCCCATTGAGTTCAAAATGACGTTTGCGATCTTTTTGAGTGTAAACTTCGATATGTTTGGAGATAGTGAAATTTTCGTCACTTTTCCCACTTGTGACTTTGGTTGGGACTGCACCTTCTTAACTCAGCCCAACCCCCCTCTTCTCTTCATCACTTCATCAAACACTTCAAGCTTCTTCAAAAATGGTGGGGGGAAAGAGAAATTAAAATTCCAAGCTCGAGATCTTTAGTAAATTCAACATCAAACTCCGAATTCAAGGTGAAGAACATAGATTCAAGCTAGGGGTTGATTCTTGCTTCGTTCTTAAGCTCTCCAACATCAATTTCGTGGAAAAGGTGAGATTTTTGATCTCACATCTTGCCTATAATCGTCATTGGACTGTTGGGAATGATTCCTCATCACTTTAGCATGTTTGTTGCATTTGGTTTGGATTGGATTGGCGAAAAATTCCAAATTTTAGTGATTTTGGTGAAAAAACTGCTACTAGGTCGTTCTGGCCATTTTTAGCTCGTTCGGAGTTAGGTCGTCCATCCATAGGTCGTAGGTCGCCTGCGAGTTAAGTCTTAGGTCACCTGCGAGTTAAGTCTTAGGTCGTTGCCGACCTATAAATCCCAGGCAAAATCTTAGGTCGTTGCCGACCTATAAATCCCAGGCAAAAACTTAGGTCGTCGCCGAGTTAAACCTTAAGTCTTAGGTCGTTGTCGACCTATAAATCCCAGGCAAAATCTTAGGTCGTTGCCGACCTATAAATCCCAGGCAAAAACTTAGGTCGTCGCCGACCTTACACTTGGTCTTTTTAGGTCGCGATTTTCCTTAGGTCGCAGGACTTTGTTAAGTCGTAGGTCGTCTCCGACTTATCCCCCAGTTAAGTCGTTCAAGTTAGGTCGTCGCCGACCTTACACTTGGTCTTTTTAGGTCGCGATTTTCCTTAGGTCGCAGGACTTTGTTAAGTCGTAGGTCGTCTCCGACCTTATCCTTAGCCTTGTTAGGTCGCGTGAACTCTTAGGTCGTATGACCTACTTTTCCTTAGGTCGCTGGACCAGCTCGCCTTCACTAAGTCGTACCGTGACCTGACCGGGCAGGTCGAACCCCGTATTACTCTGCGTAGGCAATTTCTTCTGAAAAACATTTATCAGAATTTCTACTTTGATGGTTTTGGGATTGACTTCTTTGGACTTTACTCACGTCTTCGAACGTGAATTGATTTGTTCTACAATCGTTTTATGGCTTGTCACTTTAAAGATATATGAAGGTTTCAATACTAATAGTAAATATCAAAACTCTTTCATCAAAGCGATTTCAACACTATTTTAAATATCTAAAGTTCGTTTTCTCAAACCGATTTTCAATCTACTAGTATATACAAGCCTTTACTTCACTCGAATGAGAAATCGACTTAAACGACTTAGTAAAACGAGTGGTATGAAACCCTTGCGTTCACTTCGTCGGTTAGCTCTTGGACTTGTTCGATTGAACCCTTTTCGTGACAATTTCCTAGTGAAGATTTACAGCTTGTTCGTAAATATTTAAGTTAAGCAAGTGGTTATGGGACATAAAGCTAAACTCATATATTTACTAGCTTGGTGTGATTGACACTTCTCGCTGATCATGATGATCATTTTATGATTTAGACTAGCAATTGTGCGATGTCTCTTTGTTTGCAAGGTAAGACTAGACCGCAGTAGTGTGATTCCGACTCACACACATCTCTTTGTCCGCAAGGTTAGTCTAGGCCGCAGTAGTGTGATTCCGACTCACACATATCTTTTTGTTTGCGAGGTTAGGCTAGACACCACTTGTGTGATTCCATTCACACATACCTTTTTGCTTTTTGGTTAGCCTAGGCCTCAATCAGTGTGATTCCGACTCACACATATGGGGTAGCTCCCCATGGTCTTCGGACCATCATGTGATAGGCCTCTTTCTCTTTTTATGATTTCTGGATTTCTTGTTTGATTTCTGGATTTTTATGTCATTGACTTGTTATGAGTACAAGTTTAGGGTATGATGCCCTCTTTGGATCTTTGAGAAGATTCTCGTGATATTGATCATTTCTCATCGATTGATCTCCTGTTGATCATCATTTTCATACTTATAGTAGTATGTCAGTATGGATATTCTATGTTTATGCCATGTCTTTTATTATACATCATGTCATCTGATATTTATAGTTAGACTGATCCGTTTATTATTTTCTTAAATAATACTCGGGTCAGACCGAGATGTTACAGGTGCTTCTGCTTGACTTCCTTCCGGGATTTGCTACTCTGACTTTTGGCTGACTATTTAGTTTAGCAGTTTTTGTTGTATACACTTGAGATATGGACTCATAGTTGTATTCTTTTTGTATAGCACAGGTTGCTATTCTTTTGTATTATTGTGGAACTTTTTGACCACTACTCTGATGTACACTTTCATGTGTTAGTTATATATTCATATCTTCTTCCGCCTTTGTGATATGGATGTCTGTGACTGCTTTGTGTTATGTTTATTTCTATGTTTGTTTCCGAAGATTATTTTATAGCCACCGTGTGATAATCAATTACATGGATGGTCGCTCCTCAACAGCCTTATTCTCCGTGCTAGTTGACAGCACTACATCGTAGTGTCCTTGGCTAGCGTGGGTATTGAGGTGGGGCGTCACATATTCCATTTTCTTCTCATATAAGCATACATAAGTCAACCAAGTACATGGCACATGGCCTTGTCTATGCATGAAGTGACCTTAGGCCATCCTAGGAGGTGTAGGAGGGAGGTAGGGTGGTGGCTACATGATGAGAATGGTGACATATATAACATATATATACATACAACATACTTACATACATATATGTGACAAACATCTAATCAAACTTCATCTTTAAGTAAGTATAATTCAACACAAGGACATACCATCATCACAACACATGGAGGAAGGGGGAAACATGTAGAATATGATGGGAAATGATATAGGTGAAGTGATGCACATGGGTGATGGAAGGAAGGTGAAGTAGGATATTTTGCAGAATTTTGGCTATAAATAGATGTATATATTTATTCACATTTTCATACAACTTTTCATCTTCTTCTTCCTCTTATTTTCATGTTCTAATGGCCTCTTTAGTGGCCTCATCCTCTAAATAAAATTACAAGCAAAAGTTGTGGCAAAGTGTTAGTAAATTTATACGCACATGTATATGTTATCAAATCCACTTCAAATGAAGACAAATCTCCTCCTCTCCACCTTAAAAGACCATGGCCATCAACCATCACTACCATGGTTTAGTCCTTCCATCGTTTTAAAGCTTTTCCATGTTGATCTAGGGGTCTTAAGATCGATTCCATAAGCTCTGGTGCGACAGTAGTGGAGCTATAGCCGATTTAAAGTTAGATCATTCGAATCTAAGGTGAGAAACTCTTACTTATATTATATTCTTGGATGACGATATGCTGTTTGCAATGGATGTTTAATATGCTTGTATCATCAAGTTTGGTTATTTAATGTTGTTGTTGAATATATATGCAAGTCACGGAAATACACGTCGATGAACATAAAGCAAATCATTTTCCTCTACTTTAATTAATTGGTGTATATGGATAGTTAAACCTCTTTAAAAAATTATAAAAATGAGTTTGAAATGTTTTATAAATATATGAAAGTTTTCTGGCGAAGTTTGAAAAGAAATTGAAAATTTATTCAAAAATAAGCGCGTCGCGCAACGGTAGTTCGCGATTTCGCGCAACAAAAGTCAAACGAGTATATAAAATGGAATTTAGTTTGGAATTCTTCGAGATAAGAATTTTTCGATCTATTAGATCCATAGTTTTCCAACTAAAATAGAAAATTGAAATTTCAACAAGTAGATTTTGAAGTATGAGTAAAACAGGATTTTGGAAAAAAATTGCGGATTTGCATTTTGGAATCCATAAAAGGATTTCTTTAAAAATGATAATTTTAAATTGTTTAAAAATATGAAATAAAATTTAAAAAACTTTTGGAATGTTTTAGAAGTGATTTGAGTTATAAAATTGTATTTTCAAATTATAGAAGTCGTTTTAATCAATATAGCTTAAAAAGCACTTTCCGTAGCACTTTTCCGCATCACTTTTCTTTAACTTCTAAATTTTAGTTTTAAACTTAACGATTCTTTTCCAAATCTTTTATAAATGTTTTCAAATGGATAATTGAGTGTTTAATAATGATTTAGGGTTTTATAAGCTTATTTAAAAGATTTTAAATAAACGATTTAAAAAAAGCTATTACGAATAAAGTAATTTAATCTTGGCTCTAAAAGTCAACGAGTAGACTGGATTTTTCTATTCGTGAGATTCGGATGTGCAGTGCTTAAACTAAGGAGATGTTCAGGATCAATCGATGCTCTGGCTTACCTGGCCTCTTCCCTGGGCGAGGGATAGATAAGGTCAAAATGTAGGAAACGAGTTAAGTATGAAAAGATTTAAATTTTCCAAATTATTAAACACAACCTGGATTGTATAAAGATGATCTACTTATACTTAATGTTAAAGCTCAAAGAGGGAACTTGTACTATTCATAGAATTTAAAAAGTGATTTCGCCGTTATTCCGCATATAGTATTTGTTGAATACGAGAATCGATATTGAGTAGAATTAGATTTCTATAGATTCTGCTCACTTAATATTTACTGGTTTTGGATTAACATACTAGATAACATGGTTTCATATAAATAAAATTATGAGTTTTGGATTAAGAAATCTTTCTTAAGATTTAAATGAAATAATAAGGAAATGTTTTCCTAAGGGAAAAATGAAATGATTTTGAATTTATTCCCAGTTCAAAAGGAGTTTAAAGTAATCCAAGGATTTGACAAGGGAGGTTTAATGATTCCGTATTTATTAGAAAGAATGTTTTATAAATATATATCTCGAAAAGATATTATGATAAAAAGGAACTTAATCAATTTAAGAATGAAATCATATTCACAGAACGTCTTTTTTTTATCGATGATAGGATTGAAGGAACCGGGGTTGGATTTGGGTAATTCCCATCCGAAGACCACTTCAAAATAATTTACTTATTCGAAGTGAAGACATGGATATGATATTTGGGATTCTCGTAATGAAGGACTGCTTGTTGATCATTTGGGTATAAACTCTCAATATACATATAGTAGCAGTAGTCTGTTCGTTATGAAATATCCAATGCAAGGACTAATCGCTGCTAATCCTATGGGTAACTCCCGACAAGATGTGGTAGAATAGTGCCTTACTGTTCCTGGACAAATTGTATGGACGAATGTTTGACGTTGCAATTCTAGTTACATAAAATGATCTCTATGAACTATTATCTGTTTGGTGGCGGAGAAGGCAAATTCTCTTAGCTTAACACCCTTTCCTGAGACGTACGAGCTCAGGAGTTATACATTTATAGAAATCTGTTGTATGATTATGGAATGGCAATATGGCATTCAAAGAGGAAAGATAATGTGCTATGTGAAAAGTAATCATTATACCAAACCTCACACCCGGAAATGGCCGAAACAGGGTAGATGCAGCGAGGCTATGTGGTTTGCAACCATTAGGGTATGATCTTACCCTTCTAGATACAATTATTTCTGCTCTGACGTCGGGTATTAAATTAATGTGGTGTATGCGAAGAGAGCTCTCAGATAGGTCAGTAACGACAGGGATGATGACATATTCGGTACTATCTAGGAAGAGGTAGGCTAGTCTTGTGTTGGTAGAGGACCATCAATTGGGCCTCGGTACATTCCTCTAGAGATGCACTACCGGAAGGCAGTCCCTTGACCTGGTTATTTGTATGGAAATACATTCTCCAATAAGTGCCTGCCATTTTGTATGTAGAACCCGTGTTTGTGGATAGTATGCTGGAATTTAGTCAATGTAACAATTTCGGCTAAGATTTAATAAGTTTACTTGCAAATGTTTTCAAAGAAATGTCATTAAAAATAATATCCCTTATTTTTACGTAATAAAGATTTGGTTATTATAAGGTAAAACCCGTTTTGTTTTTATGTACGGCATGTTTTTATGAGATACCTTTTTTTCAAAATGCGTATTTTTGAGTTCTCACACCAGTCACATGACTGACCCGGAGTTTATTTTCCTTTCCCTTTAACTCTGGGTGCCCTAATTTTCCCAGGCAGCCTAGTAATCAGGCTTAGTTAAAAGAAATTTGGATGGAGCTCGAAGCATGGAGTTAGAAGATTCTTCTAAAGATTGTTATCTGTTCCCACCACACTAGTGTGATATTGTATTCCACATTTGTAAGGATAGAAATTTATAACTGCCCATGTTTAACTATGATAAATGTATTTTGATTTCCGCTGTAAAGACTGTGTTGGAATAATATATATGTTATTCCATTCATGTGAGATTTTGTTCTGTCTTTATTTTCTTTATTACCTTTAAGGATCTGCCTTTTCGTTCAATTTGAGTTAGACATGTATGGCTTATTGTCAACTTAAAGGGTACAGAAAAATGGGTCATTACAAAAAGACTTGAAACAACTTAAATTGGATGAACTAGTAGGAAATCTCATCACCTATGAGATGAACTTAAAAGTCTAGGAGGAACATGAAAGCGGTGTTTTAGAAAAGAAAGCTATTTCCTTAAAAAGTACAACCAATAACGTAGAAGAAGATGACACTGGAGTTGAGAAAGCATATTGATGAAGCGATTCAAAATATGGACTCAAAAACATGGAAATCTTTAAATAAACCAACGAATCAAAAATAATATTGTCAAAATTCTAGATGACTCCAAGGAAGAAATCAGATGTCATAGATGTAAGAATTTGAGTTACATCGAACCCAAACGACCACTGAATTAACTCGATAAAACAAGGAGGAAGAAGAGGAGAAGTTTCGCAACCACTGGAGAAGAGAGTGAAGAAGAAGAGGAGGAGAATACTGATAGTGAGAAAGAAGAAGCAAATTTGTACCTGGCGGTAGAATAAAGCGACAGCGATGATGAGCTGAATGAGGTAGCTCACTTATCCCGTGATGATTTACTCTTGGTATATCACAAGTTAAACTCAATATTGATATACTTCAACAATGATATAATAAACTAAATTCTGAGAAAAATAATCTACTTGAGTTAAGTAATGCGTTAGAGCTAATGATTCAAAATATTATAAAATTTAACTCAGAATGTGAAAAGTGTCAATCTTCAGAGGAAGAAATAAATAGGTCTAAAACTAAATTTAAATCGTTGAAAATGAAATTTTGACTCTAAAAAACAAAGGTGAGACAAAAAGAGGAAATTCCATTAAAAGGTACACCTCAATTTTGAATGAAGACAATGCTCCTAAATCTAAGGTTCAACAACTTGAATTGACAATAAAAAAAAATTCTAAAGAAGAAAAATCACTGAATATGTTGTAGGAAGTCAGACTATCACTAAAAATAGAAAAGGACTCAGATATGATAGAGTTGAACAAATGGAGAGAAAGAATTGTAACAATATCAAGTTCCACAAAGAATTTTCAAAGTATTTACATTCTGAAAAAATTGGGCACAAACGCAATAAATATTAGAATAGGAACAAACACAAATTCATTAAATAAATTTGGGTTTCAAAAGGAACAAATATAAATTTTCTTAAATCTAATCAAATTTGGCTTTCCAAAGGTACAATAGTAACTACTAACAATTTTCTATATAAATAAATTTGGGCACCAAAGGTTAAAACAAAATAAGAGTGGTCCAACATCTTTTATTAGGCCACTCACTTCTTCTAACATCTACGTACAGAAATGGGCTAAAGAACAACTACGATAGAGGTGGACTTCGAGTTGTTTTATATATCCTTAGCCTAGAAAAATGAGGTGGAGATTTACATACTTTGGATAACAAATGACGAACAAGAATACAACATCAAAGGAAAACAAAGGTACGATCTTTAAACTCTTATTCTTTTCTTGTTGTTAATTATATTTTTGTTGGCACTGCTATAGTATTATTGTCACATCTTGAACTCTTTAACTCCGATTTGCATAATTCAAGATGTTCTGGAAAATAGATATAAATTCTATAAGTTTTCTATTTTTTTCTATTCCAGAATTTGAATTTAAGCCATTGAAAATCATCAGTATATTGTTAAATTGTTTCAGAACTTCTTAACACTGCTGTAGTAATTCGATCATAATTTGAACATTTTTACTCTGAATTTTGAAACTCTAAAAGTTGTGGAAAGCTAGCTGATACCATTACAACTTTACTGTTTTGAATTTTGCTGACCCATTTTGTAAAAGCTTGAAAAACAAAAATCATGTCAGTGCATTACTTGAAAAGAATTTCTGATTTATGCAAACAAGTTGTAGTATTTCTAACCTTTGATCGATTCATAGTATTGACTTGAAACCAATTTTAGTGATTAGAAATATTGAATATCCAAATCTTTCAGGTTAAATGATAAATCAAATTAAGAACTTAAAGTTTCCAAATAGTGGTTTTTACAAAACACCAATGGTCAATTATCTATATATGATGAAAACTTTCATTACCTTTAATGACGACCAACTAATTATTGGCTGGAGAATATTTAGTTGTGTGTGCCTTTGTTCGATATAAATGACTTTGCCTTTGTTTGATGTAAATGGATTTGCTAAAACTTTTTGCATCTTTTAGACCAATTTGAGTGATATTGTGGAGTACACAGTCTTATTGTTAATAATATACCATTGTATGTCACTATGGGCAGCTAGAGTATAAGTGATATCAGACATCACTTCATTCAAGATTTTTTTTCTTCATTTTATTGATATTTCAATTGATTTTAAAATCATTAGACATTGTTTTACAAAACCCCTTCCAGAAAATAGATGCTCACAACTTCGTTTAGATTATAAATTTTACAAATAACATAGATTTTGACTTCGATTTTCTTTAATAAAGTACTCTTATTTACTTCAGTAAGAAATTTACTCTGGAAAAGATGATGCTTGACCACTTGAACTTTTTTGAAATCTATCAAAAATTATTAATAGTAAGTGAGAAAGTGATGGATAGTAGTTAAATTATACTTCATAACTAGAGGAATGATATTTTAAAATTTCTTGAAAATTGAACATTTTTATAGTCTTTTTTAATTAGTACATATTCCACGATCATTTCTATTGCTATCATCCTTCTTATAATCCATACACCAAAATTTAATATGGTGAGTAGAAGTTGGTATTTTTAAAATAGGGAATTATATTTTAGGTAACTTATATAATTCTATCCCAAAGTATTCACTCTCATTTAAAAGTACTCACGGTTATGTAAGGGTGAATAACTTTAATCTCTAGATACGTACTTCTATTCTCAATTAAAAGTCCTCATGAATATGCATGAATGAAACACTTATACATGAGAGGGATAAATATTCAAGTAGCTTTTAACCTCATTTAAAAGTCCTAGCAGTTATGCATAATTAGAAAATGCTTGTCATTCAAGTAACTACAAACTGTTGGTATCTCTTGGCGATTTTGATAGTGATGAACGTAACCTGGAATCTCTTGGCAACTTGGAATCATGGGCATATTGAGGTATTTATTTATTTTAAATTACCAAATCTAGTTACCTAAAAGTTTTTTCCTTGTGATAAGAATGCCTAAAGTAAAATAATTGCTCTGCAAAATTAATTTGTATTAACCATTCTTTAACCAGTGCTAGAATTAATTTGAATTAAAGTAGGCAACATTTTATGTATAATTTATATGATGTGGAACCAATATATTCAATATAATTTTTTGAATGGCGATGTGCAACCAAGATCGTATTTACATGATGAATTGAGATGACAAACTATAGGCAAATAAAAGTTAAGTCGAATGTAATCAAGAAAATAGAGATAATACTATATTCGTTTAGTGAACATTTGTTGTATTATTATGACAATGACTTATGTTTTTATTTATTTTTAACCTGTTTAAATGCAAGTATAAGTTTTATCTGCATTGTTTATGACAATGTATGGGTTGAATATTCCTATATTTTCTTTGTATTCCAATAGTTGTTTCAATACCATTTTATTTGTAGCTATGCAAAATTAAATTCAAGTGTATTTAGAAAGGTAAAACGACAAAGGGTTTACGGTTTTTTCTCAAAAGATAAGAAGATCCATCTTCATCCATAAGGACTTTAAAAACATAATTTAACAAAATGCTTTGAAAAACTAAAAATTAACATAATTTGATTAAAGGCAAGGTGAACATAAGAGTTAATTTGTAACTTTTTCCCATTTTTTATTGTAGTAGAACCACATAGCTTAATAGTCAAGATGTGAATAAACCTAAAACTATATTTCAAGCTTAAGTATTTACATCTTTGGTGCTAACTAAGGCTAAATAAATAACTGCGATCAAGTATTCACATAAACTAATTTCATGATTTCAAGTTTTGACCGTTAATTAGCCATGTTGTGTTTCTAAAGATAACTCCAACTGTAATGGCCCGGATTTTCGAATGTTCATATTTAAGTATCATAAATAAGTGAATCTTGGATTTAATGTGAATAAAAATGACTTTGAGCACTTATTTAAATTCTTTTTAAATAATAAATGGTTATTGAAAACTTTAATTTATAATTAAAGTGATTAAATTTGTTTTAATAATAATTCCTTTTAATTAACATGTGAAATTTTCATTCTAGGACACTGTCTCAAATTTTGACGAAATTAGTGCCATTGGATCTGGAATATTGAATTGTTGTACGCTAAAGAGTTTCGTGACGATCTAACGTGTTTGTGGTCATGTGTGCTCGAAACGCATAGTCTTTTAATTAAGAAAATAAAATATATTATTAGTTTTTCTACAAATAAATCTTAACCTAAAACCTAATTTTACTTCTCTCTTCTCTTCAATTAATATTCTCATGTGAGATAAAATAACTGCCCCTCTTTCATTTCTTCATCCAGTTGTTTTTAGAGTTTTAGTTAACGAAATCGAGTGTCATTGGATTCATTGGCTTTGTGTGGATGAGTGCTTCATCCCAGTGTGTGTCAATTGGTGTGCGACAGTGTTCGGGTATGCTTGACTTGGAACAGTCGAAGCTAGGGCTTGAGTTTGAGAGTGATCGGGGCAGTGATCGGCAAAGGGGTTTGTGGTGTTGGGTTTTGTGTGTGAAGGTAGGTCGGCGGTGACTAGATGGAGATGTGCGGTGAGGTATTGGGTCGTGCAACAATTCATTCGTCGTGTAGCGGCTTCAGGTCGGAAGTTAAAGGGGGGAGGCGGAGATGCAATCGTAGATGGCTGTAACAACCCGGCGTTTTGCTGTTAATTTATCTTCATCCTTCATCGATTAAATTGCTAGCTAAGTGATGTTCGATGTTTTAAAGCCCGGTTTAAATTCTTTTGAAAATCAGTTGAATGTTGAATGGCCTTTAAAATGCAATCTGGGCCCAAGTCTTTTTATTCTAGTGTTACATTAGTCAAATTAAGGACCCGTACCTCATTTTGATTGGATTCAATTCATTTTCAAAAAACCATAGGAAAAACATACGAGAAAAATAAATGGCGACTCGCCCTTTTCCTCGTTCGATCGGAGCTTAGGGTTTTCGTGAAATCTCAAGATTGCGACCTCCAAGACTCGGTCAAACTTGATTGCTTTGCTCTGGTAGATGATCCCCTCTTCGATTTTTGAGAAGGCTGCTAGGGTTTGTCTCCGCTTGACTCTCGAGTGCCACGGCTTCGAATTCAACTCGTGCTCTTCGACAAAGGTGAGTGGACCTCTTCACTCACATCTAATTCCACTTGTGCTTCGACTGTTTAATTTCATTTGAATGTGGTTGATTTTTGAGACTTTCAATTCGCTCGGCTTTGAATGCTCGATCGAATTTGGCTGCTTGTTTTCTTATGATGTTATTGTTGTTCGACTTTTGAATTTGGACTTGTTCGTATTTCGTGAGTATCACTGGTTCGATTTTGTTTGGATGTTTACGATGAATTCTGACCCTTTCCATATGGGTAAAATTTTGTATATTACATTCTTTGATAATCACGGTGATGAATTTCTCTTTGACGCTGTTGATTTCAATTCAGTGAATTACTTGCTTTGACTTGTTCGTTACATGACTTCTGCGACCTTCGAACTGCAGTTAGTCTTCGACTACCAACTTGACTTTTGTGATATTGACTTTGTTCGACTCTCGCTTGTTGTTTCTGACCAGATTCTCGTTGCCTTTGACTACTTTGATTTTAGAGTTGGTTTTCTCAATTTTCTTGGTTGACTTGGTTTAACATGCTCGACTTCGGTCTTTACTTGAAGCCCCATTGTCCTGTCATTGCTGAATATTTGTAACTGAACATAGTTCATCGTCATGCCGTTTCATTGATGATGCTCAGCCCAGTTTTGGTTTTTGTGTCCATATATAGGTTGCTTGTGTTTCTCTGGGCAGTCTGACTTGTATACTGCACCCTGACATCCATCGGTGCATTTATGTTGCTACTGATTTGTTAGATTAATGTACATGTATTCACTACCTGCTTGTAGTTGTCTCTGGTTGTAGTCTTTGATTCATCTGGTTTGGGGTTGAGCTGTATACATGAGTTCATGTTTGCTATAGCCTTCATTTTGTAATTTGCATTCCCAGAGATGTGTTATTCATGTGCATTACCTCCATACCTATGTTGCCTAGTTGTTGAACTAGGACAGTTTCATTGCATGTGTCTTGTTCACTTGTTCATGTAAAGCTGTGCAGTTCCATTGTCTTTGCTTGCACACAGTTTTGTGATGCTTTGACTTGTTGCACTCAGTTGATCGTTTGGTGCCTTCTTGAATTTCCAGTCTTGTTCATTAACCTTGTGTTGGACCTATCTGTATAATCGGGTTTGACCTTGTTTTTGATCTCGGTACATTTTCTCCGGCTTGACGTCTGGTTGTAGCCTTGCTCACCTACTTGGGGCCTGGCACTTTATACCATCCCTGTCGATGTTGATTTATTGAGCCGTATATTTAATTTGCTCATTTGTGTATCCTTGTAGTCCCTTGGGCTTGTTCTGTAGTTTGCTTTGACAATTGTATTTAGTTGTCAAGTAATTCTTCTTGGCTTTGACATTGCTGAGCCTTTGCCTTTGATATTAATTTGTGGTCTTTGCTTTAGCTCACTGTCATCTGAACTGTTGTCACTCTCTTCTTTGTAGTGCAGCCTGCCCTTGTCTTTGCAACTGGTTGCCACTGCAGTTTCATTGTGGTGGTTTCTTCGTATTCGCTTATGTCTGCATTCGCATGCGCTTTGCAGTTTTTTTTCCCCTGTGGGATTTGTTCTTGAATCCACTTGAGTTGAACCCGATTTCGGGGTTTGACCTTGTGATCACTTGTGACTTTCATTGAGCTTTTGTGTATCTCCTGGGATAGTGGCGAGGCAGTACACGTGTGCGTGTACTGCAGCCCTATCAGATTTGACAGTTTTAAATTGATTTAGTCGGTTTGATAAATTGTTTATTTATCTCTGTTGATGATTTAAATCTGCTGATTTTTGTTAAACACTGTTAAGTGTTATATTGACCGTTATCCGGTTTCTTTGTTTAAAGAATCGGATAGACGGGAATTATTGTGACTGTCGTCTATTTAAATTATTACTGCCTATATGCACTAATAAACTGGTTTGAATTAGACTGACCTGGGTATTATTTTCTTTTGAATGTAATACTCGGGTCAGACCCGAGTATTTCAGGTTGTAGATTTCTTTCTTTGAGTTGCTGTTCGGGATTGAAGACTTTTCACATCTTCTGAAGTTGTCAGTCATTTTGTAGTAGTCGTGTCATTGTATAGAATGATATGTATTCATGTATATTAGTCGATAATGTACTTGTATATATAACTTCTAGAGTCGACAGTTGTAGTTGTATCATATGTATAGTGTCAACTATGTATTAACTGACATCAGTTATATATATCTGAGACTTTTGTTTTTATCTGTGTTCCGCATTTATATTATCTGTGTTATTGTTATATCTAATGTCCTAAACTATTATGAACTATCGTAGTTTGTTTTATACTGATAATTGGATATGTCGATGGGAGTAAATAATTAATAGAGGGAAAATAAAAAGTATATACCACTCCTACCGAGATAACCAATATTAGTGTAAGGCCAATTACGGATGGTCGCTCCTATCCAGCCTTATTCTTCGTAATAATAGACAGTATTCCTTTTAATACTCTTTGTTATTATGGGCATAGAGGTGGGGCGTCACAGTTGGTATCAGAGCTTGGGGTTTATGGACATAATATAAAACTTAACTCGGATGGAACATATGTTACAACTATTGGTCGATGTTTTATTTGTGCTTGAGTCAAAACTAAAGTTTTGAAATTTGGATGAAATTTTTAAATATCTTTATTTAAAAATAATAGTGAAATTGTGTTCTGATGATTTGATTGATTTGTGTTTTGTTTATCAGAGCGCGCAGCGGAAACAGTGATACTGTCTTCGCTGAGTACAACTGATAATCTTTTTGATTTAAAAAAAAAAAAAAAAATCAAAATACGAAATTGATATGAATTCCGTTTGTTGTTTACATAGCTGTAATTATTTTGTTTCTTTGAAAATTTCGAATCCGAATTGAGGATTCGAAGAAATTGCAGATATGTGATTTTTATTGAAATTTCCGCTGGCTTTCTTTTGTATTAATCTTCTATTGATTTGATTTTTGCTGTTTTGAATTATCTTCATTGAAGATATATTTGAATGATTTCTTTGTTCATTCTGTAGTACGTGCAAAAAAAAAAAAAAAAAAAATTTGAATTGCACGTTACTGCATTTATTTACGTTGAACCGATGCTTGGTTATGAAACGTAGTTTGTTGCCGTTATTTTTGTAACGGGATTTTTACACCAATGCTAGATTTTTGAAGCACGGTGTTTTATTGATAATTTTAATGAATGAAAATTCACTGATGTCACATTTTGATGTGAATTATTTTGATGAGATATTTGATGTTTTAAAGTTACTGTTGCTTTGACTTCAGTAATAGTCAAATTTTTAAAAGTGGATTTTCAAGCGGTTATACCGCAATGTTGATTTGTAACCGTTTTTACGGTATTTTGAGAAGTACAATTTCCTTATCGAAATTGTTACTAATATTGCTGCTTTAATCACGTGATTGGAAAATCGTTTTAAAAATGAAAATTGTTCTATAAAATTTTAACAGTTTACGTTTTCAAAAGAATGAGAAAGCGACTTAAACGATTCAGCAAAATCGAGGATTATGACCCCTTTCTTTTACTGTTTCGCTTAACTCCGGACTTGTTCAGTTGAGAATGCGAATTGTTATTTTTACAAAATAAATAAAATTGTTTTCAAAAATTTTACAGTTTGCGATTTCAAAAGAATGAGGAAGCGATTTAAACGTTTCAGCAAAATCGAGGACTATGACCCCTTTCTTTTACTGATTCGCTTAATTCCGGACTTGTCCGTTTGAGAATGTAAAGTGTATTTTTACAAAATACACAATTTTGCACTTTCAAGGAAACGATGAAGAGATTTAAACGATTTAGCAAAAGTGCGGAGTATGGAACCACACTTTTACTTTTTCGGTTAATTCCGGACTCGTTAATTGAATATCTGTTGTTTTGATGATTTAGATGAATTTTACACTTTCAAGGAAACGATGAAGAAAATTAAACAATTTAGTAAAACTCGTGGTTATGGGACATGTGCGTTTACTATTTTGGTTAATTCCGGACTCGTTAATTGAAATATTTTGATGCTTTCGTGTGCTTTCGAGCCACTATGATGGACCTTCGGGTCATATGATGGACCTTCGGGTCATATGATGGACCTTCGGGTCAAATACCAGTACTAGACCTTCGGGTCATATGTTGGACCTTCGGGTCATTTGTTGGGCGCCAAAAATTATGTTGAGTACTTGGTAGGCTTCGGCCATTTGTTGATGCACGTGCGGCGAATTAAAAACTCGCCATCTGATGGGATCGATCCAAGCTTTTATGTTGATTTTCTAGTCTTCTTAATTGATTTCTAGATATTTGTTGCTTCCAATTATCTGCAGGTAATTGGATATTTGTTGATATGAGTTCTGATTATCGTTTTTGATAATCAGATAATTGTTGTTTCTAATTATCGCTTGTGATAATTAGATATTTGTTGATATGAGATTCTGATTATCGTTTTTGATAATCAGATATTTGTTGTTCTAATTATCGCCTGAGATAATTAAATAATTGTTGATTTGAGATTTAATTATCGCTTTAGATAATTAAACATTTGTTGATTTTAAATTTAATTATCGCCTGAGATAATTAAATAATTGTTGATTTGAGATTTAATTATCGCTTTAGATAATTAAATATTTGTTGATTTCAGATTTAATTATCGCTTGAGATAATTAAATATTTGTTGATTTTAGATTTAATTATCGCCTGAGATAATTAAATAATTGTTGATTTGAGATTTAATTATCGCTTTAGATAATTAAATATTTGTTGATTTCAGATTTAATTATCGCTTGAGATAATTAAATATTTGTTGATTT
Source organism: Allium fistulosum (assembly GCA_030737815.1). NCBI lineage: Eukaryota > Viridiplantae > Streptophyta > Magnoliopsida > Asparagales > Amaryllidaceae > Allium > Allium fistulosum. The sequence continues at coordinate 867,365,772 of CM060907.1, read as the reverse complement.
TAGATTTAATTATCGCCTGAGATAATTAAATAATTGTTGATTTGAGATTTAATTATCGCTTTAGATAATTAAATATTTGTTGATTTCAGATTTAATTATCGCTTGAGATAATTAAATATTTGTTGATATGAGTTCTGATTATCGTTTTTGATAATCAGATAATTGTTGTTTCTAATTATCGCTTGTGATAATTAGATATTTGTTGATATGAGATTCTGATTATCGTTTTTGATAATCAGATATTTGTTGTTCTAATTATCGCCTGAGATAATTAAATAATTGTTGATTTGAGATTTAATTATCGCTTTAGATAATTAAATATTTGTTGATTTCAGATTTAATTATCGCTTGAGATAATTAAATATTTGTTGATTTTAGATTTAATTATCGCCTGAGATAATTAAATAATTGTTGATTTGAGATTTAATTATCGCTTTAGATAATTAAATATTTGTTGATTTCAGATTTAATTATCGCTTGAGATAATTAAATGTTTGTTGATTTTAGATTTAATTATCGCCTGAGATAATTAAATAATTGTTGATTTGAGATTTAATTATCGCTTTAGATAATTAAATATTTGTTGATTTCAGATTTAATTATCGCTTTAGATAATTAAATATTTGTTGATTTTAGATTTAATTATCGCCTGAGATAATTAAATAATTGTTGATTTGAGATTTAATTATCGCTTTAGATAATTAAATATTTGTTGATTTCAGATTTAATTATCGCTGTTAGATAATTAAATATTTGTTGATTTGAGAAATTTGATTATCGTTTTTGATAATCGAATAGTTGTTGATATTGAGAAATTTATTTATTGGTAATTTCTGTATTCTAATTATTTATTGATAATGGAATATTGCTGATAAATTGTGTTTATCCAGTTTCGCTGCTTTCTGACTATCTATTGATAGTTAGAATTTGTTGAAAATGTGTGAATTTCTATTATGAAATTAAAAGAGTTCTTTGATGTTTGAATTCTCTACTTTTATTTTTCTAGCTTAACCAGTTTATGTTAGAAAATTTATTGTTAATAACGACCTTCATTATGAAAATTGCGGGCACGCAATTTTTATAAGGAGGGGAGTCTGTAACAACCCGGCGTTTTGCTGTTAATTTATCTTCATCCTTCATCGATTAAATTGCTAGCTAAGTGATGTTCGATGTTTTAAAGCCCGGTTTAAATTCTTTTGAAAATCAGTTGAATGTTGAATGGCCTTTAAAATGCAATCTGGGCCCAAGTCTTTTTATTCTAGTGTTACATTAGTCAAATTAAGGACCCGTACCTCATTTTGATTGGATTCAATTCATTTTCAAAAAACCCTAGGAAAAACATACGAGAAAAATAAATGGCGACTCGCCCTTTTCCTCGTTCGATCGGAGCTTAGGGTTTTCGTGAAATCTCAAGATTGCGACCTCAAAGACTCGGTCAAACTTGATTGCTTTGCTCTGGTAGATGATCCCCTCTTCGATTTTTGAGAAGGCTGCTAGGGTTTGTCTCCGCTTGACTCTCGAGTGCCACGGCTTCGAATTCAACTCGTGCTCTTTGACAAAGGTGAGTGGACCTCTTCACTCACATCTAATTCCACTTGTGCTTCGACTGTTTAATTTCATTTGAATGTGGTTGATTTTTGAGACTTTCAATTCGCTCGGCTTTGAATGCTCGATCGAATTTGGCTGCTTGTTTTCTTATGATGTTATTGTTGTTCGACTTTTGAATTTGGACTTGTTCGTATTTCGTGAGTATCACTGGTTCGATTTTGTTTGGATGTTTACGATGAATTCTGACCCTTTCCATATGCGTAAAATTTTGTATATTACATTCTTTGATAATCACGGTGATGAATTTCTCTTTGACGTTGTTGATTTCAATTCAGTGAATTACTTGCTTTGACTTGTTCGTTACATGACTTCTGCGACCTTCGAACTGCAGTTAGTCTTCGACTACCAACTTGACTTTTGTGATATTGACTTTGTTCGACTCTCACTTGTTGTTTCTGACCAGATTCTCGTTGCCTTCGACTACTTTGATTTTAGAGTTGGTTTTCTCAATTTTCTTGGTTGACTTGGTTTAACATGCTCGACTTCGGTCTTTACTTGAAGCCCCATTGTCCTGTCATTGCTGAATATTTGTAACTGAACATAGTTCATCGTCATGCCGTTTCATTGATGATGCTCAGCCCAGTTTTGGTTTTTGTGTCCATATATAGGTTGCTTGTGTTTCTCTGGGCAGTCTGACTTGTATACTGCACCCTGACATCCATCGGTGCATTTATGTTGCTACTGATTTGTTAGATTAATGTACTTGTATTCACTACCTGCTTGTAGTTGTCTCTGGTTGTAGTCTTTGATTCATCTGGTTTGGGGTTGAGCTGTATACATGAGTTCATGTTTGCTATAGCCTTCATTTTGTAATTTGCATTCCCAGAGATGTGTTATTCATGTGCATTACCTCCATACCTATGTTTCCTAGTTGTTGAACTAGGACAGTTTCATTGCATGTGTCTTGTTCACTTGTTCATGTGAAGCTGTGCAGTTCCATTGTCTTTGCTTGCACACAGTTTTGTGATGCTTTGACTTGTTGCACTCAGTTGATCTTTTGGTGCCTTCTTGAATTTCCAGTCTTGTTCATTAACCTTGTGTTGAACCTATCTGTATAATCGGGTTTGACCTTGTTTTTGATCTCGGTACATTTTCTCCGGCTTGACGTCTGGTTGTAGCCTTGCTCACCTACTTGGGGCCTGGCACTTTATACCATCCCTGTCGATGTTGATTTATTGAGCCGTATATTTAATTTGCTCATTTGTGTATCCTTGTAGTCCCTTGGGCTTGTTCTGTAGTTTGCTTTGACAATTGTATTTAGTTGTCAAGTAATTCTTCTTGGCTTTGACATTGCTGAGCCTTTGCCTTTGATATTAATTTGTGGTCTTTGCTTTAGCTCACTGTCATCTGAACTGTTGTCACTGTCTTCTTTGTAGTGCAGCCTGCCCTTGTCTTTGCAACTGGTTGCCACTGCAGTTTCATTGTGGTGGTTTCTTAGTATTCGCTTATGTCTGCATTCGCATGCGCTTTGCAGTTTTTTTTCCCCTGTGGGATTTGTTCTTGAATCCACTTGAGTTGAACCCGATTTCGGGGTTTGACCTTGTGATCACTTGTGACTTTCATTGAGCTTTTGTGTATCTCCTGGGATAGTGGCGAGGCAGTACACGCGTGCGTGTACTGCAGCCCTATCAGATTTGACAGTTTTAAATTGATTTAGTCGGTTTGATAAATTGTTTATTTATCTCTGTTGATGATTTAAATCTGCTGATTTTTGTTAAACACTGTTAAGTGTTATATTGACCGTTATCCGGTTTCTTTGTTTAAAGAATCGGATAGACGGGAATTATTGTGACTGTCGTCTATTTAAATTATTACTGCCTATATGCACTAATAAACTGGTTTGAATTAGACTGACCTGGGTATTATTTTCTTTTGAATGTAATACTCGGGTCAGACCCGAGTATTTCAGGTTGTAGATTTCTTTCTTTGAGTTGCTGTTCGGGATTGAAGACTTTTCACATCTTCTGAAGTTGTCAGTCATTTTGTAGTAGTCGTGTCATTGTATAGAATGATATGTATTCATGTATATTAGTCGATAATGTACTTGTATATATAACTTCTAGAGTCGACAGTTGTAGTTGTATCATATGTATAGTGTCAACTATGTATTAACTGACATCAGTTATATATATCTGAGACTTTTGTTTTTATCTGTGTTCCGCATTTATATTATCTGTGTTATTGTTATATCTAATGTCCTAAACTATTATGAACTATCGTAGTTTGTTTTATACTGATAATTGGATATGTCGATGGGAGTAAATAATTAATAGAGGGAAAATAAAAAGTATATACCACTCCTACCGAGATAACCAATATTAGTGTAAGGCCAATTACGGATGGTCGCTCCTATCCAGCCTTATTCTTCGTAATAATAGACAGTATTCCTTTTAATACTCTTTGTTATTATGGGCATAGAGGTGGGGCGTCACAATGGCGTTAGACTCAAGGTTGTGAGAGATGGCGTTTTTCATAGCCGAGAGGCGCTCAGGGTGTTTGAGGCATAATGCGACACCTGGGCAATGGAAATTAGGGCTATAGGCGGATTTCGTTAGGGAGGTGCAGACATGTCATGGTGGGGGTTGACGTGTCGAGTGCGTGGAGAGATCAATGGAATCGACGGTTTTGGATTTAATCAAGTGGAGCTCTGTATCTCTAGAATTTTGCATAGCATCTTTGGGTTACATTATAACAGTGTGCATGCAGGTGAAGATGGGATGAGGAAAGGGTTAGAGAGGGAAGGAGTTAATTAAGGTAAAGGTTAATTATAATTAGCTTAGCTAATTATTTAACTAAATCCAAATCTTATAAAATCATATCTTGTTCATACGAGATCCGATCGAGGCACCATCTTCGTCGTTGTGCTCGTAGCGGGATTATCTACATTTGGGATTGATTTTGAGCTTGGGTGAGTTTACTCACCAGTAATGTGTATATTATTGTATATAATATCATTGTTGTATTAAAATATAAATTGTATAACAAACAATGGGTGACGACCCGGAATTTTGGACATTTGAAATGGGAATATTTAATTGATTTTAAATATTCAAAAGGGTAATTTTAACTTGAATTTCAAATATCACTATTTATTGGGTAATTTGATTATTGAATTAAACAATTAAAAATTGGGTAAAATGTTAAATCTGGAGTTTTAGGCCTGTTAAAAATAATTTGAAGGCTTAGAAAATTCATATTAATGATGCTGAAGATAATAGAACTTTTAGAACTGAATTTAAAAGTGGTTTGTTTAGTTTTAAAAATATATCGTTAAATTGAATTCAAAAATAGCCTTCCGAGGCATAGTCTCAGAATTCGACGAAACCAGTTCCATTGGATCCGTAATATTGTATTATTATCGAATTTCAATTTTCGTAGTGTTTGGAGTTGTTGTGTGAGCGTACGATAGATAAACGCGTTGAAAATTTAATAGATAATAGCCGATTCAGAATTTAAATATAATATTTCAACTAGTCAAATACATCTCACATCAGCACTTTTTGGCCTCAACTCAGATTACTGTAGTCAAGCATATTTTGTACGCAAAGAAATATCTTCGTACAAACTTTTCAATCTCATAAAAAAGAAAAAAAAATATATAAGCCAATCCTATACGTATCTTCTCTAACACACTTTTTTTCCTTTAAAACCAAAACCAAACAGACTAGTCTTCATTCATTTTAAATCGTATGGCCGAAGCCTCCCTCACGCAAGAACTAAATCCAACCCAGATTTCGAAATCATGCTTTCACCTCACTATCTCAGAATCAATTCGTGGAAAAGAGGGGAAATCGGGCCTGTCTTCGTCATTTTCAAGACGTGTTCATCTCTGTTCGAAAGGAAGAGGGCATGAGGAGTTTCGCGAATCAACTTTAGGAATAGGGGAGCCGTTCAATCGATCGGAAGGAGGTCAGATGCGTACGATTTGATTGCGGCAAGGGAACTCGCGAGCGTGACTTTGGGTACTTGATGGTTTCGCTGATCCAAATCTTGCTTGGGTTCGTGATTTAGTTCTTTTGATCGTCGATTGGGAAACTGAGTTCGAGTTCGTGGATGGAACTTCCATTCGATCAACTGGAGGTCGGCGATGCTTGCGTTTTGGCAAGGAAGGAGATATAGCGAAGGTCGCGAGCATGTGGTCTTGATCGAGGGGTCTTGGGGTGTTGGTTTCGATTCGTTCGACCAACGGCAGAGATGGAATCGAGGCATCGTGGTGGGTTCTGGTTCATCTGAGCAGTGAGGTTCCTTTTTTATATATATAGTTAAGTTTGGGTTAATAAATAATATAACAGTAAGTTTGTAAACAGTTGGTTTATATATACATACAGAAATTATTGACAATAAATGAAATTTTAAATGGTTAAGCAGTTTTAAGTTTTATGTTGTTCTTAATTTAATTTAAATGCATATAAGGAATCAGAATATGTATATATACACCTATAATTTAATATATATGCATATAAAAGTAAGGTTTGGAAAATAAGTGTATGAATTTTATATGTGTTTAAGGATATGTAAAATTAGATTTTTATCTATATAGATTATTCCTTATAGATTTTTGGAAATTATATATATAACATATGTGATTTTTTTTTTAAAAATAAGGGGAAAAGTAATTTAAAAACTAAATCATTAGCCAAATTAAATTTATTTAAGAGGTAATAAATTGTTCGATTTTTCGGAATATTAATGAACTGTGTAATATTATACAAGGCCCAATGCAAGAAGGAAATAAGTCGAGATGGAATGGATTGCACATTAAGAATCAAAGGTGAGTTAATCTCACTCATCTGGGTTATTATTAAATTTAAATAATTGGTTGAATGGTTGAATTGATTGGATGTGCTATGATATATATAATAGTAGTGTGTATATATATATATATATATATTGGAGCTATTTATTTCCCGCATTATATAGCGGATGAGACCCTATGCGTCGCATAATAGCGGATGATATTTTATTAATCCCATATACCGCGATATTCCACCTCGAAGTGGAATTGGTATTGTGCTAACATCTGTGGATGCAGGGAAAACAGGTTGGAGGGATCCAACTAGATTCCTCAAAATTATTTAGATTGTTTTATATTCTGTGTTATGAATATTGGATATTCTATGGTGAATAATATTGATAATTGGAATATTGAATGTTATGGTTTGCTTGAATATTTGGTACCCTAAATTACCAAAAATATATAGAAGTGGATTTTGAAAGGAAAATAAAGGAATGGATTTTCTAGTAAACTAATCTTAAAGAATTTGAATTAATTTAAGAACAAATTTGGAAAAGAATAAAAGTGATTTCAAAATTCAAATAAATATAGAAAAAGGGGATTTTGAATAAGCAGAGAAATAATGAATATTTAGCTTAAGCAATATTATTTAAAAGAATGAAAAATTTATTTTAATTCAAGGTTTAAATTTAAATAAAAAGAAATAGAAAAGGGATTTGGGAAATCTAAAATTGGTATTCTCAGTTTAAAGGGATTTTTCAATCATAAATAAGAAATGAAATTTAAAGTTAAAGGATTTTGAAATAAACGGAGTAAGTAAAGAAATTTATTTAAAAGTAAAGTAAATCGGAAATCAATTTGGGAATTGATTTAAGTGTTAAAACGGGATTTTTGAAAGAGAAGTGAGATTCTGGATTTATAAACTGGGTTTATAAAAGTGTAGAAATATATCAGTGGATATTTGGAAGAATAAATTCACGGTGGGAATTTATTATAGAAATGGGTAAATTTGTTTAAAAATAAAGAGTGATTTATTTTGAAAGATGTGAAAGAAAAGTGTATTTCCCTGAATAGCCAAGTACGTTTCCAAAGTAAACTTTTAAGTATAAGCTAAAGGTTTAAAAGTTGATTTAAAGTATGTTTTGGAAAATCTATTATTTTTAAATGTTTAAACTTTAAAGTAAGTATTTTTCAAATCTATTTTAATAGTAATTATTTAAAGATGGTTTGGTATTATGTTTTAAATAAAAGAATCTAGTTTTATATTTTATTAAGTAGCTTTATTTTAAATATTTTTAAAGTATATATCTTTGAATAAAGTATTAAGGTAGTTTTAATTTAAGTGTTTTAAAGTATATTTTATAATACAGTGTTTCTAAATTATTTTAAAAATCTAATGTTTTTGGTACTTGGTGATTTCAGTGGAAATAGGAATATTTTGAAAAATTTATTCCATAAGAGAAGGACGGTTTGAAATTGTTTTCAAAGGATTGAAAATGGAAATATATCTTGCGAAGATATTTTGAGGTTAATAAATAATTTGGAAAATTATTTATTATTTGATGGATGTTTGTGAATGTTAATTGATAGTTAAAGAACCGACTATCAATATTGGCCAATGCGTTGATCGTTTCGAAGAGACCGGGATCGAGATTTATTTCTCAAAAACCACTTCGATTCGGTTTGTACGTTTTCGTGGGGAAAACGAGTTTGAGTCGAAGATGGAGCAGTGAAGTG